>CM070634.1:24278212-24878212 GCA_036346255.1 Ampelocalamus luodianensis | reverse complement strand
ATTTTAAATATATCAAATAAACTCAAAAAATTACAAATTTTTTTGTGGAGCATCCTGATAGAGATTTATTTCTTGTGTAATGTTTTCATAATTTTATCTATTATAAATTTGTCTCTAAAATGTATTTAAGTATACTATTTGTAGAATTTTTAAATATACCAGATGAGGTTCAGAAATTATGAAATTGTTTGTGCACACTCCTGATATAGTGTAATTATTTATGTAAATTTTTCATAATTTTATATGCTCTGAAATTGTCTCTAAAATTCTGAATTTAGCTTTCGGATACAGTGTACTTGATTGTATACCTTTATTTTTAGAGACAATTTCATAGCATATAAAATTCTTAAAAACTTACAGAAACAATTATAATATGTCAGAAGTGTGCACAAAAAATTTCATAATTTTTGGACCTCATATGGTATATTTAAAAATTCTACAAATATTATACTTAAATAAATTTTAGAGACAAATGTATAATGGATAAAATTATGAACAAATTACACAAGAAATGACACTCTATCAGGATGCTTCACAAAAAAATATTGTAATTTTTTTAGTTTATTTGCTATATTTAAAAATTCATAGATTCCTATCGCCAGTGATTGAGCGGCAGAACTGCCCCATATGCAGAGTTTCTGTCGCGATTCAGCAGCGATAAAACTGTCGCCAGATGAACTGGTGATAGGAGTCTATTTTTGCAATTATTGGGAGCGATGATCTAGTTTTGTAAATATTTTTTAAAAATATATTATTTCTAAAAAAAATTCTACAGCCACCCCGCCGTTCTCGACCACCCCGGGCTTGCCACCACCGTCCTTAGGTTCGCCTCCCTGGCCCGGTTCCATTTTCGCCGATGCTTCCCTCGCCGGCGACATGTACCGCCCGAGCCATCCCCCTGGCTCCTCTGTCTCCCTTCTTGAGCTCCCTCTGCCTTGTTAGTTTTATTCTTGTAGTTAATGTTAGTTTCTTCTATTTCTAAGTTTGCATTGTTTTGGTCTTGTAATCGGCAAAGCCGATACAATCCTAGCCTGTTTATAACTTTCTGTTTTCTCAAGTTCAGATGCTGTAGCGAATAAGTCGTTTGTCCGAAAAGTCAGGTGTCGTTCCGGATTCTGAAACCGGCTGAGAGTTAGATTGTAACTCATTGAAAATCTATAAGAATAGGAAAACTGAAAAGTCGTATCACCTGATACGGCTCAAAATACATCTGTTCTGATTTCGTAATTGCCTGATCCTCTGTTTCGATCAAAAGCTGAAATCTTTGCTGCTCTTCGGCAGCAGTTTTAGAAGTTCATCTTCAGAGTCTTCAGTAGCTTCAGAAATAGACAGAAGTAGTAAGTACTCAATTCTGGTCTTTGACCTAACATGCCTGCCCTCTCTCTGTGAATAGTTTAGATAAGTTGAATGTCAGAAGCTCCACCAAATCAAGTAAGCACTCAAATTTGTTGAGTAGTAGATATCCAGTTAGCAAAAAGCACCTATATTGACTAGGGGCTAATCTAGGATGATTAGTTAAGGAATTGTTAGTCAATGAGTTACTAAGTATGATGATTAGTAGTGGCCTTCCAAGCTGTGCTACTAGCATTTAGATAAAATACAAAATCAGATTGAGTGAACATTAGTAAGCCATTAGGCATCAATTGGTGCTTCATTAGTATATGACCAACAATGGGCCCTTCCCCAAGCAGCTCTCTGTGATTATCTCCCACTCTGTGCTAGACTTCCTGTGTGTATGTGTATAGGCAGCTGACCAGTGGAGTTCAGCTGTGGTGTTTAGGGTTGATTATCAGTTGAATGGCAGTAAGGCCCAGTTAGATTAGATAACTAATTAGAATCTGTTAGTTGGTTAATTAGTTAGTAACATTCTAAAACTAGCAGTAGCTTGTTAATTGTAGTAGTTAGTATAGTAAAGGAATTCAGGTAGCTAAATCAGGTAGTTAGTAAGAATCCAAATAATATGATGGTATTAATTATGGATTAGCAAGTTGCACCTTGACTAAGTTAGTCAGTAGGTCAGTAAGGTATTGTAAGCAGTTGGGGGTTAACTGAGAATAAGCAGTGAGCATTGCCATCTATTGTGTAGGTCCAACATAGTTAGGGATTGGTCGATATGTTATTTTAAAGACAAAACAATACCAAATGATTGATTTAAGACCTTGAGGGTTAACAAGAAATGATCAGTGATCGGTTATCATATAACTTGCAAAAACAAATCGATAATCATTATATAAAAATGTTAATGAATAAGACACAATTAGAATGACCAGTAGACCTGCTGGGTTAGGTTAGCTGTGAGTTAGTGAGTTACTAGTTAGCTAATCAGTGACTAGATTATGAAGACTTATGCCAATTAGTGACATGTCAAACTAAGCAAGCTCCATCATGATTAAGTCAATTAATATATTGTTAGTAGAGGGATGAAATACCAGAATCGAATTAGAATCTTAGTTGAACTGTAGGTTAGTTAGTTATTGTAATTAGTGCTTTGCAAATTAAAAGCGATTAGGGTGCTAAGAAGTAATTAACTTAGAAAGGGTTAGTTAAATTAATTAGTAGGTCTCACTAGATGGCAGTGAGCCCTAAGTCATTGCTAAAAATTATAACAACTTAGTAAATTAAGTAATTAGTAAATTATGTAAGATGGTTAACCTAGATCATTAGATGTTAACTAAAAACAACCAAGTAAGCTGTTATCATTTCTAGTGCGAAAACAGAGTTAAATTATACTGAAATGATAATAGTCATAAAGGTTAATAGATCAGTATAAATCAAAGTGTCAATATGTAAAGATATTGACTGGTCATCATTAATACGTAGTTAGGAAGTCCGCACCTAAGTCCGTATAGGGAGATATGAACAAACAAAACACTTTGGTTAATAATTAGTAGACTATATCCATTAGGTTTGGGTTCAAGGGTATTAGTCCTAGTTGATACTCCCATAATGGCTAGGTTCCACTTAGTTAGGAAGTTGATCCAAAACCTATGAGTACTACAAAATAATCATGAGAGCATATAAGAGAATTGATTTTGATTGTATGATCATCGTGGATGTATATATAGAATGCCTGGAGAGAGTGTTTGTGAGTACTAGGTGGTATGTTAAGGAAAACAACATCGTCTAGGCTCCGGCTATCATCCATCAGTATCCGTTCCCAGTAATCGGACGATTCATGATCCGAAGACAGATCTAAGAGTATTACCTAACCAGGTAATCTCTCCCATCTATCTAACCAGTGAGAAATGTTCCTGCGGACATTCTCTCTCCCTGTTAGATTTATCTATTTTCGTTTGTAGTATTTCTTTCATCAACTCCTTTGAATATACTTTGATCTGAAGTATTTTCTTTATCAACTCCAGATGAGTATATATTTAGGTCTCATCTGAAGTACCCCTGCTTTCAACACACCGGTAAGTATGTTTAGTCCTGTTTGAAGTGCTTTCGTTTGCTTTGAATGCCTTTGGAATTTATTGGATTTCATTTGGTTGCTTTAAGTCGCTCTTGGATTTAGTCGTATTCTGCGTAGTTAGACTCTGAAGCTGTAATGGGACAACAATCCCAACAAGATAGAGGCCAGAATCAAGATTGTCCAAATATTGAACAGGATGATTATCAGCATATTGAGCGTGAGGATTATCAGAACCTTGAGTAAGAACAAGACCGAGGTTATTAGAATATTGAGCAAGGCGAGTCAATACTTTGATAATTTTGCACCTAATTTTGTAATTATATTGTTTTACTTATGAAATTGCATTGCTATGTTATATCTGAATATGTTGAATTAAACTTGTAGCTACTACCTTAATAATAATTGTGTATAAAATTTCAACCCTTGAAACTTGGACATTATCCTTGTCACTCTAGATTAATGGAATACCAAATAGCTACTAATTACCTACTTAAAGGACATGCTTAGCTTGGCGCAGTATCACTGTCATGCAATAATTTGCCCGACAACAATGAATCATTCAAACAACTTGAAAATGAATTTGGGCAGCCGAGGTTAGAGTCTAGCTGGTATGTTGGACTAAAGATTATTTTGAAAACAAAACAAAACTTGAAAAATAGATTTAGACTAGGTTGGAGTCTAGCTGGTATGTTGGACTAAAGGTTATTTTGAAAACAAAACAAAACTTGAAAAATAGATTTAGACTCGGGTGGTTGGAAAAAGTGGCTGGTGCCGGGGGACGAGAGGATGTTGGTATATGGATGTACCGCCTAAGTCAATTAAGGACCGAATCTAGTAATGACCTCTCATGTAAAATAGTACAATCACAAGTCGGTAACACCTACGACCTGGCTAACTAATTTGTTCGCCTCGGCGTGGCTTCGCAATTGGTGGATGCGGGTGGATAGACAGGGGAGAACGAAGCCACGAGAACTGCATAGCGCAAAAGGGAGACTTCCCGGTGACAAGCAGGAGAGTCCGAAGGAGGTGATACCTAGCGGTGCGAAGTTGCAAGGAGGTGGGACATTACAAAGGCCTTGTGATAATCAACATTAACCACACATCTGTGGAAGTGTGTCGGGGTAGTATATGTTGATTTATCTCTTGTGGGTAAATTGTACAAACTCTGCAGAATAAGAAAACTATCTAGATAGCCGTGCTCATGGTCAAGAGCGGTGCTGAGAACTTGCTTGATATAGCTTTCATTTTTTATAAAATCATTTGTGTGTGTGGATAAAAAGGGTGGGTTGGAGTCCAGCAGTTGGAAATGTTGGGCTGTAATCCAGAGAATTGAGAAAGCCTGGTCGGGAACCAGTAGTAAATACAGAATAGCCTGAGCATTGAGCGAACGAACTCACTCAATGATATAGGAGATGAAATCTTTACTAGTACTTTATAACAAAAACTCAGTTTATAAAACCTGTGTTAGTTAAAACTGCTGAGTCTCAGGTTTTGCTACTACTTACCTTATTTCAATAAATAGCCTTGTGCAAAATAAAAGAACCTTGAACCTCCCTTTGTTTAGCCTTACATATATAATAATTGCATTGTGTGTTAACTCGCGAGTACAATTATGTACTTATACTCGCTATTTATATTCTTTTAGTCAGTAAGCACAAAAGAATGCTACAGGAATAATTATGAGTATTGATCAAGACTGAAGATCAAGAAGGCTAAGAACTAGGTCGCGAGCCCACAGTCGATCGCCGGTGGGTATATTGTGAGGGTTCCACGTGTTGCACTTTGATTCTTCTTCCGCTGCTGAACTCTGAAAGTATTTGGTCTGATCGGTCATTCTGCAAGCCAAAAGCCGTAAGATAAATTTTTACTTTGATTAATATTATGCAATAACTTTACATTTTCGTGATATGTGAACTTACAATGTAACTGTGTGTTCTATCTTACTGATCTAAGGAATGACACAAATATACACAGTGGGCCTCAGATTCCAAATTTGGGGTCTCACGTTCACAGAGATGTATCAATTTCTGGGTTGAACGGCTCCTCCACAGGCGTGACGGCGGTGGGTACTGGGTTGGATCGATTTCTCCTGCTGATGAGGACCATAAGCGGATAAGCCAGGCTATGTCGGCGTTGCGACAACATTGCTGCCATCTTGGGCTAGAGCTTTTTGCTGGGCCGAGAAGACCTCTAAGTATGTCGCTGCCGCGCGTACTGCTGCCGCTGCAGTGATCGAGTCGCCTGAAGAACTCTAAGGATTAGACGAAGGACGTGTAAATTTATGCCGTGTCAGGTTCGGAATTTTTCCACAAGTACTTTCCGGAAATAACCAATGTACAATTACAGCGCACAAAAGTCTTGTTGCTTGATCGATAAAGCCATCCAACGTAGAGGATTAGAGTCAGGCTAACATTTAACTAACCACGTCAAGCTTGACAAATTTACCATCTTTACTCTTACTAATTGGAGGGTTCGGTAGAAGGCACCTTGTTAATCCTAAGAGATAAAATACTAGAAATTCCTACATTATTAGAAAGCATGAAAAAATCTAGAAATTTTCACATTAATCGAAGAAAAGGAAAAAATCTTGATCGTCTCATTTATGTAACGTATACAACCATCATCTTAGATTTATCTGCTAGGTGTCATAGATCGGCAGAAAAGTTGTTGAGTTCAGCAGCACAAATATTGTCTTTGGTTGATTGGTGTTCCAGCCGAGCGTGTGGGTGTTGATTCATACAGGCGTTCGCGTGAACCAACGCGGCTGTCAATTGGTCCTGCCTGTGAAGATGTCGCGTGATGATGCGGAGACGCCTCATGGGTCCCAGTCTCCACCACGTTCCAATGACAGTGCGAGCGGTAGCGGTACTAGCCACGAACTGGTGGTACTGCGGGTGGTAAGGGAGACGGGGGGATCGATGGCCTACCCCACGCTGACACGAATGAACTACACCGACTAGGCTCTCGTGATAAGGGTGAACTTGCAGGCACAAGGCCTGTGGGAGGTGATCGTACCTGGCAACGCCGACTACCACGACGATAGACTGGCATTGTTCGCCATCCTCCGTGCGGTGTTGCCAGACATGCTGTCCACGCTGGCGGTGAAGGACACGACCCAGCAGGCATGGGACACTGTGAAGACGATACGGATGGCCGTCGAGCACGTCCGCGAGGCGAATGCACAGAAGCTTCGCAATCGAGGATATCGAATTCATGGATGGTGAGTCGGTGGACGACTTCTCCATGAGGATCACAGGACTCGTCAACAATCTCTGGATCCTAGGCGACACGTTGGAAGATGGAAAGGTAGTCAAGAAATTTCTTCGTGATGTGCCACCCAGGTATACACAGGTGGCAATCTCGATCGAGATACTGCTTGACTTGAGCACGTTGTCGATCGAAGAGCTCACCGGCCGGCTTCGATCAGCGAAGCAGCGCTACGCACACGACAACTCAGGCGGCTCCGGTGGCGTCTGCTCCTCACTGAAGAGGAGTGGCTCGCATGGGCCAACAAGAGGGAGCAAGGCAGTGGTGACAAGGGCAACGGCAGCGGTGGTGACAACTGTTACCGCGGCAAGCCACGTGGCCATGGGCGCGGCATAGGCATGCACGATGACAAGGACGGTGGCTCGTCTAGTGCGCGCCATGACATGTCGCAGGCAGTGCTACAACTGCGACAAGTACGTGCATTATTCCAAGGATTGCCGCAAGCCTAAACACGCCGAGCAAGTTAACATGACGCAGCTTGATGATGACGAGCCTGTGCTTCTCATGGCGCAGGTGTGCATGCTCATCGAGGTTTCCGTGGGCGCGGGTACTGACGTGGTGCTCAACGAGGTGCACGTGCAGGTGCATCTAGGGCGCAAGGAGGATGCCCACGACGACGCTTGGTACCTGGACACCGGTGCCAGCAATCACAAGTTTGGGTGCCAAGCCAGCTTCATGGAGATGGATGAGGGCATCACCGGCTCCATCAAGTTCGACGACAACTTGGTGGTGGCTATACACTGGCATGGAACCGTCCTGTTTACCTGCCAGAACTGGGAGCACCGTTGACGGGGGTATACTACATCCCACGACTGCGTAGCAACATAGTGAGCCTTGGGTAGCTTGATCGATGAGAATGGCTACCAGACGCTCATCCAGGACAGCGTGCTCACGATCCGCGACTGGCAGCGTCGCATACTTGCTCAGGTAAACCGCGACGCAGCGGGTCTATGTGCTCACTCGGCATTTTACGCCGATGCAGCTTGTCGCGCAGCGCAATGACGCATGGCGATAGCATGCCAGGTATGGGCACCTGAACTTCCAGGCACGGTGGAAGCTGACGCAATGCGGTCGGCGGTTCATGGGGCGGCGAGGCCGCTCGGACGCGGGAGCTGGCGACGCGTGGTGACGCACATCTGGCATGGGAGACGGTAGCATGCGGTGGCACGCGCGGCGGGCGGAGTGCGGCGGCGGGCGTGCGCGCAAGCGCGCAATAATGTACGCAACGACGACGGCAGCCTCGGCGCATGGGCACACCAGGCGCGAGGCACGGCAGTGGCGCGAACGCGTGGCATGACATCAGGCCAGCGGCGCGACGGGGGGTTCGGGCATGATGCGGAGGGCGCGAAGAGGGGCGCGGGCGGCCTGCAGGTTGCGCACGGGTGGCATGGCGAGCATCGGTGTCAGACCAGCAGGGCCATGGACGGGATCACACGCATGGCGTGCGGCTCAGTGGCCGGTGGCACGGTGCAGCGATGCACGTTGCCGCCACGGTCGGGGTGCGACACCAGGCGGCGCGCGGCAGTCAAGCATATACTCCGGTACATTGCTGGTACGCAGAGCTATGGCTATCATTACACGAACAAGTTGGAGGAGCCATTGTTTGTCGGCTACAACGATAGCGACATGGCCAGTGACGTCGACGACTAAAAGAGCACGACGGGTGTCCTCTTCTTCCTCAGTCACAGCCCTATCAGCTGGCATTCTCAGAAGCATTAGGTTGTGGCGTTGTCCTCTTGTGAGGCCGAGTACATTGCGACAACGACGGCTGCCTGCCAAGTTATCTGGCTCGCTCGTTTACTCGCTGATTTGAAGAATGAAGAGGTAGACATTGCCATGCTTAAAGTCGACAACAAGTCGACAATCTCCCTCAACAAAAATCCGGTGTTCCACGACCGGAGTAAGCACATAGACATCCGATATCATTTTATTCGGGAATGCGTTGAAAATGGCAAAGTTGAGGTGGAGTACATCAAAACCGAAGAGCAGCTAGCTGACATTCTGATGTAGGCACTGGGCTGCGTCAAGTTACAGGAGCTGTGCACAAGGATCGGCATTGTCAAGATCAATCGTGCATTGTCCGGTAAAACAACTATAACTTTTGCATACGAACTCGGATTGCGACGTTCTTTGACTCGTTGGAAAGCTAACAAAAAGTTCAATCCGAAAATCTATAAGTACATATCAAATTCATTCGCGAGGCTCGGGAGGCTCTAGACAAAGTGAAAACCCCTAAAAAAAAAGGTTGTTTAGAGCCTCAAGACAGCCTCCGAAGTTTCAACACCTGTTTTCGATTTTTTTTTTGCAATATAAAAAGCTATCACAGAACTACATACGGTTCTTGTTCCGAACCGTCTGTGATAGCTTTTTCACAGACGGTTCAAAAATCGTCTGTGATGACCTCATATCATGATAGACATTTTTTCACAGACGGTTCAAAAATTGTTTGTGATGACGATTTAGAACCGTCTTGAACTGTCTGTGATGACAGTTTAGAATCGTCTGTGATGACAGTTTAGAATCGTCTGTGATGACCCTTTGTGTAGTTGTGAGTTTCTTGTGTTTATTACTTGTAATGTTTTAGTTTTTTTTGTTTGCATTAGCAGCAGCATTGATGCTGTTCATTGCTGGCTGAATGCCGTTCATGAGCAGCAGTCGTGCTGTGTGCATTGAATGATTGATGGCGTTCATTGCTGAATGCGCGCATGAATGCGCTAGTCATGGGATCGGTTACTTATTTTTCGCTACTATAAATAAGAGAAGAAAAAAAATACAGAAAGCTGTGAAGTTCATCCAGGCGTTCACGTGAGTCGGCGCGGCTGTCAAGTAGGGGTGCAAGTGGGCGGGCCGGCCCGCCCCACAAAACAAGCCCACAAAAAATTGCATAACCAAGGCGGAGTGTAGCAGGCCGGCCTACGTACGCCGCCAGGCCGCCGCATAAGCGCATAGCTGTGATTCCCCGACTCGCCCGGTCGCCCACTCGCCCCCCACACTAGCGTCTCTCTGAACCCTAGCCGCCTCCGCCGTCGCCCGGCGCGGCCGACTCCTCCACCGTCGACTCCATCCTCCATTGTTATTCCTCTCGGAGTCGGGCACAACATAACAGAGCAAGGACTGGGAGACACAAGAAAGTGCAAAATTCCATTCGCATCTCCGCTTGCTTCAAGATCTCCGGTTGTTTCTCTGTTGTAAGGTTCGCTTGTTGCAAGATCTCCGCGTCATTTCTCTGTTGTAAGGTTCGCTTGTTGCAAGATCTCCGCGTCTCCTATTCTTTAGGGATTTCCTTCCTCATCAATTCTTCTTCGTCTTGGTTTATTTGTTTGATTTCTTGCAGCTTGTTGGTTATTGGCACGAAGCAGTAATGGCGGGGAGGGCCAACATCCCGACGAACAAATCTGCTTTCATCGCCATCATTGCTGACGAGGTGATCTGGGATACCGAAAATGAATCAACTTAATAGCAAAAGATTCGGAGACTAAGAAATGTCTGCATGTAGAGCGCTCTTAGTGTTGTTGCTGTGAATCTTGTGGCGATTGTTATGGTCCGGACTCCATAGAGGTTTACAACTCTCTTTACATTGACCTCAGAAGGCATTCTTGCATTTGTGTGGTTATTTGGTTGGTGTTATTTTTATTAGAGACGTGGTGTGGCCACTGACCAGGATCTTAATTTGTGAGGGGATTAGCCACAATTGCCTGTTCTAAGAAATAACAAGAACAACCCTAGGGAGGTAGCGAGGGCAACCAGCACCGAACCAGCCTACAAATTTGCTGGCAGTGTCTTGAATTTTGTCCAATGCACAGTGTTGGAAATTGAGTTTCATAGGGCAACTTTCGTGGGTGCATTTACTGATGTTTGGAAATTGAGTTGGTCAATATCTGAACTGGGTTCAATCTCAGCTATTACGTTGAAAATGTGTCATGCAGTGAGGGCAATTTGATTACGTCGGTCATCAGCACGTAATGGAATCGATCCTTTTAGCCTTCTTTTATTAGAGAATGGTGACGCTTTTGGAAGATGTGAATCCTTATAATTATCCTCCAGTAAGAACACTTTACAGGTCCAGAATGTTGTCATAAACCTTATTCTCCTTCTCATAAGCATTCCCTACTCTAATCATATTATATCATTAATCAGAATGTTGTCCTCTCTTGACATCATTACAGGTCCCCTCATATATCTCAAGATCTGTTGCAGACAGCTATGATAATGAATTACTGAACACTTTACAGGTCCAGGTATATCATACATGCATGTAGGTGTTTCATATTAAATTCTCGAGATTGCAGCAATACCGTTAGAACAAGAGATGGACACTTATACATCCTGAGATCTGTTTAGATATTGATGGTATCAAGATGATAGGATGCAGTTTAATAGTTGAAATCACTTTTTAATTTGTGGGTACTTGGATGGTTTCATGCTTGTTGTTACCTGTCCAGAAAAAGCTGCATCACATCTTTCATGATTGTGGTCCATGCTAGATGTTGCCATGCTCGTAAGTCATAACTATGCATGCACATCAATTAACTGATGTTTGATTGATGCATTCCAAAGCAGCTCCAGTTTTGGGCATCAGGCTCAGGATCATCCTATCATACTAGTATGAAAAAATGTATATAAAGAGACATAAACTATTAGTGGATAGTTCAGCAAAATCTTATTAAGATCACAAGTCTCCCTAGCATGTGTCAGTGAGGATGCATGGGCATTCTGATTTGGTGGACTACTCGTTCTCATGTATGAACATTGCATAGAGTTAAAAAATGTGTTTCCTAGATGTTGAGTTGTTTAGACCAAATACAAGCATGCATTTCTTTCTGCAGTTTATAAAACATACGTACAGTTTATGATCTGTAACCATACTTACAAGTTGAAATCTAATTTTCATTAAATCATCTTTAATGTTCTTTTTGCTTTGCAGACAATATTGGTAAGAGTTCATTGTTTTCCAGATGAAGTTCAACTCCCAACTCTTTGTTGCCATGTTTAGAAGCTCATACCCAAATATTTGATGGCAAATTCTGAAGTTCAGCTCTTAGTTCTTTTGGCAAATGATGTAATTCTTAATTTCTATAAGACTGAGGTACAAATGATGTAATCATGTTAAGTTATTCATCTTAACAACTCTGAGGATAACTGTCTTTTTGGAATTTTTTTCCCAAATTTTTTGGTATTATTTTGGGATTTTGTTTATTGCTGCTAAAGGATTATACATCTAGCAAATTATGCATAGATTTAGAGGATTAGAGGCAGACTGCATTACTAATCCTCCGGTAATACATCCATACTGCACCTTACTAATAGTGGTAATACATCCATAGTTCCATATTGCACGTCTGCACCTTACTATGGACAATTGCATTGCGGGTCAACAAAGAGGCCATACGGGCTGCCGCAAAATCCCACTGAATGAAAGCAGTAGTGCATTGCGGGCTGTTTCCAGCCGCGTATTCTCAGCAGCTAGCGTGGGATGGGTGCCGCTGTCCGCAGCCCGCCCCACTTACACCACTACTGTCAAGGTTCGCAATTACACCACGGACCTGTTCCATGTCTAACCCTTTCCTTGAATTTTTCCACAAGCACCTTCCGGAAATGACCAATGTACAACTACAGCGCACGAAAGTTTGGGTGCTTGATCGATAGTCATCTAACGTAGAGGATTAGAGTCAGTCTAACATTTTTGCCAGTCATACGCCGAAGTAACTGACCAGCCATGTTCTGCCAATCACAACTGTGCACCACGTCAAGCTTGACAAATTTACCATCTTTACTATTACTAGTTGGAGGCTTCCAGAGAAGCTACCATATTAATTGTAATTGGTAAAGGCTAGAAATTCCTATGTTAATTAGAAAAAGAAAAAATCTAGAAATTCTCACGTTAATCGGAGAAATGAAAACATCTTGATCATCTGATTTATGTAACATATGCAACCATCTTCTTAGATTCATCTGCTAGGTGTCATACATCGGCAAGAAAATAAGAAGTGTTCTATTTAAATAACATGCACATATGCTAATGGCCTGCCAAACACAAGCCCTTTTCGGTGAGTTAGAGCATTCATGCATGCAGCCGTAAATAGCTCGGGACACAAATTTAATGAAGCCCTGATGGAAAACCGGCTAAGCAAATTTTTAAATAATTTGGCTCGGACGTTAGTTAAAATTACGCATGCTCAACTATATTTTTTAGCGTATATGCACAAGGATTTTTTTAAAAAATAATATTTTTTTAAAAAAAAATTATAAAAATTTAATAGTCAATTTTTTTTTACAAAACTAGGCTACTGTCACCATTCCAAGTGTCAACAATAGCCTAGGCACTGGCTACAGGGATCCCTCAAGTCCTTAAATTTTTTAATATTAAAATTTACGAAAACCGCCATTTCAAATGACGACAGAGATCCCGTAAGTCCCTGTCGCCATTCCAAATAGCGGCACAATCTACCGTATAAAAGACTCTAAAATTGTAGAATAACTCACTTTTATTCAGAAAAAAGAGAAAGATGGGAGTGAAGGGAGAGGAGCAAAGAGGAGTAGAGGGGAGGAGAAAAGCTAGCAAAGTACTGTCCGTCTGGTCGTACACCTTTCAGGTAATTTTTTTTAACCGAATGGATTACATAGTTTTAGACGTACGATTACGTAGTGTAGTATGTTATGCATAATCCTTTTCGGTAAGTAGTTTAATTTTAGATATGCGATTAATCGTAGCAATCTTGTTTACGATGCAGAACAACCGGTGATCACCAAGATGTCTCTGTCAGGGATGCGGCTCAAAGGTACACTCGAAGCACTCAACTTCTTGGCTTTGACTACCTCGACAAGCCTCGGGCTCTCATACAACGGGATCACTGGGAGGATTCCCCGTAATGTTCCGGATACATTCCTAGGAAAATTGGAAAATTAGTGAACTTAGAAGTTCTAGCACTATCTATTAACAGGCTAATAGGTTCCATCCCAAGCAGCATTAAAAGCCTTGTCAAAGCTCAAACAACTCCACCTACAGGATAATCAATTAACCGGATCAATTCCTACTGGAGGTGGGATCCGGTGTGGAAGATTCGGTGTGGATCTCAGATCCGTTACGGAAGATCCGGTGTGGAGGTGTGAAGGATCTGATCCGATGTGAAAGTGTGACGATCTGATCCGGTATGGAGGATCTGATGTGTGGTGTGGTAGGATCTGATCTGATGTGGAAGTGTGACGATCTGATCCAGTATGGACGATCGATCCGCGTGGCAAGATATGGTGTAGATCCGATCGGTAGAGGATTTGGTTTGATTGAGGGGATCGGTGTGGATCTAGATCGGTGGAGGATCCAGTGCGGCTGCGTGTGCTGTGTTGGGGAAAGGAGAAAGAGGATGGTGTGTTTACTGAGAGTTCTACCTGCTGTGTTGCTTAGTGGTGACAGTATTAGAGGTTATGACGGAAGGTATGGAAGATAGGGGAGAAGACTGTTCAGGTGGTGCTTTGGTGGTTGTGCTAATTGTGGAATTAGTGTCATGCAGTGGTGTTTGTATGGGTGCCGAAGATAGTGTTGCTAGAGATGTCTGAAAGAGGATTGCGATTGGAGTCAGGTGTAATGGTTTGTGATAGAGGTAGAAGTGGTGGAGGTCGAGACTGGGGCCGTGTGGGCAGAGTAGTTGAGGCCGGGGGTGGTTGGGGGTTTGAGGGTAGAGGAAGATGAGGTTGAAGTCAGAGCAGCTGGTAGATAGTGGAGATGGATTTGGTGAAGTCCCTGGTAGTATTGGTGGTGAGTATTTTTTTTTTTTTGTCTTTGTAATGGTATTGGCTATGGAGTCAATGAATGGTAGGTTTTGATATATTCTAATAATAGTATTGCTATATGTAGCAAGATGGACATGATTGTTATCTCATGTTTATCTTAAGGGGGAGTGTTGGTGATATTAGAGTTTAGGTAAAAGTCTAAGTCGTGTGCGGATCGGACTGAAATATTTAGCACTATAAATATAGGGTGTAGGAATCCCAAGAGGGATACACAACTATTTCCGAAATTCTACATGTATATTGATCTTGACTTCAAACAAACTATTTCGTCAATTGTCTCATCGTTGGGGTGAATGCAAAAATCTTACGAAGCTACGTATCTCAAAAAATAACAGTGAACTGGAGTGATTCCGCCAGCGATAGGTCATCTGCCTCAACTAAGGGTCCTTGACCTTTCGTCGAATAAGCTTGAAGGACAGATACCAGGAGAAGTTGGCCATCAGAAAGCACTATTCAATTTGAGCCTTGCTGACAACTTGCTTTATGGTAGCATACAACAAGAAGTTGGACAACTGTCCAATTTGGAGTATTTAGATTTATCATCGAATAACCAAAGTGGCTCGATACAATCATACAAGGATCAGTTGAACGTTGTCTCAAACTTCTGTTTCTTGAGTCACAATCACTTCAATGGCAACGTACGTATCGAACTTGGGATGTTGATAAGCCTAAATTATTTGCTTGATTTAAGTGATAATTCTTTTGTGGGGACCATACCAAGTCAACTAAGCAGTCTAAACATGCTACAAGCTCTAAATTTGTCCCACAATGCATTGAATGGCACAATTCCACCTTCTTTTCAGAAAATGATCGGCTTGTCATTCATGGATGTGTCATATAATGAATTGGAAGGTGCAGTCCCACAAAATGGGATATTCAAAGAAGCTCCAATTGAAAGGTTCATGCATAATAAGCATCTATGTGGTGCAGTCAAGGGTTTGCCTCTTTGCAATCCAACTAAGACACTGGGTGATGGACAAAGAAAG
Source organism: Ampelocalamus luodianensis (assembly GCA_036346255.1). NCBI lineage: Eukaryota > Viridiplantae > Streptophyta > Magnoliopsida > Poales > Poaceae > Ampelocalamus > Ampelocalamus luodianensis. Next base: position 24,862,759 of record CM070634.1, on the reverse strand, counting down.
CAATGCAGAGCAATTTTGTTTGCTATAATAACTACTGTAGCATCTATTCTCCTTGCTGTCTCATTTATGATGTTCCTGTAAAGCAAAGAAATCCATGGCACAAAATGCGAATGAAGTGCAAAATCCAAAAGTATTCACTGTTTGGAACTTCAACGGAGATGTGTACAATCATATTGTTCAAACAACACAGAATTTCAGTGAGAAGTATTGCATTGGGACTGGAGGGTACGGGTCTGTCTATAGAGCTGAGCTACAAACAGGTGAGATTTTTGCAGTAAAGAAGATTCATCTGATGGAAGACAAGGAGCTATTGTCGGACCCGGATTTTCTAATCCGAATCCTCTCGTGACACTACTACAGAGAGCCTTTGAGGGCGGTGGTGTGCCTCAGAGGCGGCTCGCCAGCCGCCCCTACCCAACCGTCGCCACAAATCAGAGATTTGTAGAGGCGGTTGGTGTCTAGAGCCGCCCTACAAACTGTTTTGTAGAGGCGGTGGATTACAAGCCGCCTCTACAAATTAGATTTGTAAGCGGCTTAGATGACCACCGCCTCGTAATTTTTCTCAGGAGGCGGCTTGCAACTTCACCGCCCCTACAATCTGTTTTCCCGCTAAAAAAAATTCAAATTCTCAAACCACGGTATATATATCAAACCATGCATGATATATATATATATATATATATATATATATATATATATATAATTGAAGACATGATATTAACAAGTTCAACGAGACATTATATTCACATCCGCAAACATCATGTTTATAATTTATCATTACAAACACTTGTAGCATAAAGTGCGATAACATTACATACACATTGTTCTCAATGTCCTAAATGCATTCCTTCCTACTCACGAAGGAACTCGTACTCAGGGCGACGTCCTAGCATAGACGTGTTGTCATGGTATGTACCTCTGACGTGTATAATAGCATCCATTATGAAGTTGCAAATGTCCCCGACGAGCTCCGGGAGGCTATCATCGTTGAGTGGTTTTCTACAAATTCCTATCTCATCTTTCCACTACAAGACAATTTTAAGTTTAGTATTTCATAACATATGCGTGTGTTATACGACGAGTGAATTAGTTATAACATACCATAAAGGGTGTCTCTGTAAGCACCGTGACACTCATGTAAGTGCATACATAATATCCACGATGCAAACTCCCGGACTTACGCTTGTGGCATCGTGAGTTTCGCATATAAAACGTCAATGCTTGTGGCGGCAACGTAATGGAAGTACTAAAGTAAGTTGCACTTACCGCCATCTTGTTTTGACATATAGGTCACCCTTCCTCTCTCGGATCATGCACCCTTTGAGTTTGTTGACGTAGTACTGTATGCTCGCTCGAATGAATTTAACAAAAGCAAGTTAGTTAGTATTGAAAAGTCAAAAGGCGATGAGGATGGTTGATAAGTATACGTCTTAAGAATGCTTATGAAATCTTTGTAAAGCGACTCATCATAATCAAGTGGATCCATGACCCACGCCATGCCTAGCTTGAGGTCGATACTACACAAATCCAATGCTCATTGCATGAATTTAATCATAGGAATAGATAAGCTCGTTTGCATCGAACAAAATAATATGGCTCATTAAAGATTGAAGGATATAGTTAAACTTACTTGAAGTTGTAGGGTAGAAATATATAGGATTTGTCTTGCATTCGAGAAAGCTCTCAAATATACGCAACCTTATAGCACTCCTTCCTAATTTTTTCATTCCGTATTTTATCTTTCTCCTCAACGGTCTCTCCACGGGCCAGCTCCTTGTGGTCCAGTCCCCACTTGCTGGGGAAATTAAACCTCGTCTGGGCTATTAATTGAGGGTCCAAGTACCCTGCTTGGTCTTTGCTAGGAAGTTTACTTGAAATGTGCACTTGCATTCTACAAATCATAGCGCGGGTTAGTTAGTTATAACAAAATCTAAAGATTGCAATCATATCAATGCAATAGGAGTAGGACTTACAGGCACCACACGCGAATGAGATTGGTTTCCATTTCTCCGAGGCGAAAGATAGTATGGATGTCATCAAAGTCAAAGGCAATTTGTCCTTTTGGGCCTCCAAATGTCATGGGCGGGAACCTTGCCTCTATGAGATTTACCGTCGGGATAGCACGCAAGTACCAATCATGAAACTTTTTCATTCCAATTGGTAGGTCTTTGGATCACCCGATTTGGAAGGAAACACTTGCCTCTTTCATATTTTTGCGGGCAATTCTTTGACCATGTGATGCATTCAACATTTACGCACTTGCAAACAACCTGGTTGGTTTTGGTTGGTGCCGCCTTGCACTTGTTTCCGCTTGTCGTGACGGCCTTCTCGGATCTTGGCGCTTGGTTCTCCGGCTTGAACATATCATGGCCATACCACCTTTCCACCCCACGACATCCGTCATCGCACATAAGCTGGCCTTATCTTGATTGGATGCTTTTTCGAATTTACGGCTCGCCGTGGGCACCTTCGGTGCATCAACTTGTTCCGCATGCTCTTCATGTCTTTGTTGCGCCTCTTGTTGTTCATGTGTCGGCTCTACACATCCTCCGTGAGGCGGTGAAGACGGTGGCATATCATGAGGCACGTCATCGCGAGGTGGCGGTGTTCGCATCTCGAGCAATTGTTGGTCATGATGTGGTGTCCGTATCTCCCTCCTCAACTCCTCCAAGCGTAACGGTGTTCGCGCAGCGATGTAATCGTAGTCAATATGATGTCTCGCTTGTGCCATATGACGAATCGTTCACTACTTCTCGAGTATTTGAGTCCTCAGAGTTGGAAAGTCTATCCTCCATCGGCTGAATTCGGACTTCACGGTGCGAATCTCGACCCTAGTGTAGTCCGGCGGGATCCGATTAGTGTGATAAGTGCCTCCGGAGGATGTGCCTCACCGTTGCCACCTCAATCATATTTGATTGCCGCCCATGAGAACAACCAAAGTGCAAGGAGTAGGTTCCGTATGCGATCGACGGCGGTTGTGGCTGCAGTGGAACCTTACGCCGCGAACTTCCGCTTGTCCCGGTGGTGGCATTACGATTCGCGCCTCCGTTGATGATCCTTGCTCTGCAACGCCGCAACTAGAGCCTTTACTTGGACCTCAAGGTTAGCCTCTCGGTCTCTATCATGTTTCTTGTACATGTGCCTATCCTCTTCAAATCCCTCCTTCCATATCACTCTTTTCCCTAGCCCCCTGACACGGCCTGTGTGCTCGGGGTTTCCCAAAACAAGGCTAAGCTCATCCCTCTCTCTGGAAGGCTTAAATAAGCCCTTCTCGCCATTGCTCAAGATAGTTCAAGATCTTGATATCTGTCTCTTCGGTCTCCGGCTTACTAAACTTAAGCGCCTTGGATGCTTCTTTATTCCTCGAAAGGATCCAGTTCCTTGTGCGCTTTGAAACCCCCTGCAAGTTGTATGTCCCAGCTGATGCGGCATCTTCCTCTATCTTCCTAAATTGCTCTTCCTTTCCATAGTACCCACCGGGTCCTAGATGATGGTGGTGCACGTTCTTCTTCGCCCGCTCAGTGTTACGGGCACTGAGGGCCAATGCTTCCGCTGAAGTCTTCTGAGCCACAAACCGCTCCCATTGTCCAGGAGTTATGTTGCCAAACTCCTTGAAGGGAGTTAATCCCTTTTGGACATATTTGACGTTGAGAGACGACTTCCAACCTCTCCATGACTCTCCAATCTGTTTCATAGCGTGACGGCGTACCATTTCCTCGGTTCTCCTCGGGAATCTAAAACTGGTCATCAGCTTATCCCATAAGACTTTCTTTGTATCACCGGTACTTCTTTCCAAGTTGGGATTGCGGGTTCAACTCATCTCTTACCGGCGCCCCAATTGCGTTACGCCACTTAGCTCGAGATGTTTTGGCTCAAGTGGCTCCCTAGCCTCCCGACCTCTCTTATCACATATCTGTGTCCTTTGGATATATGTTAGCACTTCTTTCCCTCGTCCCCTCTTTGCTGGCTGCCGAGTTTGTGGCTTGGGTTGTGGAGCCGAGGCACCATCGTGTCCTCTGCTACTTCTTGCCTCTGTGGCTCTATGGCTCTTGCCTCTGCTCCGCTTTCCTCTGCTACTTCTTGTGCAGCGAGATGTCGCCGACGTCGTAGAGTTCGAGAAGGGCCTATTAGGTCGAAGTGTTAGTAATGATAACACGATCTTATATACAAGCATAATGTATGAACTAAGGCTTTATCCCTACCTCTCGTTCGGATCAAAATCCTGTCCAACTCCTCTTGGTTGGCCTCATGCATTACAGTGGGAAAGGATCCTCGGACTTACATATCCTCTTCTTCATCCTCGCGCGTCTTCATCATTAGCCTCCTCATGGTCCCCATCTAATAACATTTGTAGATCATCGTCTAGCTCCGGTTGAACTGCTCCTCGATAGCAACTCGTTTGTTCGTCTTCAAAGATTGGCACTTGTTCAGGGCCTCGGGTTGTGTCGTCATTGTCCCGTCATTTTGTGCTTTGTTCTAATAGATGCAACAAATACAGGATAAACAACACTATTAATGATCCTCTAATAGAGCAGCAGAGTAGTAGTAGGAAGAGAGATGAGAGTAGTACAAGTAGTAAGGAAGAAGAGAAGATAGCGATAATAGTAGTAAGGAAGAGAGATGAGAGTAGTACAAGTAGAACATATGCACTCCAATGAGAATTGACATGATCATTAAAACAAAACTCGGTTTGAGAGCATAAGAGGCGTTACAACGATCTAACTACCTCATTAGTCATCATGAAATGGGTCCCAATACCTCACAAGGGCCATAGCCAATAGATGAGTACATGGTTATAGGTACAACATCACGCACAATTGTTCCCACGTCTAACAATGTAAAGATGAGCACTACCAACATTAAAGACTGAACCATGCAAACAAGAAATAGCCAAGATTTTTTGCAATGACAATGGCGAAGAGTTTCGCAAAAACTCATCATCTTCACAACGGTTGAACTCCAAGTAGGAAGACTCGCCTCTTGTTTTGATGGAAGCTTTTGTAGCAAAGATTCATAAAACCAAAGGACTTGAGCATGGCATTGAGCCCAGTTGCAAAGACCCCGTCTGTCAGTCCTCGGTATACAACATACCAAGCCATGTGCCCCTTTAAACAACACATAAAACCATGTATACAATCATAACATATTCAGCATGTTCGATTTCTCCGTTGTTCTTAATTTGTATCTGGGTTATAGATGTGTGCGTATTCGATTTCTCCGTTGTTCTTAATTTCTACAGTTGTTATTTTTAAGTCCTACTCTGAACTTCGAATGTTCTCCCCAGAATTAAATAACCCCTTTGTTTGGCTATGATGGCATGATGCGAACTTCCAATAGCCCTATGCACTGGTCAGCTTGGCAGTTCTCTCCAAGCCTGAATAAATTGTGTATTACTAACTATATATGACTTGGCAGTAAAGCCTACTACCTGCGCAATTACTAACTTGTATTTCCTACTCCATTTACTGACTAATTATTTATTATGCTCTCCAAACAAACTAGTACTGGTACAATTGCTACTATATATGTCAGATTTTCAACGATGCATGAAGTCCCTTCCACAGCATTCCTAACCAACAATGATCAATTGAGTACACATTTCAAGTAAAGGACATGTGCTGTAACCAGAACAAAACGAACAAGAACCAGTTCCTCCCTCTGGAAGAAAAGAAAGAACCACTTCACACACAGTTTCTCAATAGCTAGCTAGCTAGCTTTAGTAGTTAGATATAGCTGGTACATGTCATAAATTAAACGGAATTGATAGCTAAGTTTTAACTTCGGAGCTTAACCTTCTCACATATGGATCGAGTACCAAGCTACCTATGACAGGATTGTTTATACGAGTAATTTACGGGTGATTGAGTTCGATCATCAGCTAGTCACTATCAATTACCATTTCCCCCTTTTGTTCCCTGATAAATTGACCTTAGCTCATTGGTTTACTTTCAAAGACTAGACAGCCAACCTATAATCCATCTTTTCCTTGACCACTCCACTAAACAAAACGTAGTACGAAAGTTGGTGAAGCAAGGTTGTCGGTATGGGTTTCTGGAAGAACCAATTTTTATTTGTGAAAAGCTTTTAAGTTTTTGCATGTTATAAACCCGACGCTATTAGCAACCCCTTAATTTCAAAGAAATGATCAGTAATTGAGAGATGGCTGCCATCGCTATCTTATATTGCGAAATACTCAAAGCAACCATATAGTTACGTTGGCGCCCCAACCTAACTTAATTACAACCACACATACGATTCCTTTTGTTTAGTTTCGTGACTCAATCAAATACCCTTTTCTTTCTTACACTTTAGAGGATCAATAACCAACCGTTTCAAAAGAAATGCCTCACAATAATTACTTGTAAAATAAGTGAAGTGACCAATCATTCGTCCTCTCGAGAAGCGAAAAGATTCTCTGCTATACCCTCAATTAGATTTTAACAAGTTCTTTCAGTCAAGTAAACCGAGGCATCAAAGTCGAAAGAACCACATGTTCGAGTTCGATGCCATCGATTTCACTACATGTTTCCTCATGCGCGCGACTCTGTTCTTTTGTCGATCTCACACCATCGGCCTCGCCTGGTGCACAAACTTGAGCTCACGTGTACAACGGCAAAGAACATCGACGGCGCCTAATCCCTTTGCGCTACTCAATGACATAACACGTGGAGAATTAAAAAGAGTCAAAAGGATTCGATACGGCGTCGGAGAGGAGCACAGCGCGTCGGAGAGGAGCACCGGCAGCCAGAGCACGGGGCGGGCGGCCGGGCTCCCGTAGTCGCGTCTGGCGGAGCGAATCGGAGAGGGACGCCGGCGTCGGAGAGAGGAGCACCGGCGTCGGAGAGGAGCACCGCGTGAGCGCACGGACCGGCGGCGAGGACGGGACGGGCCGACGGCGGCGAAGCCGCAAACCCTAACGGCGGCGGGCGGAAAAATTTTGGCGGCTGCGCCTAAGACTTAGCCGATTTCGGCCTCGCGCACCTCCGGCTTATAGGAGGCGATTTGTAGGCGGTTGATATTACAAGCGCCCTAAAAATAGATTTGTAGGGGCGGTTGATATTACAAGCCGCCTCTAAAAATAGATTTGTAGGGGCGGTTCCTGAACCAGCCGCCCCTACAAATAATTTACAATTTTTTAAAATCATGAAATCTTTGAACAGAGTTATGGGGTTTAAAATGATGTCAAATAAAAAGGATGTAAAAATAAAAGTTGTAGAACTCATCAAAATATACAACTTTGGTTCTGGACATTTTCTCCAAACACACTCCATGCATGCTGAACACACATACATACATATATATATAGTACCATAGATACACACACCATGCATCAAACTTGAACAACTAGCCCTGTAACAAGTTTCCCTTGGCACATTTTCGTTCCCATGGCAGTACGTCTTTGGGCAAGTTCTTTTCCACGACACCGATCTTCTTAGGAAAGTCAGTGAATAGTTGCATTTCATCGTAGTTATTGTACTCATCAACATCATCCACTCCGTCTACTCCGATAATAGTTTGTTTCCCGAAGGCAACCACATGCTTTGTCTTCTTTTTTGGGGGTAGGTTAGTTTTCGGGTCACGTAAATATAAAACTTGTGTGACACGTGAAGCGAGACCCCAAGGGTCATCTGCAGATCCGATATTCTCGAGGTCCACGATCGTGAACCCGATCTCATTCACTTGGTGTTGTTTGACCCAATGACATCTAAACATGGCCATCTCGTATACCCATTCCATAGTCAAGTTCCCATATATCATCTATGATGCCAAAGTATGGGTCTTTTGCCCCATTCCGTTGATGGCTTCTATTTGAACACTGCTATTTTGGTTCACACAATTACTATCCTTTATTTGGTATAGTACGTGTACCCATTGATGTCGTAAGCTTGCCATGATGTCACTTGTCTCGATGGGCCCCACTAACCTTCGATGGTAATATCATCTCTGGTTTCCCCATTCGGTAGGTTTTGCTCCTTCAACCATGTAGTGAATCGATGCTTGTCTTGTTTCATGACCCAATCGTCGAGCGGCCATTACTCTACGCCTAATGACATCCAAGTGTTCATCAATGTGCGGTTGCATCGATTCAGACTCTGCAAGACACTGTAATGAGCTCGACTAACTTCGTTGAAATCCTTGTCGATGAAGACTTTTCTCCCCTTGGTGCCCTTCCCAGTCAGCCTACCCTTGTGACGAGAATCGAGTTTACCAATCCCTCTTTGTACTTTTAGGTACTCTTGACAGCACTCGACGACTTCTTCGGTATTGTAACCCTCTATCATGGAGCCCTCTGGGCATGCTCGGTTATGCACGTATCGGTTAAGAACCGACATGAACCGTTCGTAGGACCACATTTCATGTAAGTAGCAAGGGCCAAGTGCCTGTATCTGATGAACCATGTGAATCATGAGATGTGGCATTATATCAAAAAAAGCGGGAGGTAAACACATCTCTAGTTGGTTTATTGTCTCCACCACGAATTCATGTAGGTCACGAAGCTCATTTTTACCAATCGTCTTCTCATGAGATCTTGAAAGAAGTAACACATGCGGTGATGGCCATTTTCAAGAACTCGGCTCTATAGCCACGATTGCAATAGGTAGGAATAATGTGAGCATCACATGACAATCGTGAGCCTTGAAGCGTGTTATTGATGTGTCCTTCATTGACACTAGCCTCTTCACGTTGGTGAAAACCCGTGGGAACTTTTACCCATCTCAAGAAATTGCAGATCGCCTCCTCTCATCCGAGTCGTTGAAACTAGTTGCGGGTAGGAGGTATTTTCCATTACCACGAGGTATCGGGTGAAGCTCGCTTCACATTTAGTCGCACCATGTCTTTCTCGTGATCTTAGACCATCCTTTGTCTTGCCCATGTCCATCAAGGTAGCAATGAGACTCTCAAATACATTCTTCTCGTAAGTGCATAGAATCAATGGCATGGGGACCTCCAAGTCCGCCAATAAAGCGAATACTTAAAGAAGATCGACTTTTTCTTAAAAGGTACACCGGGGACAGGAGGTGTGCTTCTATCTCTCTTTGTCCCATCCGCATTCTTCTTTCCAAAATCGACATGTATGTGTTTCACCATTTCGAACACATGTTGCCCGTTTTGACGTCTCTCTGGAGGGGATTCGGTCTCTGGTTTGTTGTCATAAAATTTGAAGAACAACTTGCTGCGGTATCTGTGAGTTGTCTTTAAGAATCGTCGGTACCTTAGGTAAACTGTCTTCTTGGATGCATCCAGGAACACCCATGTAGTACCATCCAAGCATACTAAGCATCCTGTCTTCCCTTTGATCTGTCCAGACAAAGCAAACAGCGCAGGGTAATCATTGGTAGTGACAAAGATAATGGCTCTACATATGAAGTCCTCCTTTACAGGCGTCGTACATCGGCTCTCCATACCGCCATAGCCTCTCCATTTCTTGCATCAAAGGCTCGAGGAACACATCTATATCAATGCCTGGTTGTTTGGGACCTTGAATGAGAATAGTGAGGAGAAGATATTTTCTCTTCTGACACAACCACGTTGGGATGTTGTACATGGTTAAGATCACTGGCCATGTACTATGCTCGCTGGTTCTCTCATTGAAGGGATTCATTCCATCTGTGCTAAGGCCAAACCGTACATTCCTTGGGTCTTTGCTAAATTCTTGGTATTCGCATCAAAGCGTTGCCTTCTGGGTAGCATCGGTAGGTGTCCAATCTTACCATCACCCACCTTGCGTTCATCATCCCACCATGTCATGAGTGAAGCTTCCTTAGGGTTTAGGAGCATACGCCTCAAGCGATCGACGACTGGTAGGTACCACATTACCAAGGCGGGGATTCTTCTCTGCTTTGCATCGATGCCTAATGGAGTGTCCTCTTTGGGTTGAGAAGGAGTGTCCTCTTTGGGTTGAGAATCTTGTACCACCTTTTTCCCACCTTTCTTCCTCTTCTTCCCTGTGAAGGCTTCTTCCCCGTTGTAAAGGTCATTGTTCTTGTAACGACTAGTGCCACACCGGGGGCATTTATCTAGTGACTTGAACGTATCGCCACGGTAAAGGATACAATGGTTCGGGCATGCATGGATTTTTTCAACCCCCATTGTCAATGGACTTATAACCTTCTTCGCTTCGTATGTGTTGGCGGGAACTGAGTTTGGCTGTGGCAGCAACCAAGACAGGAGACGCATCAAATCATTGAAACTACATCGACCGGCCGTGCCAGCCTTCGGATGAGTAGCTCAAGCACAAAACGTAGCATTGTCCAGTGTGTCGGACAACCCTTTTCAACACCATACAAAGTTTCCTTCGAGGCTTTTTTAACCCTTTCCAAATTTTCTAGACCTTTCGGGCTCTTTAGTAAAATCTCTGGTCCAATGGCCCGAAGCATTTCCTCCAAATAATCACCGTCATCTTCATCCCCGACACGTCCTCCGCCATCATTGCCACCAGCTTCGTCGTTATGACCACCACTACCTTCTTCTTCACGGTCTATTTCTGCATCATATTCAGCTACATATTGGTCCATGCAATCTAGGTAATCGTCGTCGTCTTCTTCTGGATCAACGTTGTTAATAACCGCTTCACCATGATGATTCCAAACTGTGTAGTCTTTAACAAATCCTCGCATAATCAAGTGTGATCTAATGATAGTCACATCTTTCCATGCGAGATAGTTCTTGTAATCGCTACACGGACAAAGAATTTCACCACTATTATTGCTCGACATTGCATGGCTCTCTGCGGCTTGAAGAAATTTATCCACTTCATCACGAAACTTGGCTCCCACCTTTGTTTACCATACATCCAAGAGTTCACGTCGTCCATCTTTATTTCAATATAGAAAACAAAGATAAGAATTAATAGGACTAATTAATACTTCACAAATTAATTATTACTTCAAAAAATATACATAGGAATTTTATGGAAGGATATTCTAAATTCGATTAATAATTCTAAATGTATGGTGCAATGTAAATAGCAATTGTAAATATATTCCACTAAATTAATAACAATGTAATTAGTAAAAAAACAAACCCTAGTTCTAGGTATCTAGATCTAGATGTAACTCAAACATCCATAAAACTAATTAATAGTCCACTAAAATCAAGGAAGAATGACTAAATAAGGGTATGACATTATTCCCATAACTAATTTAGCCTAGCATATTCAAAATTTTAGCCTCATTTGCTCCATAAATTACTCAAACAATATAGAAGAGAGAAAATCAAAACTCTAATTAAGCAATAACCCACCATTAAAACTTCAAAAGATGTATGGAAAACCATTTTCTTACCTCCAACAACCTCTCCACCAAAGGAATTTAACTCAAAACCTTCCCCTCAAAATAGGAATTTTTGGGAGGTGCCCAAGGCCTCCTTCCTTCCTCTCGGGTTGCACCGCTGACTCGAGGAGGAAGAAGGGCACGGCACTATATCTTTGTCGATTTGTAGGGCGGTGGTTATCGGCCGCCCTACAAATGAACGATAGAGGCGGCTGGGACACGCCGCCTCTACAAATCAAGCAGATGAGGCGGTGGTATTTCCGGCCTACAAATCTAACCATTTGTAGGGCGGTTGGTGATACCACCGCCTCTGTTGAACCATTTGTAGAGGCGGTTGGTATAGTGGGGCGAGCTCGACCACTTTGTAGGGCGCTTGGTAAGTGAGCGCCCCTACGTGAAAAGGTGGTGTTACTACAAATCAATTTTGTAGTAGTGTGAAACTCTTGTGCTATTCTCTGGATCGATAGCTAGCACTCACAGAATACATCATTGAATCAATTCATACATGGCGTAGAACCGTACCATTCATTAATTCAACACAACAGTTTACATAGACCGCGTCAGTCGAGGTTTACAATAGGGCCGAACAGGCCAAATTGATTACATTACAAAAGCGGAAGCGACAACGGAAGCAAATGGGTGAGAGCTCATCTCTCCACAGGCAAGCGACTGGGGAAACTCGTGTGCGTCCGATATTACCTAAAGACTCGGATAATATAGGATGCACGCGAGAACCAACAGAGTCAGCTGGACTGGGGCGAGACTAGAACATCTAAAGACTACACTATGCTTCATCATCTCCCGGACCTCCAACTTCTGGATCCTCATAGTAGTCGTACTCTCCGGGATTTCCTGCTTCTGAGGGTTTTGGGGGGAAAGAGAGAGAGCGAGGATGAGCACAACTTCCGTGCTCGCGAGCCAACACACAATGCAATAATATACATGCAAGGCTTAACAAGGATGGCTCTGGTTCTTTTATTTGCTAAAACAATATTTTCAAATATCATAATTACAAAGTCCTAACACTTAGCACTTTAACAAATTGCATTTTGATAAAGAGAGTAATTGTGCAATATTTAATAACAGCAGAGGTTCCCTCCGTCGGAAACTCTACCCATGCTTAATTTGATTGGGGGCTAACCCCCTATATTAACATCGCTGAGTCTGAAAACTCAGGGAAAATCCAACCCAGGGCTAGGTGAGCTCGCCACATTTTCCATACCACCCACAAAAGTTTTTGAAATAGAACTAACTCAAGTTAAGTTCCCATGTCCGCCTTTGACCGTAGGCGTGGCTGTTTAAACAGTTTATTACTCTGCAGAGATTGTACACTTTACCCACAAGAGATAATCGTCTTGATATGTACACACGTTTTCATAGACATGTGAATCAAGGGGAGATCATCACAAGGCCTTTACAATGCATCCAGCAGTATTAGTTACACCCGCTAAGGTTTCGTCTTCGAAGGGTTACGTCCGTTTAGACCCGTTAACCCTTACCTAGACCCCCTCTTACGCCCTCTTAACGACTTACGTCGTGCGCCCCGACACCCTTAGCCACAGAGGCTTACGGCGTCGCAGGACATCTACCTGGTGCAACTCGTACTGAGGGATACAAATTATTTAGCCAGGTTTGTACTTTACAGACTTGTGGTTGTACTTGTTTTACACAGGAGGTCATGACAAGATTAAGTCCTTAGGGTTGTCTGGGCGGTTCATTCCACATACCAGTCACAACACAACAGTCCTTGGGCTACATTAGCACCCACTGTCGTACCATCCATCTTACCGTCCACCCAGACGGGGTAATAGCAATTTAGGGTTTTGAGGAGTAAAACCATATTACCATATTTATCTCAGTCATGGACCACCAATGACTGCCCAAACCATTTTCATGTTTGAAGAGATGATGATTGGGATATTTTAGTGTCCCGGTACTTAAGCAAGGCTAGCATGTCGCTTAAGTACAACCTATACTAATATTTACCATATAGTTACTAGGGTGACAAGGATTAAGGAATTCAAGTTGTCAAGGATGACATAATAATTAATTAATCATCAAATGGGTATTTAACTACCTTAAGCTTTAACATATATTTGATTTAAAGAATTAAAGTATGCAATTTGCTACTTTAAAAGAATATAATTTGCATAAAATGTAGGCTCAATATGATCAAAGTATTGACTCGCCTGGGTTATAGGCTAGAGGATCTTGATAATCTTAGGCTTGATCAACTTGAGGATCTCCGGTGTCTTCAAATCCTAGTCGGACGAACGTACCGGAAAAAGGCATAAACAAGCAAAAAGAGCAATTAAATACAAATGAACAACAAATAAACTCCAAATTAAACAAGACCTGTGCCATAAGCAAGATCTTGAATTTACAATTTTTTAGAAATTTACTTTACAATTTTTGGAGCTAAAATGAGGGAGATACTAATTTTTAAAACTTCACTTTTGAATTAAAAAAGAAAAAGGAAAACGAAAATCAACAGAAAAAAGGAAACGACGGCGGCCCACGGTGCTTAAATCGGCCCGGCCGAAATGGTGCATGCGGCCCACGGGCACAGGGCGTGGCCCACAGGGGGGGCTGGTTGCCCTAAAGCTGCGCGCGGGGGAAGAGGGAGGAAGTGAGGAGGGGGAGGAAGAGAGGGAGAAGGGAGAGTGTTACAGCTATTCAACTGTGAAATAGATGCCTTGATGCAGATTCGACATCGGAGCATTGTGAAGCTATTCGTCTACTGTTCTGCTGATCAAGGCGGTTTTCTTGTCTATGAATACATGGATAGAGGAAGCTTAGCGACAGCTCTAAAGACCAAGGAAACTGCAATTGAATTGGATTGGATGAGGAGGTTAAATATTGCCAAGGACGTGGCTCACGCCTTATCTTAGATGCATAATGATTGTCTTGCACCAACAGTGCACCGAGATATAACAAGCAACAATATTCTGCTTGATCAGGGATCAGAGTTTGCATCTCTGATTTTGGTATAGCTAAGATACTAGATGTGCAAGCATCAAACTGCACAAGGCTTGTTGGGACAAAGGATATATTGCCCCAGGTAAAATAATACCTAAGTTGGAGACATTAATATTACTATCTATTTATTTAGTGAGTTTTTTTACCTAGTTTAGCAAAGTATCATTTTTTTATCTACTATTAAGCATCCGTCTTCTTAATTAATTAAAGTTGTATATAATATGTAAGTCTTTATGCATGAAAAATGTTATTCCTAAGGAACCACACACTGGCATGTTTTATGTTTATTTGTGGGACAATTTGTTACTGTGAGAAGTAGCATATGTTGATTTGTAGAAAATGCTCCACTGCTCCACTAAAAATTGCAGAGATCAAAGAAAGTTGGGATTTCAAGTGATAACGGTTGCTGTTCGGTGTTTAGAACCTAGCCCATCAAGCCGTCCAACAATGAAATATGTAACGCAAGTTTTCTCTACAGCTGATGGACTTTGCAATCTTGATTATCTGCACCCTGGCATCATCATTTCTGCCCAGTACCCGTGAATGTTCTTAGCACACATGTAATCCTTCGTAATTCCATTGAAACCAACTGCACAGTGACGGAGCTTGAGCAACATCTTACGGGGCGGCGCAGCTTCTGCCTCAGTCTACAGTTGTGACTCTCGTGAGCCATCTACCGATCCATGCTACATTCTTGATTAGTTGATTCCCTTCCTTCCTGCTTTCCACTTACCATGAGGGCATGAGGCTATGGCCCAAGTGGATGTGGGCCAACTGCTAAGGGCCCAAGACACTAAGAGTTCCTGGCTGGCGCGGTGGCGCCCCCTGCATAGTGTATTAGTGCATACTGCATACAATATACATGATAGTATGATGATACATAGTAATATGGTATACTGCATACATGGTGTACAAAAAAAATCCTAAAATGCTGGGTGGGCTACTGCCCACGTTGGCCCTGCAGATGCTCCGTCCCTGCAACTGCACTACCAGTTTCAATTTTCCTTATAATCGAAGGAAAAAGCAGCCAATAAATATAATAAGAGCAATGATCACAACCAACAGAAGAAGATTTTCCTCACGATTGGCGGTGGCAGCAGCGGGCAACCTCGTCAACAGTGGCATCGATCACCCAGCGGTGGCCCGGTCACACCGTCCGCTGTCCAAATCACCGGAGACGGACGGATGCCGTGCGAACAAGCGAGCAGCGAGGGGGAAGTGGGGAAGAGATGAGGAGTTGTTGGCGCTTACAGCATCAATAACAAAATTAGCGTCCGCTTCGTCGTATTTAAAAAAATGGCACTTTTCATCGTGCCTCATGGGGACTCGCCCCATTCCACCATGTGGTCAAATACCACGCTCCACGGCGCCAAATTCATCTCTGCCGCATCCCTAGGGCAAGAAATACGCTCTGTCATGCCCTAGGGCATGGTTTCCCCCTTGTGGCACGTCCAGCGTATTGCCGTGGCCTACGTAAAAAAGATAAAAACCTTATCGGAATGTTGCCGTGAAGTTAGAGTACGATTTCCTCTACGTCTCGATCGACTTCGGGTACCAATACTATTTTTCATCGTGCTCCGAGTAGTACTAATAGTACTACTACTTTTACTATCTACGATTTTTTGTTTTGTCTGATCCAATAACTCGATTTGTAACATCCAAAAATTGTAAACTTGGAATAATTATACTGATAAAAAATGTGAAAAGTATTTTGAGCATGTTTTTGAAATTTTCTCAAATCAATTATTTCATTTGCATACAAAAGTGGCTTTAAAGGAATTTTCGAGAAAAATATAGAACAGATAAGATAAAATGAAGGAAAAATCACACATGCAAGTACATTGTGTTAGGAGCCTTCACAACAATTTTCATATTGTTTGGAGCTCATTTGCTATATTTAGATATTCCTACAACTTTCAGCCTTTTCTTGGAGAGAATCCGCACCACGTGGTGCATCTGGGGTATTTCCGCGCCTCTGGAGGCCAGACGAGGTATTTTCGCGCCTCTAGAGGCCAGACGAGGTATTTTCGCTCCTCTGGGCCACGGCAATACCCCGGTCGCGCTACGAGGGGAAAACTGTGCCCTTAGGGCACGACAGAGCATATTTCCTGCCCCTAGGGCACGATAGGGGTGAATTTGGCACCCTGGGGTGCAGTATTTGACGCATGGCAAAATAGAGCGAGTCCGCCCAAAGGGTGTCATTTTTGTAAATATGATGGAGAGGAGGCTACTTTTGTTTTTGACTCCGCCAAAAGTGTTGTAAGCGCCAAAAACTCAGACGAGCGGTGAGCCCAGTTTAACAAATGTGGAAAGTATTTTGAGTATGTTTCTAAAATTTTTCTCGAATCAATTATTTCATTGGCATACAAACAGTAACCTTAAAGAAATTTTCAAGAAAAATGCAGAACAGATAAAATTATGAAAAATTATCCAAGCAAGTATACTGTATCAAGAGTCTTTACAATAATTTTCATAATTTTTAGGACTCATTTATTATATTTAGAAATTCCTATAACTCTGTGTCTTTTCTGTGAGGGAATCGACGCCATGTGTTCCGTCCGGGGTATTTCCGCGTCTGTGTGGGCTGGACAAGGTGTTTGCTTCGAGGACTGGAGAAGGAAACTTGGGACTTGGGGAGGCGATAACTTGAGGCGGGCCAATACAAAATAAAAGGATCAGGACTGGTCTCCGTACTTTCTTCTCTTAATATAATTGGGCTGGTGCAATGGATTTCGGCCTTTGGGCCTCCTCAAAAATTATTTTGCAGGGAACCCGAACAGTACTACAGTAGCTTATGTTACGTTCTCTCTCTCTAAAACAAGGTTGCTTTAGTTTACGTACAGTTCTTCTGATTTTTTTTTTCTGATCATTTCACGGAAATTTTCTGAACATGTTTCCTACGTGTATACAGTTCTTCGAGTTCCAAACAGGCCCTTGTCTGGAAACACAAGAGAAATACGCAGCCCTGGGAAAAATCCGAGAAAACAATTAGCAGAATTCAGTACTTTTTCCAACAATTGTTAGCATGCCCGGCCGTGAGGGGAACCGTCGTC
Organism: Ampelocalamus luodianensis; assembly: GCA_036346255.1. Taxonomy (NCBI): domain Eukaryota; kingdom Viridiplantae; phylum Streptophyta; class Magnoliopsida; order Poales; family Poaceae; genus Ampelocalamus; species Ampelocalamus luodianensis. Next base: position 24,845,454 of record CM070634.1, on the reverse strand, counting down.
CTCGACAGAGGTGTTTCCCGTTTCCACAGGTTGATGGATGCATTAACGGTTCTCAATTAAGTCCTTGCGAGTACGATGCTTCTTGCTATTCAAGACGAGGTCATCCGTTGCCTGTCACAGTTCCCATGAGATCATCAAGGCGAGAAGCCGTGAACCCAGCTTCGTGCAGGAGTGGTGGAGGGAGACATGTGGAAGTGATGTCTCAGCATTGATGCCAATAGCCAAGATGTAACAAAGCAAGTATTATGGTCCAGAAACTTGCTTCTATCTCTGAAAGAAAAATTGTATATATGCTCCAAAGCGCAAGACAATCTGAGGTCCTGACATGTAACAAAATACAGCTAGTACAGTAGTACTATCTCCAATGCTTTATTATTTTTAGGCAACACCTAAAAGATTTGCGTGTCTTTGTATTAAGATAGAAAAGCGTACAAGAAATAAATTAAAATAAATTACAAGAGGGTTCACCCAAGGACCAAAGAAGAAAATCGCAACGCAGCCCGGCTGCTATTCTAATTTTGTCTAGGTCTCGTCTCACAAAAATACGTTCAACTTTGATGTCATCGCCGCAGCTCTTCCAACTCTCAGCAACCCAAAGGAGTATCACTCTGTGAACGGGTTGGGCAGGGTATGTTGATGGCGTGCATAATGCACCTCCAAAGCAAGCGGACCCAATCACATTGCGCAAACAAATGCTGAACAGTTTCCGGCTCCTGATTGCACAATTTGCAAACCCCATGTCCATGGTTCAGTAATCCTTTTCGGTGTAGACGATCAATAGTCCAGCATCTGCCTTGCGAAGCTAACCGGACGAAGAATTTACACTTCAACCGACAGCGCACATCATTTCCAAATTTGCTTGTAAGGGCATCTTCAATAGTTACCTTATTTTTAGAGACAACATCTTCAATAGACAGTTTTTAGTACACTCTCCAACGCTTATATTTTATAATTTTTCCTTTAAAACGGGCCTACATGTCATCTAGAGTAAATTAATATAGCATATCTTGTTTCATATGCACGATCGTCTCTTCAGGAAGAGACGACCTGTTCTCTCTCTTCTCCCCCTCTCTCCTCCACGTAGGATTTTGTTGACGTGACATAGCTAAGAGACGACAATAAATGCACTATTGGAGATGCCCTAATCTGCTAGTTTTATGATACCCAGAAAGAAAGCCTCGTACGCTGATTTGGTTAAGTACTCGTGGGAGGAGGTCCAACGCCAGATAAGTTTATCCTCCGCTCCTGGCTCAAGATGAATGGCAAATAAGGCTGTTATACAATTATACCCCTTCTTATGTGTAGGAGTCTCAAATCGGATCAGGGTTTGTAAAAAACGGTAAGAGTGTGCACGATATCAAGAATGAAGTAGATTAATCTCATAGAGAGAATCAAATTACGATGAGAAAGAAAGATTTGGTAAAACCGACCGTAAATTCCTTAAACACAACTTCAAAAGAGTACAAGAGATTGTCACTCCCTCGCAACCCTCTCGGATCTTTTAGAACGCTTGGATCCTTGACCTATAGAAGAATATAGTGCTAAAGAATAACCTAGTCTCTAATCCTCTCGCGCGACTCTTACTTTGGATAAGTTGGTTTGTGATTTGTGTTCTCCATGACCACCCCTCATAGCTTTATATAGTGGCCCCTAGTTCTCCTCCAAAAGAAAGTAAGAATCTTAATCCTATTAGGATTAATATAGGAATCCTTGTAGCATATTTTTCTAAGTCCTAGTTGATTTAGATATGAGTCACACATACTTAACAATCTCCATATTGACTCTTATCCGTGTTGAAGTCGCTATGCTCCTCCAAGAACTCACTCTAAGTCGGCTCCACTTTTTTGTTTTTTGTTTTGTTTTTTTCCTCCCACCTTTGGGAGTGCCCCTACCACAGTGACTCATGCACATCACCGCAATGTGTGTGTCACTACTCGGGCTAGCCCGTCCGAAAACTTCACATGAGAGCTCCTTTGTTGTATAGTTTGGTTAACCACACCTCCTGTGTCGGATCCGGATTTCGTAACCCAGAATCCTCTGTGAAAACACTGTGCTATTTCCTGGATCAGTAGATAACACTCACAGATACATCACTGAATCAATTCATACATGGCGTAGAACCATACTATTCATTAATTTAACACATCAGAGTTTACATAGACCGCGTCGGGTCAAGTTTTACAATAAGGGACGAACATGCCAAAGATTACATTACAAAAGCGGAAGTGACAACAGAAGCAAAAGGGGTGAGAGCACACTCTCCACAGGCAAGCGACTGGGGAAACCCGTGTGCGTCTGATATTACCCGAAAACTCAAATAATATAGGATGCACGCAAGCACCGACGAAGTCAGCTAGACTGAGGCGAGACTAGAACAGCTAAAGACTACACTACGCTTTATCATCTCCTGGGCCTCCAACTTCTGGATCATCGTAGTAGTAGTAATCTCCAGGATTTCCTGCTTCTGAGGGTTTTGGGGCGAGGATGAGCACAACTTCCATGCTCGTGAGCCAATACACAATGCAATAATATACATGCAAGACTTAACAAGGATGACTCGGGCTATTTTATTTGCTAAAGCAATGTTTTCAATTATCATAATTATAAATTTTTATCACTTAGCATTTTAACCAAATTGCATTTTGTTAAAGAGAGTAATTGTGCAATATTTGATAACAACAGATGTTCCCTCCATCGGAAACTCTACCTGATGCTTATTTGACTGAGGGCTAACCCCAATATTAACATCACTGAGTCTGAAAACTCAGGAAAAATCCAACCCAGGGCTAGGTGAGCCCACCACATTTTTCATATCACCCACAAAGGTTTTTAAAATAGAACTAACTCAAGTTAAGTTTTCATGTCCGCCTTTGACCGTAGGCACGGCTGTTTAAACAGTTTATACTTAGCAGTGGTTGTACACTTTAACCACAAGAGATAATCGTCTTGATATGTACACACGTTTTTGTAGACATGTGAATCAAGGGGAGATCATCACAAGGCCTTTATAATGCATCCCTCAGTATTAGTTACACTTCGCTAAGGTTTCGTTCACGAAGGGTTACGCTCTTTTTTTAGATCCGTTAACCCTTACTCAGACCCCTTCTTACGCCATCTAACGACTTACATCGTGCACCCCAACACCCTTCGCCACAAAGGCTTATAGCGTCGCGGATCATCTATCTGATGCAATTCGTACTGGTGGATACAAATTATTTAGCCAGGTTGTACTTTACAGACTTATGGTTGCACTTGTTTTACACGAGAGGTCGTGACAAGATTAAGTCCTTAGGGTTGTTTGGGCAGTTCATTCCACATTCTAATTCACAAAACAACAGTCCTTGGGTTACATTAGCACCCATTGTCATACCATCCATCTTACCGTCCACCCAGACAGGATAATAGCAATTTAGGGTTTTGAGGAGAAAAACCAACTTATCTCATTTTCTTCAGTCATGGACCACCAATGACTGCTCAAAACCGTTTCATGTTTGAGGAGATGATGATTGAGACATTTTAATGTCTTGGTACTTAAGCAAGACTAGCATGTCGCTTAAGTACAACATATAGCTAGTATTTACCATATAGTTACTAGGGTGACAAGGATTAATGGATTCACATGTCAAGGATGGCATATTAAATAGTTAATCAATAAATGGGTATTTAACTACCTTAAGCTTTAACATACATTTGTTTAAAGAATCAAAGTATGCAATTTGCTATTTCAAAAGAATATACTTTTGCATAAAATGTAGGCTCAATCTGATCAAAGTATTGACTCGCCTTGGTTATAGGCAAGAGGATTTTGATAATCTTATGCTCGATCAACTTGGAGGTCATCCGCGTCTTCAAATCCTAATCGGACGAACGCATCGGAAAAAGGCACAGACAAGAAAATAGAACAAATAAATACAAATGAAATAACAAATGAACTCAAATTTAAACAAGACCTATGCCATTAGTAAGATCTTGAATTTACAAAAATTTAGAAACAAACTTCACAATTTTTGGAGCTACGACGAGGGAGAAATGAACTTTAGAAGCCGCTCTTTTGAATTAAATCAGAAAAGAAAAGAAAAAGGAAACAAAAGAAAAATCGGCGGCGGCCCACGGCCAGCTTTCGGCCCAACCCACTACTTGGCTGAAACGGCGCGGGCGTGTGGGCGTGGCCCACGAGGGGGGGTGGCCTGCCCTAAAACCAAACGGGGGGGAGCTCTCGGCCCGGCCGATTACAAGGGAGAGAGAGGGGGAAAGATGGAGGGGCGGCGGCGGCGGCGCGCGGGAGGAGAGGGCTCGGGAACGCACAGCGGCGGCAACCGGAGGGAGTGACGGCGGCGGTGACCGGAGGGAGCGACGACGGCGGCAGGAGGGAATGGCGGCGGGCGGCCAAGGTGAGTTTCCCCCTTTTGTGGCTTCTCCTTTGCTAAGTTCTTCTTGCTCGGGAAGAAGGGAGGGGGAAGTGGGGGAAAGGCCGAAAGGGGGGAGCCTTACCGGAGAGGGAGGAGGGGAGTGGGGGGGGAGGCGGGCATGATGGGCTCCTGAGTTCTTATAGCCGGAGGAAAATGGGAGGAGCCAGGGAGGCTTGGCGCGGAGCGAGCAGTGCGGCGCGTCGTCGCACGGCTTGATCGAGTGGCCGGTCAAGGTTGGCGAGGACGCAAAGGACAGAGGGACGGGACGCGAGCGACGACTTGCACGGGCGGCGTCGTGCAGCTATGCAGGTGATAGGACCAGCCAAGGACGGGTGTGGGGGCGGCGAGGACGGGTAAGGACGGCAAGTGGGCACCCGAGGGAGAGAGAGGGAGGGGGTTTGACTAGCTTGGCTAGGGGATGCAATGGGTAGAGCACCAACGGTGCTCGTGGCTGGCTTGGGCACACGGGTGCTTGCTCGTGGAAGAAGAAAGGGGCAGGGAGAGGATTCGAATTTTGATTTTGAGTTGAGGTTTGAAGATGAACTTTTGAATTGCAAACTGAACTTTACTTCAAATTTTGAAAACCTTAAAAAGGAACGAAAACAGGATGTTACATCCTGTTCTTACAACCCTCCATGCCATAGGTTTGTACCGTCTTCGAGCTGCACCTGCTCATCGGTACCGTGTGGTTGATCCCACCATGTCTTCCTTCTTCCAACAGTTCGCACCTTCACCTTTACGCTTGCTAGATTTTGCAACCGTCTTTACAGTCCTGCACATAACTGCAGATGAGATCTGAGTACCTACCGTTGATGACACGATTTTCTTCTCCTGACCAGGATTTTTATCAAACCTCTAATTGGCTGCTCTTCTCTTATGATTACCCTAATCGGTATCCTCCATTGCTCCAAGTACTTTTCATGATTACCTGCCCTTTGCAAGTTACTCGCATGACTCTACCTCGAAGTGATACCTCACAACTTTCAAGTTCAAGTGACCTCATAGATATTATGTTCTTCTTTAAGTTGGGAACATACCGAACTTTTGTTAATATGCGATGTGCTCCATTTTACATATGCAATGTAACCATTCTCAACTTAGTAATTGCATATTCCTTGCGATCCCCTAAGTGAACAATTCCATACGCCAGACATAGAGATCTTTTGTCAAACATCTCCCTCACCGAACATATATGAAAGCAACAACCTGAATTCAATATCCATCTGTGAGAAGTACCAGATCCAGCCAGGTCACCCCCTCCTTGCCATTGGGCCTAATGTGGTTGCTTGGCTGGGTCGCCTTCTCCTCACCATTCGGTCAAACACTAGTAGTGCAGCCCGTCGCGGTCGCGCGAGGGGTGCACACAGGTGTCGTGGCGACGGTCGGTGTTGGATGGCCCAGTGTCAGGGCGATGTGGTGATGGTGGCATCACGGACGGCGCAGCATGCAGCGCTGTGCATCAAGAGAAGGGCCAGTCAATTTGCCATTGTTGGGCAGTGCTCGTTGTGTGCCGTTGACCTCAGGAGCAAGCTAGCTGTTGGGGAGGCCCGAGAACCAGACGCCCGTTACTTGATCGTGCCCTACAGGCCGATCGTGGGGGAGCCCCCCGTGGTGCAGTTGGTCCGGGTCCTTGTTTGAGGCAAGCCATTGTTTTGGTGTGTCGTGTGATCGTCGGTTGAGCGCGTCACGGCAGTACCGCTGGCTCGTCTCTCCTTGTCACCCCTTTAGTCGAATCTGAGTGGAGGGGCTGCCCCCTTCTACCGAAGTTGTCTTGCCGTCCGTCCTGTTGATGCATTGTGCTAGTTGTGGTCCCACATACTTTTGTGGTAGCTTGTCTAGCTGGTGGTTGGCGTTCAATGTTGTGTTTGTGCTTGCGCAATCAATGGTGTGGTGTGCCATGGTGGGCTCGCTTTGGAGAGCCGTGGTGTGCACCTTAGTGTTGATGGCAGCATCTCAAGCCTCTACAAGAGTCATAATTCTTCAGTTTTGTGTCTTGCCTCGTAGATAGCTAGCCCTAGACTTCGTTGTTTGTTGGGGTGGCGATTTTTGTTATTACTCCATAAGGTAGTTGTTGGTGTTTTGGTAGGAGCTCCATGTTTTGGACTCCTTCCCGGTGTTGTTGTCGCCTCTTTTGGGATCGATGTTGTGCCTATTTATTTTCCTCTTTGAAATGAATAGCAGAGCTTCCGTACTTGTTTTTTTTATAAAAAGATTCTCTTAAGTCTCGACAATACTTAGCAATATTTGTTTCGCAAACATTTAAATACTATATGATTACGACCGAGTCATTCCTTTACACTGCATTGCTGTGAGGTGCTTCGGTTTTCTCGTCAGCATCCAGTATATGCATCTATGTTAAGGTAAAACTAGCCTTCCGGCAAAGTAACTGTAACTCCGAACTTGAAGCCCTCAACTTATCGGCCTTGACAACCTTGACGGCTCTCGAGATCCCACGCAACAGGCTTACCGGGAGAATTCCTCCGGATGTTGAGCTCCTCAAAGCGCTCAATGCTTTGGATCTGCACGGCAATCAGATAAGAGGCTCAATTCCACCTGTTTTGGCGAACCTGACAAACCTGCGTTTGTTAATGCTCAACGACAACGAAGTTTCTGGTGAAATACCAAGGCATATAGGTGAACTAGAGAATCTTGTGAACCTAAACTTGTCAAGCAATCGCTTGACTGGTCCTATCCCATGTGAAATAGGCCACCTAAAGCACTTGGTTAGGTTAGATCTATCTGACAATAACCTTTCTGGTCCAGTTTCCTTTAGTCCGGCTGACTCATCCATGCAAAATCCTACCAATAACTTTTCATATCAGTCCATTCCTGAAGCTACAGTAAAATTAGAAAACCTAAACATACAAGCAATATCCCGAAACAAACTAGCAGGCCCCTTTCCCCAAGAAATACTAAAATTAACTAACCTAGAGTACCTAGACCTTGGTCTAAACAACTTTTCAGGTTCTATCCCAAGCAATATAGATGACTTGCGCAAACTCGTAACCTTGATGATTTGGAGTACTCAACTTTCGGGATCAATTCCTCAAGAAATTAGGAATTTAGTGAAGCTGAAGCAGCTTGACCTTTCTGGAAACCAACTTGCAGGCTACATTCCAACTAGTATAGGAAACCTAACACAGCTAACAACTCTGGCTCTTGGGGATAACAAGTTTTCTGGATCCATCCCACAAGAAATCACAAATTTAGCAAACTTAGAGGGTTTGGGACTTGAACAAAACAAATTTACAGATTCTGTTCCAAGAAGCTTGGGCAATCTGACAAAACTCTCAATTTTGCATCTTCGGGGAAACAACTTCTCCAGGCACATCCCTCAAGAATTAGGAAATTTAATGAATTTACAAGACCTGAAACTTAGCCACAACACACTGACCGGTTCCATTCCAAAGAGTTTAGGGAATTTGACTAAACTCTCAATCTTGTATCTTGGGGGAAACAACTTCTCTGGGCACATCCCTCAAGAATTAGGAAATTTAATGAATTTACAAGACCTGGAACTTAGTGACAACACATTGACAGGTTCCATTCCAAAGAGTTTAGGGAGTTTGACTAAATTATCACACTTGTATCTTGAGTTTAACAACTTTTCTGACCACATCCCTCATGAATTAGGAAATTTAACTAAACTCACTACCTTGATGCTTGCTCGTAATCAATTTTCTGGATACATTCCTCAAGAATTTGGTAGCTTAATGTATCTCGAGAATTTGGATCTCGTTGGAAACAATCTCTCTGGTGCCTTGCCACGGGATTTGTGTTCGGGAGGCTTGCTCAAGACGTTCACTGCTTTTGACAACAACCTGAACGGACCCCTGCCATCAAGTTTCATAAATTGCAGAAGCCTAGTCAGAGTTCGTCTTGAAAGAAATCAACTAGAAGGAGATATCTCTGAGTTAGGAGTTTATCCAAATCTTGTGTATATGGATATGAGCTCAAATAAATTATTTGGCCAACTATCTCATCACTGGAGGGAATGTCATAATCTTACCATGCTACGCATCTCAAACAACAACCTAACGGGAAAAATACCCACCAGCATGGGGCAGCTGTCTCAACTAGAGGTACTTGATATTTCATCAAACAAGCTTGAAGGAGAGCTGCCAAGTGTACTGGGCAATCTAAAAAATTTGTACCAATTGAAACTCTCAGACAATTTGCTCCACGGAAGCATACCACAAGAAGTTGGGGCGCTGTCCAATTTGGAGTACCTGGATTTATCATCAAATAACCTAAGTGGGTCAATACAAGGATCGATCAGGCGTTGTTTCAAGCTTCAACTTTTGAAGTTAAGTCACAATAACTTCAAAGGCATCATCCCTATCGAGCTAGGGATGTTAGTCAACCTACGTGAACTATTGGATTTGAGTCATAATTCATTTGCAGGGGTCATACCAAGTCAACTAAGTGGATTGAACAATCTAGAAACTTTGAATTTTTCACATAATGAATTGAATGGCTCCATTCCATCATCCTTTCAGAGCATGATAAGCTTGACATCCATGGATGTATCGTACAATGAATTGGAAGGACCAATCCCACGAAGTAGATTCTTTGAAGAAGCTCCAATTGAGTGGTTCATGCATAATAAGCTGCTATGTGGTGTAGTGAAAGGATTGCCTCCTTGTAGTCCTACTCAAAGTGGAGAACAAAGGAAACAATATAAAGCTATTTTATTAGCTACTCTCCTTGTTCTCATATCTTCTATTCTTATTGCAGCAACAATATTGATGTTCCGACATAAAAGAAAGACATCAAAGTCACGTAATACAGATGAAGTGCCGCAAGATAAAATGTTCTGTGTTTGGAACTTTGATGGGGAAAACATGTTCAAGCAAATTGTTGAAACAACAGAGAATTTTAGTGAGGCGCATTGCATTGGTACAGGAGGATATGGATCTGTCTACAAAGCCGTACTTCCCACAGGTCAAATATTTGCAGTGAAGAAGGTTCACATGTTAGAAGATGAGAGTTTCATGAATGAGGATCTTTTCAATCGTGAAATAGAGGTCTTAGTACAGATTCGACATCGAAACATTGTGAAACTATTTGGGTATTGCTCTACTAGCCAAGGCAGGTTTCTTCTCTATGAATATGTAGAGAGAGGAAGCTTAGCAGCAACTCTGGGGGGCATCGAAAGGGCAATTGAGTTGGATTGGAAAAGGAGGATAGATATCGTTATGAATGTGGCCCATGCTTTATCATACATGCATCATGATTGTTCTGCACCCATAGTCCACCGAGATATAACAAGCAACAATATCTTACTTGATCTGGAATTTATAGCTTGCATCTCTGATTTTGGTATGGCTAAAATACTGAATGTTGATGGCCCGAATTGTACAAGGCTTGCTGGAACGAAGGGATATATTGCCCCAGGTAAAAACGAGATCATATCTACATTATTTGTTGGGTTATAATGTTATCTTCTACTGTATTTGTTTTGGTAAGTTCTCCAATATATATTGCTTCCTTTCTATTACAAAATTTGAAGCATTCACATTCAGGGAAGTATTTAGTGCAGACCCATATTTGAGAACTACCATGGCAACACTCATGTATTGTTTTATTTTTGAACGATGCAACACACATGTATTGTTTTATTTTTGAACCATGCAACACACATGTATTGTCGGATGAGGTTTAGATGCACTGGATTAAAGCATACTTGAGGAGGTTGGACGCCTCATACTTATTCTCCAAGTACGCGAGTAGATTATTTGTAAAATTGGCCATTATGCCTCTCCACGTTTCCCTAAATACAGTGCATTCAATCAAGGCTCATCCAGCAGTCCATATCAGGAGTTAGCATGATAGCACCCACATATGAATATGCACTAGATAGTAGATACCCTTTCATCTTCTGGTGTCAACTGGTGGTACTCAAATTAGTGATAATGTTTTTTTTCAGAAACCAAAAATAGGTGTGGGTACATTCAGGTTGTCTAGTTGTGCGCAGGAGAGCTGCATATCATTAAATTAGAGAAGAATAGTTTTTACAAGATTACAAAAAATGAAAAAAGCAACGATCAAAGTAATTAGCCAGAACCAGACTGCTTAAGTTTGCTGCTCCTACCAGCTGCCACGCATTGAACTCATATTGGTATATTTTTAAAGTTCTTGGCTAATGTTTTTATCCAGGTCATTATGTCTATGTATATTGTGTATTCATGATCCCATGGATAGATACTAGATACGGATCATTACACTGATCTTTTCAACATTGATAGTGCAGAGCTAGCATATACAACGAATGTTACAGAGAAATGTGATGTATACAGCTTCGGGGTGCTTATTCTTGAGCTATTTATGGGATTCCATCCAGGCAACTTCCTTTCATCCCTATCACTCACAACCAAGAGAAGTGTATCAGTGAAGGATTTGTTGGACTCCAGACTCCCACTACCGGATGCTGAAACTGCTAGAGAAATATTTAATGTGCTCAGTGTTTCTGTTCAATGCTTGGAGCCAAATCCTTCACGAAGACCAACAATGCAACAGGCAACTAGAGTGCTTTCTTCAGTCAAAAGATGCGGTGACAATGGTTATCTGCAAAGTGAGCTCACCATTCCAGCCCAGTAGTGCTTATTGGTGATGAGTCTTCCTAACACATAGTTTCATCTGTAGCTAGCAATTACGTATTGGAGAACGTATTTTATCAACATATGATGGTTTTATTTGCTTTACCTTTGTCGTATGTAGGTGTAACGTGATGTTACACTTAAATTGTTTTATTTGCTTTACCTTTGTCGTATGTAGGTGTAACGTGATGTTACACTTAAATTGATCACATATAATGCCATGTGACATATGGAACCAAGCATAAAGTATATATTTCTTTCTTTAATTCATCTGATCCTATGTTTACCAATTTATAAGCAAATAAATTTGGACAAATCAGCGATTCTACATGTTTTTTCAATAATTTCTAGATGAACTCATTTGCAGGAAATAATATGACAGGACGATACCCAAATTAATCCAGAATCGAGATACACATATACCCAACAAACCAACCAGTCAACCACTCATCTTTCAAAAAAAAAAAAAAAAAGACCCCACTAACTAGCTAAGCTTGATAGCTCAACCGTATTGAGTTATGAAGTTTCAGAGCAGACATGAATAACTGGAAATAATTACCTGTTTTAAATAGAAATAATTCCCAATTCACCGCTTAATCGAAGGGAAAAAAAAAACAACCAAATAAACTAGAAGAAACAATTGGCAAGGGCGACAGAAGAAAGCGAAACCACTCACTATTGGCAGTGACGGCGTGCGTCCCCGTCGACGGCGGCATCGATCACCGGGCGTTTTGGCGACCGTACGACGTCGGACGGCTATGGGGCGAACGGCGAGGGGGAACCGGAGAAGAGGTGGGAGGAGATGATTCAGGCCTGTCCATGGAATTGGGGCTAAAATAGGGGAAATGTTGACATATGCCGTTGCGAAGTGATCGAATAAGAAAAATATCACTTCAAAGTTCTCTCACAAAAATGCCACTACAGAGTCATGGTGTTCACAAAAATGTCACTCGCGTACCTATTTCCTCGAATAAGATCATATTGCCCTTGTCTTCTTCTCTTGTTCATGGCCGGCGGTGCTCGTGCGATCGAGGTGCGCGCTCGCCAGCGACGAAGACTTCGTCATCCTTGTCGGCGAGGAAACAGGGATGTGGATCTGCAAATCTTTCAGGGAAGGGGTAAGATGGGGACGGGCTTAGCGGAGTTGGGGCTCACCGGCGGATGTAGCAAAACACTGTAGCATCTATGTATTGAGAGCGAGCACTCATCCAGAGATCACCTCTCCAGATGCCACTGCATCAAAGGCGACCGAAGAAGGGCAGGGCCATTATAGTCCAATACAAAAATACATAAAGGGGTATGTGCAGGCATGGCATTTTTGTGAACGACACGAGTTTGTAGTGGCATTTTTGTATGAAGGAACTATGCGATGGTATTTCTTTGAATCCATCACGTATACATCGAAAGGAAGTTCAAAGTTAATAATCAACATGATTGTCAATGGCAAAGACTAAGATGAATTCGATTGTAGCAGCTAGAAGGATTCAAAGACGAAGAAGAAAAAATATATAATTTAGAAATTCACTATTGTATTCGGTATATAATTTAGAAATTCATTATGAATCGACGAGGAACACATGGCACACATTTAGTTGGTATATTAGAGCATTTACAGTAACTAGATAAATACTATAATCTCTTAAAATGATGTAAAGATTGCAGTAAATTTTGGACCTACGTTGTACTATCTTATTATAGAGGTGAAACTTAATTATATTTCTTAGTATATTTTTAGCAAACAAGTTACACTAAATCTAGCGCAATTGCGCCGGTACTCTTGCTAGTTGGGCTAAAATAGAAGAAAATGCAGGGCGGTAGCTCCAATTGGGCCGTTACGTGGGTTTCAGGGCAGCGAGAGAACTGTTCTTACAGGCACACGGACAAAACCAGTATTTCAGCCCATGCACAGTTTTTGTGAATTTTAGCCTTCTGCCTTCAGATAAATCTTCACTTTAGAGCCAACAAAACTGGCTCCGATCAGAAACACGAGCAAACCTTAAGCCGAGCTCAATGACTCATTACAGTGAACGAGCTAACTCTTAGTCTGTTACATTTTGACAGAAATCGTACTACAGTAGTATGAGACTATGAGAGTGAAATGACTGTTAGTCTGTTGCAGTCTAAGTCCATCAACCGCCTTTGTTGACACGGCGACGTCTACTGATCGTACAGATAATATAGTTTCGAGCAGTTCGGCAAGGCTTACACGGATATATAGACTTGTCAGCTTTCACCCAATGTATTGGATTACAACTTCCCGGCGGTAATTTGCACGCTAATGTTCTTTCAAGAAGTAATTTACTCAACAATTATTGTCCATAAAAAAAATATTTACTCGCCAGTTAATGATTAAGCAGTTGACTAGAGGAGATCAGCATCGACGACCTCCACCAATCCTCAAGACTAGCAGTTGAGTTCAACTTATTCAAAGCAAGAAACTAGCATATAAAAGGTCTAAACACTAGCTCGAAGCTATGACCTTGAACTCTCTAACAGGAGCGGCAACAATCACCTCCTCTTGCAAAATGCTAGCCTCACTCCTCTCTGCCCTTGCCACCGCCAAAACTCATACTAGCATTTGCCGCCATACTACTAGCCTCACTCCTCTCTGCCGTTGCGGTTGCCACGCCGTCGCTCGAAGAGCAGGCAGCGGCGCTCCTCGCCTGGAAAGCCACCCTGCAAAACCAGCACGTCCTGCGATCCTGGACCAACGAGACAAGGCCGTGCCACTGGCGTCGCGTGACGTGCGGCGCCACACACGCAAGCCACTCGGTGATCACGGCCATCTCTCTGCCGGGAACGCGGCTGGGAGGCACGCTCGAGGGGCTCAACTTCTCGGCGTTGGCGGCCCTGACGAGCCTCGACCTCTCGCGCGGCGGCATTGCCGGGACGATTCCTCGGAGCATCGCCTCCCTGAGAGCGCTCCGGTCGCTGAACCTGCAATGAAATCAGATAAGAGGCTCCATTCCACCCGCTTTAATCAACTTGACAAAGCTGTGCATGTTGTTGCTCAATGACAACGAACTATCTGGTGGTATACCGAAGGAGATAGGCCAAGTGCAGAGCCTTCTGAGCCTGAGCTTATCGAACAATCTATTGGCAGGCCCTGTCCCTACTGAAATAGGGTTCCTCAAGCGCTTGGTTAGATTAGATTTGTCCTACAATAACCTTACTGGTCCTGTCTCCTTCAGTCCCGCCAATTTGTCCGTGCAAAACAAGCTAGGCACTCACAATGATCAGACTTTGGAAAAGCCTCAAGGTGTTTGCAAAACAAGCTAGTTGCGCGGCTACTCTTGCTAGTTGGGCGGTAGCTCAACTAAAAGAAAATGCAGGGCGGTAGCTCCAATTGGGCCGATACGGGGGTTTTTGGGCAGCGAGAGAACTGTTCTTAGAGGCACACGGAGGAAAAAATTCTCTGGGACGAGGCCTCGCACCCTTCCTTCTGAGGTCACGTTCCGATTTCTTCCACGTGTCACGATGTTCCCCATCTCAAAGCAGGAAGCACGCCAAAGTCCCGAACCCAATTGCCTGAGCCTCGATGCCGCCGCCTCTTCCCGTTCCTTCCGCGTGAAGACTGCTCCCCGTTCGCTTCGCTTGCGCCAACGCCGCCCCCAATCCGCCATCGCCTTCCGCCCCCACCGACGATCTCATGTGCCCCGCTCGCGCCTGGCCGTGGCCGTCGTCGACGGCAGCAACGTGACTCCCCGCGGCTTCGACGCCAGCGACATGGCGAAACCCTTCGACGGCATCGACGCGACTCCCCGTGGCTTCAATGCTAGCGACATGGCGAAATCCTTCGACGGCATCGACTCAACTGCCCATGGCTTCGACGCCAGCAATACGCCTCCTGTCATCCCTTCGTCTTCACTGAGCCTACCGTCGCCCCGGTCACCTCTGACGGGGGACGGCATCAACGCGACTCCCCGTGGCTTCGACGCCAGCAACACGCCTCCTGTCATCCCTTCGTCTTCACTGACCCTACTGCTGCCCCGATCACCTACAGAGGTAATTCAAGATTTAGTTGTCCTCTATTGGAATGACTTTCTAGTTGAGACGATTACTGCAAACTATAATTTTCCTCTGCTGGAATGACTTGCAGGTGGATGATAAAAATGGTGAATCTATACATGTTCCTCAAGTTGGAATGACTTTCAAGTCAGAGAAGGATGCATATGATTTCTATAACTACTATGCTGGAAAGATTGGGTTCAGTGTTCGGAAGAGCCACTCAAGGTTGAGATGAGATGGCACTATATATAAGAAGCATATAGTTTGCAGTAATGAAGGAGACCGAGATACTCATTCTAAACATGTCACAATGAAAGAGAATGCTACTACAAGGTCTTGTTGCGGTGTCCGTGTTCAGTTCAGTATTTGTCACAAGGGCATTTGGACGGTGCAAAAGGTTATACTTGATCATAATCATTATCTTGCAAGTTCAGATAAGAGACACATGCTGAGGTCACAACGTCGTTTGTTAGAGGCTGATAAACTAATGATTAGTCAGATGCGAGAAGCGGGAATAAAGCCTGCTGAAGTATACAACTTTTTCAAGCAGTGGTATGGAGGAGCTCAGAATGTACTTTTCTTGAGGATGGATTGCAATAATTATGTCGGTCGTGAGTGCAAGAAGTATTTGGGAATCAATGATGCGCAAACGCTACTGAAATACTTAAAGAACAAGCAATTAGAAGATCCTTCTTTTTTTATGCCATACAATTAGATGAGGAGGATGGTCGGATAGCAAATTTCTTCAGGGCAGATGGTCAAGCTATCATCGACTACGCTTGCTTTGGTGATGCTATGTCATTTGACACAACGTTTCAGACAAACAAGTTTGAAATGCCTTTTGCTCCACTCATTGGAACCAACCATCATAAGCAAACGATTCTTTTTGGAGCTGCATTGTTATATGATGAAACTATTGAATCATTTATTTGGCTCTTTAACACATTTCTCACAGCTATGTCCGAAAAGCAACCTATGACAATTTTCACAGATCAATGTGCTGCCATGTCCAAAGCAATTAGCATTGTTTTCCCAAGCACAAGCCATCGTCTTTGTTTGTGGCACATTTATCAAACTGCTGCTAAGCATCTAAGTCATGTAATTCCTAACCATCCTCAATTTTTTTCTGACTTTAAGAGATGTGTCTATGGAGAAAGGTCAGTGGCATACTTTAACAAGAAATGGCAAGAATTGTTGAGTACTTATAACCTTGAGGGGAACTCATGGCTCAAAAACCTATATGGTTTGCGTGACAAGTGGACTGCTATCTACCGCCATGATTCTTTCTCTGTTGACATGAATTCGACTCAAAGGAGCAAAGGTATGAACAATGTGTTCAAGAAAAGGTTTCGTAAGAAACTAACTCTTTCAGAACTCCTAGTAGAATATGAGAAGTGCGGCAGTAATCTCCGTGAAAATGAGTTGGATGCAGACTATAAATCACGACACTCTGATCCAGTTACTTACATTCCAAACTTACCTATGTTGAAGATTGCAGCTGAATCATATTCAAGGAGGTTTTATTCTGATTTTGAGGAGCAGTTTAAAGAGCAATTTTTCTTCTCATGCAAGTTGTCACTTAGTGAGGGGACAATCAAAACATACCAGGTGATGCCTATGGAATTTGAAGACGAGGCACAAGTAGTGTTTAACTCTGTGGATATGAGCATATCATGTTCCTGTAGAAAGTATGAATCTATAGGTACACATGCTAATTTTAATAATTTACTAGTTCATAATGCTTATTTTAACAATTTACTAGTTGATAATACTCATTGGTTCTAAAATACCTTTGCTATATTATAGGTTTGTTGTGCAGGCATGCTATCCGAGTCTTCAATATCAATGAAGTTTTCATCTTGCCATCTCTATATATACTACAGAGATGGATGAAATATGCAAAAAGAAGTATATTTTCTAGAAAACAAGGATGTGAGGAGGAAACTTTACAAACACATGCTGCACGCATCTCTCGAAAGGCAACATCTATTGCAGTGAAGTGCTCTATTTAGAAAGAACTTCTTGAAAGTTTGGAGAAAGCTATAGATATGCTTGATCTGGAAGCAGATAAATCACTAAGCCAAAGAAGACCTATCAAACATTGTGGTGTGTCTTTAAACTGTAATGAGTGTGGTGAAGATATAACAAAACAAAAAGTATCAATTCGAATTCCACAAGTGTTAAAAGGTCCAAAGTCTAAAAGAATGAGAAATATACTTGAAAAAAAAAGAAAAGAAAGAAAACAAACAGAAGGAGAAAAAAAAGGTAGTCTTACCCCCATCAATTCCCCCTTCCCCCTCGAGATTGTATAACCAGTAATATTTTGCCTTTTTTGTATGTACAACCTGTAGGAGAAGCTCCAAAGGAAGTAACAAACAGTAGTTCAGTTGATGTTTGTTCGACCATGTTCGTTCCGTTGACTCGAGGAGAATATACAGATCTTTTACTTGGAGCTGGTCAAGATACTGAATTGTTGTCCACCTCTCGAAGATTAGATTTTGATGTAGTGAATCCTACTACATTCAAGGAGTAGGCATTCTTCTACATTTGCTTGGAACCAACAAAGTGAACTATCTTGATTTTTGTACTGTTATCTTGGCTTGTAATGCAGATTATTGATGCATATTTGATAGTACTCTTTTTAATCTTCATATTTGCTTGGAACCAACGAGCTTATTTACTGATGGTGGTTGTAATGTGTTTGGAGACACGCTGGAGACCCTCACGACCTCCCATTAGTCGTTTTGCAAAGTGTTGTGGGTGGTCTTTGCAAAACGACCTCCTCAGGACCTCCCTTACGGGTGGTCTTTGCGAAACGACCTCCCCAGGATCTCCCGTGAGGATGGTCTTTGTAAAACGACCTCCCCAAGACCTCCCTCACAGGTGGTCTTTGCGAAACGACCTCTCCAGGACCTCCCGTGAGGGTGGTCTTTGCGAAACGACCTCCACAGGACCTCCCTCACAGGTGGTCTTTGCGAAACGATCTCTCCAGGACCTCCCGTGAGGGTGGTCTTTGCGAAACGACCTTCACAGGACCTCCCTCACGGGTGGTCTTTGCGAAACGATTTCCCCAGGACCTCCCGCGAGGGTGGTCATTACGAAACGACCTCCCCAGGACCTCCCTCACGGGTGGTCTTTGCGAAACGACCTCCCGTGACCTCCCGTGAGGTCGTTTTGCAAAGACCACCCTCACGGGAGGTCCTGGGGAGGTTGTTTCACAAAGACCACCCGTGAGGGAGGTCCTGGGGAGGTCGTTTCGCAAAGACCACCCTCGTAGGATTGAATTCCAGAATGTTAGTGTCTATCCCACACAACAGAATGCCAAAACGTAAAAACTTGTGCTTTCTATTGCAAAAAATCAGGGCATCAAAAATGGCAACTCAGATGATCAGACAAGTGTAAAGTCCCTCTCCTTCCCCTGTTTTAGTTCAAAAACTAAAGACGAACACATAAAATGTTGTAGTAAATAGTGAACACCTGTGAAAGATTTATCAGTATATTTTACCTAGAGTTCTCCATTATACTAAATCATTTCAGCGTAGTCTCGTTCTGCAACATGGTCATAGTAGTTTTTTTTGGTCGTTGGAATGCATATCAGCATGTATAGATAATAAAGATACTAATAAAAGTTTGTCCATCACAGATTAGTTCTTATTCATTCATACAATCATTCTTTCATTCACTCAATCCACACAACATGAAAATTTCAGAGAAACAATCATAAAGACTTCAGAGAAACACATTCATTTGGGGCTGAGACGCAAGCGCCAGCGCGAGGATTCACTACATCGCCGGAGCAGTGACCGTGGTGCAGGATGGGGCCGCTGCCGTCTCGGGTGGGAACGCGCCGCTCCTCTGCCTCCCTCGTCTCTGGGATGTGCTGTCGTCGAAGCCGCCACACCACCGGGCGCGAGCAGCCCACGAACTAGGGTTTCGCCATGTCGCTGGCGTCGAAGCCGCGGGGAGTCGCGTCGCTGCCGTCGACGACGGCCGCCGCCGGGCGCGAGCGGCACGCACGAGATCGTCAGTGGGGGCGGAAGGTGATGGCGAATTGGGGGCGGCGTTGGCGCGGGCGAAGCAAAGGGGGAGCAGTCTTCGCGCAGAAGGAACGGGAAGAGGCAGCAGCACCGAGGCTCAGGCAATTGGGTTCGGGACATTGGCGTGCTTCCTGCTTTGAGATGGGGAACATCGTGGCACGTGGAAGAAATCGGGACGGGGCCTCAGAAGGAAGGGTGCGAGGCCCGTCCCAGAGAATTTTTTTTCCGACACAACCAGCATTTCAGCCCATGCACAACTTTTTGTGAATTTTTAGCCCTCTACCTTCAGATAAATCTTCACTTTAGAGCCAACAAAACTGGCTCGGATCAGAAACACGAGCAAACGTTAAACCGAGCTCAATGACTCATCACAGTGAACGAGCTAACTCGAGTTCCACTAACTAGAGCACCGGTCTTGTTTAGGATCGTGTCCGGTCTTAGTTGGCATTTTGACAGAAATCGTACTACAGTAGTATGAGACTATGAGAGTGAAATGACTGTTATTCTTTTGCAGTTTAAGACTCTTTTAAGTCCATCAACCGCCTATGTTAATTACGACCAACTTGACACGGCGACGTCTACTGATCGCACAGATAATATAACTTTCGAGCAGTTCGGCAAGGCTTACACAGATATATAGACTTGTCAGCTTTCATCCAGTGTATTGGATTACAACTTCCCGGCGGTAATTTGAACGCTAATGTTCTTTCAAGAAGTAATTTACTCAACAATTATTGTCCATAAAAAAAATTACTCGCCAGTTAATGGTTAAGCAGTTGACTAGAGGAGATCAGCATCGACGACCTCCACCAATCCTCAAGACTAGCAGTTGAGTTCAACTTATTCAAAGCAAGAAACTAGCATATAAAAGGTCTAAACACTAGCTCGAAGCTATGACCTTGAATTCTCTAACAGGAGCGGCAACAATCACCTCCTCTTGCAAAATGGAGCCCTTGCCACCGCCAAAACCAACGAGACAAGGCCGTGCCACTGGCGCCGCGTGACGTGCGGCGCCACACAGGCAAGCCACTCGGTGATCACCGCCATCTCTCTGCCGGGAGCGCGGCTGGGAGGCACGCTCGAGGGGCTCAACTTCTCGGCGTTGGCGGCCCTGACGAGCCTCGACCTCTCGCGCGGCGGCATTGCCGGGACGATTCCTCGGAGCATCGCCTCCCTGAGAGCGCTCCGGTCGCTGAACCTGCAAGGAAATCAGATAAGAGGCTCCATTCCACCCGCTTTAACCAACTTGACAAAGCTGTGTATGTTGTTGCTCAATGACAACGAACTATCTGGTGGTATACCGAAGGAGATAGGCCGAGTGCAGAGCCTTCTGAGCCTGAACTTATCGAACAATCTATTGGCAGGCCCTGTCCCTAGTGAAATAGGGTTCCTGAAGCACTTGGTTAGATTAGATTTGTCCTACAATAACCTTGCTGGTCCTC
Organism: Ampelocalamus luodianensis; assembly: GCA_036346255.1. Taxonomy (NCBI): domain Eukaryota; kingdom Viridiplantae; phylum Streptophyta; class Magnoliopsida; order Poales; family Poaceae; genus Ampelocalamus; species Ampelocalamus luodianensis. The sequence continues at coordinate 24,824,959 of CM070634.1, read as the reverse complement.
TCTCCTTCAGTCCTGCCAATTTGTCCGTGCAAAACAAGCTAGGCACTCACAATGATCAGACTAGTGAGACTACCAAGGCCTTCTGCTGCAAGGTTAATGTTACTTTGGAAAGCCTCAAGGTGTTAGCACTATCCCACAATTACTTCACAGGCTACGTTTTTCAACAAGTCGTTTGTTTACTGAAACTTGAACACCTAGATCTCAGCCAAAACGAGTTCTTAGGTTCCATCCCAAGCAGTATAAGTGGCTTGAACAAACTCACATCCATGGAACTCTCCAATAATCAGCTTTCTGGATCAATTCCATTTGAAATTGGAAAATTGGTCAAGTTAAAAGAGCTCGACCTAAGTTGGAACCATCTTACCAGCTCTCTTCCAAAGAGTGTAGGGAACTTAACCCAGATAATTACCCTACATCTTTCAAAGAATCAATTCTCTGGACCGATTCCTCAAGAAATAAAATATCTAGTGAACATAGAAGACATGCGACTGGCCAATAACAGCTTCACAGGCATCATTCCGAATAGCTTGGGGAACCTAACAAAACTCACCACCTTATTTCTTTACCGTAATCAACTTTCTGGACACCTTCCACAAGAATTACAAAATTTAAAGAATTTACAAAACTTGAAACTTAATCATAACAATCTTTCAGGATCCATTCTAAGCAATCTGAAGAATTTAACCAAACTCACTAAACTGTATCTTTTCAATAACCAACTTTCCGGATGCATTCCTCAACAAATTGGGAACTTAGTGAACTTGCAGTATTTGGAACTCGGTAATAACAGACTAACAGGTTCCATTCCAAGCAGCTTAGAGAATTTGACCAAACTCATCAAATTGAATCTTTACAATAATCAACTTTCCGAAGGCATTCCTCAACAAATTGGGAACTTAGTGAACTTGCAGTATTTAGAACTCGGTAGTAACAGACTAACAGGTTCCATTCCAAGCAGCTTAGGGAATTTGACCAAACTCATCAAATTGAATCTTTACAATAATCAACTTTCCGAAGGCATTTCTCAACAGATTGGGAACTTATTTAACTTAAAATAACTCAGCGATAATGAACTAACAGATTCCATCCCAATTAACCTGGGGAATTTGACTAGACTCACAACATTGTATCTTTTCAGTAATCAACTTTTTGGATGTATTCCTCAAGAAATTGGGAACTTGGTGAATTTAGAATACTTGGAACTCAACGATAATGAACTAACAGATTACATCCCAGGCAGCATTAAATCCTTGGAAAGGCTAAATGACCTGTTTTTAGCAAATAATCAACTTCACGGATCAATTCCTGTTGGAATTAGAAATCTCATTGTTAGAAATAATGCACGAATTAATAGGGACAAGAGACACGAATTTTACATGGAAAACTCTTGCGGGAAAAACTACAGGCACCAACCGGCGATGATCACTATATGAGGAGCGATTACAAAACGCCGGGATTACAATGAGGCGTCAAGCGTCTGGCGTCAACTCTCCCCGTACGGCTTACAAGAGGTATATAAAGGGGTAAAAGGACTTAGAGTCCAAGTAAGAAACTAATCCGCTAATATGACAACTAATCCGGATAATTCCATATTAGAAATTCGGATCACAAATCAACAATCTCTACCTTGAGACGAATTTCCTCTTGTAGCATAATGAAGAATCATCAATCATCAAATATCTCCACAATAAGATAAAAAATCACCGTACGCCAACTATTCTCTAGGACTAGACTGTAACACCAACTAAGCTTGAGCAAATCTCAAACTTAGTAACAGGAACTGGCTTTGTCATCATATCAGCTGGATTATTCTGAGTACTTATCTTGCACACTTTGACATCACCTTAAGCAATAACACCTTGAATAAAGTGATATCTCACATCAATGTGCTTTGTTCTCTCATGGAACATCTCATCCTTTGTAAGGCATATAGCACTCTAACTATCACAAAATATATTAGTGCAAGAATTATCTCCACAAAGCTCAGTGTACAAACCTCTCAACCAAATAGCTTCTTTACAAGGTTCAGAAATAGCCATATATTCTGCTTCAGTAGTAGATAAGGCAACAGTAGCTTGCAAATTTGCCTTCCAACTAACAGCACAACCACCGATGGTGAAAACATAACCTGTGAGAGACCTCCTTTTATCCAAATCACCAGCATAATCAGAGTCAACATAACCAATAAGTCCATCTCTAGAATTTTCAAACTGCAAACAAGCATTAGAAGTGTCACGCAAATATCTAAATATCCACTGAATTGATTTCCAATGCTCTTTTCCAGGATTAGCCATGTATCTACTGACAACACTCAGTGTATGAGATAAATCAGGACGGGAACAAATCATAGCATACATAAGAGAACCAACTGCACTGGAATATAGAACTCTAGACATGTACTCAATATCATAATCTAACTTAGGACATAAGGCCGAAGATAATCTGAAATGCGAAGCTAATGGAGTACTCATTGGTTTTGCATCATGCATATTAAAACGATGAAGGGCCTTCTCAATATAACCTTTTTGACTAAAGTATAACTTGCCAGATTTTCTCTCTCTGTTAATCTCCATGCCAAGAATTTTCTTTGCTGCACCTAGGTCTTTCATCTCAAATTTATTACTCAATTGTGCTTTCAGTTTTGCTATTTCTGACATATCTTTTGTAGCAATCAATATATCATCAACATAGAGTAGCAAATAAATAGCTGAACCATTAATAGTCTTTATATAAACACAGCTGTCATAATCAGACTGCTTAAAATCATGAGAGAGCATAAAGGAGTCAAATCTCTTGTACCATTGCCTAGGAGATTGCTTCAAACTATAAAGAGATTTTTTTAATCTACAAACAAGGTGTTCTTTTTCAGGAATAACAAAACCCTCAGGTTGGTCCATATAAATGTCTTCTTCCAACTCCCCATGTAAGAATACAGTTTTAACATCTAATTGCTCAACTTCATAATCATGTATAGCAACAATACTGAGTAAAGTGCAAATAGAACTATGTTTCACAACTGGGGAAAAGACATCATTAAAATCAATAACTGGAATTTGATTATAGCCTTTAGCAACCAATCTTGCTTTATACCTTGCTGGTTCAGTAGAAGAAATACCTTCCTTTCTTTTGAAAATCCACTTACAACAAACAGGCTTCTTCTCCTTTGGCAATTTCACTAATTTCCAAGTGTTATTCTTTTCAAGTGACTCCATCTCATCATGCATAGTAGTTATCCACTTCTTACAATCAGTGGAGCTAATAGCCTCAGAGTATGATGAAGGTTTTGAATTACCTTCAATTTCTTCTGCCACACTCAAAGCATAAGCAACAATATTAGCTTCTTCAATCAACCTCTTGTGTGGATTAATCTCCCTCCTAGGTCTATCAACTGCAATGGACCGTTGTGTTGCTGCTCAATAATAGGTGCATCATGAACAACAATTTTTTTTTATCTGATGTGTCACCTGAACCAACAGAGTGCTCCACCTGAACACTTGAATTCTGCTCACTATCAACAGGAATATTAGTGGGTAGTTTATCAGGAAGCATAGCAGATTCATTAAAGATAACATTTCTGCTAATCACAACCTTCCTTGTTTCAAGATTCCACAACTTATATCCTTTAACACCAGATTTATAACCAAGAAAAATACACTTAATAGCTCTAGGCTCTAATTTTCCATTATCAACATGAGCATAAGCAGTACAACCAAAAACTCTCAATTCTGAATAATTTGCTGGGGAACCAGGCCATACCTCAATTGGAGTCTTCTTTTCAATTGCAATATTGGGTGACCGATTAATAAGATAGCAAGTAGTGGAAGCAGCTTCAGCCCAAAAATGCCTATGCAAACTTGCATTAGACAACATGCAACGGGCCTTGGAAATGATGGTCCTGTTCATACGCTCAGCTACACCGTTTTGTTGAGGAGTACCAGGAACGGTGTAATGCCTAACGATGCCTTCAGTCTTACAATATGATTCAAATTCATCAGAATAGAATTCCATCCCATTATCAGTGCGAAGTTTCTTTACCTTCTTTTCAATTTGCCTTTCAATCATAGTTTTCCACTCTTTAAATGCTGGAAATGTTTCTGACTTATGCTTCAAGAAATAAGGCCACACTCTTCTAGAATAATCATCAATAATTGTTAACATATAACGAGCACCTCCTAGAGATGTCTTGTGAGATGGCCCCCATAAATCAGAATACACATTATCTAAAATACCTTCTGTAGTATGAACTGAGGTATTAAATCTCACCCTCTTGTGTTTGCCAAACACGCAATGCTCATAAAATTTTAGCTTGCCGATGCTATGTCCATCAAGAAGTCCTCTTTTACTCAGTTCTGCTAAACCAAGTTCACTCATATGCCCAAGACGCATATGCCAAAGATTAGTAGCATCAGAATCAGATAATAAACTTGAAATTACAACAACATTACCTGATATTGTAGTACCTCGCAGATGGTACAAATTGACAGTTTTAATATCAGCTTTCATCACAATAAGAGAGCCTTTTGATACCTTCAAAACTCCACCTTCACCAGAATACTTGTACCCTTTAGCATCAAGAGTACTCAAAGAGATGAGGTTTCTTATCAAATCTAGAATATGCCTCACATCTGTCAAAATTCTGACAATGCCATCAAACATCTTGATCTGAACTGAACCAATTCATGCAACCTTACAAGATGAATTATCACCCATCATTACAGTACCACCTTCAACAGGTTTATAGGTGGCAAACCAATCCCTATTCGGGCACATATGAAAGGTATAGGCAGAATCAAGAATCCATTCATCATTGGTCTTAGCACATCCAGCAAAGGCAACAAGGATTTCTCCATTAGGACTTTCATCAGCAACAATGGAGGCTTTACTTTCATCATCTGGTTTACCTTTTGGCATATGATATTCAGTTCTCTTTTCTTTATTTTGCATCTTCCAACATTCAGAGATGTCATGCCCACTTTTCTTGTAATATTTGCACGACTTGTACTTGCCTCTAGATTTCGACCGGTTCTTGTAGCCATTCGAACTTTTGCCTCGAAATCCATTGTTTGAGTCCTTCTCCTTTTGTCTGCCACGAACAAACAAGTCTTCTCCTTTTGAACTTGTATTTTCAGAAGATACCATCTGTTTCATCTTTTTCTTAGCATGCAAAGCTTCACAAACTTCATTAAGAGTGAGAGTATCTCTACTATATAATATGGTATCTCTAAAATTGGAAAAGGAACTAGGCAGGGAATACAAAAGAATAAGACCCAAATCCTCATCCTCATATTTTACCTCCATCGACTCTAGGTCAGCAACAATCTCCTTAAATGCCGAAAGATGATCAAGCAAGGATTCTCTTTCTTGCAATTTATGAGAGTACAACTTCTGCTTGAGATACATCTTGCTGGTAAGATCCTTTGTCATACAAATTTGTTTCAGCTTTAGCCATAATACAGCAGCTGTCTTCTCCTTCAAAACATCCTGTAAAATATTATTTGATAGATGAAGGTGAATCTGAGATAAAACCTTACGTCTTTACGCTTGTCATCTACGGTCCAAGCATTAGGTTGTTTCGCAAAACCTTCCAATGCATGCACGAAGCAAAGAAGGCCAAAAAAATCTTGCTTGCTGGCTTTGTGCTCCCACGTGAATCAAAGATGGCTCGGTGATTCAATAGAACAAGTTTCAGTGGACAAGCTTGATGTTATTTAATAAATAAAGAAATGATGGGACCTGTGCCACTTGGAAGATTGGTTGGCCTACTGTTTCTTCGCCTGTGCGATGTCGTGATGGCTGAGGATGAAGCGAAGGAAAAATCGCTGAAATAGATGGCTTGGGGACGAGCGTCGCTTTTGCCTGCTGCTTCGTTTGCATGCACGGACCGATGTGGAAGGACGATGCGCAACTAGAGGACGGAGCGCGCGGCTTGGGGTAGATCCTTTGCTCGGCTTGCACGGTGTCGGCAAAGGGCGCATGGACCGAGGCCGACGCGAGAAGACGCGCTCACGAGACGGCGGTGCGGCAAATGCGATCCGCAATTTTTTTCTCTGTATCTCTCTCTCAAACCCTAATCTCCTGTGCTTTGATACCATTTGTTAGAAATAATGCACGGATCAATAGGGACAAGAGACACGAATTTTATGTGGAAAACCCTTTGTGGGATCGTAATGGCAATCAGAAGGGAGGGGGGTTGAATGATTGCAGTGAATTGACCCCAAATTCCAACTTCTTCTTGTGTGCAAAACCACTAGAACCTCTCTGTTCATTTCTTGAAGAACTTCACAGCGAGAACACTCTCAGGCGCACAACAAAAACACCAAAACAAGAATCAAGGTTGAACGAATCTGAACTTTATATATATAACTTGATTTGTGTCTACAAAGTGCTCAGCAAGCACCCCTCAAAGCTCCCAATCGAAGGACCTCTAAATCGCAGCAACAAAGCTACGGTCAAAAATCCTAAAATCCCGTAACCTCAAAAACTCCAAAAAAAATCGTCACCCAGGCCGCACCCTTTGCCTCCTTTTTATTTATAGGCAAAGTTCTATCCATATCAAAAACGAAAAACAAGGGACCCGAAACCCTTACCAACACGGGTTTTACCAAAATCACTTAAACTTTCCAAAACCTAACTTCCCACGTTGTAAGCCTCCAAGAATAACCTCCTATAGCTCCAACGTGATCCACCGTTGATCTCCATGTGCTCCAGCGCGATCCAAACCACCTTGTGACATTTACGACCTCCAAGACCTCAGATTCTCCCCATCCTAGTCCGAGTCCACCTCATCACCGACTGTGATTCGTCCTCACACTCAACATGCACATGCAAAAACCAAAGAAACCAAATCTTGACACAAGTTCTTTCAACTTGACCATCCATTAGCTCACACACACGCATAAACACTATCATGCATCATGCGACACATTAAAGCTTACGAACTTAACTTATCCTCAGTCAAATCCTCAAAACGACAACTTAACAGAGCACAATCGGAACTATCGCCATTGTATGTCTGGTACTACCACTCAAAGCACTGCTGTACTTCCGCTCGTCGGGAAATCTCAAAAACATGCTCTCTGGAAAATCCATACCACAACCTTGTGGTCATACCGTGTGCGGTAATACCGCCGTTCAACTTGCGGTATTACCGTTCCTGCGGTCGTACCGTTTCACAGCTGTGGTACTACCGATTTTGACTTCACAATGCTTGTCAGAGAACAATAGTGCTTGTCAGAAACACAATCTTTCTTAAGAATTAAACGCGGTACTACCACCGTTAACACAACGGTACTACCGGATTACACGGTACTACCATCGGCAAACAAAAGGTACTACTGTAACACCGCGGTACTACTGCCTTCACAAGCGTCCGGTAGTTCCGTAGATATAAAGCCGGAACTACCGTTCTCAAGAATTTCAATACCAAAACACAAGAGTCGGTACTACCGCCAACAAATGTGCGGTTGTTTCGCTTAGAGGTAGTTCCGCGGACACAAAGCCGGTACTACCGCAAAACCTGACAAATGCTGATTTTCGACAGAACTCAACAGAACTCAAAATCAGGTCAGCAACTAAGATCACAAACATGTTCCAGAGACAATGTAATCAACATTTAAACACCAAGACTAAGTCTTCCTTATTCTCAATGTGTTCAATCCTTATTGTCAATGTGTTCATCATCAAATATCATGAGCCAAAGACCTCCTGGTCTTACAATCTCCCCCTTGATGAATACATTGACAATACTTTCAGAAACAAGAGATGAAAGATTTGAAAAATGTTCCAAAAAAATAGCTGAAAAACTTCCTTTTATAAATTTTTCTTAGATTTCTCCCCCTTTGGCAATGTGATCATCAAGAGCTTCAAAGAAGAAATGAAGGAGCAGGAAGAGTAAAAGTCTAGAAGCTTGTGTGAAGTTGCAAATCAATTTATTTAAATAACCAAACTATTTGGTTGAGTAGAGCTAACAGAATCATATAAATGCATATACCGTAGAGCAATGTCTAGACAAGTACTTTCAAGTAAGAAAACAATTTAGATTCATGACAGGCATTTCTCACAATGACTAAAAGGATTATAAAATCACAAATAGAAGTCACCAAAAAGTGAAAGCCAAACAGTGAGACAAACTTTAAATCTGGATGAGCTAATTAGTCTCATGTATCATCCTCTTGCTCCACTTTCAATTTTTATTTGCATGTGGTATACTTGTAGCATACTTCTTTTCAAGGGTGACATGCTTGAAGCATACTTCTTTTGATTTTGAGCACCTTTTTGTGCTTTTTTTATATTAACAGAAAATACATAGCTGTGTATGGCATGCTTGAAGTACACTTTTTTTCATATAAGCACTTGTGTGTATTTTTTTCTTTGTGAATATACACAGCAATGTATGGCATGCTTAAAGCATATATCTTTTCATATTCCTTTTCAAAACCCTTTATTTTTATAACATGCCAAATTGAGTGAGCAACACAGGATTGAAATGAGAGACATTTTTGCATCAAATCCAAGACTTAAAATAAGACTCACATACAAGCTTTTCTTTTTCAGTAGACATCACTAAGTGATACAAGTAATCAATTTAGTCAAAGATTTCAGCCAAGTCATGCTTTAGTTCTTTATGTAGCAAGATTATTAAAACCAGTCAAGATCAAAGCTACATAGCACATGAATAAATATGATAGAGAAAGCTCTACTACTCTTTTTATTGTAATGGCTTGGACTTAGTGAAAAATTAAAGCTTCTGAAATTTTGATCAAAACAATTCCCCCTTAAATTAGCCCATAGGATGAACAACACCCAATTCACTCCGCAAACGAACAAAACGAGAAGTATCAAGTGGCTTAGTGAAAATATCAGCAAACTGAAAATCAGTTTCAATAAAGTGAAGAACAATATAATCCTTTTCCACATGATCTCTGAGAAAGTGAAATCTGATATCAATATGTTTGGTTCTAGAATGTTGCACTGGGTTTTTAGCAATGTTAATAGCACTAGTGTTATCACAATAAAGAGGAACACTGCTCAAGTCTAAACCAAAATCTCTGAGAGTAGAAGAAATCCAAAGAACTTGAGAACAACTAACAGCCGCAGCAACATACTCAGCTTCAGCAGTTGATTGAGCAACAAAAGATTGTTTTCTAGAAGACCAAGACACTAATTATGTGCCTAAAAAGTAACAAGTGCCAGATGTGCTTTTTCTATCAATTCTACAGCTCGCAAAATCACTATCTGAGTATGCACGCAAAGTAAGACATGATTAAGATGAATAGAAAAGACCAAATTCTAAAGTTGATTGGAGATACCTGATAATTCTTTTCACAGCTTATCGATGAGATGCACGAGGTGATGCTTGAAATCGAGCGCATAAGTATACAACAAAGTGTATATCCGGCCTTGAAGCAGTCAAATAGAGTAGAGACCCAATCATACTCCTATATTCTTTTTGATCCACTGCTTCACCTTCTTCATCTGGGTCAAGAACAGTTGTAGACCCCATTGGTGTAGAGATGGGTTTGCAAGTTGCCATGTCAAAGCGTCTAAGCAAGTCTTTAGTATATTTGGTTTGATAAATGAAATTGTCTTGCTTGTTCTGTTTTACTTGCAGGCCTAAGAAGTAAGTTAACTCCCCCATCATACTCATCTCGAACTCCCTGCTCATAGTATCTTAAAACTTGGAAACCAAAGCATGAGAGGAGCCCCCAAAGATGATATCATCCACATAAATCTGAACAAGTAATAAATCATTGCCATGTCAAAAAGTGAAGAGAGTTTTGTCTACCTTGCCCATTTGGAAATCATTTTTTAACAAAAATAGCTTGAGCCTCTCATACCACGCTCTAGGAGTTTGCTTCAATCCATACAAAGTTTTTGACAATTTGAAGACATGATTAGGAAACTTAGGATTTTCAAAACTAGGTGGTTGCTTAACATACACTTCCTCTTGAATGTAGCCATTAATAAAAGCACTTTTAACATCTATTTGATACAATTTAAAATCTTTAGATGCAGCAAAGGCTAAAAGAATTCGAATTGCTTCTAATCTGGCTACAGGGGCAAAAGTTTCACCAAAATCAAGACCCTCCACCTGAGAAAATCCCTAAGCAACAAGTCTAGCCTTATTTCTAACAACAACACCATCCTCACTTTGTTTATTTTTAAAAACCCATTTAGTTCCAATTACATTATGTCCATGAGGAGGTTCAACTAAGGTCCAGACTTTATTTCTCTCAAAGTTTTCTAATTCTTCATGCATGGCATTGATCCAAGACTCATCAGATAAAGCGTGACTTACATCATTAGACTCAAAAGAGGCAACAAAAGCAGAATAAGCATATGAGTCAAGAGAGGTAAACTTAGAATGTGTTACCCTTTCATGAATGTCACCAATCATCAGTTCTGGAGGATGATGCCACTGAATCCTCAATGGTGCAGAAGGTTCTGAAATAGCTTCAACATTATGAACACCTTCAGCTATCTGTTCATCACTTGGTGGTGGCACAACAATAGTATCTCCAGTTGTAGTGGAAGTAGAGGATGCTTGATCATCAGCAGGTGATGGCATAGGAGATGGATTATTACAAAAATCAAGATCATCTTCTTCATCAAGGAATATGCTCTTGGACTCCCCCTGAGCTTGTGTTCCTGAAATGTCGGTTCTAGAACAAAAACTGACCTCATCAAAAGTAACCTCACAAGTCTCAATAATTTTATTAGTTTTAAGGTTAAGTACCCGATAACCACATGAGTGAAGGGGATATCCAAGAAATATGCCATCAGTTGATCTAGATTCAAATTTGTCCAGATTACCATATTTAAGAATAAAACATTTGCATCCAAAGATTCTGAAGTGAGAAACACTAAGCTTTTTACCAAATCTCAGCTCATAAGAAGTCTTGTGTAGTGAGGCTCTCAAAAATACTCTATTAGAGACATGACAAGCAGTTGGAATAGCCTTTGCCCAATAATTCCTAGGAGTGGCATGTTCATCAAGCATGGTTCTTGCCATCTCAACCAAGGTTATATTTTACCTCTCTACAACACCATTATGTTGAGGAACCCGTGGAGAAGAAAATTGATGTTCCAAACCATTCTCAGAACAAAAAGAAGCAAACAAGGAATTCTTAAATTCAGTACCATTGTCACTTCTTATAACTTTCACAGCACCATTCAACTCATTATTAAGTCTGAGAAATAAATATTTGAAATGACCAAAAGCCTCATCTTTAGACACCATAAAATAGACCCATGAGTATCTAGAGAAATCATCCACAATCACAAGAATATACTATTTACCTCCAATAGATTGAACTCTTGAGGGACCTACAGTGTCCATGTGCAACAATTGTCCAAGACCATCTGTAATGACTACAGAAATAGGGAAATGTGGGGCAGCAACCATCTTACCATGACGACAAGGAGAGCAAACCAAATCTTTTTCACCTTTAAGCTTAGGTAACCCCCTAATGAGATCCATTCCACTGATTCGAACAAGATGATCAAAACCAATATGTCCTAACCTGCGATGCCAAAAGAATAGATCCCTAGATTCGGAAGCTACCAAACATCTAACATTAGGTAAAAAGGAATGATTGAAATCAGCTTTAAAAACCTTCCCTAACCAAGAGATATTAAACACAAGATCATCTGAAGCATCTAAAACTCTGCAGGCATGTTTCTTAAAGCTTACCTCAAGATTTTTTTCTATCAATTGTGAAACCGAAAGCAAGTTGTATTTCAATTTACTTAACAAGGCAACATCTTTGAGAATAAACTTGTCATTTACACGCATAGTACCTTTTGCCATCACAATTCTAGTTGAAGCATCCCCAAAAGTAATCAATTCATCACTGGATGTCTTAGTGAGGGAGGAGAACCATTTTGAATCACCTGTCATGTGTCTTGAACATCCTGAATCAACTAACCAAATATTCCCCTTCCTCAACTAATGTACCTACATTAAGCAAGTATTGGTCTCACAGTACTGGAGTTAGTAAGACATGATTTAGGAACCCAATACTGCGATACTCGTCGATTAGGAGCAACAAAAACAATTCTCTTTTCTGGATGCTGTCGGTCAAACCGCAGTTTAGGAGCCAGTCTAACCGATGATTGCACAAAAACTCCTAAATCTGCAGCAGTTTGTTTAGTGGAGACAAAAGGAGCTTGAAAAACCTTTCTTAGCCTATCTCTCTTTTCTTTCTTGGCTTTTCAAAAACAAAACTAAACCAAGTGGCCTTCTTTTCCGCAATAAGTACATTGATACTTGTCTTGATGAGAAATAGTAGCTTTTCCCTTTGCAGTACTTATCTTGGTGGAAGGATCCTTTGCAAAGCCAGCAGATTTAAACAAAATATGTTTAGATTCAGTTTCAATTTCAAAATTTTCAGGTTCAAGAAGCTTAAGAATTTTGGAAGGATGATTCTTGGCATGTTCAACAGCATTAAATCCTAGAACTTGGCTTTTAGTACTCACTTTTGATCTGTCTAGAATCATGTTCATATTTTTCTTGCCAAAAGAGAACCTCTCCAAAGTGTCCTTAAGATATTCAACTTCTTTAGCAAGAGTAGGACAAATTGTGCACTTAACAAATCCATTCAAAATTTTCTTAGAAGCACTGGACTGAGCCAATTTTTCTTTTTCAGCAAATTCATTTAATTGTCTAGTCAAAGTTTCTATTTCAATAGTGAGCTTGGGACAATTAATGCAAAAAAAGTGTCTCATGATAAAGAATTTGTTGTATAGATTTCTGAGATGATTTAAGTCTAGCTTTTATCAGTTCACAATTTGAGCAAGTTTTAATTTGAGCATTCACAGTACTTGACTCTAAACAACTTGAACTAGACTTCGGTTTTTCAATTTTATCATGTGCAAGTTTCAGCTTATCATTACAACAGTCATGCACCATTTTTAGCTCTTCAAATTCAGCATGTATTGACCTAGCAATTTTTAGTTCAGTATGCAAAACTTGACATGATTCACATGATTCATCATCAGGAATAGCAGCCTTAAGCCTATCAATTTCAGAATTCAAGCTATCAACAATAAGATCATGTTTCTTTACTTTCTTCTTGTATTTTTTTAAGCTCATTTGTCAATTTAAGTACAGCACAAGATAAATCAGCATAAGAGGGTTTTATCTCATCAGGGTCACTATAGAGATCATCATCAACATTAATTTCTTCACTGCTTGCCATAAAGCACATCCCTGTGAAGTTCACCTCTTTTGCCTTCTTGTTATCAACCTCATTGTCGCTCTCAGAATCAACATCACTCAGCCCAATCTCCTCAAGTGCTGAGAGCACCTTGTTGACAACTTTACAATAATTTTGCTTCTTGCTTGAATCAAACTTGAATTTTGAACGCTGAGCTGGTGCTTTGTCGTCTTTAGTTTCCTTACTTCTTAGCTTGGGATAATTCACCTTAATGTGGTTTGGCTCACCACATTCAAAGCATCTGATTGGATCTCCTCTTCTCCTTGATCTAATATTGTTGATTGCTTTAGTTACCCTGTTAGAGAAGAGGACAAGCTGTTCTTCTGGAATCTCCTCCAATTGTTCATCTGAAATAGCTCCCAAAGCAGACAAGGAAAAACTAGAAGAACTAGATGAGATGTCAGTTTGGTTAGTCACTAAACCCAAAGAATTTGACTTATTTTTTCTGGCCAAAATATCAATCTCATGTGTTTTCATCTTGGAATAAAGTTCATCCAAGGTGAATGTTTCCATGTTAACAGACTGGTTGATAGTAGTAACTAACACTTCCTAGACAGTCATATCCAAAGCATTCAAAATTTGACCTGCATTGTCAGAATCAGAGTATATCAAATCAACAGATTGCAAATCACTAATGATTTTGTTGAAATGATCAAAAAGAGCATCCACAGATTCTCCTAGTTTCATCTCAAATTTAGAATACTCCTTTTTAAATTGATTCTGACGAACAACTTTAACAGATTTAGACCCTTCATGATAATCAGCAAGTGTAGTCCAAATTTTGTTAGCAGATTTAATATTGGCAATTCTAACAAATTCGTTTCTACTCAAGCCTTGCAACAAAATATTTCTAGGCTTAGCATTTGCTTCAACATCAGCAGTGTTGTTGTTGGTAATCACAGCAGGTACCTCATAAAGATTTTAAACTTTTTGCCAAATAACATTACCTTGTGCTTGCAGAAAGATCTCCATGTGTGTCTTCCAATAGATGTAGTCCGATCCATCGAAATATGGTGGCTTACCTGAGAATCAATCTCGATCTGCCATTGCAACCTTGCTCTGATACCACTTATGGGATCGTAATGGCAATCAGAAGGGGGGGGGGGGGTTGAATGATGGCAGCGAATTGACCCCCAAATTCCAACTTCTTCTTGTGTGCAAAACCACCAGAACCTCTCTGTTGATTTCTTGAAGAACTTCACAGCGAGAACACTCTCAGACGCACAGCAAAAACACCAAAACAAGAATCAAGGTTGAACGAATCTGAACTTTATATATAAAACTCGATTTGTGTCTATAAAGTGCTCAGCAAGCACCCCTCAAAGCCCCCAATCGAAGGACCTCTAAATCGCAGCAACAAAGCTACGGTCAAAAACCCTAAAATCCTGTAACCTCAAAAACTCCAAAAAAAATCGTCACCCAAGCTGCACCCTTTGCCTCCTTTTTATAGGCAAAGTTCTATCTGTATCACAAACGAAAAACAAGGGACCCAAAACCCTTACCAACACGGGTTTTACCAAAATCAGTTAAACTTTCCAAAACCTAACTTCCCACACCGTAAGCCTCCAGGAATCCACCTCTTGTAGCTCCAACGCGATCCACCTTTGATCTCCATGTGCTCCAGCGCGATCCAAACCACCTTGTGACATTCATGACCTCCAAGACCTCAGATTCTCCCCATCCTAGTCCGAGTCCACCTCGTCACCAACTGTGATTCGTCCTCACGCTCAACCTGCACATGCAAAGACCAAAGACCAAAGACCAAAGAAACCAAATCTTGGCACAAGTTCTTCCAACTTGACCATCCATTAGCTCACACACACGTATAAACACTATCATGCATCATCCGACTCATTAAAGCTTACGACTTAACTTATCCTCAGTCAAATCCTCAAAACGACAACTTAACAAAGCACAATTGGAACTACCGCCATTGTACGTCCGGTACTACCGCACAAGCGGTACTACCGCTCAAAGCACTGCGATACTTTCGCTCCTTGGGAAATCTCAAAAACTTTCAAAAACAAGCTCTCTGGAAAATTCATACCGCAACCTTGCGGTCATACCGTGTGCGGTACTACCGCCGTTCAACTTGCGGTATTACCATTCCTGTGGTCGTACCGTTTCACAGCTGTGGTACTACCGATTTTGACTTAACAGTGCTTGTCAGAAACACACTCTTTCTTAAGAATTAAACGTGGTACTACCACCATTAACACAACGGTACCACCGGATTACACGGTACTACCGCCGGCAAACAAAAGGTACTACCGTAACACCGCGGTACTACTGCCTTCATAAGCGTCCGGTAGTTCCACAGATATAAAGCCGGAACTACCGTTCTCAAGAATTTCAATACCAAAACACAAGAGTCGGTACTACCGCCAACAAATGTGCGGTTGTTCCGCTTAGAGGTAGTTCCGCGGACACAAAGCCGGTACTACCGCAAAACCTGACAAATGCTGATTTTCGACAGAACTCAACATAACTCAAAATCAGGTCAGCAACTAAGATCACAAGTATGTTTCAGAGACAATGTAATCAACATTTAAACACCAAGACTAAGTCTTCTTTATTGTCAATGTGTTCAATCCTTATTGTCAATGTGTTCATCATCAAATATCATGAGCCAAAAACCTCCTGGTCTTACACCCTTAAGGGAAAAAA
The DNA here is from genome assembly GCA_036346255.1 of Ampelocalamus luodianensis. Lineage (NCBI taxonomy): Eukaryota > Viridiplantae > Streptophyta > Magnoliopsida > Poales > Poaceae > Ampelocalamus > Ampelocalamus luodianensis. Next base: position 24,809,075 of record CM070634.1, on the reverse strand, counting down.
CCACGGGCGCCAACAGGCAATGATCACTATATGAGGAGCGATTACAAAACGTTGGAGATTACAATGAGGCGTCAGGCGTCTAGCGTAAACTCTCTCTGTACGGCTTACAAGAGGTATATAAAGGGGTAAAAGGACTTAGAGTTCAAGTAAGAAACTAATCCGCTAATATGGCAACTAATCCAGATACTTCCATATTAGAAATTCGGATCACAAATCAACACTCATAAATCTTGATTTAGCCAACAACAATCTCTCCGGTACCTTACCACCAGATGTTTGTGCTGGAGGACGGCTACAGAATCTCACCGCTGAAAACAACAATTTGTATGGACTGTTGCCAAGAAGCTTGCTAAATTGCACAAGCTTAGTCAGAGTTCGTCTTGAACAAAATCAATTAAAAGGAGATATCTCTATGTTCGGGGTTTACCCGAACCTTGCCTATATTGACATGAGCTCAAATAAACTATTTGGTCAATTATCTCATCGCTGGGGCGAGTGCTACAATCTTACCATGCTACACATCTCAAACAACAATATTGCTGGAGCAATACAGCCAAGCATAGGGCAATTGTCTCGGTTGAGGATACTTGATGTTTCATCAAATAAACTTGATGGACAGGTTCCAAGAGAAGTTGGCAATCTGCGAGCATTGTTCAATTTGAACCTCGCTAACAACTTGCTCCAAGGAAGCATACCCGAAGACATCAGATCGCTGTACAACTTGGAGTATTTGGATTTATCATCAAACAACTTAAGTGGGTCAATACAAGGATCAATTGAGTATTGTTTCAAGATTCGCTTTCTAAAGTTGAGCCATAATCACTTCAATGGCAGCATTCCTACTGAACTAGGGATGTTAATAAATATGCAACAACTGTTGGATTTAAGTGACAATTCATTTGTTGGTACCATACCAAGTCAGCTGAGTGGTTTGAACATGCTAGAATCTCTTAATATTTCACGCAATGCTTTTAATGGCTCCATTCCACCATCATTTTAGAGTATGACCAGCCTATCATCCATAGATGTATCATATAATGAATTGGAAGGACCAATTCCACAAAGTAGGTTCTTCAAAGAAGCTCCTACTGAGTGGTTTGCACATAATAAATGTGGTACAGTACAAGGTTTGCTTCCTTGTGGTCTTACTCAAAGTGGTTCACAAAGAAAACAATTCAAAACTATTTTACTAGCCACATTACCTGTTACTGTATGTTTTATTCTTATCGTGGCACTAGTATCATGCCAATTGAGAAGAAAGAAATGCAAGCCACATAATGCAAATGAAGTGCAACAGACAAAAGTATTCACTATTTGGAACTTTGATGGAGGAGATGTGTACAGGCAAATTGTTGAAGCAACACAGAATTTTAGTGACGAACATTGCATTGGAGTTGGAGGGCATGGATCTGTCTATAAAGCTGTCCTACCAACAGGTGAAATTTTTGCAGTGAAGAAGATTCATATGACAGAAGATGAGACTTCAATAAAAGAGGATCTTTTCAATTGTGAATTAAAGGCTCAGATGGAAATTCGACATCGAAACATTGTGAAGCTTTTTGGATATTGTTCTGCCGTTCAAGATAAGTTTCTCATCTATCAATATATGGAGAGAGGAAGCTTAGCAACCACTCTCAATACCAACGAAAGAGCAATTGAGTTGGATTGGAAGAAGAGGATAAATATTGTTATGGATGTATCTCATGCTTTGTCTTACATGCATCATGATTGTCCAACACGAATTGTCCACTGGGATATAACGAGCAGCAACATTCTGATTGATCTGGAATTCAGAGCTTGCATCTCTGATTTTGGTATAGCTAAAATGCTAAATGTGGACGCATCAAACTACACAAGTCTAGCTGGGACGAAAGGATATCTTTCCCCCGGTAAAATCACATGTGCATTCAACTTGTTACTGCTGTTAGTATTGTTAGTCGCTGGACTCTTACTATTGGTGATAGCAAGATCCTTACTCTCATGGAGAGGATGACACTTGGAGATGGGGCAATTTTTCTCTTGTATATTTCTCTTCACAATGCCATGCCAACTTTGAGGGTTGGGGATACATATTTATAGGGCTAAACAACAAGCATATGCCAAGCATATGCTAGTCTAGGATGCTCTGTCCTCTATGTCCTCTAAGATGCTAAAGCAAAGATGCTGTCCTAGATGCTAGTCAAAAGCTAGTCTAAGATGCTAAAGCAAAAGCAAAGCTAGTCTAAGATGCTAAAGCAAAGCAAAAGCAAAAGAAGCCGACACACAAAAAGCCGACACAGACTTATCCATCAATCTCCCTAAGTCTTGTGTGTCTCTTGTGAGAATCTGAGCCATCCCGATCTGGCGCGAAGATGACGGAGCCGACGCCCCTTGATTTCCACGCGAGGCGCCCCCAAACTTGCGGAGCCTCGGACGCTAGAGTCAAGCTCGGCGAAGAACTCCGTCAACCGGTCATGTCGTTGCGAATCGTCGCCGAGGAGGACGTGTGCTTTGGCTCGTCAAGGTGGAGGAGAGCCGCCGCGCCGGTGCCGCCGAAGGTAGTTCAATGCTCGCTGAGCAATGAACGAGCCGGTGCTCCTCCTCCTCCGCTTTGTGTGACGTGGGCTGGCGCGTCGTGGTATCGACAATCCACGGCCCAATGACCAAGCTTGCGCGCATTGTAGCAAGAGTCGCCTCGCGTGCGGCTCTTGCTTGCCGGTAGCGCGCCCGGGCGCCTCACGGTCATCACCTCGGCACGTCCTCGTGCCCATGCTCGGCGTCTTTGCGCGCTTGCCGCGCTTGCCACGCATGCGCCGCTGTCGTGGAAGAAGGCTCCCCTTCTTCCTCGTCACCTTGGCCGGCAGCCCACCTCCCGAGTGAGGAGGAGCTTCCGCCAATGGTGACGGGTCCCGAGAGGGCGTGGCTCATCATCGTTGACGACCTTGAGGCGACCTATCGCCTCCTCGACGACATCGTGAGAGGTCCAGCAGAGACCGGATCGATCGAGCCATCTCGCTTGTACTTCTGGGGCGCGGCGAAGAGCTTCGGCGGCTCTCTCGCCGTAGGTGTCGTTGTCGAATCGTACCAACCTCGCAGCAGAGTGTTGAGACGGAGAGCAAAGTCATCAACGTCCTCACCGGCTTAAAGGCGGGGTCTCCCCTCCGTGCGCGGCGCTGCGGCAGGGACTTGCGCGCGCGGTCGCCGCCGATCGTGCGCAGCGATGGCGTCCCAAGCCTCCTTGGCGCTTTTCTTGTTGGAGAGCGAATCGCATCTCGGGCGGGGCGCAGCGATGAGGCATCCAGCGCCGTCGATCTGGTCATAGTCGACGCCGCCGCACGGACGCCTCCCACATGTGCCGCACCGAGCCTCACCTTCATCACCGCGCCCACTCGACGTAGTTGGCCTTGGTGAGGGTAGGCCACCCACCGCCGGCGGCGCCCCGACAACAGGCACGAACCCGTGGTAACCACGGCACGGTCGGGAGAGAGCCACGCCGCACAGTGAAGGCCGCGCTCTATCGACCGTCGCCGCCGTTGTCGTGCGCGCGCCTCTTCCAGAGCGCCACCGCCGAGCGCGCCTCCAGAGCGCCACCGCCGTCGCGTCTCCTCCAGAGCGCCACCGCGGCGCGCCTCCTCTGAGCGCCACCGCCGAGCGCGCCTCCTCGAGCGCCATCAGCGCGACCGCGCTGTTCGATCGCCGCCAAGCTCGTGGCGTGCGCGGCTACCCATCGCGCGCTTCGCCCTCGCGCGCCTCCCTCTCCAGCCGCTCAAGGTCCGCGGCGCATCTATCAGAGATGGAGCTGCTGCTGCCGCCGCGCGCAGACCTTGACCTCGCTGCGGCGCGCGCGCGCATCTGCCGCCGCCGCTTCCACCTCCGCCTCGGCCGCTGCCCCGCTCCGCGCCGACGCCTCGGCGCCCTTTGCGCGCACGCGGTCTGCCGCCGCTTCATCGCTGCCGCTGCGCGGCGAGCTCGGCCGTCCACGACGCCGCGTGCTCGAGGCGACCGAACGCGAGATCGCTCTGCGGACATGGCGCGCTACGGGGGTGTTGCGTGGAGAGAGGGCTGCCACGGCGGCCGCTACCCGCCTCCGAGAGGAGTGAGCGGGATACCGAGGCTGCCTGCCGCTACGGCCGGGCTGTGCTGAGGCCGAGAAGGAGATGAGCGGGAGATGCTCGGGCTACGGATACACAAGCTCGATACCACTTGTTAGTCATTTGGACTCTTACTATTGGTGATAGCAAGATCCTTACTCATGGAGAGGATGACACTTGGAGATGGGGCAATTTTCTCTTGTATATTTCTCTTCACAATGCCATGCCAACTCGAGGGTTGGGGATACATATTTATAGGGCTAACACCAAGCATATGCAAGCATATGCTAGTCTAGATGCTCAGTCCTCTATGTCCTCTAAGATGCTAAAGCAAAGATGTTGTCCTAGATGCTAGTCAAAAGCTAGTCTAAGATGCTAAAGCAAAAGCAAAAGCTAGTCTAAGATGCTAAAGCAAAAGCAAAAGCAAAAAGAAGCCGACACACAAAAAGCCGACACAGAGACTTATCCATCAAGTATTACCTAATCTATTGCTAACCTATTCTATTGCTATGTTGACTTATGGTTAAGCTGAAGCATTACACTATATCCCAAAATGTTTAAGAAAATTGGACTACACAAAAATGTTAAAAATTCAAGTTCTTGATTGGTGTTCTTTTACTCTTGATACCCAAATCTGATAAAAACATGCTCCGATGGAAATACATGCCTGGTATTTGTTTTGGGAAATTTATTGCTCTCTTAAGAAATAAGACCTAATGGTTTGATTGCATCTGCATGTATGCCTTAAAGTTCCATGTTTATTTAATTATGCTGATTAAAACAAATATACTCCACTTCCATGTTGCCCACTAAGTCTATTTTCATGCAAATGTTGATAAGCATACATATTTAGATGTGGGTTCTTGAACTGAACTCTTGAACCTTGACATCACAGAGCTTGCATACACAACAAGAGTGACCGAGAAATGTGATGTCTATAGCTTTGGAGTGCTGATTCCTGAGTTATTTATGGGATCTCATCCGGGCGATTTTCTTTCATCCTCCTCACCCATGATGAAGACAAGTATACCAATCAAGGATATGTTGGACGCTCGGCTCCCACTTCCGGAAGCTGGAATTGAAAGTGAAATATCTAAAATAATCATCGTTGCTCTTAAATGCTTAGAAACGAATCCATTGTGTCGTCCAACAATGTTATCAGTGACTCGAGAGTTTTCTAAGGTTAAAGGACTCACCAATCTTGATATCTGCATGGTGAAATAGTCATTCCTTCCCAGTGCCCCTGAACGTACCCAGAACATAACTGTTTCTTCAGTTGCACTTTCAGATCGAAGACTGTATTTTATCATTGTCAAATTGGTTCTCTTCACTTTACCTTGTACGATATATATACAAATTGTATAAGGCACTGTTATGCTTCATTTGATCATAAGGCATTGCAATTTAAGACTCTGAGGCAATGCTGTATTAATTAATCTGGTCATACTTATAGCCCTTAAAGATGGAGAAAACAATTACCGATTTGGTATTTAATTTTAGATGTTTCTCCATGCACGTATGAAGTGACTTATTGGTACTTCTGGCACCAGTGATGCTATTGCCTATTGGCACCAAAAAGATATTCATAGAGGTAAATTAATGACAAACCATTTCATCCGCGATTTTAGTGAACATTGGTGCATAACAAGTTTGGCTCACTTTTTTCTACAAAACTTCTGGTGAACTGCACAATTAATGTGATGTGACCAAACAGAACGATGCAAATCTTTAAAACACTAAGCAGAATAAGCCAGAGAGGCATACAAGGTGTAAAGAAGCAGGGGAATTATATTAGCATACAACAATTCCAGGAGCAGCTGTCAAAAGATAGATAATACACCAAACAGTTTCTCCTGGAAATTTGTAGTTGCAAAGGGATACCTCATTGTTGAAAGCAAGTTACGAAATCCAACTATACACCACACAGTTTCTCCTGAAAATTTGTAGCTGCAAAGGGATACTTCATTGCCGGAAGCAAGTTACGAAATCCAGCACAGCTTCTCCCACCAGCTCTTCCAATACTCCTCCCTCAATCTGTTCTGTGATATCAACCACTTGCGACATCATCATTTGTCGGACCCAGATTTTACAATCCAGAATCCTCTGTGAAAACACCGTGCTATTCCCTGGATTAGTAGATAGCACTCACAGACACATCACTGAATCAATTCATACATGATGTAAAACCATACCATTCATTAATTAACATAACAGAGTTTACATAGATCAAGTCGGGTCAGGTTTCACATTAAGGGCCAAACAGGCCAAATTGAATACATTACAAAAACGGAAGCAACAACGGAAGCAAAAGGGGTGAGAGCACATCTCTCCACAGGCAAGTATATGGAGAAAACCCGTGTGCGTTCGATATTACCTAAAGACTCAGATAATATAGAATGCACGCAAGATCCAACGGAGTCAGTTGAACTGGAGCGAGACTAGAACAACTAAAGACTACACTACGCTTCATCCTCTCCTGGGTCTCCAACTTCTGGATCCTCGTAGTAGTCGTAATCTCTAGGATTTCCTACTTCTGAGGGTTTTGGGGAGAGAGCGAGGATGAGCACAACTTCGTGCTCATGAGCCAACACACAATGTAATTATATATATATATATATATATATATATATATATATATATATATATATATATATATGCAAGGCTAAACAAGGATGACTCTGGTTTTTATTTGCTAAAACAATGTTTTCAATTATCATAATTACAAATTCCTATCACTTAGCATTTTAACCAAATTGTATTTTAATAAAGAGAGTAATTGTGCCATATTTAATAACAACAGAGGTTCCCTCTACCTTATGCTTAATTTGATTGGGGTTACCCCCACATATTAACATCACTGAGTCTGAAAACTCAGGGAAAATCCAACCCAAGGCTAGGTGAGCCCACCATATTTTCACACCACCCACAAAGTTTTTGGAAATAGAACTAACTCAACTTAAGTTCCCATGTCTGCCTTTGACCGTATGCACGACTATTTAAACAGTTTATTACTCTGCAGAGGTTGTACACTTTACCCACAAAATATAATCGTCTTTGTGGGGACCCCGGGTTATCTCCATAAGACCGAGACTAAGCATGGTCTTAAGGACATAACTCTGGATCTCCAGTAAATGGATTCCAACTTAACTCAGTCTAAATGAGAGGCTTAACTAAATCTAGAGCCCCGCCGATCATGCGCGCCACTCCTCTGCGAGCACTACATGATTGTCGGTTCTCTAACAAGTCAAGCACTACACTTAGCGAGTTAAATAGGAAGCCATGAACAGCGAGCATGACTTATATTGGCTCCCAAGATCAGCGACTCATATATTCATACTCTCATACAACGTTGATCACATCCATACAACGCTCATAAATAAATAGTACAAAAGTGATACATCACAGTTCCAAGTTTACGACTAACATAGGTGGCCGACCGGCCAAATTAAACAAGTTCATAGCGGAAGCAGATAAATAAACCAAAATACCAGCAGTGGTATGCCCCATAACCCATCGGCAACCGACTGGGAGTTAAGAGATAGCATACCACTCATCGGTGTCGCCTAAATCGACACCGATAAGCTAATCGGTCTCGATATCTTCCTCACCTGTAAAAGCCAGCAAACACCTGGCTAAGTACCAAAGGGTACTCGCAAGTCTTACACAAATAAAAATAGTTATACATAAGGTCATTCAAAGGAAGGGCTCATAATGGCTTAGTTTTGCGAAAGACACGCAACAATGTACAACTTACACATACTAGTTTTTCAAGTGCCATTTCAAAATCAGATTTGAAGTAGAAGTAAAGCATGTGAATAAGTAATGAACTGAGTAACAAATAAGGCATACAATTAGCAAAGTGGCTTCCCACTTTGATACTACCACAAGCATGAACATCCCATTCATGATAATTACCGAATTCACCCACAATTTTAATTCCAAGTCTAACAATAAGCAGCCGCAAATTTCAAGCGGTCGCCCATAACCGTGAGACACGGCTATTCGAATAGATTTATACCACTGGGTGTACTACTTACCCACACGACTCGATTAGCCCGTAAGCCTCGGATGCCTTCGAACAATGACACACTTCCTTTGGTATGCCGGTAGGGAGAATCGAGATACGATGCGTTTCAAGAAGAAAATCCGATTGAGCTAAGTCCCCCATGTGAGATGTTTCCGGTCTTAGTACAAGCAGTGTATAGCACTTGCTAAGGGGCTCACAAGTTATATTGAAAATACCAACGCAACATAAAGGGTAATTGGTGCTCCCATGCACACTATAGAACATTACATCGGCTCCTAAGGACAAATGATCAAACACAAATGCCCCTACACCACCATGGGACTTAACACAATAAAACCTTCCCCTTACTTAATCGTACGACACCCATATACCGCGTGTGATAGCACGAGTGTTGCTTGAACAGCAGGTACCCAAAGTTCGGTCCTTAATTGTCCAAACAAGTCGACCACATACCCAATTCTCGTGCACAAAGCACCATCACTAACCAACACTTGTCCAGACCAAAACTTCTTTAAAATGTCAAAATTTAACTCATAAAACAGATACGAAGATCTGAACAAAAGTATATAATAAAAGTTGTGTTTATCCCATAATTGTCGGGTTATTCCCGACAATCAAACTACCGGTTCTAGACTTGCATGGCTAAGCAATCGTGAATAATATAAATTCACACATCCTATCTTAAGCATGTGTTGCTAGAATAATTCAAGGATAACCTCAATGAATTAGGATATAACTAAACTACACATCACAAAAATAGCGACATAATAAAATAGCATGCAAGCAATTATCATTGCATCTATTCTAACAAAACTGGGATCAAATATGATGCAAAAAGAAAGTTCAAAGGATGCTTGCCTGGCTGGTATTCCAATTTTTCACTCTCGGTTATGTAATCGCTCGTTTGCGGCAGTTCGGACTCTAAGGAAATAACGACATCGAATAAACACCGAGAAATAGCCAAAAACTCAAATTGCTCAAAAATGCATGAAATTTATACTGTAGCTAGATTATGATTTTAGATGAATTTAGGTACAAAAATTATTCGATTTGGAGTTTATATGAGAGAGTTATAGTAGTTTGAAAATTCAGATTTATGGAAAATGCTGAAAAATCATGGTTCGGTTAATGTTCATCCAAATTTAATTATTTCACAAAAATTTGCAGAATAGTAGTGAGGTTAATCTTTACATGGCATGAAAGGTAATAAAAATTTATGATCACTAAAAATTGAATCACCACATTTGGAGTTCAAATGAATTTTCTATGAATTTTTGAAGTTAATTCAATTCCTAGTGTAAAAATTATTTTTTTTCGAGATTTCTATCGAGATAAATAATTTTTATAAGTAGGTTGGCCTAGCCTCTGCCATGAAAAGTGGGGCCTATGTATTTTATTTTCTTTTCTATTTATTTCCTAAAGAAAAACATCTACCGACAAATCTAATCTTCTCATAAACATATATTTAACCAATTCTCTGGTGTTGAATCCAATCATATGCTTAACACTTTCCGATCATATCCTCATATCTAGAACTAACTCCTATACTAACATCCACTAAGGCATAATCAAGGCATTCATCCCAATGAATAATGCCTGGACTCACTATCTTTCATACATACAATCAATCTGGTGATTGCATCAAATCCACCAAGTTATGGGCACATGGCCATGACTAAATCCCTCAATCATCCTCCACTAGACTATTTAGCTTAATACTATCTATCAAATTCTACTAATCTCACCTCGGCAAATCATATTTGCATACACTAGAATTTCCACTGATCAAGGTTTATTTAACCACCCGACACCTAGCGAGCTTTACAATTTAAAGGTATGTCCAACATTTAACAACTCACTAATCAATCAACTTATATCCATTTCACCGGACTAGTCACGAATGACATCCACTAATCCAATCACACATGTGTCTTTATGATCAACTAATAATCATTTATCTACTATCTCAATTTAGGACACATTTCTATCAACTCAGAACATGGGACTTATCCACTAATTACATGGCAATCAAATTAGTTATCTGAAATTTAATAATCCATTCTACCTTCTCCCAATTCTGGCATATGACTCACCTAGCTATTATTTAAGACATTCGATCGATTTGCTTATGCTTGCATAAACCATCCGACTCAACCTTCATATAAATTATCATCTAAAAATTACCACCAATTTCCATGCGACTTCAAAATAATATCGTCTGACCAAATAATCCAAAGATATATTCAATCTAGCATCTACCGATCAATAGTACACACATAATCGGCTAAAATGATATAATTATTCACATCCACAATATTTCATCACATAATCACGCCTACGCACGAACACGTCCTACCCGAATAATTATACCGGTCTTAAGCTACCAAAACAACTTCATACTTAAACATGCATAAATAGATGTCATTCTCATGACTAATACACAACATGCACGATTAAATATCGTAAACGCGATTTAATACAAAGGATTTTTACCGCGGCACTAGGCGTGCGAAATATCACCGGACGTCTTCTTGGGTTCGTGTCTGCTGTAGTCGTCGCCGAGCTAGTTCATGCCCGCGTCCACCGTAGTCGTCGCCGATCCCGCGTCCGCTCGGCCTCTCGTCCGCATCCGCTGTAGTCGTCACGGAGATCGTCCGCATCCGCGTCCTGCTCCGCATAGGCGCCGTCGCTCTCGGCCACACTCATGGAGCCGCCCTGCCGACGCCATGCTCAAGCGTGACACGCCACACCGCCTCGCCTCCCTAGGGCCACCGTGCCGCTGCATGCATGGCCGTCGCCGTCGCATGCATGCGCCGCGCAATGCTCTGCCTTCCACGTCGCCGCGTGCCCGGGCCTCAGCCGAGCCGCTGGATAGCGCCGCGCTACATGCCGCGTCTTTGGCCGCCGGCCAGCGCCTCGCCGAGCCGCTGCCGTGTCATGTCACTGCTGGCCACCGTGAGCCCGGACGCCGTGACAGAATTTCAAAGCTTCTGAAAGTTCGCCGCGTGCGCTAGGCATCGACTACCACCGATGACATCTTCGGCCGCGATCCGCGTCCACGCCCGTGTCACGCCCACCATTGCCGCCGGTTGCGCTCGGCTCTCGACCACGCCGCATGCATGTCGCCGCCAGGTCAGCCACAAAGCGGCACCGTGTCGCGCCAACGCCACGCTACTAGAGCCGCCGACATGCGCATGCGACGCGCGCCACTACGCTCGGCCGCTGCGCCGGCATCGCACAACCGCTGCATGCCGCATGAAGCCGCCGTTGCGCCGCGCTCTAGCACGACACGACATGCCGCTCCACCTCGGCGCCATCGCTCTCGGTGCGTGCCCACGGAGCCTCCACTCACATCGCCACCTGGCCGGCATCGGGCAAGCCGTCGCGCCTCGGCCACCGCCGCGCAGCTACCATGCCCCATGGTGCCGCCTCGGCATCGCTCGCTCCTCATGCGCGCCGCTGCCGATGCCCTTGGCTTGTCGCCTAAGCCGTTGCCGTGTGCGTGCATGTAGCTCACTGTCTCCTCCTCTCTCTTATCAAGAACACTCAAATGGCCATGTATGCAGGAACTAGAGGTAGGAATGGATTGCCCTCGCGATGATGGATGCAGTGGTATAACATGCATAGCTTAGTTTAGGGTTCTTAGATGAGATTGAGAGGAGAGAAGGGTGGGAGCTGGAGCTCATGAAAGAAAACATGGCTGTTCTGTTGGGGGAGAAGAGGCTGCATGGAGAAGAAACGGTTTGGGATGGCTCTCGGCTGGCACAAGGAAATTGGGAGGTGTGATGTTGTGGTGTTCGGTTGGGGAGTTAGAATGGCAGTGAATGAGTGGTTGTGAATGGAGGGAGAAAAAGAGTTGGCTGTGTAAAGGAATGGGAAAGAGAAATGGCAGTGGGGATAGTTTCGGCTGGGAATTAAAGAAAAATGGCTGCAATGAACAGTGTATCACTTCCTTACCTCTTCTCTAGTTCACTCAAACTATCTTGCATGCGAGAACCAGATGGAATAGAAAGCTTAGGTGACGAAGAATCCAACGGTATAACATGCATAGCTCAGTTTTGGGTTTTTGGATGTAATCGGAAGGAGAAGGTGTGGAAGATGAACTAGTACAAAAACTTTGGAATGACTAGATGTGGAAATGGGTGGCTCTGGGCTGGAAAGAACAAGAAATGTTTGTGGTTGAGAGGAGTGCTTGTGATATAATAATAGACAATGGGGTGGATGAGTGGTTGTGGTGGCTTTGGTGCTGGGAAGAGGAATAAATTAGTAGTAGTGTTTGGTTCGGTTTGGGGAGTAACAATCGGATGAATAGTGAGCAGCAATAAAAAAAAACGACAGAGAGAGTTAAAGAATATTTGGGCATAGAATTTTAATTCGAAAAATCATGAAATTTTTAGGGGAGGTACCTGACATAATGTTAGTGCTTAGGTAAAATTTTCAGGAATTTATCCAAAGTGTGATGCTCTCTAAAAATCTTTGAAGTTCCTGTTTGCTCGAAAAAAGAATAGGAGTACAGTTCTTCCTCTTTTCTCCGGCTCGCTCCAATGACCTTGTTGTGTGAGCTAGTCGCTAAAATGGAACGCTCTCGAGACAATGATCGCGATGGTATAACATGCATTAGTGGATTCTTGATTTTTGGTTGTGATTGCGAGGAGAGAAGTTGGGGAAAAGAAATAGACTCACAGCGCCTCGCTGCGGTCAGTCTTGATCAAAAGAGTAGCGATGATTTAATGCATGCATCATGATTTTTGTAATGCATGCTAAAACAAAAATCAAAGTATTTCAATTTAAATGCAGACTTTCAATTCGATTCGATTTTAAGAAGCAACATTTTAATTAAACATGTGAAAATTGTAAAACATTGTCAAATATTTATTAGATCGCCAAATTAAATATTAGCATCCCGATTCTGAAAGTCAGGATGTTATAGTCTTGATATGTACACACGTTTCCGTTGACATGTGAATCAAGGGGAGATCATCACAAGGCCTTTACAATGCATCCCTCAGTATTAATTACACTTCACTAAGCTTTCTTCTGCAAAGGATTACGCTCTGTTTTTAGATCCGTTAACCCTTACTCAGACCCCCTCTTGTGCCATCCAACGACTAACGCCGCGCACCCCGACACCCTTTGCCACAAAGGATTATGGCATCGCGGATCATCTATCTGATGCAACTCGTACTGATAGATACAAATTATTTAGCCAGGTCGTACTTTACAGACTTATGGTTGCACATGTTTTACACGGGGGGGTCACGACAAGATTAAGTCCTTAGGGGTATCTGAGCGGTTCATTCCACATACCATCCACAACACAACAGTTCTTGGGCTATATTAGCACCCGCTGTTGAACCATCCATCACATCAGCCGCCCAGACAGGGTAATAGCAATTTAGGGTTTATAGGAGTAAAACCAATTTACTATATTTATCTCAGTTATGGACCACCAATAACTGCCTAAACTATTTTCATGTTTGAAGAGATAATGATTGGGACATTTTAATGTCTCAGTATTGGGACATTTTAATGTCCCAGTACTCAAGCAAGACGAGCATGTCACTTAAGTACAACCTATACTAATATTTACCATATAGTTACTAGGGTGACAAGGTTTAATGGATTCAATTTGTCAAGGATGGTATAATAATTAATTAATCATCAAATGGGTATTTAACTATCTTAAGCTTTTAATATACATTTGATTAAAAAATTAAAGCATGCAATTTGCTATTTTTAAAAGAATATAATTTGCATAAAATGTAGGCTCAATATGATCAAAGTATTGACTCACCTTGATTGTAGGTAAGAGGGTCTTGATAGTCTTGTTCTTAATCGACTTGGAGATATCCGGTGCCTTCGAATCCTACTCGGATGAATGTACTGGAAAAAGGCACAAACAAGCAAAAAGAGTAAATAAATACAAATGCACAACAAATGAACCCCAAATTAAACAAGACCTATGCCATTAGCAAGATCTTGAATTTACAAATTTTTAAAAATTTAAATCATAATTTTTGGAGTTGAAATGAGGGAGGTATGAATTTTTGAAGTCTTCCTTTTGAATTAAAAATAGAAAAGAAAAAGAAAAACAACAACAAAAAAAAGAAAACGGCGGCGGCTCACAGACAAGAATCGTCCCGGCCCACGGCTCGGGCTGAAACGACACGCGCACGGGGCACGGCCCACGGACACGAGCGCACCCACTGGCTGGCCGCCTAGCGAGAAAAGGGGGAGAGGCGGCCAGGGGAGGGGGAGAATGGGGCGCAAGCGGTGTGGAGGGGAGGAGAGGGAGGCTCGAGGGGAGCGGCGGCGACGACGGCGACGGATGGGACAGGGAGGCTCGGGGTGCGGCGGCGACGAGGCTCACTGAACGGTGGCAGCGACGGAGGTAAGGCTTCGGCCTCCTTCTTCTTCCTCTTTTCCTGTCCTTCTTCCTCTGCCTTCCTTGCTTGGGGATGAAGGGGGGAGAGGGAGGGGAGGCGCCGGGTTTTATAGGCCGAGGGGACGAGCGGGGAGCCACTAGGGAGGGGGTCAGGCGGCGCGTGGCAAGGGGGCATGCGCGGCGGTGGGAGTGCGGGGCGGCGGGCACGCGGGACGAGACACGACGGGCGTGCAGCGTGGGTGACGACAAGACACGGGTGCGGAGGCAGGGGAACCGGGGCTGGGGGGGACGACGTGCGCGGCGGGAGCGGTGGCTTTGTGCAAGCGCGGGCGGTGGTGTCAGAGCACGCAGGGGGGGCATGGGTGGTGTTGACCCAAGGGAGAAGAAATAGGGCGTTACATCATTTTCATCCAGCCTCTTCCTTCAACCTCCTGCTTTACAATTCTATCCATCATGATACCATGATACCAGCATTGTCTCTGTTGCTCACAACAAACATCCGTGCCCCATAAATCCAGTCTTTCAGAATACTCCAGACTTCTACATCCAAAGCACGAGACGAGGAGTCCCTCCATGTTCTAGAGCGTGTTTTGCTCCATGGGAATGTGCTTAGTAAGGCGTTCTTACCGATCTCAATTAGAGCAACATTGACACAATCAAAAAGAAGCCTTTGGTATGATCTTCGCTCCCGCAACTCCAAGACTTTGCTGCAGAGCACTGGATCAAGAGGGCAATCAGGTAGGTGCCACCCAGTAAAATCCATACTCGATTGTGCATTGTCTAATCCAGCAGATGACATTATGTTTTGCACAAGGACGTGGCATTCTGATTCAGCAGAGAGGGAGAGAGAGGGAGGGAGAGGGAGGTGGGTTGGGCCGGCGGGTGGGCTGGGAAAAAGGGGAGAACGGGCCGGAAAAAAGGAAGATTCGACCCGAAAGAGAGAAGGGATTTTTAATTGATTTACGAATTTCAGAAAATAAAACAAATCAATTAGGTTTTTAGAAAATAGCAAATCGAGTTCAACAATTCTATGAAAATTCACATAAATTTCTTGAATTATTTTGAATTTAATAAAATTATTTTCAACTTAAAGTTGGCTCTTTATTTTTTGCACATAAATTATTTTTACCTTCTCCGAAATAGGAAAAACCTTTTTAAAATCTAGAAAATTCAAAAAATTAATTAAAATTTCATTTTTTTACTTTACTTACAATAAAACCCAGAAAACTCAATAAAACCCAGAAGAACAAGTAAATATTATCACAAGACCGCCACTGGGCACCGAGAGAGTTTTTGGCCAAAATAGCACGGTCTTGTGATAATATTATTTATTCTTTTTGACCTCAGATAGAAGATAAAACTATATCGAAATGTTGCTATGAAGTCAAAGTACGATTTTCTCTACATCCCGATCGACTTGGTACCAATACTATTTTCCTTCGTGCTCCGAGTAGTACTAATAGTACCACTATTTTTACTATTTATGATTTTTGTTTTGTCCGATTTGATCACTCGATCCGTGACATCCAAAATTGTAAACTTGGGATAATTATACCGAGAATAAATTTGAAAAGTATTTTGTGAGAATAAACATGGAAAATATTTTGAGCATATTTTTAAATTTTTTTTCAAATCGATTATTTCATTGATATACAAAAGTAGCCTTAAAGGAATTTTTCCATGGCTTTGGTTTCGTCTCTCTAAATTTATCCATTAGCTACCTTCCTCAACTGAAGTGTACAAGGATTCACCCAGCAGATGGAGGAGTCAGAAGTAACTTCACCATCAGCTTTCTCCACGCAAGTACGCAACCTGACCGTAACTTCACTATATCCATCAAGATTCAAGCATTGAAGCCTCCAGAATATTCCATCACTAAAGTTACTATAGGTAAAGAGACAGCGGCATAGGTGTGGCAATTTAAGGTGCTGCCGTGAACTCACAGAGGTACAGAACTAGAACCACCCTAGCCTAGCCATGGCGTCCTTGTCTTTCACAAAACTTGCCTCGCTCACCATACTTATGGCCACCGCCACACTTGTCTCAGCCGCTGCAGTGCTGCCATCGCTTGAAGAACTCCCAAAAGCGCTGACCACGTAGGTGGAAACGTATGTGTTGAACCAGTCTCGATAATTGAGATCATCGAAAATCATTAGGCAGCGAGAAACAGAAACAATGCCTATTGATAAGTGGCGCTGGACGGCGCGACGATCAAGACAACGAAATCTAACAGGTGGTGCTAGACGGCGCGACGGTTAGAACGACGTACTGATTTTTTTTTTTTTTTCGGCCCGGCTCAATTAAACAGCTCGGCCTCTCACTCAGCCATGCGAGAGAGCCAAAGGCCCGCACGGGAGAGCGCCGTGCACAGGGGGGACTAGGGTTCTCCCTGGCAGCGGCGGCGGTGGTAGCCCTGGTGGGAGCAGCGATGGCGGCGGCGGCGATGACATCCTCATGACCAAGGAAGAAGGCGACGGTGACCCAAACAGAAGCGGCGACCGCACAGCCAAGGTAGGCGGCGACGGAAGAGGAGGCGGCCGGATTGATTCGGCGGGCGGCGAGGCTGGCGGCGCCGACGCCGGGTGAATCCGGGCGGCCCGGATGGAAGACGGCGACGACGGTAGGAAGCCGAGGCAAGCGGAAGAGGCGACGATGGTGCAAGGAGTCGGGCTTGGGTTCGACCGGCGCTCAACGAAGACGACGGCGGCACCAGCTCGGGCTTCAAGGATCTGGTGACGACGGGTGACCGGACGGAAGGGCGAACCAGAGTAAAACAGCGGCGACAGGAGAGGTGGCAGAGACTGGTGGTAGTCGACGGGGAAAAAAATACACAGACAATAATATACCTCTAACACATTTAAATACTATATTATCACGACCGAGTCATTCCTTTATTCTGCATTGCTGTGTCAGGTGCTTCGGTTTTCTCGTCAGTATCCAGTATATGCATCTATGTTAAGGTAAAACTAGCCTTCCGGGAAAGTAGTAACTCCGAACTTGAAGCCCATGTCAGTTGCCCAGCTCCCAGGACTTGATGAGGGAAGCTTATTAAGACAGAAGATGCAAATATTTAGTTACTTTTGAGTTCCCTATGCTCACGTCAATTGGACCAGGAACCATATTGCAGTGTCGTTCAGACATTGCCGTGTCATTACCGGGTCTTTTTTTCTACTGCATTGCCGTGTCAACATGCTGTCCGATCCGTCGGCGTCCAATAGTTGCATCACTTTCCAATATGCGGGTAACACGAAGCTTACAAAGAGAAAAAAAACAAAAAGAAGAAAGTGTCCAATAGTTTAGTCTTCGGCCTTTTACTCCAATGAAATATTGCGTAAATCAAACTTCCAAGTCTATTCTTTTTTGAAGGATACTTCGAAGTCTATTCTGCGAGGGTTAACGACAAAATTGAGAGAAAGAGACATGAGCAAAGGAACACTAATATTCCGGCAAAGTAACAGTAACTCCGAACTTAAAGCCTATGGCAGTTGCCCAGCTCCCAGGATTTGTTGATGAGGAAAGCTTATTGAGACAGAAGATGCAAATATTTAGTTACTACTTTTTAGTTCCCTATGCTCACGTGAATTGGACCAGGAACCATATTGTAGTGTCGTTCAGACATGCTGTCAGACATTGCCGCGGGTCCTTTTTTTTTTACTGCATTGCCGTGTCAGATATGCTGTCCGATCCGTCAGCGTTCACCAGCTGCATCAATATGGGGTTTTTTAGATAACGAATGAGAAAACCTCTCCCGATTTCTGTATTAAAGATGTACATAATCTAATTTATTACAAGGTTTTAAGTTCTAAAGTAGCCAAAAAGATGAAAGTGGCACGAAACTTTACAACCAAAAGACGTTAAACTTTAAATTCAATCATTACAAATCATGTGACTAAACCGCCATCCATAATTGCTGAAGATTTGCTTCGCCATATATTCCAACTTGGCACTGCCAATCAACATGGACTCCTTTTGAGCCGGTTTCTGCATATCTGCCCATGCCCTCATCCAGTGCACACTCAATAAGATAACCTGCAAGGGATCAGTGATAGCCCTTTTTTTTTTATCAAGAACAGCATCATTCTGACATAGCCAAATAGACCAATATAAGGCACTGGCTCCCACAAGGAGTTGTGTTTTTAAAATATTTGGAATACCAGTTAACCAATTCTCAAACATGTTGGCTATAGTCACAAGAGAAGATAAACTAAACGCACATTGAATAGCCCACCATACAAGACGTACAAAGAGGCATCAATAAAAACATGTTGAATTGTTTCCTCTCCAATTTCTTTTGATCAAGTTATCTTTAGTTAATACTACCCCTCTTTTGAGATACCATAGGAATATTTTCACTTTTAGTAGGATTTTAAGTAACCAACAAAATGCCTAATAGGATTCACTCATCGAATCAGCGCTGTCAGTGTCCTGCACTCGCAAAGCCCCAAATGCACTCGGCAAGGCTTTGCCGAGTGCCACACTCGCGACAACACTCGCCAAAGAAACCGCGGCAAAGCCTTCTTTGCCGAAAGTGTCTTTTCTGACACTCCGCAAAGCTTTGCCGAGTGCCGCACCGACCCTCTGCAAAGAAAAGTTGCCGTGATGGCGAGGGCAACGGTGACGTAGATTTGCCGAGTGTAAAGTGAAGACACTCGGCAAAGTTCGTTTTCGCCGAGTGTCGACGCTATCGACACTCGCAAATACTGAACTTTGCCGAGTGTCGCCGTTATGACCATGACACTCGGACGCTGCCGAGTGTTATGACCATGACACTCGGCAAAGTTTTGACACTCGCAAACGAGGTTCCTGTGTGCCAGATTGGTTACTTTGCCGAGTGCCTTGGTCATGACACTCGGCAAAGGCACCCTTTGCCGAGTGTAACACTTGGCAAAGTGACCAAAAACAACATATTTTATTTATTTATTACTTTCCAACCAAACAATCATCACATTTATATCACAAACATCACCAACATCACATATATATCACAAACATCACCAACATCACATATATATCACAAACATCACATGTGTCACAATATATCACAATAAGTTCACAAGTAATCCATCATTCACAACCACAAGTGCCGAAAGTACAAATGAAACCACAAGTAATCCACAAATAACAAAGAAACTGCTCATGGCGATCGGGGTGATGAGGCCCAAGATTCGATCCCGCGACTGAGGTGACGAGGCACATCATTCGATGTCGCCATTGATTCTGCACAAAGGAGAAGAGATTGCATGTGTGAGACAAGATAAATATATACCATACATGACTAAAACATTCATACTCCACTAGGTTCCAAGTAGTGTTATGGTTTGATCCTAAGCATGAACATACAAACTAAAACATTCATACTCACAGAGTAGTTGCATGAGGAGGTGGAGGTGGAGCGAATAGCCTGGTGGTGAGGTACACCTGAAGCGGCGCTAAGACTTTGCATGTATCAAACATCTCGCGCCTCCACGTGCTGGCTCCCACTGCCGCTATCCTCTCGCTGGCCGGCCTCCATCCTCACCTTCATCTCCTCCCGTAGCCTCCTCTCTTTCTTGCAATGGGCCTACAATATTTCACCCAGATGTTACAATAATGCAAAGTTAAGGTATGTAAAATCAATTAACGCATTTAATAAAACAGAATAACTGGAGTGCCTCCATCCAGTAGTGTGTCCGTCCGTGCCGGGCGATGGTCGCCTCGAGCCGGTGCTCCTTGCTCGAATTTGTGAGAGAGGAGTACCGACGGTCGAGCGCGCCATCGCCAAGCCGCATCGCCCATGCTTCTTGCCTCCTCACCCTCATGACGACACTTCTCCATCAAGGTCCCGGTGCTCGGATCGCATCATCCCATGGACCGACCTTGCCATCGACGTACTCACCGAGGCGGCCGTGGACGGTCGCGATCGCAGACGCCGCGGTCCTCCGGTTGTAGTCGACGCTGACGTCGCCTTGCCCTTGTGGGCCAAAGCAAATGCCTTGAATCGAGCAAGGCCGCCACCATGGTGTGACGATCGCGAAAAACAACAAGATGATTAGAAATCATGTAGAATTGAGCGTTAGAATAAATAAATGAATTCGCTGCCCATCTTTAAAGCGTATCCGCGAGGCTAAGGCTGCCTTGATGGTGTGGTATACCGCATCATCAAACGCCGCCTCGGCAAGCGCCAGCGCTCTCCCACTCGGGCCGCACCACTTGTCCACCATCTGTGCCTCAAAGATCGGGATGCCGGACGCACCACCACGGAATCGCCACACGCCATCAAGTATATGGCATATAAGAAGATCAAATTAAGCCTACTTATTCTCAAAAGAAATCAGTATAATGTCCTATATTTACCTCCGTGCATCGCGTCGCCGGGCCATGCTTCTTGCGTCGACTTTGGTGACCTTCCTTCCAAGGAAGCTCGCGTTGTAAGTTACGATGGCCCGACGCGCTCGTAATGCATGTCCTTCACGAAGTTTTTACAAACTTTGTTAGCCACCAAAGCCGCTCTCCTCAAATCCTCCTCAGATCTCAAGAAATCCCGATATAGACGCGATGTATGCAATCATTATTTCAAGAATGTCCAATGAATGCGATGTATTGGGAGGAAGACTTACCCACAAACTCGGCCTTCACCCGCCCGCCTTATTGTTGAATACCCCGCCACTGATCTTCAAGATCGTCATGCGGCGTAGTGGCCAAACGTAGGCCGCCCGCTACTCCGACAGACTCAACCAAAGCTAGGAAGTGTTCTCGCACGTAAGCCCAGATGCCATTGACTTGGCGGTGTGAGCACTGCAGCCACTCATCGCCCAATTCTCGCCAAGTGATTAAGAAAATTATTAGTTTTATTGTGATTTTCAACATATCATATGAAGTAGTGATAACATCTAAAGTTACTTACTTTTGCCCAGCTGGTCGAATCGGGCCAGCGTCTCGTGAAGAGGTATCGGTCGCCGAGGAGGCTCGTGGGACCTCGCGGAACCCCTCGCCGCCTCCTCCTCGCCGCTCCCGCGGCGGCACCTCGTCGTCCGATCCGGAACCTCCTCCTACACCTCGCCCTCCCGCGACACCTCCTCCTCCACCTCGCCCTCCCGTGTCACCGCTCCTCCTCGCCACACGACGTGGGCGGTAGGCGACGCGCCCCTCTCGCGGCCGCTCCTCCTCCTCCTCTCCGCCGGCTCCTCACCGCAGCCACAGGCCTGGACGCCTGCAAAGCGACGCGATGTTCCTCGCATCGCCCGCCATCGTTGTTCAATCACCGCAATTAAAAAGAGTAAACCAATAAGCACGATAAACAAGACGACTTAGAAAGAGATGCAAAATAAACAAAACATAATTACAAAATAACATAGTATTACATGTATTAGAAATAATCTTCATGATCGGATTAATGGATCATAAGTCTCATCATCACTATCAACCATGTCTAAATAATCAACACTATCCGAAGGAGCAATGTTGTCATCATTGTCATTGCCTAAAATGTAATCGCCAAGCATTTGTAAGTCCTTCACATTTTGCACCTCATCTCCAGCGCCCTCACCAACAACCCTTTCATTGTCTACTTCCATTCCGATCGCTTTGGTTAAGTCTATCTCAAACCTTCCTTCTAACCCCTCTTCTTGAAAGAACTCTCCGTCATATGTGTTTCTGCCTGTTGTAATCTTCATCATTTGGGACAGGTAGTTTACCGTGTGGCGATACTTTGTGCACAACATACCAACCCTTAAGATGCTCTTTGGTTTGGCACGGTATGACGATAATAAACCTCGTGGGCCTGTTGAGCCACAATATAGACATTGTCTGCCGGTAAGACGGAATCGCTCAATTTCGACTAGCCCAAGATTAGGAGTCCGCTCTCATTACTTCAGATCAAACCAATGGCATTTGAATATGACAGATTAAGAGGTTTGCAACCATGAAACTTGAGTTCAGATATTTCTTCAATTGTTCCACAATACTGACTCCCATCAAGACCGGGCGTAAAAACTCCGAACTTGTGGTTCTTCGATTGGGCCACTCGCCGTAGCTTGTTGTGTGAAAGCGATATCCA
Source organism: Ampelocalamus luodianensis (assembly GCA_036346255.1). Lineage (NCBI taxonomy): Eukaryota > Viridiplantae > Streptophyta > Magnoliopsida > Poales > Poaceae > Ampelocalamus > Ampelocalamus luodianensis. The sequence goes on along the minus strand of CM070634.1, from coordinate 24,786,558 downwards.
TTCACGCCATAACCGTAAATGACTGACTTATAGGCAAAGCCATCGGAATCGCCTCAACTCGGTACTATAGACGCATCCTCCGCCCGCAAGCTCAAGCAGATAGATCGTTATATTATTCGCACGCATTTGTGCAACTTGGAATGTCAAACTAAGTACGAGGTAAATTGACGGACCTTCCGCTTGAACCAAGAAATGAAATCGGCATTCCATGTCCCGCACCGCCTAAGAAGGGTATCGATTCTGCGGGTAGGTTCCTTGATTGTAGCCGCACTGATTAAAAATTCCTGCACTAACGAGAAACAAGGGGTTGATGCGCATTAGTGACGACGATTGAACAAGTTCATTGAGAACTTACCGCATGTACGGCTCCACTTCGCCAAGGTTGGTCAACACATATAGCATGATAGTGCGCCATCGCTCATGTTTCATGGTCTTGGGGTCGATGCACTTGCGCCTCGAAAGGCCTCTCGAAAAGGCCGAGGTTCGATTCATTTTCGCCAAGATTGTAACGAGGGGTGGATTATGCACGCTAGAAGGTTCTCACTATAGTATGTTGTTGTAAAGTTTGACACCTCCTCCGTAATGTATGCCTCGCAATGGAAACCTCAATTTTGCATTTATTTTTACATTTCTTTCAAGAACCTTTAGACATCTTCGATTGGATAGCACCAACGGCTCAGACGGCCCCCATTCGCGCTCTCATACGGAGGTGCAAAATCAAATGCTACATCGGATTGAAGAAGCCGGTGGAAAGATCTTCTCCAACTTACGCACTCAACACAAAGCACTCTTTCCATGTCCGCAATCACGGTCCGAGATAACTCCTGGTACAAAGTCATGAAGAAATAGCTCAACTCGCAAAGACTAGCCGACATGCTCAGTGGACATAGCCTCAACCATCGCTAAGAAGCCGCTCAATCCATATGTGGTAGTCGTGACTTTCATCCCATTCACTGCAGAGTAGATAAGTTCACTCCCCTCCTCGATTCGCCGTGCATACCCATCAGTGAACATTAACGCTTGCAACCATTCAAGCACTTCCTCCTTTGGGGCCTGGTCAAGACGAATTCGCCTTAGGCCTTCTCCATGTCTTGCCGCCTCTAGGAGGCCGCATTTCTTGCTTTGGTCTATCGCATAACGCTGCTGATCCACTCTAGCCTTAACGTTGTCCTTTGTCTTATCAGAATGTCCATGATTGTTGCCCAGTGCCTCGCGACATTCTTTTCAAAGGCGCATTACATCAATGTTATGTGGAAGAAGAAAGTCATCAAAATAGGGGAGCCTCAACAAGCCCGAGTTATGAGTCCACATATGTTGCTCACCATATCCCAGAAAACCACCTTCTTCTTGGTTGACCTGGAGAGCCTCTATCTGAGCACGAACCGGCACTAGTCATCATCTCGGTGTGCAGAGTCTCAGAATCTCGACACCTTCGTAAAGTTCTTGATGTCTCGTCTGAATGCATGGTCAAGAGGGAGGAATTGACGATGTTTGTCGAACGAAGAATACTTGCCACCCTTCTGCAACCAAATGAACTTCAGAGCTGCCTTGCATACTGGGCATGGGAACTTCCCGTGAACACACCAGGCACTGAATAACCCATACGCCGAGAAGTCATGCAGGGAGTAGTGGTACCAAACATGCATTTTGAAGTTTGTCTTTGTAGCTCTGGCCGATGTCCATACCCCTTCCTCCCAAGCACGGACCAATTCATCAAACACAGCTCCATGAACACACCCATATTATTCCCTGTTCAGAATTATCAACGACAAGAATACATTCTATCGCTGAAGGAGGACGCCAGGGGAGATTGAGGGGATAACGAACATGGGCCAACAAGTGTATGGGGCAGCCAAAGATTCCATAAGGATTGAACCCATCTGCTGCCGCCGCAACACGCATATTACGAGCCTCTAGAGCTTTCTCATGATGAATGCCATCAAAGCGGTCCATGCTTCACTATCTGATGGATGTACCAAATTGTCGATTGTATCGTTTGCCATTTTGTGCCATGTCATCTGCTTCATGGATTCCTGGCATGTATAGCCGTTGATCCTCAGATGAACGGAAGGTACCGAGGATTTTCACGGATCCCAAGTCGCTTCTTCCGCCATCACTGCAGTCTACCTCCGTGAACCTAGAGGATTTACACTTTGGATGCACTTTGCTTCCGCTGTTCTTTCCTAAATAGGATGCACCCTTCTGACAAGCATGTATCCGCCATACGACATCTTGGCGCACGGCGTAGTTTCGTGACTCGTACATGCTCTTTGGCGTATGTGACCTCCTAAGCAAAGCCGCCAATAATCACAACATACCATCGGCGCGCTCGACTTAGGCTACATCGGGACTTTAACGCCATTACGCCCCAATGGCATCCAGCTGAGAAACCGCTGTCCGCCATGAAGGGCCTCTGTGCCGCAGCACATCATGTCAGAACGCCTTTGCGTTGCCTCCATCTCTCCTCCCTACGCCCTTCAATAATCGTGCTTCGTGATAGTCATCTAACATGTCTCCTACCCCAAAGACGCATCACAATCTCGACGCGTGGTCTCACGACTCTCTCTCATACGATCGGCTTCACCATGGTACACCCACGGTATAGTCCGTCAGAATCCATTCTTCCAAAGATGTTGCCCCATGACCTCCCTTGTTTGTCGCACGCCTGCTTGCACATCTTCGCAGGACACCAAGTTGACGCGCCTTTACTCGGGAAATGCTAGTTCCAAGAAAGCATCGGTCTTCTCGATCCATTCATCTGCATGGACTCGACTTGAGCGGCCCGTACATCCACTCACCATCATCCATCCTCTAACATATATATCAATGAGTAATATAACCATCTATTAGGTGAGGATAGGTCCTATCTCACTGAGGATGCGTAGATGAGGTTAGTTTCCATGTTTCATACCTATCCGAGAGACTTTGGCAGAGATTCCTCACGCCTCCAAATACACGCCCCGGGCAGAGAGTGTGTATCCGGAGAACAACAGTGGAGATGATGCCAAACTCTGCCTCGGACGGAGTGCACTCATGGAAACTAACCCCATCTACGCATCCGCGGCTGTCCAAAAACGGATACTTCAAACAGATATGGTTATAGATATGCAAAGATCTCGCATATTTCCAACCGTGATTCTTTCAACAGAGACGCCTAATCAAGCATGATCTACGAACATGATACAAAAGAGGGGTTCTACTCTGGGTGGCGGTGTCAAGTCGAAGCTGGCTGGCGACGGCAGGCACGTTGGCGAGGCGACGCGGCAGCAGATCGGTACTCCCGCCCGGCCCGACGGTGTCTTCTCTCGCAAAAAGGAACAGAACATCACAATTGAAAATTTCGAAAGACTCTCCCCGCACGGTGAGGTTTCCAAAACTCGCAAGAAACCAACGACACGATGGCCGACAACCACATATATATCAACTCCTCATCCTACTACCGCCACCACCACCACCACCACCACCACCCCGCCGCCACCACCACCACCGCCGCCACCACCATTCCACAAGAAGAAGGGAGGAGGGGCGGGAAGGCCATACCTAGTGGACGTGTAACACCCTGGCTATTCGGAAGCCAAGATGTCACCTAAAACATCTAACATACATCCATAATGCGGAAGAATTTGAATAAAATCAACTCATGATAGTATCAAAACAACCAAGACATGATGAAGGTATCCTTCCTTCACCATCTAATATATTTATTTCATTCATTGATAATGAAAGTTCACATGCAATAAATCAACATCAATGTGGAGAAGGTATCCTTCCTTCACCAATTATAAATTTATTATTACGCTCATCATTAACGAATGTAAGATAGAACTAAATTTAATCTTGAACTTGAATTGGGTGATGTGAACAAGTAGTGCGTGTCTACTCCTCCCAAGTGAGCCAACATCGTGGGTTACCTAAAATAAACAACAACGCAAGTGTGAGTCCACGACTCTAAGAAGTACAAAGAAAGAGATGCAACACATATACAAACAGACATCACCATTTAAGAATGCGAATATTGCATCGAATGAGCACTTAAGAAAACATGAAATGAATGAATGTAATCATGATGGACTGCACACGTGCCTATACCGCATAGCTAGTGACACACCCGCCGGCAGAACACTTAAGCCCGCATCTTAACAAAAATGCGGATCCAATTCCCGATGAAGAATGTTTCATACGGTGTCCAAAGTTGCCCATTCCGAATTAATGGGTCTTACATGCCTATCCCGAATTGATGGGTCTTTCAAATCCACTCCGTGACGGACATGACAATGTCCAACATTGCCCACATTGAATGGTGGACTTGAAATCCACTCTCGTGGATGAAACATGCAAATGAATGTATGACATGGATTGAGAATATTGAAAGACATGATATCTCAACATGGACATAACACATATATCAAAACATAAACAATCCACCTTCTCATGTATTATATGGAATCACAACAAGATCATAAAAACATTCACCAATCACAATCAATAAAGGTGGCAAGGTACTTGCCTTCCGCGAAGCACTTTGGTAGTAGGTAAAGAGGATGTCCCTAAACCGAAGCCTCTCTGCCTACATAAGTAAGTACTCTAAATAAATACAACATATAACATAGCGCTTCCATTAACGTTCTACAACGACTTTCCGACAGTCCACAATTAACTAATTAGCTCTAATCTGAAAACAGACTACTCAGCACAACCCAAACTGACAGCAGAACGGTAAAAATCATATCTATTGGTCTGGGACTCGGAATGAGGTGAGACCAATTTCTATGGATTCTTAACTGACATATCTACAACATTATAGTTGGCGAGATAACCCAATTCGGCCAATTTGATTATCTAACAGTTAAAAGAAGCAACAGGACAGAATCTGCCTAAACACTTAAGATAGCAGTATTAGAACGATCATAACTTTTAATCTACAACTCCGAATTGAGTGTTCTTTAATAATCTGAAAAGGTTATGAAATTACCTACAAAAACCTAGTTGGCATGACATTCATAATTTGCCTTTAACAAAAAGTGGCACATGGGTCAAAACTAAAGATAGAAACTGACATACAATCTGGACAGACTGACATACAATCTGGACAGTCACAATGAAAAGTGCATAACTTTTGATCTATAAATCCAAATAAGGTGTTCTTTATCAATCCTGAAAGCTAGTGATATCACCTTCAAAATTTGTTATGGGAAAGACCTCTGAATCACCCTCTAACTAGGCCATATATCAACCTATACAGAGACTGCTAATTCTCGTCAGGATTCTGGACAGCAGATATTAAATCTATCATAACTTTTGACTCAAAAGTCGGAATGAGGTGATCTTGGCGGCCACCGAAAGCTAAGAGCAACCTCTAAATAACTCTAGGAGATCAAAATCCCTAATTCTGCCTCTAAGCATACGAAACAGGCCGCGCAAGAAACTGGACAGAATTGAATTTGTAGCAGCAGCAATTTAATCCAATCAAACTAATCGAATTCGCATCTAATACAACTTAAACAGCAAAGAACGCCTCTTGTTACCCTTGTAGAACCTTAGGGAGACGCTGGTTGAATCCAAGAAGAAGATCCTCTTCCTCTCCTCATTCTCCTTCCTTTGGCCAAACAGCCCGCGCTTCTTCTCCTTCCTTAATTGGCATCAATGGAGGGAGACTCCCATGGATGGGGATGTACAGCAAGGGATGCAAGGGGAGGTGCTGGACAGGAGGAGGCGCAAGGGGGAAAGAGGAAGTGGCGCCAAAGGAGGGGAAGAGGGAAAAGGTGGGGACGGTTAGGGTTTTGGGGAGGGTGGCACCTCCCTATGGCCGGCCAGGCCTCATGGCCAAGGCCCAAGCCCAAGTTGCCGAGAGAACACGTAAAACCCCTCTAAACTCCCGACAGCGATTTTCCAAAAGAAACCTTCTACCGATTAAATATTTTCTCCCAAAAATTATTTCTAACACTATCGGAGAATTACATTAATTCCTCTCAAATTGAATTGCACTCAAAGGAAAGTCGATATTACAGACGCCAGCCGAGCTTCATTGCCGGGCGGCGGATCGGGCGCCGGGTGGTCGGTCGCGCGACGTGGGCACCGGCGAGGCCAGCCGGCGTGCAGGGCGCTGGCGGGCTCTCCTCCTCCTCCGGCCGACGGACAAAGCGCGCGCGGCGCGTGGAGCGCGGCGCGGCAGCGGGCGGAGCGGAGCGCGCGCGGCGAGCGCGCGGTGGAGCGCGCTGAGTGTGGCGTGTTCGCCCGTGCGTGCCTCATAAATCGATCTTGCCGAGTGCCCGCGATCCGCACTCTGCAAAGAGGTTATATTTATAAAAACTTTTTCTTTGCCGAGTGTCTCGATATGGCACTCGACAAAGAGCTAACTTTGCCGAGTGTTTCTGGTGGCACTCAAGAAATTTATTTTATTTTATTTTTCTTCCTTGCTCCAAACTTTTCTAACGCTTTATACAGCTGAACTACATGTTCAAATTTGTACATTTCTCGATGTGTTTGCTATATTTAGTTAATTTATTTCATTTAATTGAATTTTTTGGGATAAGTCAAATTTGAACTGCAAGTCATTCGAATAATGGAAAAAATGAATGAAAAAATGATATTCATGTTACTGAGGTTAGAATAATATTGAAATCCGGGCAATGAAAGGAAAAAGGTTTCGCACAAGTTACCACAGCTGCTGCTTCCAAATCAAAGCATCTCCAAAGAAGATTCATAGAGTTGAGAAGGATCCAGTCAGATTTGAAAGCAGCTGTCGTGACAACTTGTGCGAAACCTTTTAAATTTTTTACAACAGCCTCCACGTATGATATCATGACATCTTCACAAATTTCATGATTTTCCGACTTCGTTTGCTTTTTATAGAATTTAAAAACAATTCGTCCACAAGTTCGTGATCATGTTTCGTGAACAAGATGTTCGAAATTTCTTTCATTGTCTTGATTTCAATATTATTCTAACCTCAAGAATATGAATATCATTTTTCCATTCATTTTTTTCCATTATTCAATGACTTGCGCTCAAATTTGACTTATCCCAAAAAATTCAATTAAATGAAATAAATTAACTAAATATAGCAAACACATCGAGAAATGTGCCAAATTTGAACATGTAGTTCCAGAAACTGTATAAAGGCAGTAGAAAAAGTTTGGAGCAAGGAAGAAAACAAATAAAATAAATGTGCCGAGTGCCACCAATAAACACTCGGCAAAGTTAGCTCTTTGCCGAAAGTGTCGATAGGACACTCAAAGATCTTATTTGCCGAGTGTCGATAACCACACTCGCAAACGATTAACGGCGGCCGCCACCGTTAGTCGCTACGGTCATTTGTCGAGCGGTGACGCTTGACACTCGGCAAATACCGCCTTTGCCGAGTGTCTTCTCGAGACTCGCAAAGAGCTACCTTTGCCGAGTGTTCATATTCGCCGAGTGTTTTATTTTATACACTCGTAAAAGTATATTTACCGAGTGCCCACATAATGCACTCCGGAAACTTGTGCACTGCAAAGGAGCCATTTCCTAGTGATTCGATAATTTTCATAGTGCCACATATAAAGACTGCACTCAAAATAGTCCACACTTAGTCAAATTCCATCTAAAAATATCTTTTGAGAGCTCAATTGTGAATTGTCAATCTTAAAATTAACTCATTCCAAGCTCAGAACTTAGATCCTATAATAGGTCTACGAAAGAAATATTTACGTGTTTCGATCTCATAATATTTGCTATTGCATCATCCTTTATGCGTAACACGGCTTACAAAGAGAAAAACAAAACAAAAAGAAGAAAGCGCCCAATAGTTTACTGCTCGCCTTTACTCCTTCAATGAAATATAGCGTCTGCTCACACACACACACACACTAAGCTTACCCGAGTATGAAGGGAAAATACAAACCCGATGTTTATCGCCAATATACTTGGGGTCCTCGGACCTCCCGCCACGCATTTCCATTTTTCCATGGCTTTGGTTTCGCTTTCTCTAAATTTCTCCATTAGCTACCATCCTCAATCAAGTGTAGAAGGATTCACCAAGCAGATGGAGGAGTCTGGCAACTTCACCACCAATTTTCTCCATGCAACCCACTCAATAATTCCTGCTTCCCATCAGAATTTCACCACCAATGATAACTTCACCACCGCCTTTCTACCGCAACCGGCATGGATAAATTAGGATGCGTTGGTCTGCTGGAATCATTTCGTCTCCAATGCTTTGGTACGAAATGAGCTCGCTCGTGTGTTTGGTTGGTTGAATGGAACCAAACCGCTCGGGATGAGATGATTCAAGAAATGAGAATATTCCATGTTTATGTCAGATCATCCCGCTCGGGAAAAAATCCCAAACAACACCGTTCATTCGAATTCCAAGGCGCGTACGGAAAAAAAGACATAATTTACGAGCTTCAAATGACCATATTTTCTAAAAGACATGATTTACGAGCTTCAAATGACCTTATTTTCTAAACCGAGTATCCGATTTGCGATTTGATTGAACCTTGTGTTCCTTGTCATTTAATCAACAAAACAAGACCACTCTTGGTATATTTTACTGTAAAAAATATTATTCATGTATCATACTATCCCACCAACCAAATACCATCTTGAACCATTTAGGATCATCCTATCATACCAACCAAACAAAATCATATATCATCCTATCCCACTAACCAAACACCATACTTGAATCATCTCATCCAGGACGATCCCATCCTACCTGTATCATCCCATCCCATTCAACCTCATCCCACCAACCAAACGCACCCTTAATGACACAGTGAATTCAATAACTTAATTACTTAAGTTGACTATGACTTTTCTCTTAAGTTGATCGTTGAGCCGACTGAACTTCACTATATCCATCAAGCATTGAAGCCTCCAGAATATTCCATCACCAAAGTTTTTTTTTTAAGAAAGTGCAAAAACTTTGCACATCTTTTCATTAAGAAGGCAAAACACAAACAACCACAACAACAACCAAAAAGAAGAAAAGAACAAATAAGCCACCCTTAGGGCGACCAAAACACGACCGAACAAATAGAGCGTGGGGACTTTAATATTGAAATGCACTTAATTAAGATTATCTCTGTAGCACAATTCTTAATTAAGGAACAACACGCCCTTATTAAAGATTATGCTAGAAGTATAAATTTAACAAGTAACAAATCCAATACTCAGATTCTTGATATATGTCTTACAATGGTTCCCAGGATCAGTGACCATTGCACATATATCCTTAAACAACATTGAATCATACACATACAAGTCATGCATTTACATAATTAAACATCAGCTTACAAATTTCGGTTTAGTACTACAATATCAAGTGACTCCGAGCCACTAACAAAATCTGACAGCGGAAGCAGAATAAAACGACAAAACCACTAATGGCCCCATCCACCCGCAGGCGATTGCGTGGAGGAAAGAAATAGCTTTACTCATTAGCGTCACCCTGATCGGCGCTAACGGGCACTTCATATAAGTAACCGTCCTCACCTGCAACAATAGGTTATAGCACCGTGAGTACGGAGGCTACTCAGCAAGACTTACACAAACTAATAAAAGAAAGTGCTTAATAGAACCTATTCCAAAGGATTTAGATCTGTACATGCATAAGGTTACAACAGAAGGCATAATGGTTCAATTTTGCATAAAGCAATACATCTTAACCTAAGATTGCTAGATTTTGATAAAGCAATTTAATAAATCCAACTTTGGGTAAAACAGAAGTAAAAGAAATGTAACAAAATAAAAAAAATGATTGCATGAATTCTCTCATGTCAATCAAAACTCAAACCGCAGCTTGAAAACAAAATTTATACGATGACATCAACTCAAGTTATCGCCCATGACCGTGGACACGGCTATTCGAATAGTTTAATACCCTGCAGGGTGTACATCTTTACCCACACGACTTAGTTAGCCCGTAAGCCTCCGAATAATAGCACACAACCTTTGGTATGCCACGGGAAACTAAGATTTGGTATTTTTCAACAAGTGACACTATTGAGCCGATACCCATGTGTGAACTCGATCTCGCTTAAACAACGATCGATAGCATCTGCTAACGGGCACACATGTTGCGTCAGAATGCCGACCCAAACAAAAGAAGTACAAGTTATGTTAGCACACATAGTAGATTGCAACCGCATCTTTAAGCTACGTACATGGATGGAACACAAATACACCTCACCTTTCTAAGAACATCCGATATTGATATAAAACTCACATGGCATAAAACGCAGCCCAAGACCTAAGCATCTATGCCATACAAGATCAATACACATATCCTTACTCCCTGTCTCCAACTCAATAGCATTAACCCTTTACTTAACCAAACAAATACCATACACCGCGTGTGGAAGTAATGAGTGGGACTTGAATTGAATAATCGAGTTCACCTTAATTGGTCCGCATAAGTCCACCACATTTCCCAATCTCGTACGAAGGCACCACCATCAGCTTCCTCTTGTCCGATCAATTGAAATTCAAAATTCAAATCTGATTTAAAGAACCGACAAAGAGTTAAAGTGACTAAAATTTATTTGTTGTTCCCATGTTTGACAAGAGAATCTTGCCAAACTCTAACGCTCTATGGATCGCATGGCTAAGCAAATTCGAATTAAACGTCGAGTATACAATACTACTCTAGGTTTGAATGTATGGGTATAATTAAGGTAATCCACAACGTTAGGTCATAACTACCTAGTAACAGATCACAATTGTATTTTCTGAAGATTAGCATGTAACGAGCTTATCACTTTATTTTGAAAATCTATTGTATAAAACTTTGGGAGCAACATGATGCGTAGAGGATGCTTGCCTTGATAATAATAGACTTCTTGTGCAGCTCAAAGTTGTTCGTAAATAGAATCAAATACCTCAGAAGAACCAGATTCTAAAAAGAGACAATAAAATCCAATGAATATGAAAGCTAGCAGCAAATGAAAATGAACAGAAAATATATGGTCAAAAGAGTAATGCATAATTAACAATATGCTTAAGTTGCATATACCCCAATACAGATAATAGGCCATATTATCACCTACTGCTTTCAAATGACAGAAGCTAGAGTTTCGGTCAAAGTTACAGTTTCAGATTTTGAAAAGAAAGGAAACAGGGCAGACTGCAGTTTTCGGGTTAAATGAAAATAGATTAGGTAAAAGATCTTAAATTGAAGCTTAACCTGATCTTTAGAGTAGATAATACCCTAGACTAACCCTAATCGGTCAGATTACAGAAACTGTCAAAAATTTCAAAAGTTGCCGGTTGGGCCGATAACAGATGGCAGAGGAAGATCTTTGCTACGAAGTTAAATGGATGACAACAAGAATCAAAAGAACAACTGATTATGCTACTAGGGTTCAGTTGAGACCTACACAGGATGATAAGTTGACAGGAGAAACCCTAGTACTTGAAAACGATATGAAAGACCGAAAAGTTATGAAAACAACTTTTCAGCTTGAAGAAGGTGAGAGTATTATATGTACAAAGGAATGGTGCATATGAGCTTCGAGGTTCTTAAGGTGCTCAAGATGACAAAACTAAGGTCTTAGCTACAGATGAGATAAACACCAAGGTCCCAAAACCACTCGAGCAACAGAGAAATAAACTCGTTTAACCTACAAAAGATGCTAAATCTTACTACAAGGTGAAGCAAGCTGCTTAAAATGGATAGCAAAGTGTAGGAGCAAGAAACTCCACCGAATAGCAATGAAGGATGATGAGCTCCTTTGGTCAACAATGGCAAAAAAAACGGTTAGGTATATATATAAAGGTTGAACTACGTGGCAAAGGAGAAGTGTCTAGAGTTGATGAGGTGTCCAACTAGGGCTAAATATCCGGATAATAGTTGCATGATCCTTGGATAACGCCTACTATGGTTACAAATCCGCAACAGCGCATAGAGGCAAGGAGGAAGAGATACGATCCACCGACATGGACTCACGGGCGATCGCAGCTGCGCCTCCTAACATTCAAAAGAACATCGATCGTCCGATTAGAAATGGGCGACGTGATGAAAATAGGGTTAGAAGAATTTAATCGAGATCGCTTAATATGAACTGCAAGCGATCTCAAACGGACGATTGAGATTTAATGGAGCCCTATGGAAGTCCGGAGGTTTTATTCAAAGGAAGCGCTGGATTAGAATCCAACGATCGATCTAAAAGGATACACGCCACTCTTAAATGAAATAACGCGGTACCGCTGATTGGTTTTCCACGGTCAAGATTGAAGAAAGAACCGGAGTGGTCCGAATGTTATCTCATTATAGACCCTACGATCAAATCCAACGGTCTCATAAAACCGGGCTCTAAAAGCACGCGGTAAAAAGGAAAACCGTAGTATTTGAATCCAACGGTCAACAACGCATCGCGCGCTTTAAGTTCAAAACAAAAGGGCGGAGCGTTGGATCTAGGATCAACGGTGGGGATCGAGAGGATCCGAGAGGTCCGAATGCCACCACCTCCCTTGGTCGCCCGATCTAGATCAAAAGGTTGAGATTGTTTCGCATACGTGGATAGCCCACGCGCGCCGCAAACCTCGCCCGCTCGATGGGAGATCAACGGCTTGCGCCACGAAAAGATTTGGGTTCGCTACCCAGCGCGATCGAAGCCGGACCAAATGCACTGGCCGACCCAACCTCATATGGTTGAGTCGCTGATGCTAGGGTCTCGTTTTAGACCTAAGAGTTGACCGCACTCAATCAAATGCTTAAAAGTTTGACCGGCTTTAGAAATAGTAAATAAATTTGTAAAATCATGAAATTTTGCAAAGGTGCTATCGGGATGATATATTTCCCAAATAAATTTTGAAACCACGATTTCACTTTTAAAATACATAAGAAATTTAATTATCCCGAATAGGTTTATTTAAAGTCAAACATTTTTTCAAAGTGGCAAAATAATTTCAAGAATTCAACAAAATTATTTTTGGTCAAGATAATTGATCCAGCTTTAATATAACATTCCTCCGATCGAAATACAATTACTATCTTGTATTTCCTTTGAGACTTCAAATTGGTTTTGGATTTTGACTAGAAAAGGAAGGTTTTAGTTTGTAACAACAAATCCAAATTTCAATTATGACTAAGAATGTTATGAACAAAGATCCCACATCGTTCATAAAGCGATTATTATTGTTTCTTAAATCTAGGGTGTTACAAACCTACTTTCTTAAGGAAATCTCGCCCTCGAGATTTCGTAAAAGATAGAAGTTAAGAAAAGTGAGATTGAAATGATTTTTATGGACATCCAACATCCGTTGTTTTTATTTCCTTCAAAGATAGCAAAGAAAGATTTTACATAATAACATGGGGTTATTATTACATCTTCTTTTACATTGCTTTGTTTAACCTTGCCTTACTTGATTCAAAGGCAAGTTCTAAACAGCAAAGAGATGGGGGTGCTCAATCTGCATCAGATCTTCGCGCTCCCAAGTGGCTTCATCCTCAAAGTGATTAGCCCACTGAACTTTCAAGAACTTGACAGTGCGATTTCTTGTCCTGCGTTCCATCTCGTCGAGGATACGACCGTTGTTCTTGATAGGAAAGGTCGGTTTGAAGATTAAGATCCTCATAAGCAGTTGCCTCAGTAGGAACACGAAGGCATTTCTTCAATTGAGAAACATGAAAAGTATCATGCACCGCTGAGAGAGATTCAAGTAGTTCCAATTGATAAGCCACAGCCCCTCGTTTTGCAATAATTCGGAAAGGTCCGATATAACGAGGTGCTAGCTTTCCTTTCACCTGAAAACGATGAGTGCCCTTCATTGGTGACACTTTAAGATAGACATAGTCATCTATCTCAAAGCTTAATTCACGTCGACGATGGTCAAGATAGCTCTTTTGACGGATTGGGCGGTTTTCAAATGGTTTCAATCAAAGCACTTGCTCTTCTACTTCTATCACCAAGTCCAGACCATAAAATGGCCTTTCACCCGATTCTGACCAATTCAATGGAGTCCCATACAAAGTTTCAAAAGGTGACATTTGAATACTTGCTTGGTAGCTATTATTGTAGGAAAACTTCACATATGGCAAAGATTTCTCCCAGTCTTTGCCATAGGATAGCACATAGGCTCAAGGAGATCTTCCATTACTTGATTTACCCTCTCGGTTTGACCACTAGTTTGAGGATGATAAGCGTGATCAAAGAGAGTTCATCCCATAGCTTGATGAAGACAATTCCAAAAATGGAAAGTAAACTGAGGGCCACGGTCGTAAACAATGACCTTGAACACCGTGAAGACAAACAATCTTAGCAATATAAAGCTCTGCTAATTGTTTGCCGGAGAAGATAGTTTTGACCGGAATAAAATGGGCCACCTTCGTTAGACGATCAATGATTACCCAAATGGCATCGGATCCATTCGGATTCTTCGGAAGACCGGTAACAAAATCCATACCGATTTCTTCCCATTTCCATTGTGGGATAGGTAAAGGTTGAAGGGTACCAGCTGGCTTCAGGTGCTCGGCTTTAACTCTTTGACAAATGTCACATTCAGCAATATACTGAGCAATCTGCCTTTTCATTCTGCCCACCAAAATATCTTTTCAAATCTGGTACATCTTGGTACTCCCAGATGTAAAGAAAACTGGAATTATGAGCCTCTTTAAGAATTAGACCTCGGTTGAGGATTTGCGAGTACTACCAAACGATTGCGATACAGAAGAACACGGTCATCTTCAAAACTCGTTGGCTTTGCTCGCTTCAAATTTTCCTTGATCTCGCCACCTCGGCATCGCTTTTGGCCGCCAATCTGAAGTTTCTAACGTGGGCTCCACTTCTAACGCAGTGAGAAAACCTTCTCCCACTATTTCAAGACTTAGGCGCCAAAATCAGCACACAAACTCTAGCCATAGGTACGGATGATAGGCGCTGCACCGCGACTTTCGCTAAAGCATCGGCCACAACATTGGCCTTGCTCGATGATAATGAATGCTCATGTCATAGTCCTTGATCAATTCAAGCCATCGCTCGCCTCATATTCAAATCAGCTTGAGTGAATATGTACTTTAGGCTTTTATGATCGTGATAGATCTCACAACGATTCACGAGAAGGTAATGTCGCCAAATCTTCAATGCATGGACTACGCGCACCAATTCCAAATCGTGAGTAGGATAATTAACTTCATGAGGTCGCAATCTGCCGGATGCATATGCCACAACTCGGCCTTCTTGCATAAGCACACAACCAAGTCCATGGCGGGATGCATCGCAATAAATATCGGCTCTTATGAATATCCGGAGGGTGAGAATCGAGCTTTAGTCAAGAGAGTTCTCAAAAGTCGAAAACTCTCCTCACACTTAGCCAAACCATTGAATTTCTTCTCTTTCTTCAAAGTCGAGTCGAGGTCTTGCAATTTTGGAGAAATTTTCAATGAACCTACGGTAATAACCCGTAAGTCCAAGAAAACTTCTGATATCGTGAACACTCTTGGTCGTTTCCAATCCAAGACATCTTGTACCTTGCCCGATCAACAGAATACCTCCTTCCGATAACACATGCCCCAAAAATGCAACCTGTTTGAGCCAGAAAGCACACTTGCTAAACTTAGCATATAATCGATGCTTACGAAGTGTTTCCAGCACAAGTCTCAAATGCCGTTCATGGTCCTTATCAGACTTAGAATAGATAAGAATGTCATCAATGAAAACGACAACAAACTTATCCAAGAAATCCATGAACACCGAATTCATGAGATTCATAAAATAAGCTGGAGCATTGGTTAGACCAAAGGACGTGACAGTATACTCGTACAACCCGTAATGAGTAGAAAAGGCTATTTTTGGGATGTCCTCAGCTCGAACCTTGATTTGATGATAGCCCGATCGTAAATCAATTTTTGAAAAGACTCGGGCTCCAACTAACTGATCAAAAAGATCATCAATTCGAGGTAAAGGATACTTGTTTTTGATGGTGACCTCATTTAACGGACGGTAATCCACACACATCCGCAAAGTATTGTCTTTCTTTTTGACAAATATTGCCAGGCATCCCCAAGGTGAGGAACTTGGTCGAATAAATCCTTTGTCAAGCAATTCTCCAAGCTGTTTCTTTAATTCAACTAGTTCATTGAGAGGCATTCGATAAGGACTTCTGGATATAGGAGCAGTTCCAGGAACTAGGTCAATAATGAACTCCACTTCTCGATCTGGTGGCACCCCGGGAAGGTCTTCAGGAAAGACATCAACATACTCACAAACAATTGGTACTGCCTCCAATGAAGGAGTGGCATCCATTTGGCGAGCATAAAGATGAGAATCTACTGTCCTGGATTGAAAAACGACTGAGGTGCCGCCTTCATTAGTTAAAGAAAAGGATATTTGGGTACAATTAATTTGCCCAAGATTCTTAGATAACCAATCCATTCCTAGAATAACATCCAATCCTTTAGAATCTATCACAATCAAGTCCGCCCAAAAGTCTACCCCTTCTATATTTATATTGACATTACGGCAGACTTGATCAGTCATAAAGACTGATCCAGGTGAGCGGATGCTATGGGGTGGATGAAGATGATGCACAACTAACTGATGTTGAGCAGCGAACTGCCTACTAACAAAAGAATGTGATACTCGTAATCAAATAAAGCGGTGGCGATCTTGAAATTAACTAGGAGCATACCAAGGACAACTTCAGAGTATCAACGCTTCTTCGTGAATCGATTCACATGACCTCGGACCGGGTGGGTCGGACATGCGAGGCCTTGGCGTAGCCGCCACTAGGAACAAACGAGAAGTTCTGTCGCTATGCGTGACTCCTCCAAAGCCTTGCTCTTGCTTTCGGTAACAATGGCTTTGTTGACAAGATGGGAAAAATTTCGAAGTCATGCAAAGCTACACCATACGCAATTCTTAAAACTGACCCATTCAAGAATCGGTTTGACGGTCGGTCAAAACATCATCAGGAGTATATCTGGCAAGGAAGTTGAATTCATGCAGATACTCAGTCACAGTCTTTCGTCCTTGCTTAAGGGCGAGAAACTCTTGCTGCTTGATCATCATGACTCCCTTAGGAATATGGGCTTCACGAAATGCCTCCATGAACTCATCCCAAGTAGGGACGTGTCCAGCAGGTTGAATGGCAAGAAGATTATCCCACCAAATGCTAGCCGCCCCATCCAATTGGTAACTGGCAAAAAGAACTTTCTCCCTCTCGGAACATTGGGCAATCAACAACTTCTTCTCAATAGTCCGAAGCCAGTCCTCAGCTTCCATTGGATCTTGAGAGTCGGAGAACATCTGGCGAGTTAGTCCGCTGAAATTCAGCAAGACTTCCACGCATGATGGCCTCTGCTCTAACAAGCGGGTAGCGGATGGAAGAAGTGTTGGCGCGAATTTGCTCCAAAATGCGTCTAGTCCATTCGATTGCGCTCAATTTGCATGAGCACATCAGCGATAGTGGGTGGTGGAGGAAGCTCCTCTTCGGGTGACCACCTTGTGGACCATGAGAACCAGAGGTTGATCTGCTCCCCACGAGTGGGGCATTGGGTTTGATATGCCCTTCCCTTGTTGTGTCTGCAAGACGAGTAGTGGGTCTGTCATCCTGTTACCACACAATGGTTAACAACATAACAAGGATATACTGGGCAAACACAAACAAGGTTAAAAATAGAAAAGAAACAAACACTACACTTGTAATGTATTATGTTATGTCATGCATTCAAATCAACACCAAAACCATAAACTTCATACATCTGACAAAAGAAGTTCGGTTCGACCTCATATAATAGTTAGCCATCAAGGTCATAATACAAACCAAAAGTCTAAATTACATATTCTTTACAAAGTACCACTGCCCTATTACATTTATTTAAGGCAACTACTAAACGATAAAACACCTATCCACGAGGGTTCATCGTCGAGGTGCTAGCATAAAGATCACGGTTAAGTTCACGGAAACTCATTGAAGATGAGCTCCCGGGAACCCGTGTCAATAAGTCCAAAGGGCTAATGAGGCGCCTCGGAGAACCTAGTAGTGGTGATGACCTCCGGAGGTGCAACCGCAGAGTGCGAGAAAAGCCTGCGATCATGCGGGCACGACACACTTGTCCATAAGCGAGGATACACCCGGCTACATCCGAAGTCGATAAGTGGTGGTGCAACAACGTGGGGAGATCTCGTTATCACCATAAAGCACGCGTATGCGGAACGCGATTCATGTTGACTCCAAGTCTAAGGTACTCCTGGGCCTCGTTAAGACAATGCCGAGTTTCTCACAACTCCCTCACAAGGCAGCGATGGATTTGGTCCATGATGCGGACCATCCTCGCCAACTGTCGCACCTGAGGGTCTTCCTCAAACTGTATCTCATCAAACATGCTCACTTCTGCACTAGGACCTTGCTTCGGAAAGTGATCATAGGGTGGTTGAGACAACTCCGTCAAATCATGACAAAGGAGGCTCATCATCCTACTAGCAGCTTCCTGAACCGCCATAGATTCAGAAGTGGCAAGTGCTTGGACACAGTAGGGGACACTGCCCGCTACCTTCCTAGCGATGACGTTGATGATGGCGCGGTATTCCTCCATCCCTGGTCCTCGATCTCGTCGATAGATGGCGTACTCCGGCTGGTAGGTGAAATTAGCTCGCTACATCATGTCCCGCAGCAAAGCCGGAAATCCATCCACATCCTCAGCTCGGGTCTCCTTGACCAAGTACCACCCGCTCATCTATAGACAAAAAGACAAGGTAAGAAAACAATTTTACTCTTGAAAAACCAACAGAAAGTTGGGACAAGAGTTGATCTAGGGAGGATAAGAAATAAAAGATGTCATACTTAAACTTTCGAAATTATACTACTGACTTGAAAATAATTTTCTCAGAAGACTCTCTAATAACAACGGCCATGTTATTTCTAACCTACAGGCAACGTATGCTCTGATACCAACGCTGTGGGGACCCCGGAATATTGGAAATGCACTTAATTAAGATTATACTGCAGCACAATTCTTAATTAAGGAACAGTACTGCCCCCTTATTAAAGATTATGCTAGAAGTATAAATTTAACAAGTAACAAATCCAATACTCATGATTCTCGGATATATGTCTTACAATGGTTCCCAGGATCAGTGACCATTGCACATATATCCTTAAACAACATTGAATCATACACATACAAGTCATGCATTTACATAATTAAACATCAGCTTACAAATTTCGGTTTAGTACTACAATATCAAGTGACTCCGGGTCACTAACAAAATCTAACAGCGGAAGCAGAATAAAACGACAAAACCACCAATGGCACCATCCACCCGCAGGCGATTGCGTGGAGGAAAGAAATAGCTTTACTCGTTAGCGTCACCCTGATCGGCACTAACGGGCACTTCATATAAGTAACCGTCCTCACCTGCAACAATAGGTTATAGCACCTTGAGTACGGAGGGTACTCAGCAAGACTTACACAAACTAATAAAAGAAAGTGTTTAATAGAACCTATTCCAAAGGATTTAGATATGTACATGCATAAGGTTACAACAGGAAGGCATAATGATTCAATTTTGCATAAAGCAATACATCTTAACCTAAGATTGCTAGATTTTGATAAAGCAATTTAATAAATCCAACTTTGGGTAAAACAGTAAGTAAAAGAAATGTAACAAAATAAACAGTACAGTGCATGAATTCCCTCATGCTGAATCAAAACTCAAACCGCAGTTGAAAACAAAATTCTATACAAATGACATCAACTCAAGTTATCGTCCATGACCGTGGACACGGCTATTCGAATAGTTTAATACCCTGCAGGGGTGTACATCTTTACCCACACGACTTAGTTAGCCCGTAAGCCTCCGGAATAATAGCACACAACCTTTGGTATGCCGGCCGGGGAAACTAAGATTTGGTATTTTTCAACAAGCTGACACTATTGAGCTGGATACCCATGTGTGAACTGATCTCGCTTAAACAACGACTGATAGCATCTGCTTAATCGGGGCACACATGTTGCGTCAGGAATGCCGACCCAAACAAAAGAAGTACAAGTTGTGTTCGCTACACATAGTAGATTGCAATCGCCATCTTTAAGGTACGTACATGCGATGGAACACAAATACGCCCTCACCCTTCTAAGAACATCTAATATTGATATAAAACTCACATGGCATAAAACGCAGCCCGAAGACCTAAGCATCTATGCCATACAAGATCAATACACATATCCTTACTCCCGTGTCTCCAACTCAATAGCATTAACCCTTTACTTAAACAAACAACGCCCATACACCGCATGTGGAAGTACGTAGGGACTTGAATTGAATAATCAGAGTTCAGTCCTTAATTGGTCCAGACAAGTCCACCACATTTTCCAATCTCGTGCACGAAGGCACCACCACTAGATTCCTCTTGTCCAGATCAATTGAAATTCAAAATTCAAATCTGATTTAAAGAAACTGGACAAAGAGTTAAAGTGACTAAAATTTATTTGTTGTTCCCATGTTTGACAAGAGAATCTTGCCAAACTCTAACGTTCTATGGACTGCATGGCTAAGCAAATTCTGAAATTAAACGTCGTAGTATACAATACTACTCTAGGTTTGAATGTATGGGTATAATTAAGGTAATCCACAACGTTAGGTCATAACTACCTAGTAACAGATCACAATTGTATTTTCGGAAGATTACATGTAACAGTTATCACTTTATTTTGAAAATCTATTGTATAAAACTTTGGAAGCAACATGATGCAGAGAGGATGCTTGCCTTGATAATAATAGACTTCTTGTGCAGGCTCAGGTTGTTCAGAAATAGAATCAAACACCTCAGAAGAACCAGATTCTAAAAAGAGACAATAAAATACAATGAATATGAAAGCTAGCAGCAAATGAAAATGAACAGAAAATATATGGTCAAAAGAGTAATGCATAATTAACAATATGCTTAAGTTGCATATACCCCAATACAGATAATAGGCCATATTATCACCTACTGCTTTCAAATGACAGAAGCTAGAGTTTCGGTCAAAGTTACAGTTTCAGATTTTGAAAAGAAAGGAAACAGGGCAGACTGCAGTTTTCGGGTTAAATGAAAATAGATTAGGTAAAAGGTCTTAAATTGAAGCTTAACCTGATCTTTAGAGTAGATAATACCCTAGAGTAACCCTAATCGGTCAGATTATAGAAACTGTCAAAAATTTCAAAAGTTGCCGGTTGGGCCGACAACAGATGGCAGAGGAAGATCTTTGCTACGAAGTTAAATGGATGTAACATCCCAATTTTGGGCTTGTGTTTCAAATGTAAGAAAAACCAGTAGAAATTAAAACTTTTTCTTACATCATGTATTTCCTGTTGTGCCAAACAATTCTTGTGCAAGGGATTATGGAAATACATTGTCACAAGTCTAGTTGATCCAAATCTTGATATTCCAAAAATAATCTTGTCAAATCTTATGATCATCCTCTGGAAATATTTTTCCTAAGTCTCTGTGATGGCATGTGACCCCTCTGAAAAATTTCACAATTTTTAGAAATTGTTTGAATATTTTTAGAGGCAGTCAAACCTGTTTGACTCTCAGTCAAACATTAAAACAGAGTCTTGCAGAATTTTTGGAGATTTATTCGCAAGATAAAAACCTCTGAAAATTTTACACAAGGTTAATATCTGAGTTAGCAAGCTCCTGTAAAAATTTCATAATTTTTGGAGTTAATTTGCTACCTCAAATAAATCATTCAAAGTCTCTGTTCTAAATTCAAAGTCAAGCGTGGTTTCTTCGTTACTCTGTTCGAGTCGGACTGGGCTCGAGCCAATTGATTCGGTCGATCAACTAAGCGCACTGAGCCACACTTTAAAACGCGCCTGGATCTCGTCCGTTGGATTTCGATCGCACGGCCGCGCGCTGTAAGACCGGACCTTCCGGTTGCTGCGATTGTCGGCCGTTAGATCTCCATCCAACCGTTGAGATTCTCCGCAACCCGGACCCTCGGTTGTATTTCGAATACGGGCCGTTGGATTAAGATCCAACGCTCGCGTACTTCGTTGTAAATTGAGTTTACAGCGTGGAGCCATCTGAGCCGTTCGTTTCTAATCGTAAGGCTCGCAATCTCCGTTGTGTTTTAAACCCGGAGCGTGGGCGCTGTGGCCGTCCGATTTAGATCGTAGGGCTGAGAACCACCGAGCCTTTTCGCGGGTCGTCTTCAACCTCCGGCCGTGCGAGCACTGTAGGGGGAGTAATGGCAGTGTCATTTCTTGCTCCCTAAAGCCACCCTAGCCGACGTTTAGGGGTATGGGAGGTACACTGAGCCAGGCCATGCCCTAAATCACGTCTACACCTCTTTTTCCTTGTCGGCCGTGCGTGGTGCTTTGTGTTTTGCCGTCCGAAAGAAGTGTGGTGCAAACCCTAATGCTTTCATAGCTTTATAAGCACTCTCAATACCTCCTGGTGTTTCTTTAGGCCACCATCAAGCTTCATTCTCAATATTGGAGCTTAACACCTCAAAAATGGCAAACCGCCATTGTTGACCCGTGGAGCTCCATTGGTGTTCTTGGTGTTCCAGTGGTCCTCCTTCATGTTTCTTTGCCCTAACCTTATCTATTTACTTCCTTGAACATTTCCCCTCACTTAATTTTGGATTTGATTCTCAGGAATTGTCCAATTTGGGGTTTGTTCAAATTCGGCCGAAATTGGTCATCTTCTTCCTCAGTTCAGGTGAGTGCTCCATTTTCCAATTGCTTGCTCATGTAGCTTCTGTGAATCATAATGAAGCTATTTTGATGCTTTGGTATCACTCATTTGGCTCAGGAGATCATTTTCAAACCTTCTTCTCCAAGTCCGGCGAGCTTTCACCGTGATCAAGCATCTCCGGCCATCTTTGAAGTTTCTCGTCACTGAGGTAGCTTCTTATTAGTCCTTAGTGGCTCTGGCACCCGCATCCTAGGCTTGCAGTGGAGCTCATCGCGATTTTCGTGTTTAGCAGTAAGCTCCCATTTTCGCTTTTCCGGCTAGCCGGCGTTCTAGTCCCTCGCCGCCGGCGAGAATGCTACCATTAGTTTCGTTGTGCTATTGCGAATCCATTTTAGTACTTGGTGGCGCCATGCGCATGTTGTCACGATGATTTGCCGTTGAAATCACTCGGGTTTCTGACGAAGCTCCCGTTTTAGTCATCGATTAGGACACATTAATTGCTAATCATTAGTTATTAATTATGTCTTAATCATTGTCGTGAACCAGCGACCGATGGGCCCAATATCCTTAAATCACTCTCGGTGCAACTCCGCCTTTGTTCCGACATCATTAATGTTAATCATTGGTTAATTAAGGTGTCGGCATTTAATCCACATGAAATCTCCTGCGGGTCGACTTGTGGGCGGAGGGATTAAAATCAAATCTCTGGAGCCATTAGCGCTCGGTTAATGATAATCATTAGAATCTTTAATCCTGTCCTAACCGCCACTCTCCGCGTGACAAGTGGGCGGATGCCTTGTGCGTGGGTTAAACTTTCGGTGGGTGACTCAAGTCAGCGACATGCGGTCCCACGTGTCGACACCTTCCTTTGAATCTGCGATCAATAGCTACCGTTCATTTTTAGATCTGCGGCCCCGATCTTTGTGTGCGTTCGGACCCTCGGATGCCTTGATCGTTCTCGGCCGTCGATCTTAGATCAACGGCCGAGATCGTGTATGCAACCGCATCGTCAGAATGCATACACTGCGTGTGCGCCGTTGGATCTGATCCAACGGTGGAGCTCGTTTAGGTTTCTGCGCGTCTTGCTGTTTCGCGCGTGGAGCCGTGGGATTTTAGATCAAGGGTTGGGAGTTGTCCACGTCGTTTTCTTTTATTTGGGTTGTTCTGTATTTCGGTAAGTGTTTGTTTAACAACTGAAAATGATATAAAAACTTTAGAAACTCATAACTAATTCATTTTAACTGCTTTTTAGTTAATTCCAACTGTAATAAATCATGTTATCATTTTATTTTATTATAAAAATGGATTTAAGCATGTTCCAGTAGCAGAAAATTGTATAACTAGGAATAACTCGATTTTTGTCATTTTGAATATTCCAGAAATAGTTTTAATCTTGAAAAATGCATATCTTTTTCTGTATAAATCCAAATTGTGCCAAATCAATTTTGTTAAATTCGTCTGTTAGTATACTTTCATATAAAATAGGATTTGAGCATGTTCATAATTCTGTAAAATGGCTTGCATTAGATTTACAACTTAGAAAAATCATAAGTAAATGTGTATAACTCCAAATTTAGTAAATCCAACTTTGCTGTTATTAGGAGGTCATAATCTACCTACTATAAAAATTTCAGACCTTAGATCATTCTGGAAAAATTCGCCATGAACAATGCTAATTATTAATTAGGTTGATATATAGGCTGAGAAAGAGTATTTTGCTCATATCTTTTGCATGTTAAGTTCAAATTGCAAAATTCTTGTTCCTGTCATTGTCTTAGATCCTTCCTAGCTGTAGTGTAAATTTTATTAGTTTTGGATGTGTTTTGCTGTTGGAATTTATTTGGTGTTCTTCGTTCTTATTTGCTTATCGCCTTTTTAGCGTTAGGTTAGAAGATAATATTATTAATCTTGATATTGAGCCACAGCTGACCATCGGACTCTACGCTTGACCGAGCAAGCGGATGTAGCATTCATTTGATCATATTGTTCCTACTATTTTCCAAGTCTAATATATTGTTTGCAAATTCTATGTATGCATTGCTATGTTGTTTTAAACTATTGTCGATAGTTGGCCTACTAGATGCATTATCGTGAGGAAATGTTTATTCCTCTACTCTTTGAAGCCTAGGTTACTTGCGTGATTTTGGGTTATTGGATGGACCCTTGTCACTTAGTAGTTTACGTGTCATTATGCTTAGCCATGCTTAGCTATCGGTAGAAATGGGCGATTATCGACTGCGTCGATATTTTGATCACACAAACTATTACTATGTGTATATTTCAGCCTTGTGCTTTGTCTAAATTGCAAAATTAAAACTGAAAATGAAAACAATTTAGACTTGGGCACAATGGTAAGATGGTGTGATCTTTTGGGTGTGATTGGAATGGTGCCGGTCAATTAAGGACCGAACTACTTGTGAGTATCTGTTATTCGAGCATTACGGTGCGTGCTAACCACACTAGAGGATATGGGACCTCTCTTGGTGAGTACTTTGGTGTGTTAATTAATGAGTCGCGTGGTGGGTTGCATATTTGATTATATGCAACATGGACACGTTTGTAGGAGGAGAACACCCGCGAGGCCGGTGTATCTTGCTCCACGTATGGGTCCTTGTGATCCATATTTAGTCGGCCAGATCACTGAGGATTAACCCCATACGTGCGTCTCTTGATTAGCATATTCCATTGGAAAGGGTTCGTAGGACTTAGCCGTGTTGCGACATACCAAAGGAAGTGTGCTAATAGCTTGGCAAAAGCGATGCGAAGTGTGGGTACATTGGTACACCCCTGCAGGGATTAAAACTATTCGAATAGCCTCGTCCTAGGTTATGGACACGCTTGGATAAGCTTTTCAAGAGTTAGACTACAACATTTTAAAAATAAAAACTTGTTGGGTGGTATGAATCAGGGATTCATGCTATGTTGTGGTGACTTTTGGGAAAGTCACTTCTAGGTGGATACTTGTTACTTATGTTTACTCGCTGTTATTTAAATGCTTAAAAACAGATTTTCAAACTCTTTGTTCAATCTATTACAATATTGCAAATGAAACTTGCTTTATCGTCCAAAGAACCATATAACCACATTCCTTTGAATACTGACTTTCATGTAGCTATGTATAGGCTTGCTACTCGTAAGTCTTGCGAGTACATTTTGTACTCACCGCATTGCTTGTGTTGTGCAGAGGATGATAGTGAGTCCGATGGACCTCACTTTTGTGAGTTGTCTTTGTGGCGGTTTTGAGGCGATTAGCTTGGCGGCGATCGGTTGCCCTGTGGTGTTATGTGGCTAACAGGTCGTCTTTTGGTTTAAGCCATCTTATGGCAACTTTTGCTTCTATTTGTTACTTATTTGCTACTTATGTCATTTGGCGGTCGGTGTGTTGTAATAACTTATATTATGTATGTCTTTTAGTAGACTTGTTATATTACATTTGTATGGAATTGATGCATGCTTGGATTTGATGTATGTGTGCTGCTTGTTCGGGAGGCACATATTCATCGAGACACGGAGTTATTCTATTTGTGATACTAGAACCAGAGGAAGGTTAAGTATTACAAGTTTAATAAACCGGGTCTCACTGAGCTTGTATCGAGCCATCTTGGCCAGTAGAAACCCTAGCTTGGTCGTCCCTAGTATATTTTGAAAACTTACTTTCCAAATGTCGGTGCTTTCTGAAAATCTTAAGTAAGTTCTCAGATTTTACTCTCATCTATCTTAGGTTGCTCATCTCACCTTGTTCTAAACTGAATTTGAAAGTCGAGTTTTCCTCTCATCTTCTTTCAAAAGATAGTTGTTTATCAGTATATTGGTTTTGGGTAAACCATGAGAGTTATAAAATGAAAGTGTTGGCTGTTTTGAGAAGATTAGGAGCTCTTTGGAGCTACAAATTTCGACCAAAAGTTGAATGGGAAAATCTGGACAACAAGCAAGACAATTTCTGGACAGCTAGCATTTAGGTAGTAAAAGTGCTGAAAATGAGAGGTTAAATCCACTAAAATTTGTGGGAATAAAAGGGTAAGAAGTGATATGAATTAGCTAAGAGTCTAACCATTCTTTAGTAAATATCTCACCTGTTCCTAGTTTGTTTGACAGTAAATGTTCGAAATTTACCTTCTGAAAATTGATTACTCGTTCTTCCATACGAGTTAGTCATAATAGGAAGATGGTTGTTATCTTTATGATCTTGCTGTAATTTTATGTTGCTACTTGAGCTTTTAAAAAGTTGTTTTGTTTAGGGTTAGTTGTTTTCTTTGTCTCCTGTTCCGGAGTTGTGTTTAACCTAATTTTGTGGAGCAGGATGACAAGAACTACACCAATGTGATCGGTAGTTTGGATTCCGATGAGAGCTTCCCCTCCTCAGACCATGGTGAGGTTACGCTCGAATCGAGCGGAATCGCATGGACCGACCGGATCTTGGAGGTCATTGCGAGAACACCTCCGCTCATTCTGCCGCCGGGATCGGAGGTGGTGGCCACCGGTCTCGTGGTGGGCTCGCGAGTTCCTCCGTCTGCGGCCGCCCACTTTCTCTCGTCAGAGGATCCACTTGACGCGATGATTGGCTGCGTCTTGTTGAGCAGCTCAATATCGCTCGATGCGAGGCGAGGCGGGCACTCTTTGCATCCATCGGCTTGAGGTGCGGCACTATCTTGGTGGGAGAACTTTCGCCATGCGGCCGCGAGCCACGTTGTCTCGTGGGATGAGTTTCGATCTGCTTTCGTCGGGCCCACATACGATGGCCTAATGAAACTCAAGAACAAGGAGTTTCTTGCGCTTAGCGGGGCGCAAGTCTATGTCGAATACCTTTACGAGTTTAACCACTTGGCTCGTTATGCTCGGGAGAGGTGGCCTCGATGAGGCTAAGCGAGAGAAGTTCATGGATGGTTTGTCAGGAGCTGCGGGACAAGCTATCTATTGTGGACTTTGCGACTTCGGTGCCTTGGTTGACAAGGCCATCGTCGCCGAGCACAAAGCGAAGGCGCTGGGTGAGTCCATAGCGCAAGTGGGAGACCCATCGATGCCGCAGGCGGCCTCACTCGTCCGTGTTGGGCCCGCACGAGGCTCGTGCTTTGGCTTCACCACGGCCGAGGCCGTCGGCGCCGATTGCTTGTCCCCGCGGCCGTGTTTTGACCACGTGCACTGCGACTCGGCGAGTTGCGCTCGCAGCCCAGTTCTGCGATGTTACTGCCGCTGCAACAAGAAGGGCCACTATGCTGCGATTGCCCTCGAGAGATTGGGCAGCCCCTGCGTCCTAATGGAGGGCGCGGAATGGTCACACACGACGAAGGTGATCCAGAAGACTCGAGTGTGCGGGAGTGGTCGAGTCAACCACATCTCGGTGAGGAGGCTCGTGAGGCACGGCGTTGTGTTGGATGCGTTCCTTGTTAGCTATCGTCCTGCTGCGATATTGTTTGACTCTGGAGCATCGCATTCCTTTATTTCGAGATCTTTTCTTTGCTGATTGTGACATTCACTTTGTTCCTTTGGGGATTCCTTTGCTTATTCGCTCTCGGGAGGCGGAAATGAGAGCGATCAAGAATGTCGGGCGTTCCTATTAATATTGAAGGAGTGGAATTCTTGGCGAATCTCATCTTACTTGATTCGCGCGCCTAGATGTGATTCTTGGTATGGATTGGTTGTCCCAACACTTGGGGCGGTCGATTGTGCCGGGAAGATGGTTTTCCTCACTAGTCCCTCGAGGCGAGCAAGTTGGGATTTCACCGCATGTGCGGGGCCACATCTTTGTGCCCTTGAAGCTAAGCCGACTATGGAGATTCGGGATGTGCCCACGATCGTGACTTTGTGGATGTCTTCCTGAAGATTTGCAGTATGCCTCGATTCGAGACTTAGAGTTTGTGATTGAGTTGCTGCCCGTGCAGCTCCAATTTCAAAGCGCCGTCGAATGCCTCCTAATGAGTTGGAGGAGCTAAGAAGCGATTGGGTGAACTTCAAGCAAAAGGCTTCATCCGTCTAGCTCATCTCCTTGGGGTTCTCGGTTATTTTTGTGAAGAAGAAGGACAAGACCTGCGTATGTGTGTTGATTACCGTCCATTGAATGAAGTGCGGTGAAAAACAAATATCCTTTGCCTCGTATTGATGATCTCTTTGACCGATTGGTGGAGCTTGTGTGTTCTCAAGATTGACTTGAGATTGGGGTACCATCAAGTCGGATCGAGCCGAGATATTCCAAAGGCGGCGTTCACTACTCGTTATGGCCTTTACGAGTACACGTCATGTCTTCGGTTTGACCAATGCTCGGCTTTGTTCATGAATCTTATGAACTCGGTGTTCATGGAGTATTTGGATAAGTTTGTTGTGGTTTTCATTGGCGACATTCTTATCTACTCCAAGAGTGAAGAAGAGCATCTTGAGCATCTGATTGTATTGGGAAAGCTGCGTGAGCATCAGCTGTATGCTAAGTTCGGCAAGTGCGAGTTACGGTTGAAGGAAGTGGCATTCTTGGGCCATGTTCTTTCAGTGAGTGGTGTTGCAGATAGATCCTAGCAAGGTCGTGATGTTCTATCTTGAGGCAGCCAAGTCGATCCACCGATGTGAGGAGTTTCCTTGGTTTAGCGGGTTACTACCACCGCTTTATCGAGAACTTCTCCAAAATTGCTAAGCCCATGACCGAATTGCTCAAGAAAGAAAAGAAATTCGTGTGGTCATCGCTTGTGATTTGAGTTTTCAAGAACTCAAAAAGCGATTGACGTCGACACAGTGCTTGTTCTCCCGATGTGCGTAAGAGCTTTGACATTTATTGTGATGCCTCTCGCGAGGACTTGGTTGTGTTCTTATGCAAGAAGGCAAGGTTGTGGCCTATGCATCGAGGCGATTGAGTCCTCATGAACTCAATTATCCTACCCATGATTTGGAGTTAGGCTGCGATGGTTCATGCACTCAAGATTTGGCGGCATTACCTCATTGTAATCGCCGTGTGGTGTATTCGATCACAAGAGCTTGAAATATTTGTTCACCCGACAGATCTGAACCTCGAGGCGGAGGAGATGGTTGGAATTGATCAAGGATTATGATATGGGCATTGGTATCACCCGGCAAGGCTAATGTTGTTGCGGATGCACTCGATCATAAGGTGTATTGCAATACCTTGTCACTTCAAGGGCAACAACCTACCCTTCTCGAAGAATTTCAGCGGCTTAATTTGGGATTGATTGAGCATGGTTCTCTTGCTACCTTGGTTGTGCAACCGACTTTGGTGGAACAAATCAAGGCTGCCCGATGGCGAGATGTTGGTGTGATCAAATCAAGCGAGAACATCAAGATTGGGACAGCTAAGTGCTTTTACGAGGATGAGCACGGTGTTGTGTGGTTTGGACAACGTCTTGTGGTTCGAAGGTCATGGAATTGCGGGATTTGATTCTCCGCGAGGCCCATGACTCCCCTTTGTCTATCCATCCTGGAGCTACCAAGATGTATCAAGATCTTGGCAGAGATTACGGTGGACTCGCATGAAGCGAGATTGCGGAGTTCGTGGCGAAGTGCGGCGTGTCTTTGTCGTGTCAAGAAATTTGAACATCAGCGTCAGCCAGCCTTCTTGACCTTTGCGGTACACGAGTGGAAGTGGGATTCCGTTGGTATGGATTTCATCACGTGCGCCGCGTACTTCTTCCGGGAAGGATGCTATCTGGGTTGTTATTGATCGATTGACAAAGGTGGCACATTTTCGGCCAGTGCATACCAATCTCAGTGTTAGTCAGCTGGCGGATCTCTATGTGTCTCGCATTGTATGTTTGCATGGTGTGCCACGGACGATTGTGTCAGATCGTGGTTCCCTTTTTACCTCTCGCTTTTGGCATAATCTGCAAAAGGCGATGGGTACACGTCTTTCTTCGATTCGACTTATCATCCTCAAGCGATGGCGGACGGAGAGAGTCAACCAAGTGTTGGAAGATATGCTCGTGCTGTGTTCTTTCCTATGGGAAGAAGTGGGAGAAGTGCTGCCGTTTGCGAGTTCTCCTACAACAATAGTTTCCAAGCTAGTCTTGGCATGGCACCGTTGAGGCTTTGTATGGGAGGAGGTGTAGAACCCCTTTGAACCAGTGGAAGCGGTGGCGTCGGTTCTTGGGCGATTCTATCAATGAGGCGAAAGTCGAGTCGGTGATTCGTGAGCATTTGCGCGTGGCCCATCCGAACAAAAGAGCTATGCGGATCGTCGTCGTCGGGAGTTGAGCTTTGAGCCCAATGACTTTGTTTATCTCAAGGTCTCACCCTTGAAGGGCCATCGTTTTTGGCATCAGGGCAAGTTAGCTCCTCGATATGTTGGGCCTTATCGCATCATCGAGAGGATTGGAGCCGTTGCATCTGATTGGAGTTGCCGCTTCCTTGGAGGGTGTGCACGGCGTGTTCCATGTGTCACACTTGAAGAAGTGCCTCCGTGTTCGGTTGAGAAACTCCGTTGGAAAATCTCGATGTGCAAGAAAATTTGACCTATCATGAGCATCCTGTTCGTATTCTCGAAGAATGCGAGCGAAGGACAAGGAACCGTGTCATCAAGTTCCTTAAGGTTGATGGTCAAACCATTACGAAGATGAGGCAACTTGGGAGCGCGAAGATCGTCTTCGTGCAGATTACCCATCCTTCTTCTCCGAGTAAACAGAATCTCGGGTCGAGATTCTTGTAAGGGGGGGAGGTTTTGTAACATCCCAATTTTGGGCTTGTGTTTCAAATGTAAGAAAAACCAGTAGAAATTAAAACTTTTCTTACATTATGTATTTCTGTTGTGCCAAACAATTCTTGTGCAAGGGATTATGGAAATACATTGTCACAAGTCTAGTTGATCCAAATCTTGATATTCCAAAAATAATCTTGTCAAATCTTATGATCATCCTCTGGAAATATTTTTCCTAAGTCTCTGTGATGGCATGTGACCCCTCTGAAAAATTTCACAATTTTTAGAAATTGTTTGAATATTTTTAGAGCGATCAAACTGTTTGACTCTCGATCAAACATTAAAGCAGAGCCTTGCAGAATTTTTGGAGATTTATTCGCAAGATAAAAACCTCTGAAAATTTTACACAAGGTTAATATCTGAGTTAGCAAGCTCCTGTAAAAATTTCATAATTTTTGGAGTTAATTTGCTACCTCAAATAAATCATTCAAAGTCTGTGTTCTAAATTCAAAGTCAAGCGTGGTTTCTTGTTACTCGGGTTCGAGTCGGACTGGGCTCGAGCCAATTGATTCGGTCGATCCAACTAAGCGCACCGAGCCACACTTTAAAACGCGCCTTGGATCTCGTCAGTTGGATTTGATCGCACGCGCGCGCGTGTAAGACTTCGGACCTTCCAGGTTGCTTGCGCGATTGTCGGCCGTTAGATCTCCATCCAACCGTTGAGATTCTCCGCAACCTTCGGACCCTCCGGTTGTATTTACGAATCGGGCGTTGGATTAAGATCCAGCGCTTCGCGTACTTCCGTTGTAAATTGAGTTTACAACGTGGAGCCATCTGAGCCGTTCGTTTCTAATCGTAAGGCTCGCAATCTCCCGTTGTGTTTTAAACCGGGAGCGTGGCGCTTTAGTGGCGTCCGATTTAGATCGTGGGTGAGAACCACCGAGCCTTTTCGCTGGTCGTCTTCAACCTCGGCCGTGCGAGCACCAGAGGGAGTAATGGCGATGTCATTTCTTGCTCCCTAAAGCCACCTAGCCGACGTTTAGGGTATGGGAGGTACAGAGCAGACCATGCCCTAATGCACGTCTACACCTCTTTTTCCTTGTCGGTAGTGCGTGGTGCTTTGTGTTTTGCCGCCCAAAGAAGTGTGGTGCAAACCTAATGCTTTCATAGCTTTATAAGCATTCTCAATACCTCTGGTGTTTCTTTAGGCCACCATCAAGCTTCATTCTCAATATTGGAGCTTAACACCTCAAAAATGGCAAACCGCCATTGTTGACCGTGGAGCTCCATTGGTGTTCTTGGTGTTCAGTGGTCCTCCTTCATGTTTCTTTGCCTAACCTTATCTATTTACTTCCTTGAACATTTCCCCTCACTTAATTTTGGATTTGATTCTCGGGAATTGTCCAATTTGGGGTTTGTTCAAATTCGTAAATTGGTCATCTTCTTCCTCGGTTGGTGAGTGCTCCATTTTCCAATTGCTTGCTCATGTAGCTTCGTGAATCATAATGAAGCTATTTTGATGCTTTGGTATCACTCATTTGGCTCGGAGGTCATTTTCAAACCTTCTTCTCAAGTCCGTGAGCTTTCCGTGATCAAGCATCTCGGCCATCTTTGAAGTTTCTCGTCAGAGGTAGCTTCTTATTAGTCCTTAGTGGCTCTGCACCGCATCCTAGGCTTGCGGTGGAGCTCATCGCGATTTTCGTGTTTAGCGATAGCTCCCATTTTAGCTTTCCGCTGGCCGGCGTTCTAATCCTCGCGCCACGAGAATGCTACCATTAGTTTCGTTGTGCTATTGCGAATCCATTTTAGTACTTGGTGGCGCGCATGCATGTGTGTCGCGATGATTTGCGTTGAAATCACTCGGGTTTCTTGACGAAGCTCCGTTTTAGTCATCGATTAGGACACATTAATTGCTAATCATTAGTTATTAATTATGTCTTAATCATTGTCGTGGAAACCAGCGACGATGGGCCCAATATCCTTAAATCACTCTCGGTGCAACTCCGCCTTTATTCGACATCATTAATGTTAATCATTGGTTAATTAAGGTGTCGACATTTAATCCACGCGGAAATCTCCTGCAGGTCATTGACTTGTGGGCAGAGGATTAAAATCAAATCTCTGGAGCCATTAGCGCCTGGTTAATGATAATCATTAGAATCTTTAATCCTGTCCTAACCGCCACTCTCTGTCGCTGACAAGTGGGCCCAGTGCACTGTGCACGTGGGTTAAACTTTCGCGTGGGTGACTCGAAGTCACTGACATGCGGTCCCACGTGTCAGCACCTTCCTTTGAACTGCGATCAATAGCTACCGTTCATTTTTAGATCTGCGGCCCTGATCTTTGTGTGCGTTCGGACCCTCCGGATGCCTTGATCGTTCTCGGCCGTCGATCTTCCGATCAGCGGTGAGATCGTGTGCAACCGCCGCCGTCCGAATGCATACACTCGTGTGCGGCTGTTGGATCTGATCCAACGGTGAGCTCAGTTTAGGTTTCGCGCGTCTTATTTGTTTTCGCGTGAGCGTAGGATTTTAGATAAAGGGTTGGGAGTTGTCCACGTCGTTTTCTTTTATTTGGGTTGTTACGTATTTGGTAAGTGTTTGTTTAACAATGAAAATGATATAAAACTTTAGAAACTCATAACTAATTCATTTTAATCGCTTTTAGTTAATTCCAATCGTAATAAATTATGTTATCATTTTATTTTATTATAAAAATGGATTTAAGCATGTTCGATGTGAGTAAAATTGTATAACTAGGAATAACTCGATTTTGTCATTTGAATATTCGAAATAGTTTTAATCTTGAAAAATGCATATCTTTTTCTGTATAAATCCAAATTGTGCCAAATCAATTTTGTTAAATTCGTCTGTTAGTATACTTTCATATAAAATAGGATTTGAGCATGTTCATAATTCTGTAAAATGGCTTGCATTAGATTTACAACTTAGAAAAATCATAAGTAAATGTGTATAACTCCAAATTTAGTAAATCCAACTTTGCTGTTATTAGGAGGTCATAATCTACCTACTATAAAAATTTCAGACCTTAGATCATTCTGGAAAAATTCGCCATGAATAGTGCTAATTATTAATTAGGTTGATATATAGGCTGAGAAAGAGTATTTTGCTCATATCTTTTGCATGTTAAGTTCAAATTGCAAAATTCTTGTTCCTGTCATTGTCTTAGATCCTTCCCTAGCTGTAGTGTAAATTTTATTAGTTTTGGATGTGTTTTGCTGTTGGAATTTATTTGGTGTTCTTCGTTCTTATTTGCTTATCGCCTTTTTCGCGTTAGGTTCTGAAGATAATATTATTAATCTTGATATTGAGCCACAGCAGCCATCAGACTCTACGCTTCAGCCAGGCAAGCAGATGTAGCATTCATTTGATCATATTGTTCCTACTATTTTCCAAGTCTAATATATTGTTTGCAAATTCTATGTATGCATTGCTATGTTGTTTTAAACTATTGTCGATAGTTGGCCTACTAGATGCATTATCGGTAGGGAAATGTTTATTCCTCTACTCATCAAGCCTAGGTTACTTGCTGTGATTTTGGGTTATTGGATGGACCCTTGTCACTTAGTAGTTTACGTGTCATTATGCTTAGCCATGCTTAGCTATCGGTAGAAATGGCGATTATCGACTAAATCGATAACTTTGATCACACAAACTATTACTATGTGTATATTTCAGCCTTGTGCTTTGTCTAAATTGCAAAATTAAAGCTGAAAATGAAAACAATTTAGACTTGGGCACAATGGTAAGATGGTGTGATCTTTTGGGTGTGATTGGAATGGTGCCCTGTCAATTAAGGACCGAACTACTTGTGAGTATCATTATCAGAGCATTACGGTGCGTGCTAACCACACTAGAGGATATGGGACCTCTCTTAGTGAGTACTTTGGTGTGTTAATTAATGAGTCGCGTGGTGGGTTGCATATTTGATTATATGCAACATGGACACGTTGTAGGGAGGAGAACACCCGCAGAGGCGGTGTATCTTGCTCCACGTATGGGTCCTTGTGATCCATATTTAGTCGGCAGATCACTAAGGATTAACCCCATCGTGCGTCTCTTGATTAGCATCTTCCATTGGAAAGGGTTCGTAGGACTTAGCCGTGTGGCATACCAAAGGAAGTGTGCTAATAGCTTGGCAAAAGCGATCGAAGTGTGGGTACATTGGTACACCCTGCGAGGATTAAAACTATTCGAATAGCCTCGTCCTAGGTTATGGACACGCTTGGATAAGCTTTTCAAGAGTTAGACTACAACATTTTAAAAATAAAAACTTGTTGGGTGGTATGAATCAGGGATTCATGCTATGTTGTGGTGACTTTTGGGAAAGTCACTTCTAGGTGGATACTTGTTACTTATGTTTACTCGCTGTTATTTAAATGCTTAAAAACAGATTTTTCAAACTGCTGTTCAATCTATTACAATATTGCAAATGAAACTTGCTTTATGCGTCCAAAGAACCATATAACCACATTCCTTTGAATACAGCTTTCATGTAGCTATGTATAGGCTTGCTACTCGTAAGTCTTGCGAGTACATTTTTGTACTCACTGCATTGCTTGTGTTGTGCGAGAGGATGATAGTGAGTCAGATGGACCTCACTTTTGTGAGTTGTCTTTGTGGCGATTCTGAGGCGATTAGCTTGGCGGCCGTCGGTTGCCACTGTGGTGTTATGTGGCTAACCTGGTCGTCTTTTGGTTTAAGCCATCTTATGGCAACTTTGCTTCATTGTTACTTATTTGCTACTTATGTCATTTGGCGTCGGTGTGTTGTAATAACTTATATTATGTATGTCTTTTAGTAGACTTGTTATATTCATTGTATGGAATTGATGCATGCTTGATTTGATGTATGTGTCTTGCTTGTTGGGAGGCACATATTCATCGAGACACGTTATTCTATTTGTGATACTAGAACCAGAGGAAGGTTAAGTATTACAAGTTTAATAAACCGGGGTCTCACAATGGATGACAACAAGAATCAAAAGAACAACTGATTATGCTACTAGGGTTCAGTTGAGACCTACACAGGATGATAAGTTGACAGGAGAAACCCTAGTACTTGAAAACGATATGAAAGACCGAAAAGTTATGAAAACAACTTTTCAGTTTGAAGAAGGTGAGAGTATTATATGTACAAAGGAATGGTGCATATGAGCTTCTGAGGTTCTTAAGGTGCTCAAGATGACAAAAACTAAGGTCTTAGCTTACCAGGATGAGATAAAACCGAAGGTCCCAAAAACCAGCTCTGAGCAACAGAGAAATAAACTCTGGTTTAACCTACAAAAGATGCTAAATCCTTACTACAAGGTGAAGCAAGCGTTTAAAATGGATAAGCAAAGTGTAGGAGCAAGAAACTCCACTGGAATGGCAATGAAGGATGATGAGCTCCTTTGGTCAACAATGGCAGCAGCAAAACGAAGCTAGGGTATATATATAAAGGTTGAACTACAGGGCAAAGGAGAAGTGTCTAGAGTTGATGAGGTGTCCAACTAGGGCTAAATATCCAGATAATAGTTGCATGATCCTTGGATAACGCCTCTACTATGGTTACAAATCCGGCAACGGCGCATAGAGGCAAGGAGGAAGAGATACGATCCACTGACATGCGGACCCCGCTGGCAGTCGCAGTCGCGCGCGCCTCCTAACATTCAAAAGAACATCGACCATCCGATTAGAAATGGGCGACGGTGATGAAAATAGGGGTTAGAAGAATTTAATCGAGATCGTTTAATATGAACCGTGCGATCTCAAACGGACGATTGAGATTTAATGGAGCCCTATGGAAGTCTGGAGGTTTTATTCAAAAGGAAGCGTTGGATTAGAATCCAACGATCGATCTAAAAGGATACACGTCACTCTTAAATGAAATAACGTGGTACCGTCAGATTGGTTTTCCACGGTCAAGATTGAAGAAAGAACCGGAGTGGTCCGAATGTTATCTCATTATAGACCCTACGATCAAATCCAACGGTCTCATAAAACCAGGCTCTAAAAGCACGCGGTAAAAAGGAACATCGTAGGATTTGAATCCAACGGCCAACGACGACTGCGCGCCTTTAAGTTCAAAACAAAAAGGGCGGAGCAGTTGGATCTAGGATCAACGGTGGGGATCCGGAGAGGTTCGAATGCCACCACCTCCTTGGTCGCCCGATCTAGATCCAAAGGTTGAGATTGTTTAGCTACGTGGATAGCCCACGGCGTCGCAAACCTCGCCGTTCGATGGAGATCAGCCGCTTGTGTCACGTAAAGATTTGGGCTCGCGCGGCGCGGATGAGCCGGACCAAATGCACCGGTCGGACCCAACCTCATATGGTTCGAGTCGCTCTGATGCTAAGTGCAGTTTTAGACCTAAGAGTTGACCGACTCGAATCAAATGCTTAAAAGTTTGACCGGCTTTAGAAATAGTAAATAAATTTGTAAAATCATGAAATTTTGCAAAGGTGCTACTGGGATGATATATTTCCCAAATAAATTTTGAAAACCACGGTTTCACTTTTAAAATACATAAGAAATTTAATTATCCCGAATAGGTTTATTTAAAGTCAAATATTTTTCTTCCGGGCAAAATAATTTCGAAGAATTCAACAAAATTATTTTTGGTCAAGATAATTGATCCAGGCTTTAATAGAAATACTTCCCAGTCGAAATACAAGCACTATCTTGTATTTCCTTTGAGACTTCAAATTGGTTTTGGATTTTGACTAGAAAAGGAAGGTTTTAGTTTGTAACAACAAATCCAAATTTCAATTATGACCAGTAATGTTATGAACAGTATCCCATTACTGTTCATAAAGCAGATTATTACTGTTTCTTAAATCTGGGGCTGTTACATAGAGCCTAACCTGAAAAAAATGAAATAAAATAAGAGGCTACTCGTGCTCAACGAGCGCCTCCTGGCCACTCGCCGCCGCCATGCGCCAATGGTGGTGCTCTTCAAGAATACGTACTAGAGCTGATTGATAGGAGTGACAACGTTATTGAAGATCCTATGGTTGTGCTCCTTTCAAATCATCTAAGAGACGAGAATTATGCACGAGTCGAGATCCTTCCTGCGATACTTTGGCATCGAGTTTCTTATGCAATCCAATGATCTTGGAGGGTGGTCATACCAACAAGAATTGCGGCTCGGAGCCCAACAAAACTTAAGAACTGTGCTCAAACTTGTCCAGTTGCCGCGCATCCAACCAGAATATGGTCAATGGTTTCCGGCCCATGCCCACAAAAAACACACACACCTTGGTTTACCAAACCCCAGCGTTGCAAACGGTCAGTTGTCCAACAGTGGCAGCAGATAGCCAACCAAATGAAAATTTTGCATTTGAGGGGTGCCCTAGCTTTCCAGATGGCCTCCGCACAAGTAAACTCTAACGAGCCAACAAAGAATGCTCGGTAGGCCGACTTTGCGGAGTAGCAGCCTGAAGATTCCCACCGCCAAAGCAATGAATCGATCTTATCCTGAGATAGCTGAATAGACTGCATAGTGTCCCATAACAAGAGGAATTTCGGAATGCTGACGTCCTCCAAACATCTTGCCAAGTCTGTGATCCACGAATGCCCAGAGAGGGCTTGAGCGACCGTTCTATGCTTACGAATTGATTGATTGACCATTTTTACAACCGATGGCGCTAGCCCGTGAATGGAGCGCCCGTCCAACCAACGGTCCTCCCAGAATAAAGTTTTTTTCCCATTGCCAACAGTCACCACAACGGAAGCTTTAAACATGCTTTCCTCAGCCCGCTTGGTCTGGTTATGTAATCTTCCCCATAGCCTCGCCACCCACGACTGCTGCAGCCATAGCCAGCGAATACGAAGAGCGCGCCCAGAACGACCAAGTTTGGAAGGCCAAGTCCCCCAAGCTGTCGGGGATGGCAAACCGAAGACCAAGACACTAAGCAGTGCCCTCCCGCAACGTTCTGTAATGGTTTCCAAAGAAACGTTCGACGTCTTTTATCTATTTCTTGGATTACCGAGAGGGGAGGGTCAAGGGTCGTAAAAGTGTATACTGGCAAAGCTGATAACACCGCCTGGACCAAAACAAGACGACCCCCTTGGGAGAGCAAACCAGTCTGCCATGCTTGAAGGTGGTTACCGACCATGTCCAGGAGAGGTTGGAAATCTGTCCGGGAAGGTTTTCTGAGGGTGAGAGGTAATCCGAGATATTTGCAAGGAAAAGTGGACATATTGCATTACAAGCGATGAAATTAGTGGATATGATGGTCTTTGCACGAATAGGTGTAAAGGAGCTCTTGGCAGTTGGTTTGAAGGCACAAGCTTTGCCAAGAGCTTGAGTATTTCTTTGAAAGCTAGCAAGTCCGAACTCACTAGGGATAAAAACACAACCGCGTCATCTGCATACAAGGATAGCTGGTGTGGTAGACCATGGCGCCCACCTATCGGATCGATTAACGCTGAATTTTTCGCGCCGAGGCACATACTATTAAGAGCGTCCATGGCGATGATAAACAAAAGCGGAGATAAAGGATCTCCCTTACGAAGGTCGCGACCATGCTTGATCGATTGGCCCGGATGGCCATTGACTAGTACTCTTGTGGTCGATGTTCCTAGCATGATACTTAACCAAGCGCGCCACTTCGAACCAAAACCCTTGTGATGCAGGATTTCCAGCAGAAAAGGCCAAGACAAAGAATCGAAAGCTTGGGCAATATCGAGCTTGAATAAAAGGGCCGGCCTTTTCTGCTGATCTAGTAGTTGGACTGATTGCCTGACTAGCAGGAAGTTGTCTTGAATGGATTGACCTTTTGTGAAGCAGATTGATTTGTTGCTACCATCTTAGACAATTTCGACGCTAGCCTTCTAATCAGAACTTTTGAGAAATTTTTTGCAAAGTTGTGCAGCAAACTTATAGGCCGGTAGTCTCCTGGATCTTGTGCTCCTGTTTCTTGGGCATCAAGGTCAAAAGAGCCTGATTCAACAAACTGAATCTTAACCCTGCTAAGTGTAACATCCTATTTTCGAAAACAGGAATAGTAATTATTTTCGGTTTTCGTTTTTCACCATGTTTTCATTTAGCAAAGTATTTTTGAAAAATCTCCTTTCTTCTTCTAGCCCAGGTTTGTGTTTCAAATACCTCTGAACCTTGAAATTCCTTCTTTTGCATTTTTGGGCCTTTTCTCAGCAGGCCTTCCTCCTCCTTTTGGGTTGGCCCCTTTTCCTCCAGCCCTTCTCCTTTCTTTCCCGGCTCGTGGCCCAGCTGCATTCGCTTCTTGGCCAGCCCCGCTCGGGTCATCTTCTCCCCGGGTCACAAGCCGCAGCAGCAGCACCTCCCTCTCTCCCACGTGGGCGATGCCGCCGCCTACGCCCGCTCGCCTTCCCTCGAGCGCGCCACACCACGCAAGTCGTCGCCGCCTCACCGCCCTGGAGCTCCCGTGTCACACGCTGCAGCCCCAAAGACCTGCTCCCTCACTCTGTCCTGTCGCCGCTCCACACACATCGTCATCGTCCGCCACTCCCGGCCCATGCCGCGCGCTGTGCAGATTACGCACGCGCCCACGACAGCATGGACACCACCCGCGTTGCCGCTCGTCCTCGCTGTGCCGCCTGTTCCCTCGCCCTATCCCCTGCCATGCAAGCCACGCACATCGTCGCCGCCTCAGGACTACGCAGCTCCAAGGATTCCCTCCCGTTGACCCCCCTTGCTCCCGTGCCTTGGACCCCCTATAAAGGTTCCCCTCTACCCCCTTGAGCTCCCCACGCCGCCCCCTCCTCGTTCTGGTAATCTCACTGCAAAAAGCTCCTTTTTTATTTTCGGCCGCCGCCACCCCCATCGGCGTCTAGCCGCTTCGGCCATCTCCCGGCGCCGTCGACCCCATCACCGCGAGCCCCGGCCCTCCAGGAGAACTTCCCCTCTACCTCCCCCGAGGATTAGCCACTGTCGCCGCCGTATTTGCCATTCTTCCCGCCTCGCGCGCCTTCACGGTGCCGCCGCCACCTACAGCCCTCCTTTGGCCTCCCCGCCAAGCCCATAAACTTTGCCTCGACGAGGGCTACCCCGTGCTCACCTTCCCCGGCTCAACCCGCCCCTGGACCTCCCCCTCCACCGTGGCCGAGCCGCCGCGCTGCCGCCGCCGCTCGACTCCTCTGCCGCCGCTCGGTCAACCTCGCGCGCCTCCACCATCACTAGCTTCCCGCACCACTGGTGAGGATCCCATTATTGGAATTTAAACCGAATTAAAAATTACACTAAAAGCATAATTAATAATTAAGAACAGTTCGGTCCTTAATTGAAAATCACACTCGAAGCATAACTTTAATAAGGTATAAATCCAATATTCAGGTTCCCAGATATATGTCTTACAATGGTCCCCAGGATCAGTGACCATTGTACATATATCCTTAAACAATATTG
Organism: Ampelocalamus luodianensis; assembly: GCA_036346255.1. Lineage (NCBI taxonomy): Eukaryota > Viridiplantae > Streptophyta > Magnoliopsida > Poales > Poaceae > Ampelocalamus > Ampelocalamus luodianensis. The sequence goes on along the minus strand of CM070634.1, from coordinate 24,744,936 downwards.
CATCATACACATACAAGGCATACATTTACATAATTAAACATAGGATGATCCAACTCGGTTTCATCCTACAATATAAGTGACTTGGTCACTACAAGAAGTAACAGTGGAAGCAAAGTTAAACATCAAAACCACCAATGGCCCCATCACCCTCAGGCTATTGCGTGGAGGATAGAAATAGCTTAACTCGTTAGCTTCACCCTGATTGGCGCTAACAGGCATCTAAAATCAATAACCATCTTCACCTACAACAAGAGGTTATAGCACCTTGAGTACGGAAGGTACTCAGCAAGACTTACACAAACTAATAAAAGAAAGTGTTTAATAGAATCTATTCAAAGGATTAGAATTTGTATATGCTTAAGGTCACAACAGGAAGGTATAATGGCTCAATTTTGCATAAAGCGATAGATCTTAACCTACAATTGCTAAGTTTTGATAAAGCAATTTAATAAATCAAATTGGACTAAAACAGTAAGTAAATGAAATGTAAATATAAATAGTACATTGCATGAATTCCCTCATGCCAAACCAAAACCCAAACATTAGTTTAAATCAAAATTCTATACAGGTGACATCAACTCAAGTGTCGTCCATGACCGCAGACACGGCTATTCGAATAGTTTTAACCCTGCAGGGGTGTACATCTTTACCCACACGACTTAGTCAGCCCGTTGCCTTCGGATGCCTCCGAATGATGACACACTTCCTTTGGTATGCCGACCGGGGAAACTAAGATTTGGTATTTTTTTAACAAGTTGACGCTACTGAGTTGAATAACCCATGTGTGAACTGATCCCGCTTAAACAACGACTGATAGCATCTGCTTAACTGGGGCACACATGTTGCGCCGGGAATGCCGACCCAATCAAAAGAAATACAGGTTGTGTTCGCTACACATACTCTATCGCAATCGGAACCCTTAAGATACGTACATGCGATAGAACACATATACGCCTCACCTCCTAAGAACATCGATCGATATAAAAACTCACATGGCATAAGATACGGCCCGAAGACTTAAGCATCTATGCCATATAAGATCAATACACATGTCCTTACTCCCCTGTTTTCAACTCAATAGCATTAACCCTTTACTTAACCAAATAGCGCCCATACACCACGTGTGGAAGTACGTTGGGGCTTGAATGGAATAGTCAGAGTTTAGTCCTTAATTGGTCCAGATAAGTCCACCACATTTCCTAGTCTCGTGCACGAAGGCACCACCACTAGCATCCTCTTGTCCAGATCAAACGAAATTTAAATTCAGTTCTGATTTAAATAGACTAAACAAAGAGTTAAAATGGCTGAAATTCATTTGTTGTTCCCTTATTTGACAAGATAAGCTTGCCAAACACTAACGTTCTATGGACTGCATGGCTAAGCAAGGTTTGAAGCTAAGTATTTCAATATGAAACAATACCTTAGGTTTTGAGTGTATGATCTAATTTAAGGTAAACCACAAGTGTCAGGTTATAACTATCTATAGACAGATCATCAATAATTTTCAAGGAAATAGCATGCAACAGTATCACTGTGTTTTGTAATTCTACAGTTCAAAAGATTGGGATCAACATGGTGCAAAGAGGATGCTTGCCTTGGTAATAATACACCTCTTGTTCACGTTCTTGTTGCTCAATAACAGATTTAATCACTTCAGAAGAACCAGAATCTAAAAAGTCAAATAAAATCCAATAAATAGTAGAAAAATGGCAGAGAACAAAATATAGAAAGAGAATGCATGATCAATACTTCAATGCATAATTATCAACATGCTTAATCTATATCTAGCTCAAATAAGGATAATAACCCATATTTAATACCTAATGATACTAATTACCCAAATTAGGGTTTAACTTAAAGTCATAGCTTTAGACGTTGAAACTGAAAAACCAGAGACATTTACAAAAGAAGAGCTGCTGCTATCTTAGTCTATGAGAGAAAGATATTTTTGATTTAGCTACAGCTAAATAAATAAAACTAAAAGTTTAACTTATCACTTAATATCAGTTAATACTAATTATCAAAATTGAGGTTTAATCTGGATCTATAGTTTCAGATTTTAGAAAACTGAAAATGGGACAGATTACAAAAGAATGGTGGTTTGAGCTATACATGCACAAATAAAATTCTTTGCTTAAGCTGAGAGTATTCCTAACTAATACAGGGACCTAAATTATCATTTAATCACTAAGTGACAAGAATTAAGAAAGGAAGAATCTGCTGCCTTTTGTCGGTTTGACCAATAGCCAAAGCAGCAAAGACACAGATTGAGGATTTCAGCTGATTTGGAAATATACTAAGCAAAAGATTATTGCTAGAACTAAATCTAATCTTCAGAAATATAACAGCCTAAAGTAACCCCTGCTAGCATAAACCAACAAGGATTAACAGAAAAGAGCTTGGATACAGTTTCTTTCCGGTTTGCCCGATAGCAAGCACAGAGAAATGAATTTCGAACCCAAATCGATTTAGAGGCATACTAAGCAAAAGTTACTTTTGCTTATGCTACATACCACTCTTTAGCAGAGGTAACAATAAAACTTAACCCCTGCTAGCACTAATCAACCAGGATTAACAGAAAGGAGGAAGCTACGGCTTTTGTCAGTTTCACCCGACAAAACACAACAGAGAAGGATTTTGGCTAACTAGCTGATTTGAAGGCATCAAGGTTCAAAAAAGATTATTGCTTATGATGCTAGGGTTAAGTAGGAGACTATCTGAACTTGGAAATTAAACAGGAAAGCTCTAAATCTTGGAAACGATATGAAAGATCGAAAAGTTATAAAAATGAACTTCTCAGTCAAAGCAAGATTTGAACATCATGTGCACAAGTGAGTGATTCCAGTAGGTTAAGTAAGTCCTTAAGATGCTTGGAACAGAAAAGAGAAGGATCAAGACTCACTCACCGGAGCTGGAGAAGAAAGGTTTGAGTTTCGACCGAAATAGCAAAGATGCAATATCAACTTCACCTAGAATGGAATTAATGGAAAGCTTATGCTCTACTTAAGCATAAGACATGAGATGACATGGATGAAATCCGAAAGAACTCACCGGAGCAAGAACACCTCCACGGCGGTGCTCCGACAAACTCGAGCCAGAGAGCAACTTACATGTTAATCCTACAAAAAGATGCCCAAATTCACATTACAAGGTGAATTAAGCATAAGTGTAGATGCACCAAGGGTAAGAGCGTGAGAAGCTTCACTGGAAAGGGAAGATGATGAATGGAGCTTTTCGGTCAACAATGGCATCGAGCTAAAAGCTAGGGTTTATATAGGGTTTGAACCACTGGAGCAAACGAGAACTCTCTAGAGATGATGCGGTGGCAATTTAGTGCCAGATGTCAAGGATAGATTTGCCAAAATCGCGGCGGCATACCACCTCTCCGGCAACGAAGTCGGCGGAGATACATAGTCGCGAGGAAGAAGAGAGAGGCGTCGCTGACAAGCGGGCCCCGCTGTCAGCCGCAGCAACACACACACTCACAATATCGAAAGAACACCGACCGTCCGATTAGATATGGGCGACTGCGATCAAGATGGATGTTTAAAAGATGGACCACACAATTTTAATCCGACGGTCACACCAAGATCCGGCCCTAAGAGCACACGATCAAATAGGTACCGTAGGATTGAGATCCAACGGCCAAAAATAAATGCGCACCTTTGATTTCAAACACGAAAAGGGTGGCACGGTTGGATCTAAGATAACGGCGGAGAGTGAAGAGGAGTCCGATGACCCAAACGGCCCAATTGATGCGGTTCGTCCGATTCAGATCCAACGGTAGAGGTTGAGTGGTGCGTTCGGGCAATCCGAACGGCCCACAAGATCTGGTTCGTTGATTGAGGATCCAATGGCTATCGCTGATTTTGGCTTTTACCATTTAAAATTGGCATTGCCCGAAAATGGCGCACCGTAGGATTGAAATCTAATGGTCAAGATTGTGTGGCTCATCGGGGTAGCCCAAACGGCCCAATTGATCCAGCCCGTCCACTTGGAAATCAACGGCTAAGAGTTGGAGGCACGTTAGGATTTTGAACTAAAGCTGGATGATATTGGATGAAGATCCAACGGTGGAAATCGCACGGAGTACGAGGATAGCCCGCGCGGCTTAGCAGATCTCGCCCATTCGCTTGGAGATCAATATCTGAGAGTTGAGATGGCGCGCTGTGGTTTCAAAAGCAAGGCTGAGCGCGCTAGGATGGAGATCCGACGGTGAGAATTGCATCAAGTGCGTGGATGACCGCACGGTTCTGCAAATCTCACCCGTCAACTAGGAAATCGATGGTTCGTGAACACCGGCAATTGGGGCGCACGTTTGAATGTGGCAGACACAGCCCGATAGCACAGGTTTGGACTCAAACCTGGTTAGCTTGGTCGCTACAGTGCCATGGACCGAGGTTAGGCTGGGAGAGTTGACTAACTCATTTTAAAACCTCAAAAGTTTGATCGGGACTTTAAAAATAGCAAATAAATTTGTAAAAATGTGAAACTTTGCAAAGATGCTACTGGGATGATATATTCCCCAAATAAATTTTGAAAACCACTGTCTCACTTCTTAAAATACATAAATAATTACATTGACCCGAATAGGTTTATTTAAAGTCAAATATTTTCATCAAGATCAAATTAATTTCTAAAAAAATTCACAAAAAATATTTTTGGCCAGGATAATTTATCTAGGCTTTAATAAAAATACTTCCCAGTCATAATACAAGCTCTGACTTGTATTTCCTTTGAAACTTCAAATAGGTTTTGGATTTTGGCTAGAAAAGGAAGGTTTTAATTTGTAACATAATGCCCAATTTGTAAAAATGAACAGTGATGCTATGAACAACATCTCATTACTGTTATGAATAGTACCTCATTACTGTTTATAAAGCATTTTTATTACTGTTCCTTAAAACTGGGGTTGTTACAACTAGCTCCCCGTTCCCGTGCTCAAGCCGCCCCGCCATGCCCTAGCCCGCCGGCGTCACGCCGGAGCCACTCGCGCCCGCCCGCAAGCGCCCGCGCGTGTCCTGTTCGGACCGAGCACAGTGCCCCCATCATTAGCCTTAATGGCGATGATTAATGCCTAAAGCTAATCATTAGCCATTAAGTGTGTCTTAAACCCCTTAACCCCCTAACCTCACTGACACGCGGGCCCAGCCGCCACCTGGCTCGCGCACCCGCACGCGCCCTCACCTGGACCCGATCCACGTGGCCACCCCGTGAACTGCGCCGCTGCACCGTGCCCCCCCCCCGGTCCGCTTTTCTCTCTCTCCCTTTTTCTCTGATTTTTCTTTTAGGGTTTTAATTCCCTTCCGAGCTTCGTAAATCCATATCTCCCTCATTTCAACTCCAAAAATTATGAAATAAATTTCTAAAAATTTGTTAATTCAAGATCTTGCTAATAGCATAGGTCTTGTTCAATTTGGAGTTTATTTGTATACTCTTGTGTATTTATTTGCTCTCTTTGTCGTTGTACCTTTTTCAGAATCTTCGCCCGCGTAGAGTTCGAAGACGTCGGAGACCTCCAAGTTGATCAAGAACAAGACTACCCGGACCCTCTTACCTATACCCTAGGCGAGTCAATACTTTGATCATATTGAGCCTACATTTTATGCAAATTATATTCTTTTAAAATAGGAAAATTGCATGCTTTAATTCTTAATCAAATGTATGTTAAAGCTTAAGGTAGTTAAATACCCATTTGATGATTAATTAATTATTATGTCATCCTTGACAACTTGAATCCCTTAATTCCATTGTCACCCTAGTAACTACGTAGTAATACTAGTTATAGGTTGTACTTAAGCGACATGCTAGTCAGTACCGGAACATTAAAATGTTCCAATCATCATCTTTTCAAACATAAAATGATTTGAGTTGTCATTGCGGGAAAATGATTGAGTTGGTTGAGTTATTGTATTTTACTTCTCAAAAACCCTAAAAACTTGCTGTTACTATCTAGGTGGATGGAGAGGTGGATGGTATAACATTAGGTGCTAATGTAGCCCAAGGAATGTTATTTTATGGTTGGTATGTGGAAGAACCGCCTAGATAACCCCTAAGGACTTAATCTTGTCACGACCTCCCGTGTAAAACAAGTACAACCAGAAGTCTGCAACAAACCGCAACTTGACTCAGTAAATTTATCAAACCGGAATGCACCTCACTAGTGGTTTGGGAACGTACAAGCCCGCAGTAAATACGGTTTGAATGGGACACCGAGGCAAGGGTGAAGTCACCTATCGCTGTGGGTAGTCCAGTCCAACTATGCCAGCAGCGGAGGTGAACATCCCACACGAACGTATGTGCGCAACCCCATATAGGTGAGATGTCTGGAAGGGCGAGATAATTTGAAAAGTTTTGTGACAACCTCTCGACTACACGACTACGGAATCGTGTAGGGCAACGAGTTAATTGTCTCTTGTGGGTAAAGTGTACAATCTCTGCAGAGTTATAAACTGTTTAAACAGCCGTGCCTACGGTCAAAGGTGGACATGGGAACTTAACTTGAGTTAGTTCTATTTCAAAAACATTGTGGGTGGTATGGAAAATGTGGTAGGCTCATCTAGCCCTGAGATTGGTTTTTGCCTGAGTTTTCAGACTCAGTGGTGTATATGTGGGGTTAGCCCCAATCAAATTAAGCATGAAGGTGGAGGTAACCTCTGCTGTTATTAAATATTGCACAACTACTCTCTTTAATAAAATACAATTTGTTAAAAATACTGTAGGGACCCCGGAGTTATCTCCATAAGACCGAGACTAAGCATGGTCTTAGAGACATAACTCTAGGTCTCTGGTAAATGAGTTCCAACTTAACTCAGTCTAAATGAGAGTCTTGACTGCAAACTAGAGCCCCGACGATCATGCGCGCCGCTCCTCTGCTAGCACTGCATGATTGTCGGTTCTCCAACAAGCCAAGCACGACACTTAGCGAGTTAAATGGGAACCCATGAACAGCGAGTATGACTTATATTGGCTCCCAAGATCAGCGACCAATATAACCATACTCTCATTCAACGTTGGTTACATCCATACAACATTCAAATACTGATAGTACAAAAGGCATATAACATAGTTCCAAGTTTACATCTAATACAAGTGGCCGACCGGCCAAATTGAAATAAGAGTATTAAGTAGCAGCGGAAATGAGTAAATAACCAAAAGACCAACAGTGGTATGCCCACAATCCATCGGCAACCGATTGGGATTAAAAGATAGCACGCTACTCATCGGTGTCGCCTAAATCGACACCGACGAGCTCGTCGGTCTCATTATCTTCCTCACCTGAAAAAGCCAGCAAACATCTGGCTGAGTACAAAGAGTACTCGCAAGTCTTACACAAATAAAAATAGTTATGCATAAGGTCATTCAAAGGAAGGGCTCATATTGGCTTAGTTTTGCGAAAACGACGCAATACTGAACAACCTACACATACTAGTTTTTCAAGTGCCATTTCAAATTTAGATTTAGAAGTAGAAGTAAAGCATGTGAATAAGTAATGGATTCAATAATAAATAAATCATGCAAAAGGCAAAGTGGTTGTCCACTTTGATACGACAACAAACATGAATATCCCATTCATGACGATACCAAGTTATAACCACAATTTTAATTCCAAGTCTAACAATAGTAACTCTCGAACTCAAGCGGTTGTCCATAACCGCGGACATGGCTATTCGAATAGATTTATACCCTGCAGGGGTGTACTACTTTACCCACATGACTTGATTAGCCCGTAAGCCTCCAGATGCCTCCGAATATAGCATACTTCCTATGGTATGCCGGCCGGGGAAATCAAGATACGATCGTTTTTAGCAAGAAGATCCCATTGAGCTAAGTCCCTCAACCCATGGCTCCTAGGAAACACAAGACGTTAACACCTCCATCCTATATATCCTAGGAAATACAAGACGTTAACGCCCCCCATCCTATCGGCCCAAAAGGAACACGGGATGTCACGGTCCCATGCCCTTACAATTTCACCACCGCGGGACTCAACACAACAAAACCTTCCCCCTACTTAACCATACGGCTCCCAACCCGCGTGTGGTAGCACGAATGTACTTGAATCAACGACGTTACCAAAGTTCGGTCCTTAATTGCCCAGACAAGTCAACCACTTACCCAAAGCTCGTGCACGAAGCACCATCACTAACCAACACTTGTCCGACCAAAAGCTCATTTAAAATGACAAAATTTTAACTCACAAAACAGATACGAAGATCTGAACCAAAAGTAAATAATGAGAGTTGTGTCTATCCATAATTGTCGAGTTATTCCCGATTCCCGACAATCAAACTACCGGTTCTAGACTTGCATGGCTAAGCAAACTCGAACAATATAAATTCATACATCCTATCTTAAGCATTTCAGTACGGGAATAATTCATGGATAGCCACAATGACAAGATAATAGGATGTGTCTAACTATTCATCACAAAAAAATAGCGACATTATAAAATAGCATGCAAGCAATTATCGTTGCATCTACCCTAACAAAACTGGTATCAAATATGATGCAAAAATAAAGTTCAAAGGATGCTTGCCTTGCTGGTAGGCTAATTGCTCTCCTTCAGTAGCGTAAGAATCAATATCAACGAGCTCGGAATCTATATAAATACAATACCGAATAAACATCGAGAAATACTCCAAAAATCAAGATGCTAAAAAATGCATGATTTTTCTACAGTAGCTAAGTCATAATTTTAGATGATTTTTGGTGAAAGAATTATTTCATTTTGATTTAATATATGAAAGTTATGGTTGTTTGAATTTCAGATTTCAATATGCCTCCATTTATGTAATTTAATTATAAGATGAAATTTTGTAGAGCAGTGGTGAGTACATGTATGACATGGATAAATAGGCAATATTATTACAAGTTCAAAACTGTTGAGTTTGCTCCAATTGGAGTTTTCATGATTTAGTTATTGATTTTTAAAGTTATCAGCATTAATAGTGTAAAAATAAAACCCTTTAGGATCATTTTCCTCAAACTATAGTTTCTGTGACAGAGGTAAGTTTGAAACCATTTTTATAATTAAGTTCATTTGAAATAGAAATTATAAAAACTGATTTCACTGTTTTTGGAGTTACCAAGAATTACTTATGAATTTTTAAAGTTATTAGCCCTTTTTCCATTGCAAAATAATAGTGTCAATGGCTCATTTTTCAAAATAATGCTCTCTGTTATAGGGACAAGGTTGAAACCAATTTTAATATAAAGTTCATTAAATATGAAAATTACCAGAAGTGGTTTTACCCATTTTGGAGTTAAAATGATTTAGTTATGCATTTTAGAAGTTATACATATTTTTTAGTGTGCAAATTAACAGATTTCAAATTTCATAAAGTAATTACTACTTTTCCTACCGGCCACGCTAGCGTCGCATCATTGACAGGCGGGCCCGGTCGTGGTTGACTCGGTCACCTTGACCAAATTTCAGTCAAACACTGCCAAGACGTATTTCAAGAAATACGTCTTCCCAACCATGTAAACGTATTATTAATTTTATAGCTGAAGTATTACGTTTTCCTTAACAGAAAGCGTAAACTCTAAACTTACACAACCACTTAACAGGTCATACGGGCCCACAAGTCAGTGACTGATTACTTCTAAACTTTAACACTTAATTACGTCATTAGCCTTAAGCGCCTTGCTACAGGGCTTTTGCCGGACGGCCCGACAACAGCAGCGACGGCCGCGCTTTCACGGCGACTCGCCAGCGATTCCGGCCATGGCAACGCCAGCCAACGACAAAGATGTGACCACAATAGCCTAGCGCACCTCCTGATGGTGACGGTGACGACTGAGGTGGACCAGAACGGCGGCGTGCCGGGGATGGGCGGTGGTGCCCCTACGGTGTACGTGCAGGTGCAAGATGAGCTCCACGGTGTGCAAACAAGCGTGCGCATAAGCTAAAGAGGTGTATGCTGAAGCTCACCGAGGTTAAGGAGAGACCGGAGAAGCCTGGGGATGGTTTATCCACGGTAATGGTGACGGCGGCGTCAAGCTCCACGGGGAACAAGCTCCCTGGGCAAACTCACCGAAAGATGGAAGTAGAAACGACTTCGGTGGGTGATGTAGGTGGTGTGGACGAAGGTAATCGAGGAATAGCTTACCAGGATGGCAAAGGGACGGTGAACAGCTCTTTCGGCCGAAAAAGGGGCTAGCTCGAAATACAAGCGCTCCTGAGGAGTAATCAAGAAATTAGTTGAGGGGAAACCTTAGTTAGATCCTAAGACACATTGTGACGCGAAAGAAAAGAAGAAGAGCTCACCGGAGATGAAGATGACCTCGGGGAGACCTTCGGGTGCGCGCTCTGGAGCTTCCAATGGCACTGAGGCGGACTGGGAGCTACAAGCAACCAAAGGAGTTCAGCTAAGCAAAAATGGAGATGACACCAACCATAGAGATGAAAGGAATGACCCGGTCGAAGCTTACCGGAGTGGAGAGCACAGGAGAGCTCCCTTCTTCTCACGGCTGAGAGAAGAAGTGAGTGAAAGGAGAGGTGAGGAGGGGGTGTTATCCCGGGAAAAATGACGGAGCGAAGGCGGCGTTACTAGGCGGAGCTCCAGGAGTGGTCGAGAGAGGCAGTGGTTGACGGTGTTGACGGCTTGCCAACGGCCGGGAGTAGAGAGGCGCGGCCGCGTGGCCTACAACGTCTGAGCGCGCCCTGCACGAGGTGGACGAAGGCCCTGACCGGTGGGGTCGGGCGGTCAGCAGCACAAGGTGGCGCGGCTCGGTGCGAAAGAGTGCTTCAATCGGAGCCGTTAGATTGAGAAAAGACGGATGAGATCAGAGTGAATCTCGGACCGTCCAAAACGATGAGGAAATCTGAGCCGTTGAACATTGATCCGACGGTCGCATGCGAGAGTGCAGTTAGGCGGTTGGGCTGAGCCGATTCACCGAGTCGGGCTCGAGCCCGATGAACAGTAGCAACTGGTTTGAGTCAAGGGTTTTGACTGAAATTCAATTTATCTCCTCTACTTTGACCAGGGCTTAAAAATAGAAATAAATTTCCTAAAAATGTGAAATAAATCACAGGGGTTCTTGGGTATGTCTAGTGTCCAGAAAAATTATTTATCACTACTGTTAAAGATATAAAGTGTATAATTTAAATTCAAACATAAAGGTAGTCTTTAAATTGTGTTTGAATTTTTATAGGGTTCAAACCAGTCCCAAAAATTTGGGAAAAATTATATTAATTCATTATAATTAATATAGTATTTGAATAAATTATTTCCAAAGGATCTTTAGTAGCATTTATTTCAGTTTTTAGTTGGGAGGTTAAATTAAAGTGTATGTTATATGTATATTTTGAGATTTTCCAAGTACAATATTTAATTAAAAAGTTTCAAAACATGATGCATGCTAATGAGATGCATAATAAACCTCTTTATTAAATTGGGGATGTGACAAATACTAAGTGATAGGACTTTGTAGTTACAATATTTGAAAATGTTGCTTTCGCAAATAAAAGAACCGAGCCATCTTTGATAAGCTTTGCATGTATAATATTGCATTGTGTGTTGGCTCGCAAGCACGAAAGTTGTGCTCATTCTCGCTCTTCCCAAAACTCTTCAGATGAAGCCAATGAAGGAGACTATGCATACTACAAGGATCCAGAAGTCAATGGGCATGGAGTTGATGAAGAGTAGTCTAGTTCTGTAGTTAGGTCTCGTCCCAGTCTAGTGGACTCGTTGGTACTTGCGTATAACCGATATTATCCAGGTCCTTGGTTAATATCGATCATACAAAGTTGCCCGATCGCTTGCTCGTGGAGAGATGAGCTCTACCCCTTTTTCTTCCGCAGTAGTCTACGTTGCTTTTATGTAATGTAATCAATTTAGCCTGATCGGCCCCTTTTGTAAAACTCGACCCGACGTGGTCTATGTCACTCTGATGGTTGTAATAAATTTGATACTTTAGTTCACGCCATGTATGAATGATTCAGCAATATACCTGTGAGTGCTATCTACTGATCCAAGGAATATCACAGTGTGTTCACAGAGGATTCGGGATTAAAAAATCCGGGTCCAACACTAAGCGACCAAGTGCGTGAAAGGCTGCCATGATATCTGTCTTGATAATATCCCAACAGCATTGATAAAAGAGACAAGTGAAACCGTCAGGTCCCGACGACTTTTCGGTTGGCAAGCTCTTGATCGCTTCCCAAACTTCATTATCAGTAAAATCTGCTTCTAGACCGCGAAGATCATGAGTAGGCATACCCAAGAAAAATCTGCTTCTAGACCGCAAAGATCATGAGTAGGCATACCCAAGAAACTGAAGTCCAAGGAATGAGCTTGAGCTACCGACTTTCCAATGCGGTTGACAAAGTGATCATGAAAGGTCTCTTCGAGACCTTGCTGTGTGTGAACCCACGAACCATCGACCTTTATACTTGCTATGAAGTTTGCACGCAGGAAGTTTGCTGCGTGTGAACCCACGAACCATCGACCTTTATACTCCCCAAAGTTACTATAGGGAAAGAGAGCGGCATAAGGTGCTGCCGTGAACTCTCAGATATACAGAACTAGAGCCAATTCCTAGCCTAGCCATGGAGTCCTTGTCTTTCACAAAACTTGCCTCGCTCACCGTACTTATGGCCACCGCCACACTTGTCTCAACCTCTGCAGTGCTGCCATCACTTGAAGAACAAGCTGGAGCGCTCCTTGCCTGGAAAGACACCCTCCCAGACGAACAAGTCCTCCAATCCTGGGGAAACAAGACATGGCCTTGCAACTGGCGTGGCATCAGTTGCAGCAGTACACAGGCAAAACGGCCGGTGATCACCAGGATCTCTCTGCGGGGGTTGCGGCTGAGAGGAACACTCGAGGCCCTCAACTTCTCGGCCTTGACAACCTTGACGGCTCTCGAGCTCCCACGCAACAGGCTTACGGGGAGAATTCCTCCGGATGTTGAGCTCCTCAAAGCGCTCAATGCTTTGGATCTGCACGGCAATCAGATAAGAGGCTCAATTCCTCCTGTTTTGGCGAACCTGACAAATCTGCGTTTGTTAATGCTCAACGACAACGAAGTTTCTGGTGAAATACCAAGGCATATAGGTGAACTAGAGAATCTTGTGAACCTAAACTTGTCGAGCAATCACTTGACTGGTCCTATCCCTTGTGAAATAGGCCACCTAAAGCACTTGGTTAGGTTAGATCTATCTGACAATAACCTTTCTGGTCCAGTTTCCTTTAGTCCGGCTAACTCATCCATGCAAAATCCTACCAATAACTTTTCATGTCAGTCCATTCCTGGAGCTACAGTAAAATTAGAAAACCTAAACATACTAGCAATATCCCAAAACAAACTAGCAGGCCCCTTTCCCAAGATATACAAAACTAACGAACCTAGAGTACCTAGACCTTAGTCTAAACATATTTACAGGTTCTGTTCCAGGAAGTTTGGGCAATCTGACAAAACTCTCAATCTCGTATCTTTGGGAAACAACTTTGTGGGCACATCCTCAAGAACTAGGTTACTTGGTGAACTTAGAACACTTGAGGCTTGACGACAATAAACTCACGGGTTCCATTCCAAACAACTTAGGGAATTTGACTATACTCACTCTCTTAAGCGTTAACTATAACCAACTTTCTGGATCCATTCCTCAAGAAATTGGCAATTTAATGAATATTGTTAGGTTGGAACTCAGTGGCAACAATCTGTCTGGTGCCTTGCCATCGGGTCTTTGTGCGGGAGGCCGGCTACAGAAACTCACTGCTCATGACAACAACTTGGTTGGACCCTTGCCAACAAGCTTGCTACATTGCACAAGCCTAGTTAGAGTTCGTCTTGAACGTAATCAGCTCGAAGGAGATATCTCCGAGATGAGAGTTTATCCGAATCTTGTCTATATTGACATGAGCTCAAATAAATTATTTGGACAATTATCTAATCGCTGGGGTGAGTGTTACAAGCTTACCATGCTATGTACCTCAAACAATAGCATTACAGGAGTCATACCACCAAGTATAGGGCACTTATCTCAATTGAGGAAACTTGATGTTTCCTCAAATAAAATTGACGGACAGATTCCACCGGAAATTGGCAATCTAACGTCACTGTTCAATTTGAGCCTCGCAGACAACTTGCTCCGGGGAAGCATACCAGAAGAAGTTGGGTCGCTACACAATTTGGAGTATTTGGATTTATCATCAAACAACCTAAGTGGGCCGATACGAGGATCAATTGAGCACTGTTTGAAGCTTCGCATACTAAAGTTAAGGCATAATCACTTCAATGGAAGCATTCCTATCGAACTAGGGCTGTTGGTAAACCTACAAGAACAGTTGGATCTAAGTGACAATTCATTCGTTGGCGCCATACCAAGTCAGCTGACTGGTTTGAGCATGCTCCAAGCTCTGAATCTTTCACACAATGCACTGAATGGCAGCATTCCACCATCATTTCAGAGCATGGTCAGCCTCTTATCCTTGGATGTGTCATACAACAAATTGGAAGGGCTAGTGCCACAAAGTAGGTTCTTCGAAGAAGCTCCAATCGAATGGTTCGTGCATAATAAGCAACTGTGTGGTGAAGTGAAAGGTTTGCCCTCTTGTGACATTACTGGAAGTGGTGGACAAGAAAAGAAGTCCAAAGCTATTTTACAAGCTATAATACCTGCTATTGTATCTTTTGTGTTTATCACCGCACTAATAGCATGGCAATGTAAAAGGAAGAAATCCAACGCAGAAAGTGCAAATGAAGTGCAAGTGACAGAGTTGTTCGCCATCTGGAACTTTGATGGAGGAGATGTGTACAAGCAAATCATTGACGCCACAGAAAATTTCAGCGACACAAATTGCATTGGAACTGGAGGGAATGGATCTGTCTATAGAGCTCAACTACCAACAGGTGAAATATTTGCAGTAAAAAATATTCATGTGATGGAAAATGATGAGCAATTTCATCGTGAAATAGATGCTTTGATGCGTATTCGGCATCGCAACATTGCTAAGTTCTTTGGCTACTGTTCTGCTACTCATGGCAGATTTCTGGTCTATGAATACATGGATAGAGGAAGCTTAGCAGCATGTTTAAAGATCAAGGAAACTGCAATTGAATTGGCTTGGACGAGGAGGTTTAATATTGCCAAGGATGTTTCTCATGCTCTGTCTTACATGCATCATGATTGCTTTGCGCCAATAGTCCATCGAGATATAACAAGCAACAATATTTTGCTCGATCTGGAATTCAGAGCTTGCATTTCCGATTTTGGTATAGCCAAAATACTAAATGCAGATGCATCAAACTGCACAAGGCTTGCTGGGACAAAAGGATATCTTGCCCCAGGTAAAATTTAATAAGTCGGTTACTTTATAGTTATTATCTATTTTTTCATAATTTATTATATATGTTTTTTCTTCAACTATGAAATGTTCAGCATTCATCTTTCCAATCACTTTGAGAAGTACTAGTGTATCACATGCTGCACAAATAATGCCACAAATTCTCACTTTAATTAATTATAGCTGAAAACCAGCATATCCTAACTTTTATCCACCACACTATACCTGTCTCTAGTCTCTACAATCTATATTAATTAGCATTCATCAATACATGCATAGACAAAGGTTATCAAAATTAACTCATCAATATTGACATAGCAGAGCTTGCATACACAACAAAGGTGACGGAGAAGTGCGACGTCTATAGCTTTGGAGTCCTCGTGCTTGAGTTGTTTTTGGGACATCATCCAGGTGATTTCCTTTTGTCCCTCTCGTCCATGGGCAAGAAAAGTACAGCAGTGAAGGATTTGTTGGACACTCGGCTTCCACTTCCTGAAGCTGGGACTGCAAGTGGAATATTCAAAGTGATCATGGTTGCTGTTCAGTGCTTAGAACCTAACCCATCATGCCGTCCAACAATGCGACATGTAATCCATTTGTTCTCTAAAGCTGAAGGACTCGGAAATCTTGATTATCTACACACTGACATCGTAATCCCTGCCTATTACTCGTGAATGTTCTTAGAACATTGTTGTTTCTTCCGTTTCACCTTTTGATTAAAGATTGTAAATTTGTAATTCATCATTTGTATGATAGTTTATTTTTTCTTTACCTTCATACCCTGTACTATGTTGGTGCAACATGCCGTTATACTTTAGGCTGACCATTCATAGTTGGTTGGCACATCAGATTGGTTTGTAAGCAATGCAGAGAAACCTTTGTTACTATTAATTACTTCAAAATATTTCATTTGCATCCGCTGTGGTAGGAAGTGATAGCTCATTCAACTGGTGATTTTGTATGCGTGAATAACATTGACATCATCTCTTTCGGGTCTTCACTTGTAGCCTTTTCAAAGTGCTAAAGCTATTCCTTTACTTGTTGCCATCACATGGGGCTGCAACAAAATCCTTTGGTCGTTTTTCAACAAGAATATGCATGCTAGTTCTAAGGTTATTTGTCTTTGGCACATTACTGCATGGATCTGAATATCTTGAATTGCAAGCCAACAACTATCATTTGTTGGTTCCCAAATACAAATAAATTTTCTTCTCTACTGGCCTTTTTTCCCCCCAATAAACCACTATTTTAAGCGCCCTAATAAACCGCTTGAATGGTCAAGTGACACAGTGATAATACAATTAGCCCAATTCAACCATGTTAATAAACCACTTTCAGCACATAAAGAATTTGGGGGGCAGTCATCCAACCATAGCGCATAAACAAAAAGCAATTGCTTCACAGAGATGTATCGGATGCAAAGGAATACACATACGCGTACCACATTGTCAACGTCAAGCGGCTAAATCCGCCTTGGCATCTCCCCTTTGATCTTTCGGAGGAGTGAGCGCGACGGCATGGGCGTCCGTGTCAGTGTGGCATGGAGGAGCGGCCAGTGCCGGCCGCGTGCAGGCGTCGTCGTCTGGGTACTGGGTTGAACGGCTCCTCCATAGGCGTGAGCAGGCCATGTCGGCGTACAACATTGCTGCTATGTTGGGCTAGAGCTTTTTGCTGGGCCGACAACATTGTCACCTCTAAGTATGTCGCTGCCGCGCGTACTGCTGCCGTTGCAGTGATCAAGTCGCCTGAAGAACTGATCAAGGATTAGACAAAGGACGTGTCAGGTTCGGAATTACACCACATACCTGTTCCATACTTCCATGTCTGTCCCTTCCCTTGAATTTTTCCACAAGTACCTTCCGGAAATAACCAATGTACAACAACAGCGCACAAAAGTCTAGGTGCTTGATCGATAAAGCCATCCAACGTAGAAGCCACCATATTAATTCAGGCTAACATTATACGCCGAAGGAACTGACCAGCAATGTTCTGCCAACCACAACTGCGCACCACGTCAAGCTTGACAAATTTACCATCTTTTCTATTACTAATTGGAGGCTCCCTTAGAAGCCACCGTATTAATCCTAAGAGATAAAAGGTTAAAAATTACTACATTAATTAGAAAAAAGAAAAAAATCTAGAAATTCTCACATTAATCTGAAAAAAAGAAAAGATCTTGATCGTCTGATTTATGTAACATATACGACCATCATCTTAGATTTCTCCGCTAGGTGTCATACATCGGCAAGAAAATAAGTGTTCTATTTAAATAGGCAAAATTGGCTACAAGACACTCCAAATTTGCGTCCTTTGATATTAGACATCCAAAAAATGTGATTTCGCTAGAACACACTACCATTTTGTGATATTTTGTTGTAGGGCACTAAGGCGATTATTATATTATTATTCGTTGTTTCGGAGAGAGAAACACAACCAAATGACCTTTAAACCCTTCCCTCTATGACGAGTGGATCCCGCGGTCAGTGAAAGAAGACAGGGGAGGGTAACTTGCGGTTCGGGCTGGGACTGTGCATTTAGCACTCGGGCCCACTTGTCATTGATACATAGAGAAAAATATGAATTGATTCATTGCATTACTTCACCTCGGGTCCCACATGGCATTGGGTCAAGGCAATATTAAACTAGCAATTAAGCCATCACTAATATGGGTTCTCTGTTAATTAAACCAGCAGTTAAGCAATACAAGTTCTCTGTTAATTAATGGCGCTTGGTCTAAAGCTTAGACAAGCAGAGGAGGCCACGGTGGCTTGCGGCTTGGGGCTCACCGCCGGCGAAGGGAAGCTCGGCGGCACGGGCAAGGACTGGAATGGGTTGCCTAGAGGGTGGCGCCCTAGGGGAGGCGACGGCGGCGGAGGAGGAGACCCGGTGCAGCGGCGGCGGAGCTAGTGGCGGCGGTGGCGCCATGAGCGCGCGGCAAGCCGGCGGTGGGGCGGCGCGAGAGGAAAAGGGAGGGGCATGAGCTAGAACATGGGATGGGTAGCTCAATGGGACAAGAGGGAGGGCCGGGGGTGGTTGGAGGGCGATGAATGGCGGCGGGGGAAGTGCCGGCCGGAAGCGAAGGGGAAGGCTAAATACGGCGGTGTCGGTGGACTATAGACATTTCGGCTAGGGGGAAGCTTCATTGGTTCTTGGGGCACATGGTGACGGTGGCGGCCGGGGAAGGAGCTTGCCGGAGTGGCGAGTCGGCGTTGGGGCACGGCGGTGGTGCCACGGGCACATGCGGCGCCGGCGGTAGGGTGGCGCGGGGAGGGAGATGGTGGGCACATGGGCTGCGCCCAAGGATGGGGAAGCCGGCGGTGTGGTCGGGCGGCTTGAGGGCGGCCGTGGTGGAGGGGCATCGGTGACCGGCGGTGGAGAAGAGAAGGCCACAGCGGCGGGGAGCCCTGGGAGGCGTGAAGAAGGATCAGGGCGGCGCAGAGAAGGCTTGGGGCGGCCGGAGAGGCTCGGGGTAGCGCGGAGCTCGGGGTAGCACGGAGCCGGCCAGAGGAGCATGGGCTTGGGGTGACGCGGAGAAACTCGGGGCGGCGCGGAGCTTACGGCGGCGGGGAGAGGCTCGGGGCGGCGCGAGGCTTGCGGTAGCGTGGAGAAGGGGCCATGCCCGTGCGCGGCGCGGAGTCGACCAGACGCCCTTGCACTGGGTAGGAAGAGAAGAAGATAGAAGAGGAAGAAAGAAGAGAAAGGGGAAGAAGATGAGGAGAGCAGAAGGAGAAAGTGCAAAATAGACAATTCGCATGCTTTCTCTCTCCCCTCTGATCTGAAAATAATAAAATATTCGTCTCGATGTTCTACGGTAAAATTACATGTTTTTACAGTGTATTCTAGTGAAACCACGTTTTTTGGATGTCCATTAGCAAAGGACACAAATTTGCAGTGTCCTATAGCCAATTTTACCATTTAAATAACATGCCCATATGCTAATAGCCTGCCAAACACAAGTCCTCTTCGGTGAGTTACAACATACATGCATACAACCGTAAATAGTTCGGACACAAATTTAATCGAGCCCTGATGGAAAATCGACTAAGGAAATGCTTAAATAATTTGGCTTAGACGTTAGTTAAAATTACACATGCTCAACTATATGTTTTTTTAGCGTATATGCACAAGTGCACAACTATGCGGTGCTTGGGCCTTAGCAAACATGGAGTGAAAGCTCACCTTCATAGTATGCGTACAGAAAATTAGCTCAAAAAAAATTGGAATTTATCATATATCAAATTAAATTTGAAACTAAAATTCTATCTAATTTATCTAAATTTTGAATAAAAATTCTAAAAAAACGCTTAAGCTTTGAAGTCACCTGCACTGATTTGAATTGATGTCAATTACTGTATAGATAAGAATATTATGGAGCATTTTTAAAAGTTAAAAGTTATGGAAAGAATGTTATATTATAGATTACTTTAGTGCTATGTTGGAAGTCCACCATGCCAATTAAAGGAATATAACTGTTTAAAATATATGATATTGATCCTAATTTGATTTGGATTTGTATAATTTCTTCAATAACAAAAAAATATTAAAAAAATTCCTAGCCCGTGCGATGCACGGGTTGATAACTAGTACACTGAATTTAAGTACAACCATCTCAGAAGACTGTAGTTATTGGTTAGACTCTTTATTATCTCATTAAAACAAGAGCTTTTATGTAATGGACCAGGTCCAAATAGGCTCACTTTCACTCAGAATAAATCACATACACGTACTAACTCCACTTACGCTTTCATTCTCGCTTCGTGTAAAAGGGTTAACACGAGGCTAGTGGTTTGGAATCAAATGACCTTATATGTTGGTGCTTCTCAAGCTAGATTAGCAAGGTGGTACTAAACACCACACTCATAGGCCACATCGCATGGGCTCAATTCAACTCATCTTGGGCTGGGTCATCACACACACCCTCAAAAAACCTGACATCCTCGTTGAACTAACATACGCAGACTAGGGCAAATGACTAGGACCGCCCCTCTTGGCACACATTCATGTGTCCAATCCAGCACATATGTCATGCCTTGTGTTCACTCATTTGGGCCCACACGCACTATGCGTTATATGCCTGCACCCCTGACCAGCACGCATGTGTAACCGTGAGGGTCGGCTCTGATACCATATGTAACTCCCTAGATCCAAATTGGCTCTGGCCCACTCCCACTCGGAATAAATCACACACACACACTAACTCCGCTTACGCTTTTGTCCTCACTTCGCGTAAAAGGGTTAACCCAAGGTTAGTGGTTTGGACTCAAGTGGCCTTATATGTTGGTGCTACTCAAGCTAGACTAACAAGGTGATACTAAAAACCACACTCATGGGCCAAATCACATGGGTTTACTTCAACTCATCTTGGGCCGTATCATCACATTATATGTTCACTAAAGAAAGATCTATGCCGCTTATTTCGGTGGATCCAAATTATAACGATGTAGATTAATTAGATTCATATATGAGAACTACTACAATTGAGCATTATAGTTATCTAGTAAATACAATTCTATTACAGACATAAACTGTGTTTTAGAATCTAACCACACAATTGTGCGGAAAGTTCGGCTAGTTTGGTGTTAAAAAACAAACTAAAACCGTAGATAAGCGAAGAGGGGAAAAAAGAACTAGGAGAGAGAAAAATTAAAAGCTCCAAAGTTAGGAGAAGGATAGCTAGCCTGTCAGACCCCTAGGCGTGGAATACCCGAAAACCTTATGTGTGTACCATACTAGTTCCATGATCAGTGACTAGTACACACATTCGCAACAATTGGCATACATATCTATACATACACATGTAAAAGTAAAGCAAAGGGTACTTAACTTAGATGGTATAATTATTACATTATAAGGGCCAACCGGCCAAATACTAAACATTACTAACAGAGTAAAGTAGTAGCGGAAAATATAACAAAAGTAGCAAAAGCTCCAGCGGCTTGCCCATTCAACCCTCAAGTAACCGACAAGGAATCACAGACCTAGATAGACCCGTCACCGAACCCTCTGGTTCAGGGTGCGAAGAACGCTTCATCTGGTATCGGCTCCTCTTCATACTCTAAATAACAATATAAACAAGATTGAGTACTTGTGTACTCAACAAGAATTGTAGTGTATCACAAAAGTTATATTAGATGCAAGGCTATCACAGACAGAGGCTATATGCTACAAGTTATTTTGCATTAAGCAAGTTTTATTTGCAATATTCATAAGTAGTACTTTGCAATAGAAATTGAAAGAGCATTTTAAATTAATACTGGATAGCAATAAGTATTTGAATGATCCATCTACAATAACAACTACAGCTCACAGTCTTCCTTAGCTGCGAGCAACATTTCACGTTCAGCCATAACATGATAGTTACTTCAAATAAATCACAAACCATTTCCCACACTTTCTCGATAAGACAGTGTGGATATCATGGGGACGTGCTCATGATCTTAGGATAATGTTACAATTGGTAATGGTATTGAGAGTTTGCAAAAATATGTGTTTTGGCAAAAGTTCAGTTCTGTCAGGCAGTAGTTGGTCAGACCGGCCAATGGGTGGCGGTCTGACCGGTTGCGACTTGTTTCATCAGCCATCTTGGTGGCGATGTTTGCTTGTTTAAGTCAAGTTCATGGGTTTCAGTGCATATGTGTTGCATGATGCATGTTTTGACTAATGTGGGTCAAGTTGTGAAAAACTTGTTCCCAGAATCGATTTCTTTGTCTATTGTTGTGCAGGTTGCTTGGAGGTCAATGACGGTCAACGGCAAGGATGATCGGGACTAGGCTTGGAGAGCTGAGGTTCAAAACGATCGAGGATGTCGGGTGAAGTCAATGGACTCAAGCATGGCGTAAAATGGAGAAGGCAGATCAAGCGGCGCGGGGGTCGGTGCAAGTGCCATGGTGGTTTCGGTGGGAGCCGGACGGGAAAGACTTGCCAACATGATGAGAGCCGTTGATCAACCTACACGTGGCGAAGTAGGCGATTGCTTCATGAAGATTGTACTCGGTCTTTGGAGAAGGATCGAGAAGGGGTATTTTGGTAACTTCACCTAAATACCGCCTTGGTGACCCTTGGCTAAACCGCGGCGCAAGGAGAAGTGGTTTAGGTCAAGAGAAGATGAAGACGACGCTTTAAAATACGTGCGTAAGTGTGACCCGTTTGTGTGTGGGCTTAACGGTGGCCCAATAGGAACTCTTCTAGAAGGTCTAAGCCTCCACTCTAAGTAGAGGAGGGAGGTGGCTGCACCCCCTCAACCCTTTCATTGTTTTGAAACCCTAGTTTGCTTAGGGAGAGGATTAGTGCAGGTTAGGATTCTAGAGAGTTGGATTTGATTTCGAGCTCATCTATTGGGTCTTTGTCCTCCATTGATGGAGTGGCTGTAAACCAATACCATATCAAATCAATCCAAAGAAAGTTCTCTTAAAGATGAGTCTATTAGCTTTCTTTCTCTCTATTTGGTGATTTGTGATCTTTCTTTGATCCGCGAGTTTTTGCTTGGTTTCTTGTCTTGATCATCAATCACCAACAAGCAAGTCTCTAGATCATATTTCGATTTTGGATCGGTTTTGGAGCACACTTCGTTCAAACTGAAAAAGATAGGAACTTTGGCATGGATCTCTATGATCTTTGATTGGAATATGTTCCTAATATCTTAGAGAAGGTGTGTCTCAAATTTCGTGGAGTTTGGCCTTACGGATCAAAAGTTAGACCGATTTGAGTTTTGGTTTTCGGGCTGTTTGTGCTGTTCATCGTGCCTGAGGTTAGTCTGAGCTTTTGCTTGAGGTTAGTTCGGCCTCCGGCCAGTCCGCACTTTGGTCGTCAGTCAGACCGTCCTTTGGATTAGGGTTTTGGTTTTTGGTCTTTTGCTTTGGGGTTTTGGTTTGGATTCAATACAAGTCTTTCATTGTAGTTGTTTATTGCTTTCATAGTTATTGGAGTGAGATTCGTGTTGAATCCGATCAAAGTGAAAAAGTGAGCGTGCTCCTATTCACCCCCTCCCCTCTAGTCGCCTGTTTCGGTCCAACAGATAGTTTTTGAAAATCAAGACTATACCCATTATGTCGACAATTTAAGCACGCTCATGACCACGAGCACGTCTATTATAATAGATTTACATTCTGCAGAGGTGTACAACTTTACCCACATAACACGACTTCTCTAGTTTGTTTGGCACCCGGCAATGCCACCGCTCACTACCGTAGGTAAGCAGTCTAGAGCACATGTCAAAGCCTTTATATTATCTAGCCCTAACCTTGCAGTTAGCCCGTTGAATGTTGTTCCCCACTGAACCCAGGAATACCCATCTAGGTGCTACGTTTATTATCATTTCGCCTAGGTATCCCGTCCCAGCGAAGCATTCGCCGTTATGTCGGCAATCGACCATGCTCGCACCTCTCCTGCCTACCCCTCATGCAAGGCTAGTTCTCGATAACTTTGGCTAAGGTCGTCCCAGTACAACATATGTGGTTGTACGCTTTGGCTTAGATTGGAGTTGTCGGTGTTTGGTCCTTACTTGACCCGGGCGAGAATCTCCCTCTATCTACTAGTGAGACTCCTCTCCCACTTTTTCGGAATATAATATAACTTGTCCGCGTCCAAAACTAGGTTTTGCATTTTATTTTTATACAAAATAACAGAGGCACACCCCTCTGAACATTTTTCACAAATCTCCCAAAATCACATTGTCGGTGTTTTAGAACCGATCTTACATAAAGATTATTTGATTCGGGGGGTCTCCACAATTGATCACGCAAATAGAAGAGACATGGGGATTTTTATACAGGATCGGGCCTTCTCAGAGAGAATAACAACCCTACTCCTGTGTGTATTGTATTGGGTATCCTCATTACAATCAGTGAAAAAGACTTGCGCTAATACTTCTGCTGATTGCCTCTCCCAAAAATCCCCGTGTCTCTTCTGTCTACGTGATCAATTGTGGAGACCCCCTGAATCAAATAATCTTTACGTAAGATCGGTTCTAAAACACCGATAGGTGGCGCCGATCGTGGGGATCTTCTGGTAATTCCTTATCAACAGTTCTTTATTTTCTCTTTGATGCTTCCATGGCAGGAGAGTGGAACGAGGAGAACTGGTTCGACTTGGTCGATTACGCAGACATCGACATGGATGCCGGTTTCGATTACGAGCCGAGTATCGAATCATCCGATGGTATTGCCGCCTCTGGAGATCTTCTATCAGATCTCGGAGACCACACCGTCGGTGGAGTTGACGAGGGATCCTTATCCCACAACAATACGCCCAGCTAAGGAACCAGCTTCCTCAGGAGGCAAAGGTCAACATGACCACAAACAGGGCTGCCCCAAGACAGACTCACAACACGACGAGAGTTTTTCCTTCAAGTGTTCGAATCCCCACAAGGCAGTAAGACTTGGCGAGACAAGTTCTGGAAGCCATCATTCCAGAGCTCCATCGGCACCTGATAGTCCTTTTTCTCCGGATAATTCCGCAGAGAAGAGGATCGAACACGCTTTTCCTCCAAGTTCAACCATCCCATCACAGGACACACCTGCAGACGGAGACAGTTATAACCCAGAGTTCACCTATCTGGAGGGGTTTGCTCCAAGTCGCCAAATGGTGTCACTCGACTACTCCTCAAGCAAGGAGGCCTCGAGCGCAAGTGGAGGTCATTAACGGGAGGTCTTCATCATTCCCCCTGATAAGAATCATTCTCCCAGAGGCAGGACCGACGATGCTCCTCGACGGGCACACACTACGTCCCCTTGTGGCAATGGCAAGGGCACCACCGCTGGCGAACGAGACAAACATTTTGATGAATGTGCGAGACATCCTCAACATTCTCGCACTTCATTGAAACCCACTCAAGGGTCTGATATGGATGATCCTGAGGCAACTCAGCAAAGAAAAATAGTGGCTCAGAAAAATTTCCCTGGGCGCGCTTATTTCCAGTCAGAAGAGGCTCAGGAGCTCCAGCACATCAACAACTTACTTGAGAATCCAACCCAAGAGCTCGCTCGAGCACCAGACTACGATCTCTTTGCTGAAGAGATCGCATGAAGGTTTTGGAACACGATGGCAAAACTCAAGCGTCCTCGTCGACATCAACCCGGAAGTCGTAGTAGTACGACTCCATCTTCTGTCAGCCGTTCGGATAACTCGTCACATGGGGGACGACATGATCCTCGATCACGTCATTCTCCTGATCTGAGGAACGCATGGCAAAATGGGCAGTCGAACTTGGGGAGTTCGACATCCATTTCGTGTCCCGAACGGCCATTAAATCCCAGATCTTGGCAAACTTTGTCGTCGAATGGACAAATCCTGAACCCGCTCAGGATCCCTGGTACGATTCCAACGACCAGTGGACGATGTACTTTGACGGGTCACTTACTATAAGTGGCTCTGGGGCTGGGGTGGTCCTGGAATCTCTTACCGGAGAGACCTTAAAGTATGCCATACAATTAAACTTTGAGGCTACTAACAACGTGGCAGAGTATTAAGGTTTGCTAGCTGGCATACGAGATGTGAAAGCGCTCTCGATTCGTCGACTACTTGTGAGAGGAGACTCTCAACTAGTCGTGAATCAAGTCGGAAAAGAGTAGTAGTGCTCCTCGGTACCTATCGGAAGTTCGAAAGTTAGAAAATCATTTTCTGTGCTTTGAGGTATAGTTTATCCCTCGAAAGGATAATTTCCTCGCAGACCAACTTTCTCGTATAGTTTCTTCCTGATCCATAGTACCAAAAGGAGTTTTTCTGGAGCAACTCCAGAAGTCGTCCCTAGTTGAAGAACTAAAGACGCCTCCTATCGAAGCAGCCTCTCTAGAGTATAAAGATACCTAGATGACAACCATCTACGAGTATCTTCAGACGGGTTCTATACCCAATGACGATCTCGAAGCAGATCGATTATCCCGAAAGGCTAAAATGTATACTTTGGTCAAAGGTGTCCTCTACAAAAGAGGCACTCAAGGGGTGCTCATGCGATGCATTCCGCAGAGCGAAAGATTAAAACTCCTTCATGACATACACGGAGGCATCTGTGGGACTCATGTTTCTTTCAAAACGCTGGTCGGTAAAGCCTTTCGACAAGATTTTTATTGGCCAACAGCCCTCTACGATGCGAAAGAGCTAGTTAGAAAATATGTACAATGCCAGTTCCATAGCAGGCAAATACACCAACCAGCTCAGGCTGTGGGGACCCGGAATATTTAGCTAGTAACACTTAACCTCCAAATAGTTCTAGCGTTACTAATTAAACATTCTAAGCCTCGATGGACATGTGCTTCCCAGAATTGCAGCACATGCTCATCATCACAAAATTATACATCATTTTCATACAACAGTTATCACTAAGTGCAACAACGACATACATAAAGTAAAGTTATTACAAAAGAGCCGACCGGCCAAATAGAACAATATACAAGAATGACAGCGGAAGCAAAAGGTGCCATAAGATGGCTAGAACAAAAGTCGACCGGTTAGCCAACATAACCCACAAGGCAACCGACCGGGCCGCCAAGCTAGTCGCCCGGCAAGCTACCACAACACAGCTCACAAAAGTGAAGCCCTTCGGGCTCACCTTCTTCCTCTGCAACAATTTACATTTAAGCAAGAACAATGAGTACACAAGATACTCGCAAGACTGACGTGTGGAATAGCAGACCTATTCATAAACTACATGCAGGCTTATTTAAGTGGATGTTGTATGTCTCATTTTGCACAAAGCCAACTTTATTTGCAATAATGTAATACATTTAAAAGCAAGTTTGCCAATCTATTTTATTGTCAAAATAACAGTGAAATAAAGATACATACAAGTAACCACCTGGAAGTGACTATCCCAATAGTCACCACAACATAGCACGAATCCCCGATTCGTACCACCCATCAAGTTTTAATTAAAAGGTTGTAGTCTAACTCTTGAAAGACCTTACCAAGCGTGTCCATAACCTAGGATGAGCCTATTCGAATAGTTTTAACCCTGCAGGGGTGTACCAATGTACCCACACTTCAGACCGCCTTTAAGCCACAAAGCACACTGCCGAAGGTGTGCCGGCACGGCTAAGTCCTACGAGACGCTTTCCAATATTGTGCATTGACCACGAGCCGCTCGTATGGATCGGAATCCATACGCTTACATTGCAAGCCGAAAGACAACCAGTCATCACGGGGGAAACCTTTCGGACACTACAATGCTCCCAGCACCATCCCTCCTGCGACTCCCTACGACCCGAAGCCAATACACGCCAAAGTACTATATCAAGAGAGGTCCCATACCCTCTAGTGTGGTTAGCATGCTAGAATGTTTGGTTTAGTGTAACAAGATGTTCGGTCCTTGTTGACCCGGGCACCATTCCAGTCACACCCAAAAGCACACCAATCATACCATTGTGTCCAAGTCTAAATTATTTTTGTTTTCAGTTTTAGTTTTCATAAGTAGACATGGCACAAGGCTGAAAACATAAGTCATAATAAGTTTTAAGTGATCAAGGTTATCGACAAGTCGATAACCACCCATTTCTACCGAAGCTAAGCATGGCTAAGCGCTTAATTCAAACTACTAAGTGACAAGAGCTCATCCACGAACTCTAATCACAGCAATACCTTAGGCTCATGGTAGTAAAGGATAATCATTTGCCTAAGGAAATGCATCTACTGGGTCAACTATCGACAATAGTTTAACAGAAACTAGCAATGCATACATAGAATTTGTAAACAACATAATTACTTAAAAATACAGGGATTAACATGATCAAACTGCTTGCCTTGCTGGATTTGTTCTTGCTGCAGAGGAGGATTCTCAGGTTCAATAATATCTTCGGAACCTAACGCGAAAATACGATAAAACCAAATAAGAACGAAGAACACCAAACAAAACTCAACAGCAAAAGATATCCAAATCCCATGAAATTTAACACAGCAGCTAGAGGTTGATTTTAGACAATCTTAGAAACAAGAATTACTTCATTTGGA
Organism: Ampelocalamus luodianensis; assembly: GCA_036346255.1. NCBI lineage: Eukaryota > Viridiplantae > Streptophyta > Magnoliopsida > Poales > Poaceae > Ampelocalamus > Ampelocalamus luodianensis. The sequence continues at coordinate 24,716,701 of CM070634.1, read as the reverse complement.
CTTAGCATGAAAAAGTTATGGTGAAATCTAGCTCTCTCAGCCTTTTTATTCTCTCAATTAATTATAGGTACTGTTCATGGCGAAAATTTCTGGGATGATCTAAGCTCTGAAAATTTTATGACATGAAGTATATGTTATTCTAATCACAGCAAAGTTGAGTTTACTAAATTTGGAGTCATACTGATTTAATTATGATTTCTCTAAGTTGTAAACCTAGCATATCACATTTTTCAGAAACAAAAACATGTTCACAACTAATTTTATATCGAAGTATGTTAATAGAGGGATTTTCTAGCACTAATTTTATATATTTGGGATTTACAGGGAATTACTTGTGTCTTTTACAAAATTATCAGGATTTTCTAAATGCTGAAAATGAGGTCAAAATCATTAACTAGTGTTCCTGGTGTTATCTGGCCTACAATCATTTTTAGATTAAATTTTAGTTAATAACAGATTTATCAAAGTTGAAATCATCCATTTTGGATATTACAAGCAAAAGATATCTATTTTATAAAGTTTAAATCAATTTCTGGAATATCCAAAAAATAGCTGAAATCAAGTTCTTATCTTTACAAAATTTTCTATTACAGAAACTTGGCTAAATGTATTTTTATATTAAACCTTAGTGCACCACAAATTTATTACAGTTGGAAATACCCAAAAGGGTTTAAAATGAATTTACTATGAATTTCTAAATTTTCTGCAAAATTTTTAGTTGTAAAGTAATTACTTATCGAAATCCCGATAACCTAATTAAAAGATAAAGACGTGACTGCATAACAGCCGACGATCCTAGATCTAACGGCGCGCGAGGGGGGTGGAAGCAACCCGAACAACCCAACACATCCCCACCGTCGATCTAAGATCGGAAGCTCAAGGTGGTGAGCTGTTCGGACCTCGCGAACGTCACACAAACCTCAGCCGTTGATCAAGAGATGGACGACTCACAACGATGGTGAGATCGGGTGACCCGATCAGCCCAATTGATCTGGACCACAGATCAAGAAATGGACGGCGGCTATTGATCAAAGTTCAAAAGAAGAGCTGACAGGTGGGACCGCTTGTCAGTGACTTTGAGTCACACACGCGGACCTTTAGCACACGTGCACAGTGCACGGGGCCCACTTGTCAGCGACTTAAAAGAGAGTGTTAGGACAACTAATTAATTACCGGAACTAATGATTAGCGATGATTAGCTAATTAATGCGTCCTAATGAAATCTACAGAAGTGATTAACGCATTCTGAGGGCCCACCTGACAGAGACTAAAAGTGGCGGTTTAGGACAGAGTTAATGCCGCAATTATTGGCAATTAATGAATCTAAACCCGACACTAATGACCTCTGGAATTTTAATTTTAGCCCAGAGGGCCCACATGTCAGTGACTCAACGGCCGATTAAGACATGGTTAATGCACCCCATGATTAGCAATATTTGGGCAATTAATATGTCCTAACTACATGACGAAAACAGGAGTCCCCTCCCGGCAAAATCCCGAGTGACTTCAACGGCTTGACGCCGGCGATCCTGACCGCGGCGGCGCCAACCAAGTAGTGAAATGGAATCGCAATAGCGATGCGAACCTAGTGGTGGCAACCTCGCCGGCGGTGAGGGCTCAAGTCACCGGCTAGCCGAAAAATGAAAAGGGAGCTCTTTACTGCAAACTTGAAAATCGCAAAAAGCTCCGCTGTAGTCCAAAGAAGCGGGTGCCAAGGCCTCTAGGGACTAATAAGAAGCTACATGAGCCAAGGTGAGCTTCAAAAGTGGCCGGAGAAGCTTGAACACGATGGAGATCACCGGAGCCGAGGAAGATGAAGTGGAAAACGACAATCTGAGAAAAATGAACACCAATGGGTGATCAAAATAGCTTCATCATGGTTCCCACAAGCTCCATAAGTAAGCAATTGCAAAAAGAACCACTTACCGGAGTTGGAGAAGAAAGGGGGTGAAATCAGCCGAAAATCTCCAAACTTAAAATTGAGTGATTCCTGTGAATGCAACCCAAAATTAAGTTAGGGGAAATATAAAGGAAGTTGAGGAGCTCAAAAGGGTGCAAGAAATATTGAAGTTGAACCACTGGACACCAAGATCCACATGGAGCTTCTCGGGTCAACAATGGTGCATTGCTGGTTTTGAGGAGTCAAGCTCTAAGTTTGAAATTGGAGCTTAAGGGTGGTCTAAAGGAATACCAGGAGGTGTTGAGGGTGCTTATAAGGCCTTGGAAGCTTTAGGGTTTGGACCAAGAGCCTCTCGGGCGGCAATGCACAAAGCACAAGAAGTGGCCGACAACGAAAAGGTGGTAGATGATGCATTAGGGTATGGCACGGCCGAGAGTGTCTCCCATACCCCTAAATGTCGGCTAGGACGACTGTAGGGCGCAAGATTTGACACGGCCATACCTCCCCTACTGTTCACACGCGTTCAGAGGTTGAAGATGACAAGAGACACGCTCGAGCGATTCTGGACCGTTGGATTGAAAATAAATGGCTCAGATCTTAGGGTTCTGGTGCTTTTTAAAAACAACAGAGAGGATCGTGGCCTATAGATCAAAATTGAACGGCCCCGATTTAAAGTGCGCTGTAGTGACCCGAACGACACATCCAGTATACACCGTTGGATCAATCAAGGACGGTCGAGATTACATGTGCCCTTCGGGTGACCCGAACGGCACACTCATCGCGAGCCGCGCGATTTAAATCCTACGACTGAAATCAACCACGCGTTTTAAAAAGGAGCCCGGTGCAGTTAGGTGGTTCGATCGAATCGATTGACTCGAGCCCGAGTCTGACTCGAACCCGAGTAATGATGGAACTGCACTTAGGTTTTAATTTAGAACAGACTTTTGAGGTAGCAAATTAACTCCAAAAATTCTAAAAATTTTACAGAGCTTGTTGATTCAAAGATTGACCTTGTGTACAATTTTGAGAGGTTTTATGCGGTGCATTTTCTCCAAAAATTTGGCAAGGTTCTGATTTAAGTTTGATCGCCTCTAAAATATTCAAACAATTTCTAAAAATTGTGAAATTTTTCGAGGGTCACATACTATCCCAAGAACTTAGGAAAAATACTCAGCAGGAGATGATCAAAAGGTTTGACAAGATTGTTTTTGAAGGATCAAGATTTAGATCAAAGACTTGTGACTTTGTATTTCCATAGCTCTTGTACAATAATTGTTTAGTACACACAGGAAATACATGATGTAAGAAAAAGTTTTAATTTCTACTCATTTTCTTACATTTGAAACACAAGCCCAAGATTGGGATGTTACACAGGCGTTACAAACAATTCCTCTATCTTGGCCTTTTGCGACCTAGGGTCTCGATATCCAAGGACCATTACCGAGAGCTCCAAGTGGATTCGAATTCATTTTTGTGGCTATTGACACATTCACAAAATGGATAGAAATCGAACATGTGACTGGGATAACAACGGAAGCAGCTAAAAGGTTCATGATGAGATGCGTGATAACTCGATTTGGGGTACCGAGTCGAATCATGACAGAAAATGGCAAGCAATTTTTGAGCGCAAAATTTCAGAAATTTTGCGACAAGTTGGGTACCAAGTTATGTTACGCTTCTGTTGCCCACCTCCAAAGCAATAGGGCGGTAGAAAGAGCGAATGGCCAAATAATGAAGGGAATTAAAACTCGAGTCTTCGACCAACTTGTCAAATGCTCGGGGGCTTGGGTACAAGAATTACCTTCAGTATTATGTACCATTCGTACGACTGCTAGTCGGGCTACAGGAGAAACACCTTTATTTCTGTTTTTCGGTGCAGAAGCTATGCTTCCGCCAGAACTAAAGATCAGGTCAACACGAGTCGAAAATTTTAACGACTCCGCCCAAGAACAACTTCGAGCGGATGACATTAACCTACTCGAAGAAAAGAGGAACCGGGCTCTAATCCGTTCAGCAGTCTACCAACAAGCCCTGCGCAGATACTACGATTGTAAGGTCCAACCTCGCAGCCTTGCTGTAGGTGACTTGGTTTTCAGGCTTATCCAATCCCAGTCTAATCGGAATAAACTTTCCCCCAAGTGGGAAGGTCCTTACACTGTGGTCGAAGTGACGCGTCCAAGTTCGGTACGACTAGCAATGGAGGATGGCCGCGTTCTCTCAAACTCTTGGAACATTGATCAGTTACGCAAATTTTACGTGTAACGAACCTCCACGACAATAAAGTATCAGGTTCTTTCTATCTTTCTTTGAGTTTTTTGCTTTTATAATTTTTCGACCATATTTTATACGCTCAATTTCTCTTTACACTGGCTGGAGAAAGGATACAACAACTAGTCGAAGTCTCTCCTCTCTGCATGTGGTCTAGCCCACTAGAAGGAGCTTCCTAGTATCGCCTTGTTCCAAACTTTTGCTGCCAAAACAAAGTTTTTTTGGGCTCAGAAACATGGTTGAAAAGTTTTTAAGCAAATTCATAACACCTTAATTTATTTATTCATTTTTGAAAAATACTCTAAGAAGAGCACACTTTTGAGATTTGTTCGACTGCTTTTGGTAAACTTGGTCGGTTTTAACTGGTCGATGGAAGAAACACACCTAGTTGAAGCTTCTCCTCTCTGCACATGGTCCTGCCCAATAGAAGGAACTTCTTAGCGTCGTCCCATTTCCTACTTTTGCTACCAGGATAAACTTGTCGGGTACATTGAAAAAGGTCGAATGAATTTTTTAAAAAGTCCTCTAGATGTTTGTTTTACTCAAGTTGTCGTTATTGGTTTGACTAATCTCGTCGGAGATGGTAACATCACCTAGTCGAAGCCTTTCTTTTCTGCAAGTGGTCCTGCCTACTAGAGAGAACTTCCTAGCGTCGATCAGTTTCCACTCTTTCGACTAGTGCAAGATAATCGAGAAACGAAAGCTATAAGTCGAACAAACCTCTCTGTTTTCAGAAGTCCTTTCTTTACTATTTTCTTAGTTTATTCAAATAAACTAAGCAAATAGTAGGGGGCTAGGATAAAGTTATAAGCATGACTTCAATTCTTAGTCTTGGTTTCTTTTTCCGAGTCATTATCTTACGAGTTACTAACTACTCTACAAGGTGATTTGCAGGAAAAAGGAAGAAGGAAGGAGGAATTACAGATATCTGGTCTAATTATTTTTTCCTTTCATTATCTTACGAGTTACTAACAACTCTATGAGATGATTTGCAAGAAAAAGGAAAAGATCATATATTTATACACCACCAAAAGGCTTGTCTTTACAGGTCCCTATTACAGACTACTCTAACGAAGAAGATTCTATTTGCATTTCTTCCGTGACCTTCTCGCCAACCGACTGCATATCCTCGATTAACCGTTTTACTTTGGCTTCAGTGCAGTCAAAGTAGGCTTCAACAGAATGATGGTTAAGGTTGGGGTCACGGGTTTTAAGCTTTGCTAAAACAAAGCTTACAGCTCCTTTGACCGCTTCCTTTATCGAGTCATTCTGGTTGGTCTTCAGAGTAGTCACCAACTCTTGCAAGGTACCGACTTGCTCCCCAATGGCACTCGTATGAACGGTTATCGTGTCGTCACGAGGTGTGACCTTTTCAGCATGAAGCCCATCGAGTACATTGTTCAAAAGCGAAATGTTGTCTTGAAGATTGATCTTCATCGACTTCATCTCCTCCTGGGTGCAAGTCGAAGCCTCATGGAGTTGTTTTGTTTCAACTAATCTCTCTGAAAAGAGTAAGGTTAGTTAGATAAAATGACTCCACGAGAAGGAAAAAAGATTTAATAGAAGGTAAAGGATTACTTACCCGCTAATTGAGAACCTAATTTCTCAAATTCTTGATCTTTATCTTTCACGATGCGGGTGATCTCACGGACGACCAAGGTTTTTTCTTGAACCTCGGTCTGAAGAGTCCCCACTTGAGCTTGAAGGTCCCTGGTCTCGACCGCTTTTTCTGAAAAAGAATGGGAAGTTAGGAAGGTGAAGATCAAATATTATAAGCAGTCGTAAGCTCAAAGACGTACTGTTTATTTTTTCCTGCAACTCTTGAGTCGCAAAGTTCGCCTCTTGAAGCTTCTTCAGAAGGTTGGTGACCTCATCCCTCAATTTTTCGTCTCGGCTTTTTCGAAGTCGAGCGAATCAGCTAAAGTCTTTTCGTCACTCTTAAACCTGAAAGAGTTAAGGGTAGACATGAATACAAAGACGAGCAGTCGTAAGTATTTCTGCGACTGACACGTGATCGTAAGTTTTTCTGCGATTACTTCTGGTCGTAAGTCTTTCTACGACCAGTACCAAGTCGTAAGATTTTCTGCAACAACTCCCCCCGAGTAATGAACAAGTAGTCGAATTATAAAACGATTACGAGTGTCGGTTACTCACCACCTCTCTGCTTGCTCGCAGAGTGCCGCTTTTTCTTACCGTAACTTGACAAGTTGCCGGTTGTACTCGCAAACCATAGCAACTTGTTCCATAGCTTTCTGCAGGAAAGAAAGGCAATAAGAAGCAAGGATAAAACTATACTTGTGGGTATCGATGGATACTTATATTCATGCTTGACCAAGCAAATATGGAGACTATCTGTGACAAATCTTTCAACCCATCCATCTCCTCGACTCATTTCCACCAAACCCCTTCGAGACGTTCGTCATCGAAGACATCCCCACAACTGGGAATGTTGCTAGGGTGAGGGACTCGGTCGCGAGATCTGTAGGCGGAAGATCCTACGATAGAAGCAAGGCCGAAGAAATCAGAGCAAAAGTTAAAATACTCTTCTTCTTCTGACTCTATGATGGTAGCACCGCCTGGAGGACCGGAAGGAATGTCCTCAACAACCTTCTTACCAGCACGGTGGTCAAAGCTCTCACCACCACTTACTCCTGGCGTCTCTCTTGTGTCCTCCCTCGTCTCCACCTCCATCTCCATCCCTACGATTGCCTTGGTAGTCATAGCGACTTCAGCAACGACGACTTCCTCCACCATGGGAATGGTAGCTAGAACTTCAGCTACCACTGCTGTCGCACCTTCATTGGCTGAAGAAGTAACAGCAGGCTTCTCGATAGAAGCGTCCATGGAGGTTGAAGGAGTTGGGCTAAGATCATAAAACAAAGAGCAGGTTAACTCGTGAAAAATAAAGGGTAAATGATGTTCTTACAGTTCTGTTTTTCACATACCTCTACGTGTTGGACCTAACTCAGAACTTAGAACAACCTTCCCAATGGAAGGTTTCTTCGACTTCCTCTCGACTACTGTTGGTTGAGATTCAGTTTGGGGAACAGGAGTCACCGCTTCGTGACCCTCCTGACTCCCCGAATGGCCGAGATCTGTCTCGACCACCTCAAGGGCACCGCCTCTCGACCTCGGAGTTCTCACTGAGCGGCAGCTTCTTTCACAAAAGATATGAAGCTCTTCCAGTTCTCTTTTTCTAGCTGTCTTATAAAGCCACGAGAAGCAGAAACTGCGAAAGTCTCGTTGTCGTAATAGAAGGGTACCTTGGCCTTAGGGGCTTTGCGCTTTAGGGTAAAGGTAGCTTCCTCTACTTTTTCCCTCGCCGCTGCCTCCATGTCCATAGCAAATTGAGCAACGGGAGCAGAAGGAGTTGAACTCGCGCCACCTTTGTCGCTGACCTTTACGAGTCGGCGCCTTTTGGTTGGAGGAGCTTTCACTTGCTCTGTTTGCGTCGTTGCCCCAATGACCACCAACGTGACCTCTGCGTCGTCGTCTTGGCGGTCCTCCATGCCTACTTTCTTATGAGATCAGGAAAAGAAAATATTACAGAAAGTGGTCGTAAGTTTTTCTACGATCACTCGCTAGTCGTAAGTTCTTCTACGACTCAGCCCATAGTCGTAAGTCTTTCTACGACAAATCTTATAGTCGTAAATCCTTTTATGACCATAAAGGCCTAAAGATAAAGTCGATTACCTTTAGGCACTCTACCTTTTCCTCTGCGGTCAAAACCACAAGAATCTGGGGAGCTTCTGCATTTGACGGACTCTTCTCACAAATGAGCCTGACGCGGGCGTCAATCTCCGCCTGTGGAAGATATGTACGGACAAATAGTACAGTCAACAGACTAGATCAGGATTAACCAAGGCCAGAGTCAAAAAATGAGCTTTCCACTTACCATCCTTGTAGTCCCTGGTCGGGTCTTCTTTCCCTGAGTACCTCCACATAGGAGGAACTTGTTTCTTCAGGGGACTAACGCGGCGTGTGATGAAGTCCTTCACCACGTGCCATCCGGTAAGCCCCCTGCTTTCAAGTCTTTGATGGCTTGAATGTAGGGGGCGATCCGGTCAAGATCCTTGGGAGTCGAATCCCAGGAAGAAATCCTCTCGGCGGTATTCCCAATGAACGAGAGGCTGTCTTCCTCGGTGACTTCCCAATAGAACCACTTCTTCTTCCACCCTGGCCACGAGGACCGGGTGAACATCTGAATATACTCCTTCGACTTCCCATCGTGGAGCTTCAGACCACAACTCCCAGCAATTTCGGCTTGTCGAGCCATCCCGTAGTAGTACTGGAAAAGCTCGAGGTCCACCGAATCCCCAGGTATGCCTCACACAGATACACGAATACACTTAGCATTGTGATGGAATTAGGACCAAGGTTCACTAATTCCACCCCAAAGTGCTCGAGCACGAGTGTGAGGAAAGGGTGACCAGGCAATCGGAGTCCGCACTCACAATACGCCTAGAAGACGGGGATTTGACCGTCCTCCCCCGACGGCCAGTGTTGTCTATTTGCCGAAATCCACTTCACGAGAACCTTCTCGGGGATCTTCTTGGTAGCGACCAAGGCGTTCATCTTCGCTGTATCCATTTCTGATTCAGCCCACTCAGAGACGATCCTAGCCACCTTTTCTCACGAATGGGAGAGTTGGATTTGGGAAAGCTTCAAGAAAGCACACAGTGTCGCTGGCGATTTAGCCCACCCAAAGACGATCCTAGCCATCTTTTCTCACGAATGGGAGAGTTGGAATTGGGAAAGCTTCAAGAAAGCACACAGTGTCGCTGGCGGCGGAGGAGGCGAGAATGCGATGAACAGTCAGGGTGAATTGGGGAAAGGTAAGAACCCTAAAAGTCACCCCGCGGTCAGTTTTATAACCACACGCTTGAAATGAAACGCCGTGGAAACTCAACGGTTTCCACCTCTTCGGGAATTGCTCTAACAGACAGATCTCTTTAAATTTGCTCGTTCGAGAAAACCGAGACTCTTTTCACATCTCAAGCGAAATTACCTTCTTGGCCAAGTATACTTCTGGTCAAAAGAAATGCCACTCGGAAAGGTTTTTCTTCCGATCATAATACCTCGATTACTCCGTAGTCGAAAGATTTCGTACGACTACCTTGTATCGTGATATTTCCAACAAACTGCCTCGACCAAGTATATTTCTGGTCGAATGAAACCAGTGTTGAAGAGTATTTCCTTCAACAATTTTCCCACAGCCACCTAGTGGTCATAGGATCATCTACGACTCCTTAACCAAGTAATTTATTTTCACTTGAGGCCGGGGGGCTAGATGACGAGGATCTAATAATCCTCATTTTACTATTTATTGGTAATTATGTATTATGGGTAAATATGACGTCACACAATTACTAAGTATACCACTTACAGTTGTAAGGGAGAGGTCAATCGGGTGGTCGTAAGTCCTTCTATGACCACCCCTATAGTCGTAAGTATTTCTACGACTACCATGTAATCGTAAGTTCTCCTACGATTACCTTCGGTCGTAAGTCTTTCTACGACCAGTATCCAGTCTTAAGCTTTTCTACGACTACCCCTGGTCATGAGTCCTTCCACGACCAGCCCTGCTACGACTTCTCCATAGATAACTGGGTCCACTCGCGATGGCCCCATTAATCGTGAGATCGGCGATCAAGATACGTAGTTATTCTCTGAAATAACTGCAATTAACTCACCATTATCTCTGATTGATAACCGTCAAGCAACATGGGGAGGTTACTACTCCAGTAATTACTCTCATTATTACAGAATAATAAGCGCCTCCTGACCTGGAACGACAACCACCCCCACGATATACTATAAATAGACATCTTTTAGAGATAATGGGGGACTTTTGAGAGGCAATCAATAGCAGTATTAGCGCAAATCTTTTTCACTGATTGTAAGGAGGATACCCAATACAATACACACAGTAGTAGGGTTGTTATTCTCTCTGAGAAGGCCCGAACCTGTATAAAAATCCCTGTATCTCTTATGTCTACGTGATCAATTGTGGAGACCCCCCGAATCAAATAATCTTTACGTAAGATCGGTTCTAAAATGGTCGTGGGTTCGATCCCCACGGTCGGCGCCAACTGTCGGCGTTTTAGAACTGATCTTACGTAAAGATTATTTGATTTGAGGGGTCTCCATAATTGATCACGCAGACAGAAAAGACACGGAGATTTTTATACAGGTTCGGGCCTTCTCAGAGAGAATAACAACTCTACTCCTGTATGTATTGTATTGGGTATCCTCCTTACAATCAGTGAAAAAGACTTGCACTAATACTGCTGCTGATTGCCTCTCAAAAGTCCCCCGTTATCTCTAAAAGATGTCTATTTATAGTATATCGTGGGGAAGGTTGTCATTCTAGGTTAGGAGGCGCTCATTATTCCGTAATAATGAGAGTAATTACTAGAGTAGTAACCTCCCCACATTGCCTGACAGTTATCAATCAGAGATAATAGTGAGTTAACTGCAGTTATTCCAAAGAACAACTACGTATCTTGACTCTATTTATAGTATATCGTGGGGAAGGTTGTCATTCTAGGTCAGGAGGCACTCATTATTATGTAATAATGAGAGTAATTACTGGAATAGTAACCTCCCCACGTTGCCTGACGGTTATCAATCAGAGAAAATGGTGAGTTAACTGCAGTTATTCCAGAGAACAACTACGTATCTTGACTGCTCAGATCTCACAATTAATGGAGCCTACTAGCGAGTGGACCTAGTTATCTATGGAGAAGTCGTAGCAGGACTGGTCGTGGAAGGACTCATGACTAGGGGGTAGTCGTAGAAAAGCTTACGACTGGATACTGGTCGTAGAAAAACTTACGACCGAAGGTAATCGTAGGAGAACTTACGATTACGTGGTAGTCGTAGAAACACTTACGACTGTGGGGGTGGTCATAGAAGAACTTACGACCACTCGATTGACCTCTCCCTTACAACTATAAGGGGTATGCTTAGTAATTGTGTGACGTCATATTTACCCATAATACATAATTACGAATAAATAGTAAAATGAGGATTATTAGATTCTCGTCACACATCTTCATATTGTCCTTTTATATATCTTTCCAGAAAAACTATCGTTCCAATAAGCAGTTGTGCAATAAATAGCACTCAGAATTCCCAAATGACATTATATATTGTCTAACCCATAACCTGAAGGCTACAACAGTAAGACATCAATTTTTCAAGGAGATATATGCAGCAAATAGGATTTACCACTACTGATTTCCCAGACATAGCAATTTCATACAAAACATACACACATGCATAATAGGATTTGCAAAACAAAGTACAATAAGTAAAATATTGAGATCGATATGATCAAAGGAGGTGCTTGCCTTGCTTATATGGTTCAGATAATGAGGTCGCTTGATCGTTGATAATCTTGCTCGCGAAATCAACGTCTGATTGAAAGAACCAAAAACAAAACACAAAAAGAAGCAATAAATCCAATAGTAAGCAAACCCAAATATTTTTGCATATTCTTATAAAGAATTATTTTTGCATATTCTTACATAGAATGATTTTATATGAATTTAGCAAAAAGATTCATTTGATTCCGACTTTGTATGTAAAAGTTATTAATGTCTTGATTTGTGGTTGATCCGATAACGATTTATTGAGAGTTTCTTACTACCATGACTTGTATGGTTTAGCTCATTTTAATATTTCATTTTGTTAGTATTTCCTAAATATCAAGGAAGTTCCATGTTTTCAGTGTGTCCTTTTCATGGTCATTACCATGACTAGGCTTGTACTAAGGTACAACTATTACACTAGGTTAACTTCTAACTAAAATACACCAATGATTTTTAATTTATGGTTGCTTTACCATCTTTTATTAACTATCTCATTGAGATAGTGTAACTATAGATATTAACACAATCATGGCATAAGGCTTATTGTAGTTTTGGTAACCATATAGTCTAATTTCTTGACTTCTAATTAATTTTATTCTTTTTAGATTAAGTGCTAATGGTTAATCAACTCAAGATGATTCCTACTTAAACTTCTATCAGGTTTGAAGCTAACTTCACTTAGCTTCAACATACTACTACCAGCTAACTACCTGAATAACTAGACACTAATCTAGTCCAGTGGGCACCACTGCCATATTTGTTAGCAAAACTGTGATTCTGAACTTTCTGAAATTCAGTTAGATCTGCGCTTCAAAGTTGTTAATCCATTTTAGTGACCAAAGTAGCAGCCACAACATTTGTTAGTAGTAGATGGTTTGTTTTAGTTAACCTCTAATTACCTAGGTTAAGCATCTCATTTTATTTGCTAATCACCTAACTATCGAGCTTACTAACTTGACTGTTTTTCAGATTAGAGTGTTCTTTTTAGATCAATCCTTTAGGGGTTAATCAGAACATTATAATCCCTAACCACTTGTCATGAGCTCACTGTAAATTCCAATTATCTACAGGTTTTCCTTTCTGTTCTTGCATCCTATAACAGTACATTCTTCTAAACCAAAGTGCTACTAGCTAACTCCCTTCAACTATCAAACTCCATATTTGTTAATACATTAGGGTGACCTAAAAGACAGTCATAAAACTTGTTAGCATTGGATAGTTGGTTTTGTAAGTTTGAAGCTTCCATTATTGGTTTACTTACTGTTCTTCTCAACTTAATTCCTTGCCTAGTCAAAGCATCCTCTGATTTATTAGTTCACCAAACCATTGTTTTGTTCACTGTTGGTTTTTTTTTTTTGGACAAACATATCACTATTTACTTTCAGCATGTTTTGGTTGCTGTTAGTTAAATTCCCATTGGCTAATTGAATTAATAAGGTTTACTTGTATTACAAGTTCATTAATCTATTGATAATTCTGATCATGTTCAGATCACCCTCTCTGTTCTTCCATTCCTTTAAGTAGTTTTTCTGATTTGAGGTACTGTTAACTAAAACTCTTTAACAATGCAGCCTTCAGATTTTTGTTGACTCATCTGAGTTGGTTCAGTTATCAGTCATAGAATTAGTTAGTAGTTTGATTTACAAGTGGGTTCTACTGACATTTCTAAATATCTTCAGATTTTTCATCCCTGTTTATTTGGCTGTTAAGGCTACTAAGCATTGTCAAGCATGTTTAACTGCTGGACTTTAGGTAACATCATCTCATTTGCAAATGTGAAGCTTCCATTTGTTGTTAATCCTATTGCCTGTTCTTTTTGACTGAGACTCTAATTATCTCTACTATTCATATTAAATCATCCTCTAATTAAACATGTAACCCTAAACTAATCTCCAATCCTAGGTCAGCTACTCTGTTCATTTATTACTTAACCATCTAACTGAAAGAACCACTGACAATTTCTAATCTTCCTAGTTTGCCTTCTCTGATCATCTACCTTGTAAAGCAAAACCTTCTCGAACATTACACAAATTCCTCTGTAAGCAATACTGAGTGATCAAATAGTTCATCACAACTCCTAGCTGAAAGTGCTAATTGAATCAGTGATTTTCTAAATACTGACAGTGGCTTACTGTTAACTCTACTTATCTCTGATTACTCTCTCTGTTCATGAATCTTACAAAAGAATAGTTTTTTTTCTGAAAGTGCTAAGTACTACTGGTTACTTCCTTCAGACTCAAATTTTGAATTGGTTAGCTCATTTGAGTGACATATTTGACATTCAGAATGTTGGTTAGCATTTAGAAGTTGGCTTGCAAATGAGTTCTCCTGACAATTCAAGTTTTCACTATTCTCTGTTCATATATGATACAACAGACAGACTTTCTGAAATGTAGTGCTACTGGTTACTTCTTTCAAACATCAAATTTCAATTTGGTTAATGCATTTGAGTGGTTCCATTATTAGTCACAAGGTTGTTTTGCAATTACATTTGGTTCTTCTCACTGGCAGGTCCTATTTTCCAAAGAGTCACAGAGAGTACACGCAGAGAGTTCAAGGGGCAGAGACAGGGGAGGCTTGGCCGGATTGGAGCGACGGTCGTCGCCGGTGAGGGGAGCTATGGTGGCGGCTCGGGTTAGGCAAAATGGAACCGGGGAGCGAAGAGGGTTCCATGGGTGGTGGGGTTGCTGCTCGGGAGGTCCTGTGGCGGCACGGCAAGGGCTCGCGGCGGCCGGCAGTGGAGGTGAAAAGAGGGTGGCGCACCGGGAAGGAATATGGAGCGATTAAGGGGAAGCATGAACAATAGTAGGACTAGGGGAACTCACTGGAGTGGTCGCCGAGGCCGGGGAAGCTCTGAGGTGGGCCGGCGACGGTGAACCGGTGCGGCGCAGGGTGGTCCTCCGTGGCGGCGATTCTGTAGAGGAGGATAGCACGAATTAGAGGTAGTGAGCGGTAGAGGATGTCTGGGATATGCTTATAGAGGGAGGAATTAGAGAGGGGGTGCCCGGAGAAGAAACGGCGGCAGCGGAGGCGGTGTCGGCCAGCGCCGGAGGAGATGAGGCCAGCGTCGAGCTCCGGTGATGGAACGCCGAAATTGATTAAGGTTTTATGAGCGCGCGGTTGTGGAACATGGTATGATGCCGTTGGCCGTGGACGGGGCTCTCTGCGGTGGCCGGAACGGCTTGAGCTCGGTTTGAGCTGGAAAGGAGGAAGATAGAGTGGGGAGGAGGTGTGGCCAGAAGAGGGCAGCGGGTGCCAGTGCTGCCTTTTATAGGTGAGCGGCGGAGGAGCCGATGGTAGCCGGCAGCATGGGCCGCGAGGTGATGCGGCGCAGGCGTGGTGTAGATGATCAGAATTGAAAATAAAGTGTACCGAGATTAATTTTAAAATTAATTTTAAAATAAAATTATTTAATAAAAAAATTCTCTCGTGGAAGGGAATGGCTGCCAGTGGGACCGGCAAGTCAGCTGGAGAAGAAAAGGGAATAGGTCTTCAAGTTTTCAGGTGGCTGAGAGTTAAGTGAATTTATATATTTATTAATATAGTTCTGAAAATTACAAAAATTTTAGGAAAGATCTTTAACATGGTGTATATCATTTTGTAATTGTTTCATAAATTTTATGTGCTCTATTTATTTCTTTAGAATTATTTTAAGCTTATGTTGTATGCATTTTTGTTATTTGGTGTGGGGGAATTGCAACACATGCTTTATTTGATTTATCTAGTTTATTGACCGTACAAATATATTAAGTTTAGATTTTAATTATCATCTTTCTTTTTAATTTGTTTTAGTCCTTAGTTTTGTATTTCTAGAATTTGATATTTTTTTTATTAGATAAAAAGTCTTTCAAATAAATCCAGGAAAACAAATGTCAACCAAAACCATAAAAAAGTTCAAATTTTTACTGATTTTAAAATAATCCCAATTTTCAGGTTGTTACATAGCCACATATCACGAAGACAAAATTTCGGGGTGTACTACTAAGGACTTATGCTAACAACTCCACATTTTTCAGTTCGAGTACTAAGGTGAAAACAAAAAACTTTTGTGCATTTTACCTTTTTACTTGACACGAACACTAGGTGGAGACAAAGCTCGTCCCGCTCGTGCTTTGACAATGTCTGTCAGACTTGTAAATTTTAAGAAAGGGACAGCAGTAAACCAGTGCTATTTTAAGCTTAGCACCCTAAAGTCACAGGCAAAGAACTTCAACAACCAATTCCACTCTAGCAATGAAGCCCTTATCAAATTGGAAAATTAGTGAACTTAGAAGTTCTAGCACTATCTATTAACAGGCTAACAGGTTCCATCCCAAGCAGCATTAACGCCTTGTCAAAGCTCAAACAACTCCATCTACAGGATAATCAATTCACCGGATCAATTCCTACTGGAATAAGTGCTGGAGGTCAACTACAGAATCTTACTGCTAATGACAACAAATTGAAGGGACCCTTGCCAAAGAGTTTGGTAAACTGCATGCACTAGCTTAATCAGAGTTCGTATACAAGGAAATCAGCTAGAAGGAGATATATCCGAGCTGGGATTTTATCCAAATCTTGTGTATTGTTGGAGATATTAGAGTTTAGGTAAAAGTTCAAGTCCTATACGAGTCGGACATAAATTATGTGCGAGTCGGACTGTAATATTTGGCATTATAAAGAAAAGGCATGACAAGGAAGGGCAGCGGCTGGAGCGGCACGGGCGCGGCACGGGCGGAGGCGGAGGCGGCGGCCAAGGGCGGTGGCAACAGAGTAGGGTGGGCCGGAGCCGTGGCCGAGGGAGAAGCAAATTGCGGGGGAGGGTCGGCGGTGGAGGAAAGAAAAGGGGATCCAGTGGTGGAGAAGAGGATCTGTTCGGGAGAAGGTGGATATGGAGATCTGGCGGGAGGGCGCTCGGGATCAGGAGGAGATCCAACGGGAGGCTCTCGAGGAAGGAGGAAGAAGGCGGAGGCTTGCTCTCGGGAGGAAGGAGAAGAGCCAAAGCCGAAGAGGTGTTGTGCTCGCTTGCTCGTGGGAGGAAGGAGAAGAGCCAAAGCCGAAGAGGTGTTGTGCTGTCAGAAGAAGGAGCTTTCGGAGGAGAAGGAAGGGTCTGGTGCGGCGGTGGAGGAGAAGAAGGGATCCAGGGAGGTGGCGGCTTGTGTGGGAGAAGGGGGTATCCGGTCGGAGGTTATGGGATCCGGGCGCGGTGTGGGTCGCGGGCGAGGAAGGAGCAAGGATGTGGTAGGTGTGACGGTGAAGGCAGCAGATGGCGCGGTGGCGCTGCCGGTTGGGAAGGCAGCAAGGGATGCAACAGGTGGGGTAGGAAGACTAGTGGAAGATGTAGGATCGTTAATGATAATCAGAGTGGGGTGAATGATTGTGTAAGATTTTTTGCACACTTCGTTACCTTTGGCCAAGCCGCGCGTCGAATTAAACGTGCTGTCTTCGCACGCACTTAATACTGTCCTTCGTGCAGGACTTCTCCGGTACAGCCCCAAACACGTAGAACAGCCAAGCACCACCCTGCCTCACGTGGGCAGCATGAAACAATTGCAACACATCAGTGCTAGCCTCTGCTGAAAAGATCAAACCGCCAGCAGGCTTTGGCCGCAAGTTCCAGCCGCCTGTCAGCCGCCTGTTAAGCAGTTATGAGCAATCAATCGAGTCTCCACCAGCGTGCTCCACCTAGATTTTTAGCCGCAAGCACCACGTAACTTTGTTAGCCGCAACTAGCACATCTCGCCAGGAGCCGCCGCCAACAACAGATTTTCCTATTGTTTCGTATGCATCCAAAAGCCACACTAGTAATCTCTTTTTTTATTCACTCATGCATGCAAAAGCATGTCTTCCTGAAAGCATGGCAGCACTATGCCTAGATTGGTTTTTCAGCAAACCAACAGCCGCCAGCCACCTTTTTTTATCTCACGAGATTAGATCTCAACTCCCAAACGGCATCGGACTACCATACGTGTTTTTCACGTAACCGTATAGCCGCCGAAGCCCACACAACAATATCCTCGTATACAGAGAAATCTAATCCAAACAACCAAGGATTTTTCAATTTCTCTTAGCCTTCCAATTTTATACACCTCAAAATTATCACGTGACGTAGTCTTCGGACTGCACCTCTATAGCTTCAACACGCATCATCCATCTTTGATCTCTATACGCCCCAACTCAAGCCTGACCATCTCCTGCAGCATCCACGACCCTCGAACCATGACTTCGCACTCAAGCCACCTCCCGGTCATCGCCAGACCACGATGCGTCTCGAGTTACCCTGCACATGCAAAGACCAAGACACCATCTTTTTACGGCACAAGTTCGTCCCAACTTAACCGACATAAGTTCACACACGCCACATGTCTCAAATAGCATCAGTACCCAACATTGTCAATTATTCATCACTAAAATAATCTAGACCTGGCCACATGGTCTAACAATCTCCCCCTTGATGAATACATTGACAATACTTCAAGATTGCATGATGAGAATAGGAAAATATAAACACTTCAAAACAGATATAAGTGAAGAACTGAAGCCGAAAAGCCAAAAAGCCAGAATAGCTTCCCCTCAACACAAGGGAACCAAATTTCTCCAATTTTTCTCCCCCTTTGGCAATGTAATCATCAAGAAGCATCAAAGAAAGAATAATTCTAAGAAAGAGCAATAAGAGTAAAAAAATCAAGAAGCTTTGTAGATTATCCAAGTCATTTTGCATTGATGTAAGATAGTAACCAAGCCATCTTTTAAGTAGAGCTATCAGAATCGTATAAAGTCATATATCATATAGCAATTTCAAAACAAGTCTTTCGAATGATTTGGCAATTTAAATTAATGACAGGCATCTCAACAATGACAAAATCGCTTATAGAGAGTACAATGCGATATCACAATGAAAAGTTAAAGCCTAAAAGTGAAGCAAACTTTAAATTTAGATGAGCTAGCAGTCTCATGTAGCAACCTATTGCTCCACACTCAATTCTTAAGCATGTGGCATGCTTGTAGCATACTTCTTTTCACTGTTGGCATGCTTGAAGCATATTTCTTTTCATTTGATCACTTTCTTTGTATTATATAGATACATATATATGTATGGCATGCTTGAAGCATACATCTTTTCATTTGAGCATGTTTTTTTTAAAGATACATATATATGTATGGCATGCTTGAAGCATACATCTTTGCAATTGACTCTTTCTCATTTTTTTATATATATAACATGCCAAATTGAGTGAGCACAAAAATATTGCAATAAGAGACAAATGAGCCTCAGTCAAGATTTAAAATGAGACTCACAATCAAGCAAATCCTTTTCGTTGAACATCGCAAAGTAATAACTATAATCAATCTAGTCAAAGTATTCTGTCATGCCATGCTTTAGTTCAAATGTGGCAAATTAATTAAAACCAGTCATGATCAAAACTACACATCATATGAGTAAATATGATAACGAGAGCTCTACAACTTATTTGATTTCAATGACTTGGACTTGAAGAATTGTTTGACAAGTATAATAAACAAAGCTTCTGAAATTTAAACAATAAGCTCCCCCCCTCAGAATAATCCCATAGGATGCAACACACCCAACTCACTTCGCAAACGAGCAAACCGTGCAGAATCAAGCGGTTTTGTGAGAATATCAGCAACTTGAGAATCTGTATCAATAAAATGCAAAACAACATCTCCCTTTTCCACATGGTCTCTAAGAAAGTGATACCGAATATCAATATGTTTGGTTCTTGAATATTGCACATGATTTTTAGCAATACTAATAGCACTAGTGTTATCACAGAAAAGTGGTACACTATCTAATTCTAAGCCAAAATCCTTAAGTGTAGATGTCATCCAAAGCAACTGAGAGCAACAAGAAGTGGCAGCTACATATTCAGCCTCAGTAGTGGAAAGTGCAACAGACAACTGTTTTCTAGAAGCCCATGAAACAAGAGATGTGCCTAAAAAGTGACATGTGCCAGAAGTACTCTTTCTATCAATTTTACAACCCCCAAAATCTGCATCTGAATAAGCTCTAAGGGTAAGACATGATGAAGAAGAATACCATAAACCAAATTCTAAAGTTGACTGAATATACCTGAAAATTCGCTTAACTGCCTAACGATGTGAAGCACGTGGGGAAGCTTGAAAACGAGCACACAGACATACAGCAAAGTGAATGTCTGGCCTAGAAGCTGTGAGATATAGAAGTGAACCAATCATGCTTTTGTATTCTTTTTGATCAACAGGCTCTCCATCCTCGTCAGGATCTAAAACTGCAGTGGATCCCATTGGTGTGGAGACTGGTTTGCTTGTCCCCATGTCGAAACGACGAAGTAGATCCTTGGTGTACTTAGTTTGATGAACAAAAATACCCATCTTTGATTGTTTGATCTGAAAACCTATGAAGAACGTGAGTTCTCCCATGATGCTCATCTCAAATTCCCTGTTCATGGAAACAAAAGCATGAGAGGAACCACCAAAGATAATATCATCCACATAAATCTGAACGAGTAAAAGATCATTGCCATGCTTGAGAGTAAACAATGTTTTATCTACCTTGCCCATTTGAAAGTCATTTTTAAGCAAATATGATTTAAGCCTATCATACCACGCTCTCGGTGCTTGTTTTAAACCATATAAAGTTTTGGATAGTTTATAGACATGATCAGGAAATTTGGGATTTTCAAAACCAGGCGGTTGTTTTACATAAACGTCTTCCTCAATATAGCCATTAAGAAAAGCGCTCTTAACATCCATTTGATACAACCTAAAACCCTTAGATGCAGCAAATGCTAAAAGGATTCTAATGGCTTTTAATCGAGCAACAGGAGCAAAAGTTTCACCAAAATCAAGACCTTCTGCTTGGGTAAAACCCTGAGCCACAAGTCTAGCCTTATTTCGAACAACAACACCATCCTCACTTTGTTTATCCTTAAAAATCCATTTAGTTCCAATAATATTATGGCCATGAGGAGGTGAAACTAAAGTCCAGACTTTATTACGCTCAAAATTTTCTAATTCCTCATGCATGGCATTAATCCAAAACTCATCAGATAAAGTGTGACTTACATCTTGGGGTTCAAAAGATGAAACAAAAGCAGCATGAGCATGCGATGCCTCAGAGTTATACCTGTTGCGAAGCACTCTCTTATCTAACTCACCAATCATTTTGTAACAGCCCTAAGTTAGGGTTTGTATTTCAAATGTAAATTATGAGGAGAAATAAAAACTTTTATTGCCTCATGAAATCATTTGAAGGTCTCCTGCATTTTTCCCTAGCATTTACCCCTTTCTTTAATCATGTTCTTGTGAGTGATAGTAGTTATCAACAAAATTATCAAACTAAAACTTGTGATCATCCTCTAGGAATATTTTTCCTATCATCTTGATCATCCTATCTACCTCTCTGAAAAATTTCACAGTTTTTAGATTTTGTTTGCTATTTCAAATGGCCAAGTCAAACTAGTTTGAAAATCTGGTCAAACATCTGAACAGCAGCTTGTGAATTTTATTGGGAGAAATCTAGTGCATGAAAACTCCTGGAAAAATTACACAAGGTTGTCCTCTGTTCCAGTAAGCTTCCATAAAAATTTCAGAATTTTTGGAGCTCTGGAACTACCTCGAAAAATTCCCCAAACCTTCCCTGTCTTTTTATTTCAAACCTGAAATCACTGTTCCTCGGGCTCGGACCTAACCTCTGGCTCGAGTCCGACCGCGCCGCTCGGCTTGATCGCGCCAACTCGCCGCGTCGCCCGAGTCTTTTCGCTCGTGACCGTCCGATGCAGATCGCACGGTCCACGTTCGCGTATCAATCGGCGGTCGAATGCATCTGAGATCTCGACCGTCCATCTCAGATCCAACGGTCAACACAATCCCGGTCGAGTCAGACCAACTGTTCGCGCCGCACTTGTCTCTGGCTCGCACCGCTTCGCTGCCATCACTGACTAGCGGACCCCACCTGTCAGGACCGTCCTCGTCTTCTCCGCGTCTCACCGGAGCTCGCGGCCGCTCGCGCATGCTCGCCACGTCCCTCGTCGCTGCCACCTTTCTGTCCTCGTGTCAGTCTGAGAAGCATCGCCGTGACTCCTTAAAGCCTTTGAGCTCACCCATGCATCGTTTCCTTCGCTCTCGCTTTCTCGCGTTTCTGTTTGTGGGAGAAGGGCACGGTAGCGCCGCCCTCGAGCAGCGACCATTGTCGTGCTCCTCTCACCACGCCGCCTCCATTTTTGCCAGCCCGGATCATCGGCGTGCACTGTATCGCCAGGAGCGACTTCATCGTCTCCGCCTCCGGTGATCTTGGTCACTGTAAGTCATCAGCGATCTAGTGAGTATCATGCTTTGGCGTTTGGTCCCTTAGGATCGCCTCGATCCACCGAGTCTAATGGAAGTCTTGTTTCCTCTTTGATGCATCAGGAAGCGCGACGATTCTTCTTCGAGCTCGGTACTTGGCGCGCCAGTGGTGATTCCAGCGCTCGGACCTCCTTCGTCGGCGTAATCCGGCTTATCCTTCACAGGATCAAGCGGAGCCGAGGCGCACTGCTCGGGGTCTTCTCGGCTCGCGGCGTCTTCTCGCGCAGAGCCGCACCTTCTTCTCCGCCTCGTTCGCCGCCCGACCGCGCGGCATCCTCAAGGTCGGTCACCATCATCGAGTTCGTAAGGCGCGGTGAACTGAAGGTATAATCCTCTCGCCTTGAAACCTACTGGTTCACGCGATCCATTGCGCGGCCGCGCCGCCGTCCCCGTGCGCGCCGGTAAACCGCCGGTGGTGATTAGTTTAGCGCTAATCTTGCTTAGTATGAGTCTCGTCACGTGGGCCTCTCAGTTAATCGCGTTTAGAAAATCATTAATCCAACCGTTACGTATACTGCGTAGCCGCTGCCATGTGGGTCCATCTTTGTCGGTTTAGGATTGTGTAAATTTTGTTATACGTTTTCTCTCGTCGGACGCGTATTTTATCTGGGCATGTGTTTGAGGATTGCGTTCTATTAAGCCAAAGACGTATTCTTTGAATACGCCTTCGACGTCACCTTGCGTATGAAGTGTTGTCTGTCCGCCTCGCAGCGAGCCCTTTGTCATTCACTGTGGCTAGCTGATCGTGGGTGTAAAAAGGGAGAAATGCTTTAGGGATTTCCAAAATGTATTTCTTTTGTGCTGCTAATTCAATTAAACTTAGAAAATGCATAACTAAATCAATTTTTATCCAAATCGCATGAAACCAGTTCTGTTAATTTTCATTTTAAATGTATTATTTACTAAAATTAGATTCAACCTTGTCCCTGTTAGCATAAATCTGTTGATTGATTAAATGGTGTATTATGTATTATCCAAATTAGAAAATTCATATCTTCCTCAAAAATTGTCCAAATCCAGTGAACCCAACTTTGAAATTTTTCATTTTTAGTATACTAATTATCAGAATACGTTTTGGGTATGTTTCTGTTATTAAATTTTGTTAAGTATTTAACTAGTGCTTTAATGTGTATGTTAGCTTAGGAAATTGCTAGAAAATTCATCACCACTTCAAATAATTATTTCCCTGTTTCTAAAAATATGTTAGATCATGTTTAGGCTGCTGTGTAAAGCTTGGAATGTTTTGATGTTGTTTATTTTTGAATTTTGTCGGTGTTATTCGTTCTTATTCATTTGTTATTTGTTCAATCGTTAGGCTTCGACATTTACGGTACCCACGAGAGCGACCCTCGCAACAAATTGAACAACGGCAGCCGACAAGCGGTTTGATCATGTTAATCCCAGTATTTTAAAGTCTAATATTTTATTTCAATCTGTATGTATGCACCGCTTATTTTGTGTTAAAATTGGTTAGTTAATCTGTTAGTTGCACAATCGTAGGCAAATAACATTCCTCTACTACAGAGCCTAGGTTTCTTTGTGATTAGAGATCATTGGATGATCTCTTGTCACTTAGTAGATCCAGTCAATTTGCTTAGACATGCTTAGCTATCGCTAGAAGCTGGCGGTTATCGACTTAGTCGGTAACACAGGATCACACAAAATTTACTATAATCTGTATGTTTGACATTCTTGCTAAGTCTAATTGTGAAAACTAAAATGAAAAACAAAATGATTTAGACTTGGGCTGCAACGGTATGTTGGTGTGATCTGTTGGGTGTGATGGAATGGTGCCCGTCAATTAAGGACCGAACATCTTGTGAGTACACATTATCGGGCATTTCGTGCTAACCACACTAGAGTATATGGGACCTCTCTTGACCTAGTACTTTGGCGTGTATTGGCTCGGGTCGCGGAGGTCGCGGGAGGGATGGTGTTTGGAGCATGGTAGTTGTCAGCTTTACCCGCAAAGGTAGTTGTCTTTTCGGCTTTACCATGTAGCGTATGGATTTCTATCCATACAGCGGCTCGTAGTTAATCGCAATATTGGAAAAAGTCTCGTAAGACTTAGCTGTGCTTGACAT
Organism: Ampelocalamus luodianensis; assembly: GCA_036346255.1. Lineage (NCBI taxonomy): Eukaryota > Viridiplantae > Streptophyta > Magnoliopsida > Poales > Poaceae > Ampelocalamus > Ampelocalamus luodianensis. Next base: position 24,692,747 of record CM070634.1, on the reverse strand, counting down.
ACCTTGGAAGTGTGCTTTGGCGTAAAGGCGATGCGAAGTGTGGGTGCGATGGTACACCCTGCGGGGTTAAAACTATTCGAATAGCCTCGTCCTAGGTGATGGACACGCTTGGGTAAGCTTTTCAAGAGTTAGACTACAACCTTTTAAATTAAATCTTCTTTGGGTGAGTACGAATGCGGGATTCGTGCTATGTTGTAGTGACTATTGGGATAGTCACTTCTAGGTGAGTTACTTGTATCTATCTTTATTTCATATTATTTCAACAAGATAAAAACGAATTGCAAACTTGCCTTTAAAGCGTATTACATTATTGCAAATAAAGTTGGCTTTATGCAAATGAAACATATGACCTCCACGAGATAAGCTTTGCATGTAGCATATGAGCAGTGCGCTAGTTCACACGTCGGTCTTGCGAGTACAAAGACAATCTTTGTACTCATTGGCTTTGCTCAATGTTTTTGTTGCAGAGGAAGAAGGTGAGCCCCAAGGGCCTCACTTCTGTGAGTTCTACTGCCGCTTCGTGTGCGACGACTAGGCTTGGCGGTCCGGTCAGATGCCTTGTGGGTTGAAGGCACGCTGATTGGCTTTGTTTATGGCAATCTTATGGCACTTTTGTTTCCGCTGTCGTTCTTCTGGTCTTTTTGTATCTTTTGGCCGGTTGGCCATTGTCTGTAATAACCCTACTGTTGTTCACCTTCTGTTTGTAGTGTAATGTTTGGACTCTATGTATGGAATGGAGTTGATGCATAATTTTGTGGCGGGGTGTGTATACTGCATTCTGGGGAGTATACATATCTCGAGGCTCGGTTTATTTGATTTGTGATGCTAGGGCCAGGTGGTTGGCTAAGCATTACAAGCCAAATAAATTGGGGTCCTCACAAAGTTGGTATCAGAGCCATTCTGACCGTAGTAACCCAAGCATAGTCGTCCTTAGGATATTTTAGAAAGGCTTATTTTCAAATTATAAAAAGGTTTATGAAAACTTAGGCGAGTTCTCAGATTTTACTCCTTACCTATCTTAGCTTTCTACTCTCATCTTACTCTAATTTGAGTTTTAAAACTTGGCTTCTCTCTTTCCTTTCAAAAGATAGCACTACCGGTGGAATTAGTCTTTGGGAGAACCATAGAAGATTAGCCTAATTAAAATTTGTGGGAACATAAGGGTAAGATATGTTGTGAGTTGCAAAGTGCCTAAATTTGTCAGTTGGCTTTGTGACTTGAAGTTTTGCATTTATTTCGTGCTGTTTTTAAACTGTTTTGGTGATTTGTCGATTTCTTGCTCTCAGTCTGTCACTAACCTATCTTAGTGAAACAGGATGGCCGGGAGAAGCGCGTGGCGATTAGCCACCGGTCATGATGAGGAGCTTCCCCCCCGAGCCATGGTGAGGTTCTCGCTCGGATCGGCGAAACCGCATGGATCGAGCAGCGTATTTTGGAGGTTATTGCTAGAAATACCTCCACTCTGCCGGTGCCTCCGGATCTAGAGTGGTGGACACGGACTCGTGGGGACTTGCGAGTTCCTCCGTCACGCACAACCGCCGACTTTCTCCGCTCGAGGACCCTCTCGATGCGGATGATTGGTCGCGCATGGTTGGCGAGCTCAACATTGCTCGTCATGTCGAGCCCGGAGAAGGCACTCTTGCGTCCCACCGGCTTGAGGCGCGGCACTTTCATGGTGGGAGAACTATCTCGCCATGCGGCTGCGGGCCATGTAGTCACACAGGAGGAGTTCGGATCGGCTTTTACCGGGCCCACATCCCCGATGGCTTGATGAAGCGAAGAAGAAAGAATTCCTCGCGCTCAAGCAAGGGCGCAAATGCGTGACGGGTACATGCGAGTTTAATCATTTGGCTCGTTATGCTCGGGAGGTGGCCTCTGATGAGGCTAGCGGGAGAAGTTTATGGATGGCTTGTCAGGAGGCTGCGGGACAGTGTCTGTGTGGACTTCCGACTTTGGGCCTTGGTTGATAAGGCCATTGTTGCTGAGCACAAGGCAAAGACGCAGGGTGAGTCTCGCAAGTGCAAATGGGAGGCACATCGGTCTACTCATGCCGGCCTCGCTCGTCCTCGGTGGGCGGCACGAGGGCCGTTCTTCGCTCCACGGCGCCCGAGGCCATCAGCGCCGATTCTTCGTCCACCGCGAGCGTGTTTGACCCGCGTGCGCTGCGATCCCAGCGAGGCGGCCTCGCAATCCGCGGCCGAGGTTACTGTTTTCATTGCCACAACAAGGGCCACTACGCCAACGCTTGCCCTCGAATGTTCCAGCGACCCCTCGTCCTAATGGAGGCGCGGGCGAGAGTGGTCACCCACGACGGAAGATCATCGAGAAGACCGAGTGCGGCGGTGTCGAGTTAACCATCTTTCGCGGAGGAGGCTCGGGGCGCGGATGTCGTGATGGGTACACTTCTTGTCAATTCGTCCTCTGCGGTATTATTTGATTCAGAGCATCACATTCTTTTATTTCGAGCTCGTTTGCTGCCGCTAGTGGTCTTCGCTGTGTTCCTTTGAGGATTCCTTTGCTCATTCGATCTCCGGGGTCGGAGATGAAAGCTGAGTTTAGAATGTCGGGATGTTCCTATCGAAGTCAAAGGAGTGGGATTCTTGGCAAATATCATCTGCTCCACTCGCGAGCACGGATGTAATTCTTGGCATGGTGGTTGTCCCAACATTTGGGACAGGTCGATTGTGCCAAGAAGATGGTTTTCTCATCAACCCTTATGGCGACAGGTTGGCTTTTCCATGTTGCAAGGGTCACACCTTTGTACACTTGTAGCAAAGCCGCTGAAGTCGGGAGGTTCCCACCGTTTGTGATTTTGAGGATGTTTTCCGATGATTTGTGCAGGATGCCTCGGTTCGAGATCCAGAGTTTGTCATCGAGTTCTTGCCCGATCGCTCTATCTCGAAGCGCCATATCGGATGCCTCCCAATGAGCTAGAAGAATTGAAGAAGCGCTTGGTGAGCTCCAAGCAAAGGGTTTCATCCGTCAGTTCATCTCCTTGGGGTTGTCGGTGATCTTTGTGAAGAAGAAGGACAAGACTTTGCGCATGTGTGTTGATTACCGTCCGCTCAATGAAGTGGCGGTGAAGAACAAATATCCTTTGCCCGCATCGATGATCTTTTCGACCGGTTATGCGGAGCTCGGTGTTCTCCAAGATTGACTGAGGCGGGATATCATCAAGTCGGATCGGTGAGATATTCGAAGACGGCTTTCACTACTCGTTATGGTCTTTACGAGTATACCGTCATGTCTTTTGGCTTAACCAATGCTCCAGCATATTTCATGAACCTCATGAACTCAGTATTCATGGAATATTTGGATAAGTTCGTGGTGGTTTTCATTGATGATATTCTTATCTATTCCAAGACTGAAGAAGAGCATGCTGAGCATCTGAAGATTGTTTTGGGCAAATTGCGGGCGCATCAGCTATATGCAAAGTTCAGCAAATGCGAGTTCTGGTTGAAGGAAGTGGCATTCTTGGGCCATGTTCTATCAGCTGGAGGCGTAGCTGTGGATCCCAGCAAGGTCAGCGATGTTCTATCCTGGGGTCAGCCCAAGTCAGTCACTGAGGTGCGGAGTTTTCTTGGTTTAGCGGGCTACTACCGCCGCTTTATCGAGAATTTCTCCAAGATCGCAAAGCCAATGACTGAATTGCTCAAGAAGGACAAGAAGTTTGTGTGATCCTCTGCTTGTGATGAGAGCTTTCAGGAGCTCAAACAGCGGTTGACTTCAGCCCCAGTTCTTACTCTTCCTGATGTCCACAAGAGTTTCGATATCTATTGCGATGCCTCTCGTCAGGGACTCGGTTGTGTTCTTTTGCAGGAAGGCAAGGCAGTTGCCTATGCATCTAGGCAGTTGAGACCTCACGAGCTCAATTATCCCACCCATGATTTAGAGCTTGCTGCGGTAGTTCATGCACTCAAGATTTGGCGGCACTATCTGATCGGAAACCGCTGTGAGGTGTATTCCGATCACAAGAGCTTGAAATACTTGTTCACCCAACGGATCCGAACCTCGAGCGAGGAGATGGTTGGAATTGATCAAAGATTATGACATGGGTATTCGGTATCATCTGGCAAGGCCAATGTCGTTCTTTGATGCGCTTAGCGAAAGGTGTATTGCAATACTTTGATGATCCAAGAGCAGCAACCAGCACTTCTTGCGGAATTTCAGCGTCTCAACTTGGGTTTGGTTGAGCATGGTTCCCTTGCTGCTTTGGTTGTGCAACCAACCTTAGTGGATCAAATCAAGGCAGCACAACAATCAGATGCTGGGGCGAGTAAAATCAAGCAGAATATCAAGGCTGGATCAGCCAAGTGTTTCACAGAGGATGAGCACGGTGTCGTGTGGTTTGGATAGCGGCTTGTTGTTCCTAAGGTTCCCGAGTTGCGGGAGTTGATTCTCCAGGAGGCCCATGACTCCCCTTTGTCTATTCATCCCGGGGCTACAAAGATGTACCAGGATCTGCGTCAGAGATTCTGGTGAACTCGCATGAAGTGCGAGATTGCCAGGTTCGTTGCCAGATGCGACGTATGTTGTCGTGTCAAGGCCGAGCATCAACGTCCGGCAGGTCTTCTCCAGCCCTTACCTGTGCCAGAGTGGAAGTGGGATTCTGTAGGCATGGATTTCATCACTGGGCTACCCCGTACTCCTTCGGGGAAGGATGCATTATGGGTTATTATTGACCGGTTGACAAAGGTAGCACACTTTTTGCCAGTCCGTACCACCCTCAGTGTTAGTAAATTGGCGGATCTCTATATCTCCCGCATTGTGAGCTTGCATGGTGTGCCACGAACGATTGTGTCAGATCGTGGCTCTCTTTTCACTTCTCGGCTTTGGCACAGCTTACAGGAGGCTATGGGGACCCGTCTTTCGTTCAGCTCAGCTTATCATCCTCAGACTGATGGTCAGACGGAGCGAGTCAACCAAGTTCTAGAAGATATGCTGCGTGCTTGTGTTCTTTCCTATGGGAAGAATTGGGAGAAGTGCCTACCTCTTGCCGAGTTCTCCTACAACAACAGCTTCCAGGCTAGTCTCGGTATGGCACCTTTTGAGGCCTTGTATGGGAGGCGTCGAGAACACCATTGAACTGGTCGAAGCGGGAGAGCGGTTCTTTGGCGGAGACTCAATTAATGAGGCCGAAAGTCAAGTGCGATTGATTCGTGAGCACTTGCACGTGGCTCGATCGAGCGAGAAGAGCTATGCGGTCGGCGTCGCCGTGAGTGAGTTTCGGCCAATGATTTTGTGTATCTCAAAGTCTCACCTTTGAAGGACATCGTCGTTTGGTGTCAAGGGCAAAGCGGCTCCTCGATATGTCGGGCCGTGTCGCGTCATCAAGAGTGGGAGCTGTTGCATACAAGCTAAATTGCCGGCTACACTCGAGGAGTGCATGATGTTTTCCATGTATCGCAATTGAAGAAGTGCCTCCGTGTTCCCGTGGAGGAAGCGCCATTGGAAAATATCGATGTGCAAGAAGATCTCGTCTTATCGTGAGCGCCTCGTTCGTATCCTCGAAGAGGTGAAGCGAACGAGGAACCGTGTGATCAAGTTCCTTAAAGTTCGATGGTCGAACCACTCAGGATGAAGCCACTTGGGAGCGGGAAGATCGTCTCCGTGCAGACTACCCGTCCTTCTTTTCCCAGTGATCAGAATCTCGGGGCGAGATTCCTGTAAGGGGGGAGATTTGTAACAGCTCTACGTTAGGGTTTGTATTTCAAATGTAAATTATGAGGAGAAATAAAAACTTTTGTTGCCTCATGAAATCATTTGAAGGTCTCCTGCATTTTTCCCTAGCATTTACCCCTTTCTTTAATCATGTTCTTGTGAGTGATAGTAGTTATCAACAAAATTATCAAACTAAAACTTGTGATCATCCTCTAGGAATATTTTTCCTATCATCTTGATCATCCTATCTACCTCTCTGAAAAATTTCACAGTTTTTAGATTTTGTTTGCTATTTCAAATGGCCAAGTCAAACTAGTTTGAAAATCTGGTCAAACATCTGAACATCAGCTTGTGAATTTTATTGGGAGAAATCTAGTGCATGAAAACTCCTGGAAAAATTACACAAGGTTTTCCTATGTTCCAGTAAGCTTCCATAAAAATTTCAGAATTTTTGGAGCTCTGGAACTACCTCGAAAAATTCCCCAAACCTTCCCTGTCTTTTTATTTCAAACCTGAAATCACTGTTCCTCGGGCTCGACCTAACCTCGCTCGAGTCCGACCAGCGCCCTCGGCTTGATCGCGCCAACTCGCGCGTCGCGAGTCTTTTAGCTCGTGACCGTCCGATGCAGATCGCACGGTCCACGTTCGCGTATGCAATCGACCGGTCCGAATGCATACAGAGATCTCGACCGTCCATCTCAGATCCAACGGTCAACACAATCCCGGTCGAGTCAGACCAACTGTTCGCGCCGCACTTGTCTCTGGCTCGCACCGCTTCGCTGCCGTCACTGACTAGCGGACCCCACCTGTCAGGACCGTCCTCGTCTTCTCCGCGTCTCACCGGAGCTCGCGGCCGCTCGCGCATGCTCGCCACGTCCCTCATCGCTGCCACCTTTCTGTCCTCGTGTCAGTCTGAGAAGTATCGCCGTGACTCCTTAAAGCCTTTGAGCTCACCCATGCGTCGTTTCCTTCGCTCTCTCGCTTTCTTCGCCCGTTTCTCTGTTTCGGCCAGAGAAGGGAACGAAGCTAGCACCGCCGTGCTAGCGCCGCCCTCGAGCCAGCGACCCCGCCGTCGTGCTCCTCTCACCACGCCGCCTCCATTTTTGCCAGCCCGGATCATCGGCGTGCCTTTATATCGCCGGAGCGACTTCGCCTCTCGCCTCGGTGATCTTGGTCACGTAAGTCGTCCGCGATCTAGTGAGTATCATGCTTTGGCGTTTGGTCCCTTAGGATCGCCCTGATCCACTGAGTCTAATGGAAGTCTTGTTTTCCTCTTTGATGCATCACCGAGGAAGCGCGACCAGTTCTTATTCGGGCTCGGTACTTCGCCGCCGCGGTGATTCCAGCCGCCTCAGACCTCCTTCGTTGGCGTAATCCGGGGCTTATCCTTCACGGGATCAAGCGGGCCGAGCGCACCTTCGGGGTCTTCGAAGCTCGCGGCGTCTTCTCGCGGAGCCGCACCTTCTTCTCGCCTCGTTCGCCGCGACTCGCCGCGGCATCCTCAAGTCGGGTCACCATCATCGAGTTCGTAAGGCGCGGTGAACTGAAGGTATAATCCTCGCCTTGAAACCTCTTGGTTCGCGCGATCCATTGCGCGGCGCGCGCCGTCCCGTCTTGGCGCGCTGTAACCGCGGTGGTGATTAGTTTAGCGCTAATCTTGCTTAGTATGAGTCTACGTCACGTGGGCCTCTCCGTTGTCGCGTTTAGAAAATCTCATTAATCCAACCGCTCAGATACTGCGTGTCGCCGCCATGTGGGTCCATCTTTGTCGATTTAGGATTGTGTAAATTTTGTTATACGTTTTCTCTGTCGGGACGCGTATTTTATCTGGGCATGTGTTTGAGGATTGCGTTCTATTAAGCCAAAGACGTATTCTTTGAATACGCCTTCGACGTCACCTGCTGCGTTGTCTGGTCGGCGCCCTCGCGCCGAGCCCTTTGTCATTCACTGTGGCTAGCTGATCGTGGTGTAAAGGAGAAATACTTTAGGATTTCCAAAATGTATTTCTTTTGTGCTGCTAATTCAATTAAACTTAGAAAATGCATAACTAAATCAATTTTTATCCAAATCGCATGAAACCAGTTCTGTTAATTTTCATTTTAAATATATTATTTACTAAAATTAGATTCAACCTTGTCCCTGTTAGCATAAATCTGTTGATTGATTAAATGGTGTATTATGTATTATCCAAATTAGAAAATTCATATCTTCCTCAAAAATTGTCCAAATCCAGTGAACCCAACTTTGAAAATTTTCATTTTTAGTATACTAATTATCAGAATAAGTTTTGGGTATGTTTCAGTTATTAAATTTTGTTAAGTATTTAACTAGTGCTTTAATGTGTATGTTAGCTTAGGAAATTGCTAGAAAATTCATCACCACTTCAAATAATTATTTCCCTGTTTCTAAAAATGTGTTAGATCATGTTAAAGCTGCTGTGTAAATCTTGGAATGTTTTGATGTTGTGTATGTTTGAGTTTTGTCGGTGTTATTCGTTCTTATTCGCTGTTATTTGTTCAATCGTTAGGCTTCGACATTTGCGGTACCCCTGAGAGCGACCCTTCGCAACAAATTGAACAACATCAGCCAGGCAAGCAGTTTGATCATGTTAATCCCAGTATTTTAAAGTCTAATATTTTTTTTCAACTGTATGTATGCATCGCTTATTTTGTGTTAAAATTGGTTAGTTAATCCTGTTAGTTGCACAATCTGTAGGCAAATAACATTCCTCTACTACCCGAGCCTAGGTTTTGCTGTGATTAGAGATCGCTGGATGATCTCTTGTCACTTAGTAGATCCGAGTCAATTTGCTTAGACATGCTTAGCTATCGGTAGAACTGGGCGGTTATCGACTTAGTCGGTAACCTGGATCACACAAAATTTACTATAACTGTATGTTTCAGCATTCTTGCTAAGTCTAATTGTGAAAACTAAAAATGAAAAACAAAATGATTTAGACTTGGGCACAACGGTATGTTGGTGTGATCTGTTGGGTGTGACTGGAATGGTGCCCGGGTCAATTAAGGACCGAACATCTTGTGAGTACCTGTTATCCAGGCATTTCGGCGTGCTAACCACACTAGAGTATATGGGACCTCTCTTGACCTAGTACTTTGGCGTGTATTGGCTCGGGTCGCGAGGAGGTCGCGGGAGGATGGTGTTGGGAGCATGGTAGTTGTCCGAAAAGCTTTACCCCGCAAAGGTAGTTGTCTTTTCGGCTTTACCATGTAAGCGTATGGATTTCTATCCATACGAGCGGCTCGTAGTTAATACGCAATATTGGAAAAAGTCTCGTAAGACTTAGCTGTGCCGGCATACCTTCGGAAGTGTGCTTTGGCGTAAAGGCGGTCTGAAGTGTGGGTACAGTGGTACACCCCTGCAGGGTTAAAAACTATTCGAATAGCCTCGTCCTAGGTGATGGACACGCTTGGGTAAGCTTTTCAAGAGTTAGACTACAACCTTTTTAAATTAAAACTTCTTTGGGTGGTACGAATCAGGGATTAAGTGGTATGTTGTGGTGACTATTGGGATAGTCACTTCTAGGTGGTTACTTGTATCTATCTTTATTTATGATTATTTCAACGATAAAACGCAATTGCAAACTTGCCTTTAAAGCGTATTACATTATTGCAAATAAAGTTAGCTTTATGCAAATGAAACATATGACCTCCACGGATAAGCTGCATGTAGCATATGAGCAGTGCGCTAGTTCACACGTCGGTCTTGCGAGTACAAAGACAATCTTTGTACTCATTGGCTTTGCTCAATGTTTTGTTGCAGAGGAAGAAGGTGAGCCCCAAGGGCCTCACTTACGTGAGTTCTGCTGCTGCCGTGTGCGGCGACTAGGCTTAGCGGTCGGTCGAGATGCCTTGTGGGTTGAAGGCACGATTGGCTTTGTTTATGGCCATCTTATGGCACTTTTGCTTCCGCCGCTCGTTCTTACGGTCTTTTTGTATCTTTTGGCCGGTTGGCCATTGTCTGTAATAACCATACTGTTGTTCACCTTCTGTTTGTAGTGTAATGTTTGGACTCTATGTATGGAATGGAGTTGATGCATAATTTTGTGGCGGGGTGTGTATACTGCATTCTGGGGAGTATACATATCTCGAGGCTCGGTTTATTTGATTTGTGATGCTAGGGCCAGGTGGTTGGCTAAGCATTACAAGCCAAATAAATTGGGATCCTCACACATTTGTTCAGGAGGATGACGTCGTTGAATATGCAGAGGAGCCTGTGGGGTCGTTGGTGACAAAGGTGTAGTAGTAGTGACCTCTACCTCATTGGAGGTAGGAGCAGAGCCACTAGGTGTAGACTCCATCGGTGTAGATATGTGTGTCGTAGAGTGAATCGGTGTTATCTTTTCATCGTCATCAGAGCCATAGAAGATGTCTTCAGGTGCGTCATTTACTTGTATACCTGCATTGTCAAATCTAATACCAGGACTAGCTTTATCAAAAGTGACCTCGCAGGTCTCTGCAATTTTGTTAGTTTCTAAGTTGAATACACGATAACCTCGAGTATGTGTTGCATATCCAAGAAAAATACCATCTGAGGATCTAGATTCAAACTTATCAAGATTTCCATGTTTAAGAATGAAACATCGACATCCAAACACCCTCAAATGAGAAATATTAGGAGAACGACCAAAACGAAGCTCATAGGAAGTATTATGCAATTTAGCTCGCAAAAATACTCTATTAGAAATATAGCAAGGAGTAGAAATAGCTTCAGTCCAAAACTTCTTAGGAGTAGCATGTTTATTTAACATTGTTCTAGCCATCTCAACCAAAGTTCTGTTTTTTCGTTCTACAACACCATTCTGTTGAGGCACAAGTGTTGAAGAGAATTGATGATCTAAACCTTTTTCAGTACAAAAAGAAGCAAATAATGTGTTCTTGAATTCAGTTCCGTTGTCACTTCTAATTGCTCTAAGTGCTCCTGGGAGTTCAGTGGCAAGTCTAAGAGCAAGCTCTCTAAAGTGACCAAAAGTTTCGTTCTTAGATGCCATGGAAAGACCTAGGAGTATCTAGAATAATCATCAACAATAACAAGAACATACCATTTACCTCCAATTGATTGAACTCTAGCAGGTCCTACAGTATCCATGTGCAATAGTTGTCCAGATGCATCAGTCATTTCACGTGAGAGTGGAGGATGTGATGCAGAGACCATCTTACCATGACGACATGGAGTGCAAACAAAATCCATTGGTTTTTCATTTTTAAGACCAAGTATTCCTCTAACAAGATTCATATTACTAATACAAGTGAGATGATCGAAACCAATATGACCTAATCTCCGGTGCCAGTAAAAAAGATCTTTAGAAGCAGATGAGACAAGGCACCTAAGATCAGATAAAGAGGAATATGAAAAATCGCCCTTAAATAGACGACCAACTCGAGTAATTTTGCACACCAGATCACCAGATGAATCTAAAATGCAGCAAGAATGCCTTTTAAAACTCACCTCAAGATTGTCGTCTATCAATTGTGAGACTGAAAGCAGATTATAGCTCAACTTACTAACAAGAGCAACATCTTTTAAAATGAACTTATCGTTGACGCGCACAGTACCTTTTGCGAGAACTCATCCTTGAGCATTGTCCCCAAAAGTGATCATCTTATCACCAGTGACATGAGTGAGGGAGGAGAGCCATCGTGAGTCTCCGGTCATGTGTCGAGAGCAACCGGGGTCAATGAACCATATGTTCTCCTTCCGCTTACGACGAGTCTACAAAGCACTAACAATCGTCGGTATCTTAGTACTGGGGTTAGAAAATAAAGATTTAGGTAGCCAGTACTGAGATACACGATAAACAGGAGCAACAACACTAGGACCAGAAACGTGTGTGCGTAAGTGATCAAAACGCCAAAAGGAAGCCTGTCTAATTGCCCCTTGAAATGCAAGCAATGCTGAATAAACATTATTTGAATTATAACCCAAACCAACACGTGAAACAGATTGAAAATCATCATAAAAGTTCTCTACAAACTTAGCTTTTGCATTAGCTCTAGGAACAACAACAGAGGATACACGTTTTTTTCTTAAAGAATTCAATCTTTCTTTTTTTCTCTTCCTTAACACATCTGAAGCAAAATTCATGGAAGTGCCCATCTCTACCACAATAGGTGCAATGAAATTTAACATAATTAGAATTCTTTTGTGATGATGAGCTAGCACCTACACCATTAGTAGAAGAGCTTTGCATAAAACCAGCAGATTTAAACACAGTTTGTTTTGGTTCAGATTTTGCTTTAAGTTTTCCAGGTTCAAGAAACTTAACAACTGTAGGAGGATTATTCTTCGCATGCTCAACAAAATTAAATCCTAGACCATGATTTTTAACACTCACTTTTGATTTATCTAGAATCATATTCAAAATTTTCTTCCCAAAAGAAAATCTTTCTAGAGTATCTTTAAGATACTCAATTTCTTTAGCTAGAGTAGGACAAGCAGTGCATGTGATAGATTCATTCACAATCTTCTTAGAAGCATTAGACTGAGCCAACCTTTCTTTTCAAAGAAAATCATTAAGTTGTCTAGTCAAAGCTTCTATTTCTATGGTGAGTTTAGGACAGTTAGAGCAAGAAGCTATCTCATGATAGAGCATCTGTTGAATTGTTTCCTGAGATGAATTAAGTCTAGCTTCTAGCAATCCACAATTAGAGCAAGTTTTAATCTGAGTATTACAATAATCATGTGTCAATCTTAGTTTATCAAGTTTAGCTGTTACATCCTCAAGTTGAACTAAGGTTGATGTATTAATTGTTCTAGCAGTTTCTAATTCGGAGTGTAAAACTTGACAAGACTCACAAGATTCATCATCAGGAATAGAAGCTCTAAGTCTATTAATTTCAGAAGTTAAGTTTTCAACAAGACAATTATTTTCTTTCAGTTTCTTTTTAGTCTTTTTCAACTCAATAGCAAGTTTAATAAAACCATCTTCAAGTTCATCATATGATGGTCTTACCTTATCGGGATCACTGTCATCGTCGTCGTTGTTGTCGTTTCATGCTATGAAGCACATGCCCGTGAAGTCGTTGTTGTTCTTCTTCTTACCTTTAGCATCATCATTGTCGTGGTTATCGTCGTCGCAACTTTCATATTCCACATCACTCAAATCAAGATGCTCGATAGCTGAAAGAACATTTTCAGCAAATTTTCGACGGAAATTACCACCCTTGGTGTTGTTGTTTTTGGATGGCCGACGACGGTAATTCTTGTCTTCCTTGATTATCTTCCCTTTGAGCTTGGGACAATCCACCTTAATGTGACCTGGCTCGCCACACTCATAGCACCTGATCGAACTTGGCACGTCACCTCGCTTCCTCATTCTTACGTTGTTGAGTGCCTTGTATGCCCGTGAGGAGATCAACACCAAATCCTTTTCAGGGAGCTATTCAAACTGTTCCTCTGAAAAAGAAGACAAAGCAGACAAAGGAAAAGAACTCGACGAAACAGCCTGCACGGGGTTAGTCATAAGTGCTAAAGATGAAGATTTATCGATCTTAGATTGAAAAGCTTCCATCTCATAGATTTTCAATCTAGAGAAAAGATCATCCATGGTTAAGGTATCTAAATCGATAGTTTGATTAATAGTTGTGACAACCATCAACCACTCAGAACCTAAAGATCTTAAAATTTTAGTTGCATTATCTTCATTAGTAGGAATAACATTAACACCGCGCAAATTACTCAATATTTTCTCAAAATGAGCAAAAAGATCATCAATAGATTCACGAGACTTCATAGCAAAATCAGAATATTCTTTTTGATAAACATTTTTACGCACTTTCTTAATTTTTGTGGTTCCCTCATGATAATCGCACAGAGTCTTCCATATTAAGTGAGCAGAATTAATATGAGCAACACAATCAAATTCTTTGCGAGAAATGCCTTGAAACAACAAGTTACGAGCTTGTGCATTTAAATCAACATCAGTTTTGTTTAGATCAGTAACAGTAATAGGAACCTCATAAGGTCTAGAAACTTTATTCCAAGCATCACTACCTTGAGCCTCAATATAAGCTTGCATACGACATTTCCAAAAAGCAAAATCAGTACCATCTAGCATGGGGGGATGATTTACATACCTCTCTGACGTCATAGTAACCCACTCTGATACCACTTGTAGGATCGTTAATGACAACCAGAGGGGGGTGAATGATTGTGTAAATTTTTTCGCACACTTCGTTGCCTTTGACCGAGTCGCGCGTGGAATTAAACGTGCTGTCTTCGCACGCACTTAATACTGTCCTTCGTGCAGGACTTCTCCGGTACAGCCCCAAACACGTAGAACAGCCAAGCACCACCCTGCCTCACGTGGGCAGCATGAAACAATTGCAACACATCAGTGCTAGCCTCTGCTGAAAAGATCGAACCGCCAGCAGGCTTTGGCCGCAAGTTCCAGCCGCCTGTCAGCCGCCTGTTAAGCAGTTATGAGCAATCAATCGAGTCTCCACCAGCGTGCTCCACCTAGATTTTTAGCCGCCGCAAGCACCACGTAGCTTTGTTAGCCGCAACTAGCACATCTCGCCAGGAGCCGCCGCCAACAACAGATTTTCCTATTGTTTCGTATGCATCCAAAAGCCACACTAGTAATCTCTTTTTTTATTCACTCATGCATGCAAAAGCATGTCTTCCTGAAAGCATGGCAGCACTATGCCTAGATTGGTTTTTCAGCAAACCAACAGCCGCCAGCCACCTTTTTTTATCTCACGAGATTAGATCTCAACTCCCAAACGGCATCGGACTACCATACGTGTTTTTCACGTAACCGTATAGCCGCCGGAGCCCACACAACAATATCCTCGTACACAGAGAAATCTAATCCAAACAACCAAGGATTTTTCAATTTCTCTTAGCCTTCCAATTTTGTACACCCCAAAATTATCACGTGACGTAGTCTTCGGACTGCACCTCCATAACTCCAACACGCATCATCCATCTTTGATCTCTATACGCCCCAACTCAAGCCCGACCATCTCCTGCAGCATCTACGACCCTTTGAACCATGACTTCGCACCAAGCCACCTCCCGGCCATCGCCGTAGACCACGGTCGTCTCTGAGTTACCCTGCACATGCAAAGACCAAGACACCATCTTTTTCCGGCACAAGTTCGTCCCAACTTAACCGACATAAGTCCACACACGCCACATGTCTCAAATAGCATCAGTACCCAACATTGTCAATTATTCATCACTAAAATAATCTAGACCTGGCCACATGGTCTAACAGAGGAGGAAGAAAGGAAAGAGAGGAAAGGCAGAGGTCTGCCATGTGTGAGGGGGAAAAAAGGAGAAAAAGGAAAGGAAAGAAATAGGAAAGAAAAGGAAAGAAAAAGAGAGAGGTGGGGATCCGGTGTGGAAGATTCGGTGTTGATCTTGGATCCGTTGTGGAGGATCCGGTGTGGAGGTGTGGAGGATCTGATCCGATGTGGAAGTGTGACGATCTTATCTGGTATGGAGGATCTGATGTGGTGTGGTAGGATATGGTGTAGATCTAGATCAGTGAATGATCTGGTGTGGTTGCGTGTGTTGTGTTGGGGAAAGGAAAGAGAGGATGGTGTGTTTGCTAAGAGTTCTAGCTGCTGTGTTGCTTAGTGGTAACAGTATCGGAGGTTACGATGGAAGATATGGAAGATAGAAGAAGATTGTTCAGGTAGTGCTTTGGTGGTTATGCTAATGGTGGAATTGATATTGTGCAGTGGTGTTGGTATGGGTGCCGGAGATAGTGTTGCTGGAGATGTCTAAAAGAGGATTAGGATTGGAGTCGGACGTAATGGTTTGTGATAGAAGCCAAGACTGTGAGCGTGTGGGCGGAGTGGTAGAGGCCGGGGGTGGTTGAGGGTACGAGGGTAGAGGAAGATGAGGTTAAGGTCGGGCCAGCTGGTAGATGGTAGAGATGGATTTGATAAAGTTTCTGATAGTATTGGTGGTAAGTAATTTTTTGGTCTTAGTAATGGTATTGGCTATGGAGTCAATGGATGGTAGGTTTTGGTATATTCTAGTAATAGTATTGTAATATGTAACAAGATAGATATGATTATTATCTCATGCCCATCTTGAGGGAAGATGTTGGAGATTTTAGAGTTTAGGTAAAAATCCAAGTTGTGTACAAGTCGGACACAAATTGTGTTAGAGTCGGACTGTAATATTTAACACTATAAATAAAGGGTGTGTAGATCCCAGGAGAGATACACAACTATACATGTATATTAATCTGACTTCAAACAAACTATTTGGTCAATTGTCTCATCATTGGGGCGAATGCAAATATCTAATAAAGCTACGTATCTCAAAAAGTAACATCACTGGAGTGATTCCGCAAACGATGGGTCATCTGCCTCAACTATTCAATTTGAATAAGCATGAAGGAAAGTTACCAGAAGTTGGCCATCTGAAAGCACTATTCAATTTGAGCCTTGCTGACAACTTGCTTTATGATAGCATACCACAATTTGGACAACCGTCCAATTTGGAGTATTTAGATTTATCATCGAATAACCTAAGTGGTTCGATACAAGGATCAGTTGAACGTTGTCTCAAACTTCTGTTTCTGAGGTTGAGTCACAATATCACTTCAATGGCAACGTACCTATCGAACTTGGGATGTTGATAATCCTAAATTGCTTGCTTGATTTAAGTGATAATTCTTTTGTGGGGACCATACCAAGTCATCTAAGCAGTCTAAACATGCTACAAGCTCTAAATTTGTCCCACAATGCATTGAATGCCACAATTCCACCTTCTTTTCAGAAAATGATCGGCTTGTCATTCATGGATGTGTCATATAATGAATTGGAAGGTGCAGTCTCACAAAATGGGATATTCAAAGAAGCTCCAATTGAAAGGTTCATGCATAATAAGCATCTAACAAAAGTTTACTAGGGAAATAGCTTTTTAAGCTACTTAATGAAGAAGGGGTATGGCAAACTTTGCTAAAAAGAAAATATTTGGGTGAGAAGAGTCTGTCGCAGGTGGTTAACAAGCCTGAGATTTCACATTTGTGGTCGGGTCTAATGAAATTTAAGGATCATTTTTTCGCTTTGGCTCATTTCAAGTTAAAAATGGAATGCAAACTAGGTTCTAAGAAGATATTTGGTTAGGAGACTCTCCACTAAAAAGACAATATACAATCCTTTATAATGTGGTGAGGAAAAATGATGATACAGTAGCAAATATTATGAGTTCGATTGCTTTAAATATTTCTTTTCGTAGACCTATTATTGGGCATAAGTTACATGCTTGGAATGAGTTAATTTCGAGAATTGCCAATTTACAACTGAGTTCACAAAAAGATATTTTTAGGTGGAATTTGAATAAGTCTGGACTATTTTTGATACAGTCTTTATATGCGGCACTAATTGGACATTATCAAGTCCCCATTAGGGATTTATTTTGGTTAATTAAAATTTCATTAAAAGTGAAAATATTCCTTTGGTATCTCAAAAGAGGGGTAGTATTAACTAAACATAATCTGCTCAAAAGAAATTGGAGGGAAATCAAAAAGTGTTGTTTATGTATTACAGAGAAAACAATTCAACATCTTTTTATTAACTATCCTTTTACACGTCTTGTATGGTGGGTTGTTCAATGTGCGTTTCAATTATCTCCTCCTGAGAATATAGCCAATATGTTTAGGAATTGGTTAGTCGATATCCCAAAAAAAAAAAAATTAAAAACACAACTTATAGGAGCCATCGCTTTATGTTGGTCTATTTGGTTATGTCGGAATGATATTATTTTTGATAAAAAGATTATCACTAATCCCTTATAAGTTATCTTATTGAGTGGTCACTGGCTGAGGACTTAGGCAAATATGCAGAAACCGACCCAGAAGGAGTCTATGTTGATAAAGAAGCGCTAGGTTGGAGTTTGTGACAAAGCAAATCTTCAACAATCATAGGTGACGGTTTAGTCATAGGATTTGTAATGATTGAGTTAAAGTTCAGTCGTCATTTGGTTGTAAGGCTTAGAGCCACCTTCAACTTTTTGGTTATCTTTGGAATTTTGAACGGTGTATTAAACTGGGCTATGTGCATCTTTGATGCAGAGACCGGAAGAGTTTTCTCTTCTATTATCTAAAAAATGTGGTTCAGTCAAGGGTTTGCCTCTTTGCAACCCAACTAAGACACTGGGTGGTGGACAAAGAAAGCAATGCAAAGCAATTTTGTTAGCTATAATAACTACTGTAGCATCTATTCTCCTTGCTGTCTCATTTATGATGTTCCTGTGTAAAACAAAGAAATCCATGGCACAAAATGCGAATGAAGTGCAATGCACAAAAGTATTCACTGTTTGGAACTTCAACGGAGGAGATGTGTACAATCATATTGTTAAAGCAACACAGAATTTCAGTGAGAAGTATTGCATTGGGACTGGAGGGTACGGGTTTGTCTATAGAGCTGAGCTACAAACGGGTGAGATTTTTGCAGTAAAGAAGATTCATCTGATGGAAGACAAGGAGCTATTCGACTGTGAAAGAGGCCTTGATGCAGATTCAACATCGGAACATTGTGAAGCTATTCGACTACTGTTCTGCTGATCAAGGCGGCTTTCTTGTCTATGAATACATGGATAGAGGAAGCCTAGCGACAGCTCTAATGACCAAGGAAACTGCAATTGAATTGGATTGGATGAGGAGGTTAAATATTGCCAAGGACGTGGCTCATGCCTTATCTTACATGCATAATGATTGTCTTGCACCAATAGTGCACCGAGATATAACAAGCAACAATATTCTGCTTGATCAGGGATTCAGAGTTTGCATCTCTGATTTTGGTATAGCTAAGATACTAGATCTGCAAGCATCAAACTGCACAAGGCTTGTTGGGACAAAAGGATATATTGCCCCAGGTAAAATACTACCTAAGTTGGAGACATTAATATTACTATCGATTTATTTAGCGAGTTTTTACCTAGTTTAGCAAAAGTGTCATGTTTTTTTATCTACTATTAAGCATCCATCTTCTCAATTAATTAAAGTTGTATATAATATGTAAGTCTTTATGCATGAAAAATGTCATTCCTAAGGAACTACACACTGGCATGTTTTATGTTTATTTGTGGGACAATTTGCTACTGTGAGAAGTAGCATATGTTGATTTGTAGAAAAATGCTCCTCTGCTCCACCAAAAAATTGCAGAGATCAAAGAAATTTGGGATTTGACGAGTATATTTGCATATACTTATTAGTAGGCACATGTGCTTTAGATCTGTACAAATTTATTTTAGTGTGTATAGAAGTGTAGAAGCATTCCCGTAACTACATGAAAGAGGGGAAGCATCTAGTGAAAACTGGTACTTCAGTGCAAAGCTGCAAACTCAGCAGGACAAGCATCTCATTTTGCCTGAAGGGCCGTGATTTGTGCAGGCTGGGTAAACCCCACTTAGACTATTTTATGAGGGAATCAAGGATTTGCACCTCAAAGATCGGTAATTGAGGATTTGCCACTCGAGTAACAAATTCTCAAATGCACTTCTTTGTAGTGACAAATCCTCAATTTAATATTCATCGAGCTCGAGCTAGCAGTGCGAGTGGTAGACTGGGAGGATAACACGGGGTGGGCGGAGAGGAATTGTTATTTCAAAGATCAGGTTCTTTTGAAAATGACGAATAAATGAGTGACTGGCCGGGCCATTCCATTCAAATTTTGGCTATATAACAAAATTAGGCAGCTAACCTGCTAGGCTTGCACCCTTGCACCGAGGTACTGGTTTTCACTAGATACTTGCAATGGAGATATTGAATTTCCACCCGCACTGCAGTCAATTATGTTGTCTAAAATCACCATGCTATAATTCTTACGTATCATGATATGTCTATCCCTGCAATAACTTCCATTAGTATATATAGTAGGTAGACATGGGTTATCAGACTAAACTCTTAATCTTGACATAGCAGAGCTTGCATATGCAATGAGGGTGACAGAGAAATGCGACATTTATAGCTTTGGAGTTCTCATTCTTGAGTTGTTCATGGGGCACCATCCAGGTGATTTTCTCTCATCCCTCTCACGTACCACCAAGACAAGTATATCGTTGGGGTAAACGAGAGGCGCCCATTGTGTCAACACACATGTAATCCTTCCTAATTCCATTGAAACCAACTGCACTACCAGTTTCAATTTTTCTTATAATCAAAGGAAAAAGCAGCCAATAAAATATAATAAGAACAATGATCACAACCAACACAAGAAGATTTTAAATAGCACCCTCCATCGTGCCTGGGGACTCACCTCGTTCCGCCACGTGGTCAAATAGCGTGCCCTAGGGCGCTGGATTCACCTCTGTCGCGCCCCTAGGGGCAAGAAATACGCTCTGTTGTGCCCCAGGGGCACGGTTTTACCCTCGTGGCGTGTCCGGGGTATCGCCGTCGCCCAGAGGCATGGAAATACCTCATCCATCCCTAGGGGCACGGAAATACCCCTAAGGCCTAGACGCGACACGTGGCACGGATCCCCAGAAAAGGCTAAGAGTTATAAGAATTTTTAAATATAGCAAATGAGCTAAAACAAATATAAAAATTGTTGTGAAGGCTCCTGACACCATGTACTTACTTGTGTAATTTTTCCAGAATTTTATCTGTTCTAGATTTTCTCGAAAATTCCTTTAAGGCTACTGTTTGTATGCAAATGAAATAATCAATTTGAGAAAAATTCAAAAACATGCTAAAAATACTTTCCACATTTATTCTCAGTATAATTATGCCAAGTTTACAATTTTTTGGATGTTACAAATCGAGTGATCAGATCAGACAAAACCAAAAATCGTAGATAGTAAATGTAATAGTACAATTAGTACTACTTGTAGCATGAAGGAAATAGTATTGCTACCCGAAGTCGACCGGGACGTAGAGGAAATCGTACTCGGACTTCACGGTAACATTCCGATATGGTTTTTATCTTTTTTTTACGGAGTTAAAAAAAGAAGAAGTAAATATTATCACAAGACCGTACTGTTTTAGCAAAAAAAAAACTCTCTCCGTGCCCCGTTGTCTGGGGGCTGGACTCACCTTGTTTTGCCAAGTGTCAAATACTGTGCCCTAAGGGGTTGGATTCACCTCTGTCGCACCCCTAGGGCAGGAAATATGCTCTGTCGTGCCCTAGGGGCACGGTTTTTCCCTCGTGGTGCCACGTGACGCATCCAGGGTATTGTCGTGGCCCAGAGGCGCAGAAATACCTCATCTGGCCCTAGGGGCATGAAATACCTCGGACGCGCCATGTGGCGCAGATTCCCTCCCAGAAAAGGAGATTTGATTATTTGCCACTGCCAAAGATATGCAAATTTAGGATTTGCCACTTATGTGACTCTGACATGTGACCTTGGGATCCGCATCTCATTCACACATGAGTAGCAAATCTTGAAATCCACATCTTTGCAGTGGTATATAATTGATTATTCCTCCAAGAAAAGGAAAGATTGAGAGTTGTAAGAATTTCAAAATATAACAAATGATCTCCAACAATTATGAAAATTTTTGTGGAGGCTCCTGACATAGTGTACTTGGTTTTGTAATTTTTTTTCATAATTTTATCTATTCTGCATTTTTCTCAAAAATTCCTTTAAAGCTACTGTTTGTATGCAAATGAAATAATCGACTCGAGGATAATTTCAATAATATGCTCAAAATATTTTCCACATTTATTATCAGTATAATTATCCCAAGTTTACAACTTTTAGATGTTACAAATTGAGTGATCAGATCAGACAAAACAAAAAAATCGTAGATTGTAAAAGTAGTAGTATGATTATTACTACTCGGAGCATGAAGGGAATAGTATTGCTACCCAAAGTTGACTGGGACCTATAGGAAATCGTACTCCGACTTCATGGCAACATTCCGATACGGTTTTTATCTTCTTTATGAAGCTAAAAAAAATAAGAAGTAAATATTATCACAAGACCAAGCCAGCGGGCACAAAGAGTTTTTGGCTTAAATAGCTCCAAAATTTGTAACATCCAAAAATTTTAAATTTGGGATAATTATACTGATAATAAATGTGGAAAGTATTTTGAGCATGTTTTTAAATTTTTTCTCAAATCGATTATTTCATTTGCATACAAAGAGTAGCCTTAAAGGAATTTTTGAGAAAAATACAGAATAGATAAAATTATAAAAAAATTACACAAGCAAGTACACTGTGTCAGGAGCCTTCAAAATAATTTTCATAATTTGTGGAGCTAATTTTCTATATTTATAAATTCCTATAACTCTTAGCCTTTCCTAGGAGGAAATCCGCGCCATGTGGTGCGTCCAGGGTATTTCTGCGCCTCTGGGGACCAGACAAGGTATTTGTGCGCTTCTTGGCCATGGCAATACCACGGACACGCCATGTTGCGCCACGAGGTGAAAACCATGCCCCTAGGGCATGACAGAGCATATTTCCTACACTTGGGGCATGACAGAGGTGAATCTGGCACCTTGGGGCGCGATATTTGACGCGTGACGAAACGGGGCAAGTCCGCCCCCAAGCACGGTGAAGGGTGTCATTTTTGTAAATACTAGTCATGTGCCCGTGCGTTACAACAAAAAATTAATTTTTGCATAAAATATATTGTTGCAGCTCACCAATCTCTCTATTGCTATTCATAAGTTAAAACTTTCATATCTTATAGTAGAGGCAAGAAGGTTTCCTTGTTGCGGGTTTGACTAAACAACCATGCAAAATAAATTTAGTACGTCACACATATCCAGATAGCGAAAACAGGAAATTAGTTACAAAAGAACATGAAGATGTATTGATTCTTTCGGTTAGCATGAATCATGATATAATTAAAAAATATTGTGTTTACAAAGTAAATTTGTTATTTATACAGTTTATTATCACAAAACATCAAAATATATATTGCTCGGAGCAGCATGCGCCTCATTGATGCTGCTTGTATGTTTTCCAACTGATTGCCTCCGCCAAGTTAAAAAACGAAGAAAAAGAAAAGGACGATAAGACCATTAGGGGAGAATTTTGACAAACTGGAATATACCATTGTCAGAGGGGCAAAGAGGTATCCGAGCCAGGATGTCGGACCCGGATTTCCTAAATCCGAATCCTCTGTGAAAACACTATGTTATTCCCTGGATCAGTAGATAGCATTCACAGGCACATTGCTGAATCATTCATACAAGGCGTGAACTAAAACATTCAAATATATTACAACCAACAGAGTGACATAGACCACGTCGAGTCGAGTTTTACACACGGGCCGAACATGTCAAATTGATTACATTACAAGGAAGCAACGTAATGCGAGGTAAATTGAGAACATCGATCCGAGACTATCCTCTTGGGTACTCCATGTAAACACACAATACGAGTCATATACAACTCGGCTAACTTGTCTCCCTTGTAAGTTGCCTTTACTGGGATGAAGTGGGCGACTTTAGTCAATCTGTCAACTATAACCCATACTGAGTCACAACCAGACTTGGTTCGAAGCAAACCGGTAATGAAATCCATTCCAATTTCTTCCCATTTCCACTGAGGAATCTGTAGCGATTGAAGTAATCCTGCTGGTTTTTGATGTTCAGCTTTGATTCGCTGGCACACATCACAACAAGCTACATACTCAGCGATGTCTCTTTTCATTCGCGGCCACCAATACAAAATCTTGATATCTTGATACATCTTGGTACTGCTTGGGTGCAGGGTGTAAGCTGAGCTATGAGCTTCTTTTAGAATCAAATTCTTGAGTTCCTTCTGGTGGGGAACAAAGAGGCGTTTCTCATACCATAGGACTCCCTGTTGATCTTCGATCATCTTAGGGGCTTTTCCTTTTGCCATGAGATGCTTAAATCTCTGGACTCTAGGATGTCTTTCATGAGCGGTCTTGATCTGCTCCTCTAGAGTTGGATGGGCTTTCATAGCGTCTACAACGCCTTGTTCTATTAAACAAAGGTTGAGGGCTTCAAAATCTTTGTAGAGCTCAGGTTGATACTCTTGAATCATGATATTACTGCAGTAGGATTTACGGCTTAATGCATCAAGAACTACATTAGCCTTTCCAAGATGGTAATGGACATCCAAATTGTAATCCTTTATTAGCTCTAACCATCTTCTCTGTCGGAGGTTGAGGTCTGATTAGGTGAAAAAGTACTTGAGACTCTTGTGGTCTGTGTAGATATTACAATGATTTTCAATAAACTAATGTCGCCAAATCTTTAAGGCATGCACTACTGATGCTAGCTCCAAATCATGAGTTGGATAGTTGTCTTCATGAGGGTGGAGTTGTCTGGACACATAAACTACAACTTTTCCTCCTTGCATGAGAACGCAACTAAGACCTTGGCATGATGCATTACAGTAGACTTCAAAGTCTTGATGTATGTCCGACAGGATCAACACTAGTGCAGAAGTTAACTTCTTATTTAATTCTTGGAAACCTTTTTCACAAGATTCTGTCCATGCATACTTCTTTTCCTTTTTGAGAAGATGGTCATCGGTTTGGCAAGCTTAGAGAACCCTTCTATAAAGCGTCTGTAGTATCCGGCCAAACTGAGAAAAATTACACACTTCAGCTACTGATGTAGGCTGTTTCCAATCCATCACAGCTTCTACTTTGGATGGATCTACTGCGATTCCCCCATCGGATACAATGTGTTCGAGGAAACTGATCTCATGAAGCCAAAATTCACATTTATTGCGAATACAATGTGTTCGAGGAAACTGATCTCATGAAGCCAAAATTCACATTTACTGTACTTGGCATAAAGCTCATGCTCTTTAAGCTTTTCTAAGACCAATTGCAAATGTTCAGCATGCTCTTCATTGGTCTTTGGATAGATCAAGATGTCGTCTATGAACATGACCACAAACTTATCTAAGTATTCCATAAATACTTTGTTCATGAGGTTCATGAAGTAGGCTGGCGCATTGGTCAAGCCAAACGACATGACCGTGAACTCATATAGGGCATACCGGGTGGTAAAAGCCGTTTTAGGGATGTCCTCAGCCCTAATCTTGAGTTAATGGTGTCCTGACCTTAGGTCTATCTTGGAGAAGACTGTTGCGCTCAACAACTAGTCAAACAGGACATCGATGCGGGGCAAAGGATACTTGTTCTTGATGGTCACATCATTGAGTGCTCGTAGTCTATACACAATCTGGCGGTGCCATCCTTCACAAACAGCACTAGCGAACTCCAGGGAGATGAGCTAGGTCTAATGAATCCTTTTTCTTGCAAGTCTTCAATTTGCGTCTCCAGCTCTTCTAGCTCGTTGACGGTCATTCTATATGGTCTCTTGGCAATTGAGCTGTCCCTGGCTTCAAGTTGATTACAAACTCAATATCTCTGTCTAGTGGCATACCTGGTAACTCTTCTGGGAAGACGTCGGGGTAAGGTTGGACTACATGTGTCGTCTCTAAGGACAACCCTTCGAGATGGTGGACTGCTCGATCCAAAGGAGAGGAACGATCCACACTAACCCTTATTATGGTCTCTGGGGTCTTGGTGAGCACCACCTTTCTGTTGGCACAATCCAATAATCCTTGATATTTAGCCAGCCAATCCATCCCTAGGATGATATCTAGAGTTTGGGATTCTAACACAAGAAGATTTGCTAGGAAAGTGAAATTTTCCAAAGCAATCTCTACTCTGGGACTAACTGAGGTAGCATAATGGGGTTCCCCAGATGAACTAAGTACCACGGGTTTCTTTAACTTATAGGTTGGCAATATAAGCCTTCCAACAAACTTTCTTGAAACAAAAGAGTGCGAAGCTCCGGAATCAAACAAAACTTGTGCGGGTACCGAATTAACAGGGAATGTACCCATTAGTATTCCTGTGGCATCTTGAGCTTCCTTGGCTGTGACGTGGTTCACACGGCCGTGGCTTTTTGTTGGGCTAGACCTTGATGCTTGCGAAGTCTGATGACTCTTTCTTGGAGTTGAGGTCCGGCCTTGAATTGGAGCGGCTCCTGTGTTGGGCCTTGCTGGAGCATTATGACGGTGAGGACAACGATTGGTGAAGTTTTCTTTTTCTCCACAAGCGAAGCAGTGGAGGTGTGCTGCGGGGTTGACTGTTGCGGGTGGTCCAGCGGGGCGAACAGTGCGAAAACCACTTCCATGAGGATGCGGGGCGGGAGCTTGAGTCTTGTGGGACTGGGCTGCAGATGATCTGAAGGATGAGCCGCCCTGAAATGTTGTCTTCTGGGGAAAGTTACCTTGTGGCCTCTGGAATGACATCTTCCTTTTGCGGCTAACCTCTGCAGTCTTCTTTTCATTTTCAAGCACTAAGGCTTTGTTGACTAGGTGATAGAAGCTGGAGAAATCGTGAAGGATAAGCTGGACTCGCATATCTTCACACATTCCTTCCATGAAGTGATCAATCTTTTCCTCTTCATCTACTACATCATTGGGGGTGTAGCGGGCAAGCTGGTTAAACTTGGTTAGGTATTCATTGACTGACTGATGGTCCTGCTTGAGAGCTCTGAATTCGTTCTTCTTCAATCTCATGGTACCGGCTAGTACGAAGTTGGTTCTGAAAACGGCTTTGAACTCAATCCATGGAATTGGTTGCCATGCGAGTTCAGTCTCTTTTATTTGTACTTCAGCAACTGCTTCTACAGTGGCAGCAGCGGCGGGGGCTGGTGGAACTCTAGTCGCGGATGCTGTGACTTCTGGTGCTTCTACCTCTTCTTCTTCTTATGACTCTGGACTTTCATCACCTCGGGCAGCGAGATAATTCTCCCACCAAGCGACGGCGACTCCTTTCAGTTGATGGGTGGCCAAATCCACCTTGTCTTCATCTGAGCAATGGGCTAGACGAAGATTCTTCTCAGTATCTCTGAGCCAATCTTCAGCTTCTAGGGGTTCATTGGCTGATGCAAAGGTGAGGGGTCTGGTCTTGAGGAAGTCTGCAAGCTTGGAGTTACGACCGGTGGTCCGGTCTGCTGACTGGTTAGCAAGGCCTGAAGAATTTGAGTCTACTGGAACATGACTTGAGCCATTGTTGGGTTTGCTGGTGGTGGAGGAGGTAGATCTTGTCCACGGCCTCGACCACGTTCACGACCTCTTCCTCGGCCTGTTGCATAGGCACCACGGACTGGGGTGGCGGCTCTTCTTTGCGGCATCTGAAGGAACACTAAGGCTTAGAGCTAGAGGAAGTATATGAGGGTTCACTAGCCCTCTAAAGCACACCCAGAAGAACTTCAACCAACAAGAAGATCGAAAAAGCACAATACAAAGCCTAGAATGGCTACATTATACTAAGAGAGTTAGGTGTTACATGACTCCGGGAACATAGCATATAGGCTAAGCTAAGTCATGACACAGGATACAAACATATCATCTATAAAAGGAGGAAATAGAAAGTGCTTGCAACACAAAAGATTGCCTAGCAAGCACTGGTAGCTAACCTAGACTAGCCTGACTACTCCACAGGGGAGCGGGAGCGGGAACAGCTTTGACTGAAGCTCAACGAGAAGGAGCGATCACTGCTGAGACTGGGCGAGCGGGAGCAGGAGCGGGAACAACTGAGGTAGCGTCCACGGCTGGACTCATCAAACCCAAGCGACGGACTGGGGCATCGCACGCTCTTGCGTGCAGTCGTCCTGGTGCGGACCCCTCGGGTTGGAGTGGTCGGTCAAGCGTCCTGTCGCCGGAGGCGATGGCTGGTGGAGGAACTGGAGCTGGAGTTGGAGCTGAGATTGCAGTGGCAGCTGCGAGATGTGCCAACTCTGCGACGGTGGCATCTCTTTCCTGCTTCACCTCAGAGAGAGTTGCAACCCCTCTGATCAGTTGGTTGCGAAGGGTGTTGGTGTGGGCGCAACCGCCAGCAAGTAGCACCCGAAGTTGACTGATCTTGACCACATTGGAGTGAATGGTAGCTATCATCACCTGCGTGAGTTGCACCTGATGCGTCAGGCGGGATCGTCGCCTCTGGCATCGAAGACCTTCGAAATACGCTCTCCGTCGGGGTGATACGGGAAGAAGCAGAACGGTAACCTCAGCTGGAGGTCCTCGTACATCCAGCACAAGCGAGTGGAGGTGATGCGGGCTACATCTTGAATGGCATCAACGCTGCTGCATTGGGGTACCTCAGCCTGGAAGGTGTGGGCAACAAACTCTCCAATCCTGGCGGAGAGGTAGACCTCCATGGTCCACGATTCCCGGGCCTCGATCATTGTCTTTCGGCCCCAGAAGATAGGCTGGTGGGGAAAAGTCAGGTACTGCATCAGCTAGCGAAGGATGTCCGCAAACCCTCCTTCATTCTCTCCATGAGAGAGGAGGTCCCACTAGCCATCGGACGGCGGGGTATCCATCTACAATTTTTTTAAAACAGGAGAAAAGGTCAGTAAAACTGAATGAGGGTAAGGATAAGTACAGAACTAGGAATGATGAGTAAAAGCAATAAGGATGCTATCTTTTGTCAAAGCTTTTCTTAATTTTTTGAAAATAAGACCCAAGTCCTTAAGGCAACGGCCAATCTAACTAAAGACTCTACAGTCGTATGCTCTGATACCAGCTCTGTCGGACCCGAATTTCTTACATCTGAAAACTCTGTGAAAAAGACTGTGCTATTCCCTGGATTAGTAGATAGCACTCACAGGCACATTGCTGAATCATTCATACAAGGCGTGAACTAAAACATTCAAATATATTACAACCAACAGAGTGACATAGACCATGTCGGGTTGAGTTTTACACATGGGCCGAACAGACCAAATTGATTACATTACAAGGAAGCAACGTAAACTACAGCGGAAGCAAAAGGGGTAGGGCTCAACTCTCCATAGGCAAGCGACCGGGGTGATATGTGTACGACTGATATTAACCAAGGTCTAGATAATATCGGTTGTACGCAAATACCGAACGAGTCCACTTAGACTAGGCGAGACCTAGACTACAAAGCTAGTTTACTCTTCGTCATTTCCTTGCCCTTCGACTTTTGGGTCCTCGTAGAAAGCGTAGTCTCCTTCCTCCACATTATCTGAAAGGTTTGGGGAGAGAGCGAGGATGAGCACAACTTTCGTGCTCGCGAGCCAACATGCAATGCAATTATATACATGCAAGGCTTGACAAGGATGGCTCAGTTCTTTTTATTTGCTAAAGCAAGTTTTCAATTATTATACTACAAGATCCTATCACTTAGCATTTTTACCAAATTGTATTTTAACAAAGAGAGAGAGAGAGAGAGAGAGAGAGAGAGAGTAATTGTGCAATACTTGTATCAGTAGAGGTTCCCTCCATCGGAAACTCTACCGGATGCTTACTTTGCTTATGGCTACATCCACCATTAAGCAGCGATGGGTACAACCACCCAGGAAAAACCAAACTCAAGGCTAGGTGAGTCCGCCACATTTTCATACCACCCCACAAAGGTTTTTGAAATAGAACTAACTCAAGTTAAGTTCCCATGTCCGCCTTTGACCGTAGGCACGGCTGTTTAAACAGTTTAGACTCTGCAGAGATTGTACACTTTACCCATAAGAGATAATCAACTCGTTGCCCTACACGATTCCTTAGTCATGTAGTTGAGAGATCATCACAATAACCTTTCAAGTATCTCGCCCTTCCCGTCATCTCACCCATATGGGGTTACGCCTATAGATTGTGTGGGATGTTCACCACAACGTCTAGTGCAGCTGGCCCCGGCCACAATGTCTAGCGTAGCTGGTAACTTTACCATTCCCATGGTGCCCTTTTCAAGTCGGAACACATCCGCCACTTGTACTACCACAATCCTCTTCCGAGAGTTGACTTCCAGGGTTTGATAGTTTTACTAAGCCAAGTTGCACTTTGCACACTTACGGTTGTACTTGTTTTACATGGGAGCTCGTGATAAGATTAAGTCCTTAGGGTTGTCTGGGCGGTTCATTCCACATACCAACCACAAAACAGCAGTCCTCGGGCTACATCAGCACCCACTGTCGTACATGTCGCCTCACCATCCACCTAGACAAAACAGCAAGTTGAGAGGGTTTTGAGTAAACCAAACCATCACATTTATCTCAGTCATGGACCACCAATGATTGCCTAAACCATTTCATTTTTGAAGAGATCATGAGTAGGACATTTTAAATGTCCCAGTACTTAAGCAAGACTAGCATGTCGCTTAAGTACAACCTATACTAGTATTTACCAAATAGTTACTAGGGTGACAAGGGAATAAAGGATTCAAATTGACAAGGATGGTATAATAAGTAATTAATCATCAAATGAGTGTTTAACTACCTTAAGCTTTAACATACATTTGCTTAAAGAATTAAAGCATGCAATTTCGGTGATTTTAGAGGAATATAATTTGCATAAAGATGTGGGATCAATATGATCAAAGTATTGACTCGCCTTGGTTAAAAGCAGAAGGGTCTTGGAGGTTTTGTGCTTGGTCCCACTGGAGATCTCCTGCTCCTTCAAACTCTACTCAGACGAATGCACCAGAAAGAGGAGCAAACAAGCAGACAAAACAAATAAATACACAAGAACTAAACAAAAGAACTCCAAATTAAATAAGACCAGAGCTAAAAGCAAGATCTTGAGTTGGACAAACAAGAACGCTGTAATCAGAGTTACAACGGAGAGGGAGGTCCAACTGAGAGGGATGTCCAACACGAGAAACTCACCAAGGCCGAGAGAGAGGTCGGAGGGGAACGGTGGCGACTTTGGTGGACTTACCCGGAAATAAGGGAGCGGCGAAGGGAAGAACAAGGGGCACAGAGGCCCTTTTATAGGCGGCCAAGGGGGCTTGGAGCCATTGGGGCGGCAAGAGGAGCGCGCGGTTTCGAGACGGCGTTGGCGTGGGCGCACTAGCACGGAGGCGACAGGGCGAGTAGCAGGTGGCTGCAGGGAAAGGCGTCAGAGAAGTGACGACTTTGAAGTCTGGCTGACGCGGGTGCAGAGCTTGGAGGGGGAGCGCTAGTGTGGCAAGGACGGCAAGGAATACCATGGCGTGGGCACGGTGGAGAGATGGCACACGGGCGAAATGACAGGGCGAGGAAGGGTGTCGAAGTCGCGGAGGGCAGGGGAGTTGGTGCAGCGCAGCAATGGCAGGGAGTTGGTGGCGCAGAGGGAGTGGGTGTGGTGCGGCAGAGAGCACGAGGGGTAGACGTGAGTTGAGAAGAACAACTGCTCAAATCGACCACTGTTCAGCACGGGTACTAGACAGAGGTTTCGACTATGCGTGCTAAGGGGAGGTCCTAAAGGGAGGTCCTGGAGGGAGGTCTTGAGGGGAGGTCGTGAAGGGAGGTGGTCTTTGTAAAAAGGGGTGGTCGTGACTAAGAGGGTGGTCTTTGCAAAAGGGTGATCTTTGCAAAAAGGGGTGGTCTTTGCAAAAAGGGTGATCTTTGCAAAAAAGGGTGGTCTTTACAAAAAGGGGTGGTGACGACGAACAGCGGCAGCGGTGGAGTGGGCTGGCGAAGGCGACCATTCAATTTTGATCGGACGGCTCACAAAGATTTTGACGTTCAAACCGACCGAACGCGCAAATGCGATCGTGCCGTTCAAACTCGATCGGACGATTAACAAGGATGGGGACGTTCAGACCGGTCGAACACGCAAATACGATCAGGCTGTTCAAACTCGATCAGATGGCTCACAAGAGGGGAAGGCGCGGCGCGCGGGCTGGAGTGCGGAAAAACGGACTAAGCCCAAAAAAAGGAAGGAAGTTTAAAAGAGAAGAGGGCCAGAAAGGAGAATTCCAAACCTGCATTTGAAATTCAAAAGACAATGATGTTTGAAACACAACCCCGAGCTTAAAAGAAGCTAGAAGGTTTGGAACTAAAGAACAAGCGACAGACGAAGGAACCAAAAACCAAATTAGCAAACACTATCCGCCATTCAAAAATGGGAATGTTACACAGGAACACCTATTCAATAATTTGTACACATATATTGAACACCACATTAACCTGATCCTTGTTCTAAAAAAATTAACTAGTCCATTCAACTACAACAAAATTATCCATTCAATACAACAAATCCAAGGAGCTAGTACGTGCTATAAAACTTTATACATTCCATTACAACCATGTTTTGTACATCCAGCTAATTGCAACCGAGTTTACAAACATTTACACTTTATGCAACTTTAGATCCCTTTGCCTTACTCATTCACGTCAACATCACAGGCAAACAGCTAGCAGCTAGCGAATGTATGACTAACCTGATTGAGATCCTTTCTTTTCATGCCTAGACTCTTCAACAGCAGCATCCTGATTCTCCAGCACAGCCTCCATTTCTCTCTGAGAAAGAACAACTATAGGTTAAGAAGTCATGTCACCTCTAATTCCAGTACATTCAAGCACATGGAAATCTGATTTTAATTTGTTCCTATTTCAATAGACATCAACAAAATTGTGCTTCTGTATCCTAAGCTATAAGTTGATCATATACATATTCCAATTTCTGGTACAAGCATGGATTGATACAGTACCTACCATGGTCAGGGGCGGAACTAGAACAAAAATGACCGGGGTTCACCACTTCATCATACATATAACAACATATATAATTTTAAAGTAGCAATGTACTAAATAGTAATTTATGCGGCAAACATTAGCAAAATACATCATCTGACCAGAGATTGGACTGAACCGGGGTGCACAACTTTTAGATCAGGGGTGCACACGTAGTATATATAGGCTAATCTCTACTGAATTTTTTTTTGACCCGGTGTCCTGTGACACCGGGTCCACCAATGTAGTTCCGCCCCTGACCATGGTTACATGCTTATTAATAGTACGTTAACTCGAAGGCTAAGCCAATATTCAAAAGGCAATAAGGTGCCCGTATTATTTTGAGAGAATCATAAAAGATCAAATATGAATGCTTTTTAGTGGTAGGGCTAGTATGACCAACCAGCTTGGCAATTTCAAGTCAAAATTGAAGCATTATAACACCCAATGCCATAGAAAAGCCATGGTGGTGCTCGTAGATCATGTTCCCCTGAAAAGTAGTATAGTTTACAACCATGACAATGTCGTATGAGCGACATAGTCATTCATAGGGCATCTTTCAAAGTCAAGACCACAACTACGTTACCTTTTGGTTCGCATGTGGAATTTCAAACAACAGTTTTGTGATGTACTAAATTCCTCGGCATTGTTCAGTAATATGTTGTGCATTGAGAATATTTTTGATAATATGTTAGACGTTTTGTCATTAGCAAATCCCATTTTTAGATGATTACCTCGACTACTTCATCAACAAATCCCACACATGTTTAGATTGAATCCTTACTGTTAAACAAATCCCTTTTTTCACCTCATGTGAATTAGGCAATTAGCACTTGCAGTAGATATGAAATTGCAAGAAGACAATTTGGATATAGCTTTCTTTGAACTGCATTCAACAAAAAAAGAAGAATCAGACGAGAACAATCAAAGCTAGTGCAAAGAAAAGTGGTATACAACTACAAAAATAATCTCATTTCAGTGGGAAATAAAGCATCCGTGCAAGTTGTGCCAAATCTTTTTTTTAATTAAACCAATCAAACAAAAAAGCACTAGAGAAGAAGCATAATTGCATTACATACGTGGTGAAGGAAATGTTCACCCAATATTCCTTATTTGCGTAGTACCATGTGCTTGAGAATTCAGAATTGATATTGATATATATATGGAAAAAGGGCGAAACAAAGGACGAAAGATAGGCTGATCACCATGTTGTCGAGATGTCAATATCTCACCAATTGAGGAAACTCTATTTCAAAGAGGCCGTACCGCATGCCTCCTAATGAGTTGGAGGGGCTGAAGAAGCAACTAGGTGAGCTGCAAGAGAAGGTTTCATCCGTCCTAGCTTATCTCCTTGGGGTTGCCCAGTTATTTTCGTGAAGAAGAAGGACAAGACCCTGCGGATGTGTGTTGATTACCGTCCGCTTAATGAGGTGACGGTGAAGAACAAGTATCCTTTGCCCCGCATTGATGATCTTTTCGATCAGTTGACTGGAGCACAGGTGTTCTCCAAGATTGACTTGAGATTGGGCTATCATCAAGTCCGGATCAGGGCCGAGGATATTCCGAAGACGGCTTTTGCTACTCGTTATGGTCTTTACGAGTACACCGTCATGTCTTTTGGCTTAACCAATGCTCCCGCTTTATTCATGAACCTTATAAATTCGATATTCATGGAGTTTTTGGATAGGTTCGTGGTGGTATTCATTGACGATATCCTTATTTACTCCAAGAGCGAAGAAGAGCATGCTGAGCATCTCAAGCTTGTGTTGGGCAAGTCACGTGAAAGCACCACCGTATGCAAATTCAGCAAGTGTGAGTTCTGGTTGAAGGAAGTGGCATTCTTGGGCCATGTTCTTTCGGCAGGAGGTGTGGCTGTAGATCCTGGCAAGGTCAGTGATGTGCTATCTTGGGGTCAGCCCAAGTTAGTCACCGATGTGCGGAGTTTCCTTGGTTTGGCTGGCTACTATCGCCGCTTTATCGAGAATTTCTCCAAGATTGCGAAGCCTATGACTGAACTACTCAAGAAAGACAAGAAGTTTGAGTGGTCTACTGCTTGTGATGTGAGTTTTCAGGAACTCAAGAAGCGGTTGACCTCAGCCCCAGTGCTTGTTCTCCCTGATATTCACAAGAGCTTTGATATCTATTGTGATGCTTCTCGTCAGGGTCTTGGTTGTGTTCTTATGCAGGAGGGCAAGGTTGTGGCCTATGCATCGCGGAAGTTGAGGCCTCATGAACTCAACTATCCTACTCATGACTTGGAGTTAGGCTGCGTGGTTCATGCACTCAAGATTTGGCGGCATTATCCGATTGGTAATCATTGTGAGGTGTATTCACCACAAGAGCTTGAAGTACTTGTTCACCCTACGGATCCGAACCTCGTGCAAAGGAGGTGGTTGGAATTGATCAAGGACTATGACATGGGTATTCGAGATCATCCGGCAAGGCCAATGTCGTTATGATGCACTCGGTCGGAAGGTGTATTGCAACATGTTAATGCTCCAAGAGCAAAGACCTACCCTTATTTCATAATTTCAGCGCCTCAATTTGGGTTTGATCGAGCACGGTTCTCTTGCCTCCTTGGTTGTGCAGCCGACCCTAGTGGATCAAATCAAGGCCGCCTGACATACGAGATGTTGGTGTGAGTCAAATCAAGCGAACATCAAGGATGGGACAGCCAAGTGCTTTTCGAGAGGATGAGCATGGCGTTGTGTGGTTTGGGCGTCTTGTGGTTCAAAGGTCATGGAATTGCGGATTTGATTCTCCGAAGCCCATGACTCTCCTTTTTCTATCCATCCCGGGCTACCAAGATGTATCGGGACCTTCGTCAGAGGTTTTGGTGGACCCGAATGAAGCGTGAGATTGCTAGGTTCGTTGCCGAGTGCAACGTGTCTTTGTCGTGTGAAGGCCGAGCATCGCGTCGGCCAGTCTTCTTCACCTTTGCCGGTGCGAATGGAAGTGGATTCCGTTGGCATGGACTTCATTCACGGGTTGCCCGTGCATTTTTCCGGGAAGGATGCCATCTGGGTTGTCATTGATCGATTAACAAAGGTAGCGCATTTTCTGTCGGTGCGTACCAACCTCAGTGTCAGTCAGTTGGCGGACCTTTATGTATCACGCATTGTGTGCCTGCATGGTGTGCCACGAACGATTGTGTCAGATCGTGGTTCTCTTTTCACCTCTCATTTCTGGCATAAATTGCAAGAGGCTTTGGGCACAAGTCTTACTTTCAGTTCAGCTTACCATCCCCAGACTGATGGTCAGACGGAGCGAGTCAACCAAGTGTTGGAAGATATGCTCCGTGCTTGTGTTCTTTCCTATGGGAAGAAGTGGGAGAAATGCTTGCCATTTGCTGAGTTCTCCTACAACAACAGCTTTCAGGCTAGTCTTGGCATGACACCATTTGAGGCCTTGTATGGGAGGAGATGCAGAACCCCATTGAACTGGTCAGAAACCGGTGAGCGGTAGTTCTTCGGCCCAGATTCGATCAATGAGGCAAAAGTCGAGTTCGATTGATCCATGAGCATTTGCGCCTGACCACCGTGCGTAAGAGCTATGCGGATCGTCGTCGCCGTGAGTTGAGCTTTGAGCCCAATGACTTTGTGTATCTCAAAGTCTCACCCTTGAAGGGCCATCAGCGTTTTGGCATCAAGGGCAAGTTGGCTCCCCGCTATGTTGGGTCTTATCGCATCATCGAGAGAGTTGGGGCTGTGGTATACAGATTAGAGCTGCCAGCTACACTTGGGGGTGTGCATGATGTGTTCCATGTGTCACACCTGAAGAAGTGCCTTCGTATCCCAACTGAGGAAACTCCATTGGAGATTCTCGATGTGCAAGAAGATTTGACCTACCGCGAGCATCCTGATCATATTCTCGAGGAATCTGAACGAAGAACAAGGAACCGTGTCATCAAGTTCCTTAAAGTTCAGTGGTCGAACCATTCTGAAGATGAAGCAACTTGGGAGCGGGAAGATCGCCTTCGTGCAGATTACCCATCCTTCTTCTCCGAGTAAACGGAATCTCGGGACGAGATTCTTGTAAGGGGGGAGAGTTGTAACATCCCAAGTTTCAGACTTGTGTTTCTAATGCAAGAAAATATGTAGAAATTAAAACTTTTGCTCACATCATGTATTTCCTGTTTGTACTAAGCAATTATTGTACAAGAGGCTATGGAAATACATAGTCACAAGTCTTTGATCCAAATCTTGATCCTTCAAAAACAATCTTGTCAAATCTTTTGATCATCTCCTGGAAATATTTTTCCTATGTTCTTGGGATGGTATGTGACCCCTCTGAAAAATTTCACAATTTTTAGAAATTGTTTGAATATTTTTAGAGGGCAGTGAAACCTGTTTGACTTTTAGTCAAACCTTAAACCAGCACCTTGCAAAATTTTTGGAGACACATAAAAACCTCTGAAAATTTTGCACTAGGTCAATGCCTTAGTCAGCAAGCTCCTGTAAAAATTTCAGAATTTTTGGAGTTATTTTGCTACCTCTAATATATCCTCAAAAGTCTCAGCTTAATTTAAAACCTAAAAGCCGATTCACTGTTCCTTGGGTTTGAGTCGGACTCGGGCTCGATCCACTTGGTTGAGCCTAATCAACTAACTGCATCGAGCCCTTTCAAACGCACGCGATTGATTTTCGGCCGTTGGATTTCAATCGCTCGGCCCGCGTCGTTTGTGCCGTTCGGGCCATCGCGATCGAGCCATCCTTTTGAGCCGTTAGATTTAGATCTGGCCGTCCTTATTGGATGGGCTGTTCGGGTCACCCGAACATCTCGGTTAATCTCAGCCGTTAATTCTTGATCGGACCGCCCTGGTTGTTTGGTGTATTAAAAACCCTCAGCCGCATCCTTTTAATCGTGACCGTTCATTTTCAATCCAACGGTCACCTTTTTCTTTTCTGTTCTTCTTCCTCCTCTGTCTCTCCGTGCGCGCATGCAAACGATGGCAGGAAAAGAGAGAGAGAGAGGGCGGCTTCGTTGTGTCACTTCGAGCTTGCTCTCGTCAACATCAATCTGTGGGGCATTAAATGCACCCCAGGCTTTCGGCTCCTCCATCCCGAGTCTCAGCTGCTGCCATCATTTCTTGGTCCATGATCGTGCCATGAACCGAGCTCACCATGGACTCATGTGCGTGCTCGAAACCCTAATCCTTCCTCTATATAAACCCCCTTAGTTCCTCCTGGTGTTCCTTTACACCACACTTTGCTCATTCTCTGTATTTGAGCTCAAAACCACTTCAAATTTTCAAAACACCATTTTCAACCGTGGAGCTCCAATGTGGATCTTGGTGTCCAGTGGTTCATCTTCGATATTTCTTGCACCCTTTTGAGCCCCTCAACTTCCTTTATATTTCTCCTAACTTAATTTTGGGTTGCATTCACGGAATCACTCAATTTTAAGTTTGGAGATTTTCACTGATTTCACCCCTTTCTTCTCCAACTCCGTAAGTGGTTCTTTTGCAATTGCTTACTTGTGGAGCTTGTGGAACCCTAATGATGCTATTTTGATCACCCATTGGTGTTCATTTTGCTCAGATTGTCGTTTTCCACTTCATCTTCCTCGCTCCGTGAACTTCATCATGTTCAAGCTTCTCGCCACCTTTGAAGCTCACCTTGGCTCGGTAGCTTCTTATTAGTCCCTAGCGTTGTTGGCACTCGCTTTGTGGACTGCAGCGGAGCATTTTGCTATTTTCATGTTTTGCCGAAAATGGCTCCATCTTTGTTTTCCAGCTCGCCGGCGTTTTAGACCTCCACCGCCGGCGAGGTCATCACCATTGGGTCCGCAACGCTATTGCGAACCCATTTTGATATTTGGTTGGCGCCGCCGCGACCAGAGTCGCCGACGACAAGCCGTAGAAAGCACTCGGTTTTTGTCAGCTGAGAAGCTCCCATTTTTGTCAAATTATTAGGACACAGTTAATGCCTAATTATTGTCAATCATTAGAAGTATTAATTGTGTCTTAATATGGCCTAAATGTCTCACTAACATGTGGGCCCAACCCCCTGTAATCATCGCTGGCGTTAACCAATTGCTTTCGAACATCATTAATGCTAATGATTATCATTAAATCCCTGTCTTAACATAAATGTGTCTGAAATTGTCTTTTGGGTCACTGACGTGTGGGCCCGTAGGCCTTAAACCTCAGTCACAGAGTCATTAAGACTAATTTTCGAGTTCATTAAATGTTAATCATTGTTAGCATTTAATTGGTCCTAAACTGCCACCTTGTGCCACTGCCAGGTGGGCCCCCAATCACTTAAATCACCTCTGGTCAAAATCTTTAGGACACATTAATTTCTAATCATCGCTAATCATTGGTCATTAGTAACTTATTACCTGTCCTAAAACCTCCATGCATCTCGCTGCCATGTGGGACCCGAGCCCTGTGCACGTGTGTTAAAGCCCGTGTGTGTGACTCTGAGTCACTGACATGCGACCCCACGTGTCAACGCTCCATTTCACACTTCGATCAATGGCCACCGTCCATTTTGTGATCTGTGGCCCAGATCAATTGGGCTGATCGGGTCACCCGATCCTCCCATTCGTCATGGGCCGTTCATTTGTTGATCTGCGGTCCTGATTCATGCACCGATCGCGAGGTCCGAACCTCCCTCGTTCTTGGCCATCAAATCTTTGGTCAGCGGTCGAGATGAGTTGGGCCGTTCGGGTTGCTCTCGCACACCCCTCGCGCGCACCGTTAGATTCCAAATCAAAGGCCCATAGTTGTCCACGTCGATTCCTTTCCGTTAAGTGTTGTTTTATTTCGGTAAATAGTTATTTGTCAACTGAAAAATTGTATAAAAACTTTAGAAATTCATATTTAATTCAAAATAGATCCTTTTTAAATGAAACCAACTGTAATAAATTTGTATTTCACTAAAGTTTATTATAAAAATGCTTTTAGCTATGTTTCTGTGGTAGAAAATTCTGTAAATCTTAATAGCTTGTTTTCAGCCATTTTTGTATATTCCAGAATTGAAATAAAACTTGGAAAATGTATATCTTTTTCTGTATATCTGCAAAATGAATGCTTTCAACCTTGTTAATTTTGATTATTTCCTAAACTTTAATCTAAAATTGGTTGTAGGCCTAAATCAGCAACAGAAAAATATGTTAATAGATTTAACCTTATTGGTAGCATTTAAAAATTCATTTAATATTGTAAAAGGCACAAGTAATTCCCTATAAATCCAAAATATATAAAATTGATGCTAGAAAATCCCTCTATTGGCATACTTTAATGTGAAATAGGTTTTGAGCATATTTATGTTTCTGAAAAATGTAATGTGCTAGGTTTACAACTTAGAAAAATCATAAGTAAATCATTACAACTCCAAATTTAGTAAACTCAGCTTTGCTGTGATTAGGATGACATAAACTACCTACCATAAAAAAATTGGGTTCTAGATCATTATAGAAATTTTCGCCATAAACAGTAACCGAAATTAATTTAATTAGGATTTGTCTGGCTGAGAAAGAGTATTTTGGCTGTAACTTTTGCAGCCTATATCCAAATTGCATGATTCTTATTCCTAAAATTTTATAAAATCATCCCCTAGCTGCTGTGCAAATTTCATGGGATTTGGATGTCTTTTGCTGTTGAGTTTTGTTTGGTGTTCTTCGTTCTTATTTGGTTTTATCGCATTTTCGCGTTAGGTTCCGAAGATATTATTAAACCTGAGAATCCTCCTCTGCAACAAGAGCAAGACCAGCAAGGCAAGAAGTTTGATCATGCTAATCCCAGTATTTTAAGTATTTATGTTGATTACAAATTCTATGTATGCATTGCTACTTTGTGTTAAACTATTGTCGTTAGTTGGCCTAGTAGATGCATTTCCTTAGCAAATGATTATCCTCTACTACCGTGAGCCTAGGTTATTGCTGTGATTTAGAGTTCGTGGATGAGCTCTTGTCACTTAGTAGTTGTGAATTAATTGCTTAGCCATGCTTAGCTTCCGGTAGAAATGGGCGGTTATCGACTTGTCGATAACCTTGATCACATAAAACTTATTATGATTATGATTTCCACCTTGTGCCATGTCTATTTATGAAAACTAAAACCTAAAAACAAAAGGATTTAGACTTGGGCACAATGGTATGATTGGTGTGCTCCTGGGTGTGACTGGAATGGTGCCCGAGTCAATTAAGGACCGAACATCTTGTGAGTACCTGTTATCCAGGCAATTTGTGCGTACTAACCACACTAGAGGGTATGGGACCTCTCTTGACTTAGTACTTTGGCGTGTGTTGGCTTCGGGTCGCAGGGGGTCGCAGGAGGGATGGTGATGGGAGTATAGCAGTGTCCGAAAGGCCTCCCCCGTGATCGCTGGTTGTCTTTCGGCTTGCAATGTAAGCGTATGAGGTTCTACCCATACGAGCGGCTCGTAGTCGATGCACAATATTGGAAAGCGTCTCGTAGGACTTAGCCGTGCCGGCATACCTTCGGAAGTGTGCTTTGTGGCTTAAAGGCGGTCTGAAGTGTGGGTACATTGGTACACCCCTGCAGGGTTAAAACTATTCGAATAGCCTCGTCCTAGGTTATGGACACGCTTGGGTAAGCTTTTCAAGAGTTAGACTACAACCTTTTAATTAAAACTTGATGGGTGGTACGAATCGGGGATTCGTGCTATGCTGTGGTGGCTATTGGGATAGTCACTTCCAGGTGGTTACTTGTGATTATCATTATTTCGCTGTTATTTTAGCAATAAAACAGATTTGTAAACTTGCTTTTAAATGTATTACATTATTGCAAATAAAGTTGGCTTTATGCAAAATGAGACATATAACCTCCACTTAAATAAGCCTGCATGTAGCATATGAGCAGTGCGCTATTCCGACGTCGGTCTTGCAGTACCTTGTGTACTCATTGTTCTTGCTTAAATATAAATTGTTGCAGAGGAAGAAGGTGAGCTGATGGGCCTCACTTCTGTGAGTTGTGCTGTGGTAGCCTGAGAGGCGACTAGCTCGGCGGCCCGGTCGGTTGCCTTGTGGGTTATGTTGGCTAACCGGTCGACTTTTGTTCTAGCCATCTTATGGCACCTTTTGCTTCTGCTGTCATTCTTGTTTATTGTTCTATTTGGCCGGTCGGCTCTTTTGTAATAACTTTACTTTATGTATGTCGTTGTTGAACTTAGTGATGTATGTTGTATGGAAATGATGTGTAATTTTGTGATGATGTGCATGTGCTGCAATTCTGGGAAGCATATGCCCATCGAGGCTTAGAATGTTTAATTAGTAATACTAGAACCATTTGGAGGTTAAGTGTTACTAGTTAAATATTCCGGGTCCTCACAGGCTGCATCTCTGATCTCTCTTGTCTTTCTTTCTCTTGCTATGTGCCATGCTAATTGCCATCTCGTGCCACAGAGCCGCCACCTCCAAGCCTCCATGCGCCAGGAATCAGGCGAGCTGTTGTTCCTCGTGTTCTCTGTTGTCTTTGCTATCTAGTACTACTTGGCTATCAATTCTTGTACCAGGAACGAGTCTATGCAGCCTCCAGGCTCTTTCTCCTTCCTTTGTTTCATGCTATGCCTTCCCAGTTCCTAGCACCAAAATCCTTGCT
Organism: Ampelocalamus luodianensis; assembly: GCA_036346255.1. Lineage (NCBI taxonomy): Eukaryota > Viridiplantae > Streptophyta > Magnoliopsida > Poales > Poaceae > Ampelocalamus > Ampelocalamus luodianensis. The sequence continues at coordinate 24,651,126 of CM070634.1, read as the reverse complement.
ACCTCCCTGCTCCAGAAGCCATCGTGGAGCTTCTGTTCTTGTTCTTCTCTGGAGTCTGACCAATGCATGCAGCACATCTCTGTGTCCTCTGTTGTTAGTTTCTTTGTTCTCTGAACCAAAAAGGCAGTAGCTTCCATGCTTCCAACGCAGATTGCTTTCTTTGTCTCTCTTTCATTCTCTGATAATATTCTCTATTCTTTGTTAATCCTTTCTACCTATGACAATGGGCCCCACATGTCATGCAAGAAAATATAGTTCTTTCCACTAAAGCCTGGGATCCCCTAAAAAGGGGGAAGCCGCCCAAGTGGGCCACACTTTTATATATGGTAAAGCTAGAAAACACTATAGCATTCGAACGCTATAGCTCGCTGTACAAGTCCGACGAGGGGAGCGGTGGGACCGTAGCTTTCGGACGGGTTCACCGCGCCCCCGTTGTAGAGGGAGGCCAGGGCGGCGGTGGCCCGGCTACGGCAGAGGGCGGGACGGCGAGGGAGGAGGAGCCGGCGGTGCGACAAGCTCGCCATCGGCTGCAGGGGGATGCGGGGACGAAGGTGGTAGAGGAGGCGCACAGAGCTACGACCGGCGCAGCGGCGACGATGGCAGAGAAGGGAGGCAGCGGATCTGAGGGAGAGAGAGAGAGGAGAAGGAGGGCAGTCGGCTGTATTCCAACACTATAGCGTGAGCTAGTAGCCTCTTTTTATATATGCACGGCGCCATCTGCCCGGCCGGCCGGGCATCTCTTGACTAATTCGTCGTTCGACGGCTTGCCGTGCGCACCCCTCCGTGCATGCGTGCCTACGTGCATCAGGATGCAGACATGCAGAAAATTAAGCGCTGCTACTCCTGCGTACATATATACGTACAATCTGCATGCAAACGTTGACCGAAACGTGCCTGTCGATAATCATCTACTATAGTTCAAGTATTACAGGCCGGGGTTGCTAGTATTTCGTAAACATGCATGCACCTGGTGTGGTAGCCGTGGCAGTGCACTGGCCTTTCTGTACATGTGCAGTAGTGTTGTGTCTCGCACACTGATTCGTGGCAGCGCGCTGTGGTGGGTGCATGTGTACCGTAATCGCACGTCTACACCAAACCGACCTTTTTACTCAGAACTACCAGATACATTACCTGCTGTCTCAGCACTAAAATTATCATAACTTCTGTTCTACTCGCCCAAAAATTATGTTCTTGGGCTCTCTGGAACGCTTAAGAAACTATCTACACTTTTCATGTAGAGCAAAAACACTAATTATCTCATCTAATAATTTTAATCTACAGATTACCAAGATGTTGCCAAAAGACGACAACTCTCTAGACAGCAGGCTTACAAAATTTGTAACTCGAAATCTAATCATTCGATCGACATGATTAAATATTCTACGGGAAGCTGCCAAAATTCTCTACAATTATCTAGTAGAATACATCCTCAAATTACGCCCCTACGGTACCCGAAATAATTGTACAATAGTACAACAAAATAAACTGTTCCATTAATCGTTCCCTTGACTAGAAATTGCTTGTATCCTCTAATCTCGATTCTTTAATCTCTAATTAAATTAACAAAACAGATAGAAAAAAATAACAGATCGTTACCTAGGAAGAACGCCAAAATCCCGACTACTTTCCTCAATTCCTCCTTTTCTTTCTTTCTTTCACTTCCTTCCTCCTAGTGTAGATCTCAACACACAACCATACAAAACATGAAGCACATTATCTAGTAGCTAAGTAGTACACGTAAGTTCTACCTTTTCTTCTTTCTCTCTCTCGGCAGCACATATGCAGCACTAGCATGTAGCCATGTACACGTACAAGCAAGAGCTAGCCACGGCAGCAAGGGTAGCAGCGGCAAGCTAGGGCAGCGGCGCTCGGCAGCGATGGCGGCGGCTGCACGACAGTGGCGTCCGGCACCGGTGGCTGTCCTCCGGCAACGGCGAGGCTTACGCATGCACAAGTAGCACAAGATCCCTTCTCTGTCTTTGTCTTTCTTCCAGTAGCACAAAGGGGTGACATGCAGAGGCTTGCATGCAGCCTACAGCAAATGGCGTAGGGAATTATGCAGATGGAAAACCAGCGCATGGGCTGGCATGCAGCTTGTGGATTCGGCAACGCATGCAGAATTAGCAGCGCATGTAGATGGCAGACGTGTTGGATTATGTGGGTCTATCCCATACAAGAAGAATAATTCCTAAATTAAATCTCAAAGGTCCACTCATGCAAAGGAAGGTTGCATGTGAACTTTAGTACCATATTGCTAGTTCTAGAAGAGGAAGACCACCTTAAAAGAGATGGTGCACTCCTAGTCACTTGAGGCATGTGTGGGAGAGAACTAGAGGAACACACACGCGCGCGCTCGCCTCACCTCGCCTCGCCGGGCCGGGCCGGGCCGGGCCGGGCAGGCGCAGGGCGCACGGCACCTGCGTGAATGGTCCGCCCAAATCGGCGTCAGGTGTACAGAGACGAGAAATCAATCTAGAGTTTTCGCCTCTTCCATTGTACTGCGTCATTCTACGTAGTCTACTCCCGTTCGCGGCGCGCGCACCGCCGTTCGGAGAGCGGTCTCGAATCGCCGCCGAAGTTCTCGCACCGGAGAGGCGAATAAGGTTTTGGGAAGCGCTCGCGCGGCGCTGCTTTGTAGCTCGGCTCGTCTTCCTCGGCGCTTCGGCCGCGAATCATCATCGACCGTGTCATCCACACCGTACTGCAGTGTCACCATCGACAAACCGATCGAAACGAATCATCGATGCGTAACGGTCATGTTCTCCGTTTTAGATCTGTTCATGTTCCTTTCTTGGTTGACATGACTAGATCTGTTATGCCCGTGATGGTTCGTTATTTTGCGTGCATGATGTCATGATTAATTTATAGAATAAATTGAACCTACATGTGCTTATATGTTTAACAATCCAAAACCTTATTTTAGGCAATCGTGGTCTTACTATGGTGGATTTGCCGATGCACCGAGGCCGAGAAGTTCTCCGGTGTGCACTTTAAGAGATGGCGATCGGGGTCACTCGTGGCTTCTTGCTATGAATGTATTCGGGTTAGTAATGGCAAGCTGAAGGTATTCTTGATCTTTGGCGAAAAGAATTCGAGATGCCACTACTTTCTTTGTTGGATGCATTCTTAGTGTTCTTCTTTGATCGTCTCGTGCGAGTGTATATGCACATGATGACGCAAAGGAGTTATGGGATGCAATCGAATTCCAAATACGGTGCTATCGATGCCAAAGAATGACATGTATGTCATGGAGCAATTTCATGACTACAAGATGGTTAATAACCGTTTTGTAGTAGATCGTGCTCATGAGATACAGATCCATTGGCAAGGAACTCGAACTCTGAAGTGTGCCTTACCCGACAAGTTTGTGGTGGATGTATTATTGCGAAATTACCTTCTTCATGCAGAATTTGAACAGACACTCAAACACAAGAGACAAGAGCACTCTGTTGAGAGTCTAATTGGCTCTCTTGAAATTGAGGAGAAAGCTCGGGAAAAGGACGCTGTGTCTAAGGGTGATGGAGGGCAGTCCAATGCCAATGTGGTACAAAAACCCTCAAGCAAGAACAAAGGGAAATTTGTCAAAGTCCAACAGACAACCAACTTCAAGAAGAAGAAGAACAAGAACAATCAGGATGATAGAACTTGCTTTGTGTGCGGTGAGCCTGGTCACATGGCCAAGAAGTGCCCACAACGCAAAGGAAAGAAGGCACCTGTGGGGATGGACTTCTAAGTCCGCATCAACGTGACCATTGGCAAGACTGGAGATGGGACTGGGTATGGTAATTTACCTACTATTCTTTCAGTTAGTCAATCTACCAACTGGTAGATTGATACAGGAGCTAATGTACATGTGTGTGTGCTGATATTTCGTTGTTTTCCTCTTATCAGGTCGCCCGGGATTCCTCCGTCCTAATGGGGAATGGGTCACATGCTCTTGTTCATGGTGTTGGCACGGTAGATCCAAGTTTACTGGGAAAGATCGTGCACCAAGAAGAACGTGCAGCATGTCCCTTCTATAGACAAGAATCTCGTTAGTGGCTCCCGTTTATGTAGAGACGGGCTTAAGTTGGTATTTGAGTCTAATAAAGTAGTCGTGTCTAAACATGGATATTTTATTGGTAAAGGCTATGAGTCGCGGAGGCTTGTTCCGCTTTTCCTTTCGATTTCTGCAATAAAGCGTGAACCATATTTGTGGCGGTGTGGATGATGAGGCTAACGTTTGGCACTCACGTCTATGTCATATTAATTTTGGTTTAATGTCTCGGCTTTCGGTATAAATTTAATTCCAAACGTTTCCATCACCAAAGGTTCTAAATGCCATAGTGTGTGTGCAATCAAAGCAACCTCGTAAGCCTCACAAGGTCGCGAGGAGAGAAATTTGGCACCACTAGAACTCCCGCATTCAGATCTTTCGAGATGAATGGAATGTTAACGAAGGGTGGAAAACGATATTTCATGTCATTGATTGATGATGCAACTAGGTTACATTATGTGTATTTATTGAAAACGAAATATGAGGCTTTAGACTATTTTAGAATCTATAAAGCGAAGTTGAAAACCGCTTAAACAGAAAGATAAAAGACTTAGGTCGGATCGTGGTGGAGAGTATTTCTCAACGAATTTGACTTATTTTGTGAGAACATGGCATTATACATGAGAGGACGCCTCCTTATTCTCCCGAATCAAATGGGATTGCGAAAGGAAAACCGCACTTTGATCGACTTGGTGAATGCCATGTTAGACACCGCGGGTTTACCTAAGGCATGGTGGGGAGGCTTTGCTAACGTCTAATCATGTATTAAATAGAGTTCCTAACGAAATAAGGACAAAACACCATACGAGGTATGGATTGGGAGAAAACCATCACTTTCTTATTTGCGTACATGGGGTGCTTGGCGAAAGTCAATGTGCCAATAACTAAGAAACATAAGCTTGGACCTAAGACGTGGATTGTGTCTTTCGGGATATGCTAATCATAGTATTGCCTATAGATTTTTGATAGTTAAAGCGAGGTACGACATGCATGTTGGTACAATTATGGAGTCTCGAGATGCAACGTTCTTTGAGAATATCTTTCCAATGAAGGATACACATAACACTACTAGCCAACCCTCTCAAATAATTCCCAGTTCAATCACACCACAGAACCTTTTGAACATACACATGAACTTGTCAATGAGGAGGATGACAGTGGAGCTCCTAGAAGGAGCAAGAGACAAAGGATAACCAAATCCTTTGGTGATGATTTCACTGTGTACCTTGTGGACGACACTCCTATGTCTATTTTAGAAGCATATGCATCTTCTGATGCAGACTACTGGAAGGAGGCTGTCCGTAGTGAAATGTCGGGACCCAAAATTACAATTCTGGACCCTCTGTGTATACTGCACTAGTCCAGGATCACGCTAGTGCACACAGTGGCAACATCGATGAAATATCATTTCCATATACAAAGATGACTAATAAATAGGCAAATAACAATAAATATCAGAGTAAAGACCTTAAAGTCAAAGCTTACAATTAATGCCTCAGAAGGCGAACAACTCAACGAAGCTGCAGCGGAACGTAACGAAATAACTTCAGTGAAGCCCATCCATATGCCCACGTGCAATCGGTGAAGCGCGACCTAGTTCTTCTCGATCCTTGAAGTAGACCTTGTTGACCGACGATTCCTCCATTTACGTAGGTTTGGGCGCAAGTTTTACAACAAGCGTGAGTACACAACCGCACTCGCAAGTCATACCACGAATGCAATGTATAGATGCAGCTTATTCCAAAGGAAATGGTTTCGTGGTTATTTTGCGAAATGCAACATTTGCAATTGAATACAAATAATAGATTGAAAGCATAATTCAAAACAAATAGACAATATTAATTTAACGTTGTTTTCACAAAGACACATAGCCTAATCAAATTCTTTCACACACCATATGACTTAAATCACACAACTGTCCCTTCCCAAAGGTTTTATGAAAACTACCTCGTGTGAAATCCCGAGCATGTCCATGACCATGACGCGCTATTCGAATAGATTGTTTAACACTCTGCAGAGGTTGTACACTTTACCCACAAGATGCAATCAAGCTGGATCGAGCCGATCACAACAAAACCTTTCGAAACTTCATCTCAAACATTGACATTCCCGGTGTGCTTACAAACCGTTATACATATCACAAAGCCCATGCATAACACACACCGTTGGGCGGGGACGACGAATCCTCCCGTGATGCAACCACCAAGTAGTCACACCTCCACCCTATCACAAAGCCTAACCTACCACCGAACATCAATGCGAGAATCCATAACCTACTAAGTTAGGCCCGTCCCATACGGGCATGTGGTGCGTGCAGAAGGCTCGGTTCAATGGCGCACAAAGTTAAGTCCTTAATTGACCAAGGCAAGACTTCCATTTTCTAACTAGATCACACAGATTATCATTCCCATCACAAAGCCACCGGTTCACACAGTATCCACCACTTGCCTCAGTCCAAATCCTTTACCACCCAGTTGGTTTTAGTGCAACACATGCCATCACGAAGTAATAACACATAGCACACAGTTTTACACAAAGTTCCATAATCACATAGTCAAATTTATAATTGCAACTCAGGTTATGATGATGACTCGTTGCATGGCTAAGCAATCTACTCGTACTAACCAACCCACGTTGGTAATACCATAGCACCAACTAAATATGAACCAATCTAGGGTGACAAAAGATTATGACATACAATAGACAAAGTGGATATAACAAATTGGATTAATAGCTAAACCCAAAAGCATTTAAATAATTACTTAAAGTAAATGCAATAATTTAAATCAAAGAAATTTTAAAACTGGATTCAATATGATCAAAGGTATAACTTGCCTTGCTATAGCAATGATGATCTTAATTTATCTTCAATCTTCTACTTGCTTGATCTTGACTCCTTGACGATTCGGGACTTGGCGTCTAACGAGAAAGAAAGCGCAAAACAAACTAAATTCAAAAGACAAATCAAATAAACTCCAAATTGAAATTGAATAGTACTGGAAGGTAGATATTGAATTTAGATGAATTTAGAAACTTGAATGGCTTCAATCGGAATTCGGATGAAGAAGATATGGCTTTTGGAAGATTGGAATTCACATGAAATGATGAAAAAGCTTTACGGAATATTCTCAGAATATTCTATTCCGAAAATATTAGATAAAGAATGAGTGTATGATAGGTGGGACCGACTGGTATTTATGGATTTCTAGAATTAAAATAGTTCCAGAAATAAGGTAGAGAGAGAGTGACATGTGGGACCAATAAGATAAAAGGCTTTTCAAGAATTAAATTAATTCCCGAAAATAGGATTAGGGGTTGACATGTGGGCCACTGATCTATGGACCAGGTCCACAGAGATATGCTAGTCCACGGTGGACCAAGCTCATAAACAAGGTTTGACCAAGGTTGACTGACATACAGGACCCGCATGTAAGTAAGAGAGATAACTATTATCTTGTATGACAATAGAAAAAGAAAGAATTAACAGAGATGCATGCATTGGGGAAAATACCACATGCATTGGTTTAGAAAGAACAGAGAACCGAATAGAGGACAAACTAACCGAAGGCTACAGGTTGGTTCAGAGAAAAGAATAGAGAACTGGAGCATGCCAATAATCATGGCGCATGGCAGCATGACAATGAATAGATAAAAAGATATTACACTGGGGACCACATGTAATAGAGAGGATTGGGTGTATTGTTTGGCTTGTATTGATTAGCTGACAAGAAGGGATCAATTCACAGATCAAACTCAACAGAGAAAAGGTTAAGTGGATGCATCACGTGAATGACACCTGCAGATGGCAATGAATTAATAGAGAGGATCAAAGGTATAGAAAGAATCACGGAGGTATGAACGACAACACAAGCAACAGAGAAGGAAGCTACGTGCTGTACACCATATACATGAACAGTACACATGCATGAACAGTGCGCGCGGAGTGGCCGGCGGCCGGAGGCGACGTAGCAGCGGCGAAGGGGCAAAACGGAAAGGAAACGACGAGCCGGACGCGATGGCGCGGTCGGATTTTGGAAAAACTCACCGAGGAAGCGACGAACGCGAAGAACACGGTTGGGCTCTAATGGCCGACGGTGCTCCGGCGATCTTCGGGCGAAGTGGATGGAACCATGACATAGAGGGCGACGACGCGAAGCCAACGCCGCAGACGGTTCGGCCAACGGACGTCGGACGAAGGCGCAGTTCGCCGGAGAAGACTTTTGGTTGAAGCTCGGTTTTCTGGAGATTGCGACGAAATTAGATCGGTTTGGACGAAACCAATTCAGGGGATTGGAAGAGGGGATCAACACGGACGCGTGAGCGCAAACGGCTCGCATTTATATGCACCGTGGAGAAAGATATGGAAATTTGAAAATTGGAGTTGGAGTCGTGCACGCACTGGACTCGCGTTCGGTTCTGAGTTTGAAGATGAACAGTGTTTCGCGATTACTGTAGCATGTGGGCAGGAGAGAGAAAACCTGATTTTTGGAATTAAAAGAAATCCCAAAAATCAAGGAGACCAAATAAAATAGCAAACAAATCCAGAAAAATCTCAGAAAATACCCAAAAATTCCTTGAAGGACAAGGAAGCCAAATAACACAAATTTTTATTTAATTAATGTTTATATTAGTCAAATTAAATATTTTTAATTTAGAAAATTCCAATTAAGCTTTATTAATTCAAATAAAATTGGTGAAATTTTCCAGGAACCTAAACTACTCAAAAGATTTTTGAAAAGCCAAATTTTGGGACGTTACAAACCTCCCCCCTTAAAGGAATCTCGTCCCCGAGATTCAATCTGACTATAGAATAGGATAAGGAACTCAGCCTTCGGGTTCACTTCTTGCTTTCAAATTGCTTTGACTTTGGCAGAATCGCTCTTCTGACCACTTCCAGAACAACGCCTTGCTTCTTGCTAAACTTCTCGCTTCACTGAAAACTCGACAAACTGGTTCTTGGCTGGAAGGCATCTTGGAACTTGATTGCTTCTACCGGGGCTACTTCATCGGTGCTTGAGGGCACTTTTTGGAGGAAATCCTGCTGCTGACTGGTAACTCAGATTGGCAAACTATCTCTTCTTCCGCGCTTCGGAATCTGAACTAACTAACACATTTTTGTCAACTCTGTCTTACAATTCTTTAGCATAGAACTTCAACAGGTATTCTGAAGATAGACATGGCTGCGAAGGTGATAATCTGTGCAATCTGTGTAGCTTTCCTTCTTGAACATTGCTACTTAAATTCCATTTAGGATTAAGGACACTTGGTCTTCTGCTTCATGATTAATGCAACATCCACATACTTTGTAAATTCATCTGCCCCTAGCTGAGCGATGACTTCCACGATGAACCACTGTGAATTTCAGAGTGTGACAATTGTGACTGGCTGACATCTGGGTTGTAGGGAACTCTGCACACAACACTTACTTGTTCGACTTGGTACTATGAGTTAAGGCATAACTCATTAATCTTTTTCAATCAATCATTGATTCGGGCGATACACAACACTAAACCGAAATGATCATCCAAGGCTTCAAACACACACTGTCGCTAACATGAGATAAACTGGGATCCTCAGTCTGACGCTGACTTTTCTAACACATCGTGCAAATTGACCATCTCTGTAGATCTAATCGCACCCATGCCGATTGTGAATACCATCTCTGTCGTATACAACCTCTGTCGTATACCACTCTGCTAGACGATCTCCAAACTGGGTGATATTGACAGGAATGAAGCGATAAATTTCTATCAAATGATCAACAATCACCCTTCAAGAAATTATATCCCGATTGGGTCCTGGGAGATCCCATATCTGAATTCCCAGGGATAGAAGTACTCTGACTAGCCCCCAACATTTTGGCTGATTTTCTGACATGCCAAACACATGGTAACCCATTCTGCGATATTTCACTTTATTTTGGATCATCACAATGCCACTTTGAGATCTTTGTACACCTTGGTACTTTCGAAGAAAAGTAGAATACTTACACTCAAATGTTGGTTTGAGCATCAACTACTGGAGTTCCTTCTCATTAGATATGCAAATATACTCATTGATCCATAGATCATTCTGTTTGCCTTCCGTGGGTTCTCACTCTTTCCTTGGCTTTACGTGAGGACGGATCACTTAACGTTACTGTCACCTCACTGATTTCTAGCATCGGTCCGAACTCTGGGGTTCAACAGATATCCTTGCAACTGACTCAAGATCCAAACTCTGAATTTCACTGGTAACTTTAGCTGACTGATCAACAGATCCTTGTGGTAGCTCTTCTGTTTCAAAGTATCATCATTGTCTTGTGCAGTGCGAGGAACAGTTCCAACCTCATGGTTCTCAATCCAATAACCATCTTTGTTGCCCCACGGTAGCAACTTCGAATTATAACTAAGATAATTCACTGCCTTAAACTTCTTAACACACAAATTCTTGGATGTTCTGTGATAAAAGTTATCAAGGTTCTTTCTGGTATCTGACAATACGAACATTGGAGTTGTGATTAATCTCTTCTGAAATTCTTACAAACACGGTTCACTTCTAGCGGCCTGGGCGAACTTCTCTTCTTGCAACCGGTGAGGGGTCTTGGCTAACTTGAAACGACTGTCTCATTTATCTTCAACTAACACTGTCTCGAAACGACTGCTTCACTGGTATTCAACTGACACTTCTAAGCTGACGGGTTTGATTTGCCACTGCCTTTATCTGATAAAGTCATCTGATCTACTCTATCATTTTTGGCAAACTCGTTGGCAACTTTTGTCATAATTCATCTGTGACGTAATTCCTTCTAGAATTGGCTGATCCTGGTACCAAGTCAGAGACGAACTTGACTTTGAATGCGGTTGCATGTTGCATAGGTCACTTGCAATGACAATTGCATATTCTCTGCGAATACGGACATTATCCAATGATTAGATTCTTCAATCATTTACCATTGTCTCATCGCTATGCAAAATGATGAGTTGAATTCAACATCACATTCCATAGTTACTGCTCTACGGCCTTCCATCATCGGACTTAACGCTTGATTACTCGACTTGCAAAGGCAGATTCTTGGAAAGGTATCCAATGATTTAATATCCAACAATTTCTTTTTCTCCGTAACTTGCATGCAAAGATGTCCACATTTTTGCTTTCTAACAAAGGAAAGGTTACAATGATTCCCCGATTTTACTGCTACTAACAGAGGCATGACACTGCATGATCTGGTATCACCAATCTAGACTTTCTTGGTAACATCATCATTCAAACGTCTCTTCTTTGACTACTTCATTGGGCAAACGGATCCTGGTGCGTTACCAACTGCTCTAGGAGTTAAAATCTTAAGCGGTGACTTACGGTATTCTTGCATGCGAGTGAGTGGTGGTTCCACGAGGACACTAGGCGATGTAGTGACCTTTTCCATGATTGTTGTAGTATAGACATGTCGAACCTTGTGACTTTTACGAAGATGTCAAGGCGAGCGATTATTTTGGTGTTCTTCAACCTTCAAGAAGGATAGTCGCTTTGTAGGACATCTCTTGGCATAGTGGCCTTGCTTACCACACTTGAAACACACTAGTGACGAGACTGGCTTGTTTCTCTTTTGAGGTGGGTCACGAGGTCAATATTCGCTTTTGTAATTCTTTAGTGACATATCTTGTATTGACAATGGTTTGCCTTCTCTTGCTAATGTTACGTGATGCTCGAAAGTTTTCTCGACGTTGCATTGCAAAAGTCAACACGAATACATAGGGCAATCGGCTCGGACAATGATCATCGCTTTCACACAAGAAACATGTGATCTTACTCATAGGACATTTTCCAACGGAATGGTTTCCTTCATAATCGAACAATTGATATTGTGCTCATCGGCACTATGGCCTATTTCTCCACAAAGGGTACATACACAATCTTCGACTTATCGGTTGGCGCATTTCAGCCGACAACGGCTAGATTTGATGTAGGATATCGAAATAGCAGGTTTCTCTTGATCACTTATGCTTGATATCGCATGCTGTTGGCACAAAGCAGTGGTGAACTCTGCCCAAGTGATGGTGTGCTCGTTCTGATGGGCGGCATGAAGTTTTTCCCATCAATCTAATGTAACTCCTTCTAAATGATGAGTAGCATAGAAACCTTTTTCATTATCATTGCATTGCACGACAGCTAGTTTTTCTTCTATTGTGCGAATCCAAGATTCTGCATCCTTGAGTACGGTTGATCCTTTAAAGACGGGCATCTTGGTCCTTAAGAACTTTGCAAACTCGAACTGAGGGCGAGCCGTTGGGATGGCAACGAGTTGTGCACCATTGCAAACATTACTAATGTCCGACGATCGCATTGTTGCTGGCTTGAGTTGATTCTGGGTGGCAGGAAACTGACTCGGGTCCTGATGTGTCACTACTGGCACTGGAGATTGTTGTTGGTCATCATCGCTCTGCATCGACACAGCGACGGTGCGATGACTTGCTTGATTATTCTGATTCATCAAATTAACTAAGGTAGCGGTGGTCTGATCCTACCAAGTCACCATGTTGTTCATGTTTTGCATCATCGCGTTTATGGATTGAGTCTGAGCTACCAAGAATTGTTCCATGACTGGATCTGCTACTCCTGATCGACAACAAGCCCACCGGGATTGACAGGTCTAAGCTGTATGCATCGTCTCAAGATTACCGACAAGGTGGCTTCACTGGGTTCTCCATCTCGCCGGTGACCGGGGCTAATAGATGCGAGGAAAAGCACAAGGTAAGGGAAGAGAATCTACTAAGGGGAGCGGGTTTAACCCAAAGAACACCAACGAACACACAAATAGCCGAAAAGCTATTAAGAAGCATAAAACTCACAGCCAAACTACACCGAAGAAGGGAAACAAAGATCTAATCGTCTAGTCGATTAAACTCTAACTTAACAAGGCGACTTGGTTCAACACACGAGAGGAACCTACACTGATTTATCCTATATGGTTGGTCTGAAGAAAACTCGATCTGAGCACGGTCTTCATCAAACGTTGATTGCTTGCGATCCTTGGAGGCGAAGCTTGGAGAAAGATGGAGTGACGCACAACTTCTTCTTGGTCTTCAAACAGTTGCTCAAACTAGCTCTTGGGCATCCGGACATGGATAACGATGACTATAGAAGTTATGAGGGGAGAGAGTCCAACTTAATACTCAAAACGGTGACAAAGGATATAGATGAGAAATGAATAGAATGGGGGAGTATTAGAATAGACAAGGTGAGAATAGCATATCATTTAGATTTTCCATTTGTAAAATAGGTTTTGAAGTTTTCCTTCAAACGGCCAGTCTAACTAAGGTCACGACCTACAGTCGATATGACTCTGATACCACCTCTGCCGGGACCCAAAATTACACTCGGACCCTCTGTATATTGCACTAGTCGAGATCACGCTAGTGCACACAGTGGCAACATCGATGAAATATCATTTCCATATACAAAGATGACTAATAAATAGGCAAATAACAATAAATATCGAGTAAAGACCTTAAGGTCAAAGCTTACAATTAATGCCTCGGAAGCGAACAACTCAACGAAGGCAGCGAACGTAACGAAATAACTCGGTGAAGCCCATCCATATGCCCACAGGCAATCGGTGGTGCGCGACCTAGTTCTTCTCGATCCTTGAAGTAGACCTTGTTGACCGACGATTCCTCCATTTACGAGGTTTGGCGCAAGTTTTACAACAAGCGTGAGTACACAACCGCACTGCAAGTCATACCACGAATGCAATGTATAGATGCGGAGCTTATTCCAAAGGAAATGGTTTCGTGGTTATTTTGCAGAAATGCAACATTTGCAATTGAATACAAATAATAGATTGAAAGCATAATTCAAAACAAATAGACAATATTAATTTAACAGTTGTTTTCACAAAGACACATAGCCTAATCAAATTCTTTCACACAGCCATATGACTTAAATCACACAACTGTCCCTTCCCAAAGGTTTTATGAAAACTACCCCTCGTGTGAAATCCCCGAGCATGTCCATGACCGCGGACGCGGCTATTCGAATAGATTGTTTAACACTCTGCAGAGGTTGTACACTTTACCCACAAGATGCAATCAAGCTGGATCGGAGTGATCACAACAAAACCTTTCAGAAACTTCATCTCAAACATTGACATTCCCAGTGTGCTTACAAACCGTTATACATATCACAAAGCCCATGCATAACACACACCGTTGGACAGGGACGACGAATCCTCCCGTGATGCAACCACCAAGTAGTCACACCTCCACCCTATCACAAAGCCTAACCTACCACCTGAACATCAATGCCGAGAATCCATAACCTACTAAGTTAGGCCCGTCCCATACCAGGCATGTGGTCGTACAGTAAGGCTCAGTTCAATGGCGCACAAAGTTAAGTCCTTAATTGACCAAGGCAAGACTTCCATTTTCTAACTAGATCACACAGATTATCATTCCCATCACAAAGCCACCGGTTCACACAGTATCCACCACTTGCCTCAGTCCAAATCCTTTACCACCCAGTTGGTTTTAGTGCAACACATGCCATCACGAAGTAATAACACATAGCACACAGTTTTACACAAAGTTCCATAATCACATAGTCAAATTTATAATTGCAACTCAGGTTATGATGATGACTCGTTGCATGGCTAAGCAATCTACTCGTACTAACCAACCCACGTTGGTAATACCATAGCACCAACTAAATATGAACCAATCTAGGGTGACAAAAGATTATGACATACAATAGACAAAGTGGATATAACAAATTGGATTAATAGCTAAACCCAAAAGCATTTAAATAATTACTTAAAGTAAATGCAGTAATTTAAATCAAAGAAATTTTAAAAACTGGGATTCAATATGATCAAAGGTATAACTTGCCTTGCTATAGCAATGATGATCTTAATTTATCTTCAATCTTCTACTTGCTTGATCTTCAGCTCCTTCAGACGATTCCGGGACTTCGGCGTCTAACGAGAAAGAAAGCGCAAAACAAACTAAATTCAAAAGACAAATCAAATAAACTCCAAATTGAAATTGAATAGTACTGGAAGGTAGATATTGAATTTAGATGAATTTAGAAACTTGAATGGCTTCAATCGGAATTCGGATGAAGAAGATATGGCTTTTGGAAGATTGGAATTCACATGAAATGATGAAAAAGCTTTACGGAATATTCTCAGAATATTCTATTCCGAAAATATTAGATAAAGAATGAGTGTATGATAGGTGGGACCGACTGGTATTTATGGATTTCTAGAATTAAAATAGTTCCAGAAATAAGGTAGAGAGAGAGTGACATGTGGGACCAATAAGATAAAAGGCTTTTCAAGAATTAAATTAATTCCGAAAATAGGATTAGGGGTTGACATGTGGGCCATCGATCTATGGACCAGTCCACAGAGATATGCTAGTCCACGGTGGACCAAGCTCATAAACAAGGTTTGACCAAGGTTGGTGACATACAGACCCGCATGTAAGTAAGAGAGATAACTATTATCTTGTATGACAATAGAAAAAGAAAGAATTAATGAGAGATGCATGCATTGGGAAAATACCACATGCATTGGTTTAGAAAGAACAGAGAACCGAATAGAGGACAAACTAACAGAAGGCTACTGAGTTGGTTGAGAGAAAGAATAGAGAATCGAGCATGCCAATAATCATGGCGCATGGCAAAGATGACAATGAATAGATAAAAGATATTACACTGGGACCACATGTAATAGAGAGGATTGGGTGTATTGTTTGGCTTGTATTGATTAGTCGACAAGAAGGGATCAATTCACGATCAAACTCAACAGAGAAAAGGTTAAGTGGATGCATCACGTGAATGACACTGCAGATGGCAATGAATTAATAGAGAGGATCAAAGGTATAGAAAGAATCACGGAGGTATGAACGACAACACAAGCAACAGAGAAGGAAGCTACGTCTGTACACCATATACATGAACAGTACACATGCATGAACAGCATGCGCGAGTGGCCGCGGCGGAGGCGACGAGCAGCGCGAAGGGCAAACGGAAAGGAACGACGAGCGGGACGCGATGGCGCGGTCGGATTTTGGAAAACTCACCGAGGAAGCGACGAACACGAAGAACACGGTTGGGCTCTAATGGCCGACGGTGCTCGGCGATCTTCGGCGAAGTGGATGGAACCATGACATAGAGGGCGACGACGCGAAGCCAACGCCGCGACAGTTCGCCAACGGACGTCGGACGAAGCGCAGTCGCGGAGAAGACTTTTGGTTGAAGCTCGGTTTTCGGAGATTGCGACGAAATTAGATCGGTTTGGACGAAACCAATTCGGGGATTGGAAGAGGATCAACACGGACGCGTGAGCGCAAACGGCTCGCATTTATATGCACCGTGGAGAAAGATATGGAAATTTGAAAATTGGAGTTGAGTCGTGCACGTCTGGACTCGCGTTCGGTTCTGAGTTTGAAGATGAACAGTGTTTCACGATTACTGTAGCATGTGGGCAGGAGAGAAAACCTGATTTTGGAATTAAAAGAAATCCCAAAAATCAAGGAGACCAAATAAAATAGCAAACAAATCCAGAAAAATCTCAGAAAATACCCAAAAATTCCTTGAAGGACAAGGAAGCCAAATAACACAAATTTTTATTTAATTAATGTTTATATTAGTCAAATTAAATATTTTTAATTTAGAAAATTCCAATTAAGCTTTATTAATTCAAATAAAATTGGTGAAATTTTCCAGGAACCTAAACTACTCAAAAGATTTTTGAAAAGCCAAATTTTGGGACGTTACATGAAATGAATTCCATTATCACTAATGCAACACAGGAGTCGATGATAGACCTTATGGGTGCAAACTCAGAGGATGCAAGTGGGTGTTCAAAAAGAAGCTTAGGCCTGATGGTACTATTGAAAAGTACAAGGCTCGGCTTGTTGCCAAGGGCTACACTCAGAAAGAAGGCGAAGATTTCTTTGACACTTACTCACCTGTTGCTAGATCGACCACAATACGAGTACCACTTGCTTTGGTCGCCTCACATGGTCTTCTCGTTCATCAAATGGACGTTAAGACGACTTTTCTTAACGGAGAGTGGATGAGAAATTTACATGGAACGACTGATGGATTTGTAGTAGAAGGTCAAGAAGGCAAGGTGTTAAAGCTGTTGAAATCTTTGTATGGTCTAAAACAAGCTCCTAAGCGGTGGCATGAAACGATAGAACAAAGTGACATCTGCAGAGCCACACAATGAGGCGATAAATGTGTATACTATCGCTATGGTGGGGGTGAGGAGTTATTCTCGCTTGTATGTGGACGACATCCGATTTTTGGGACAAACATCAATGTGATAAATGAAGTCAAATTATTCTTGTCTCAAAATTTTGATATGAAAGATCTGGGAGTGGCTGATGTTATTCTAAACATTAAATTGGTTAGAGGTGAGGATGGGATTACACTTTTGCAATCTCATTATGTGGAAAAGGTCTTGAGCCGTTTTGGTTTTTCTGATAGCAAGCCTTCTCCAACACCTTATGATCCTAGCGTGTTATTTCGTAAGAATAAGAAAATTGCTAGGAATCAGCTGGAATACTCTCAGATAATTGGCTCTCTTATGTACCTAGCTAGTGCAACAAGGCCGATATCTCTTTGTCGTGAGCAAGTTGAGCCGGTTTACATCTAACCCGGAGATGATCACCGGAAGGCACTTGAGCGAGTGTTGCGCTATCTCGAAAGGTACCTCGAACTTTGGACTTCACTATACCGGGTACCGTCGGTCTTTGGAGGGTTATAGTGATTCCAATCGGATCTCGATCTTGATGAGATCAAAGCCACTAGTGGATATGTTTTCACTATTGGTGGTGGTGTCGTTTCATGGAGGTCTTGCAAGCAGACCATTTTGACGAGGTCAACCATGGAAGCGTAACTTGCGCACTAGACAATCGCTATTGTTGAGGCGAATGGCTACGGATCTATTGATGGATCTACCTACGGTAGAAAAGCCGCGCCGCTATCCTCATGAATCGTGATAATCAAACCGTTATCGCTAAAGTGAACAGTTCTAAGGATAATATGAAATCGTCTAGGCATGTCAAGAGACGATTGAAGTCTGTCAGGAAATTGAGAAACTCCGTAGTTATAACCTTGGATTACATCCAAACAACTAGAAACCTGGCAGATCCCTTCACAAAGGGACTATCACGAAATGTGATAGATAGTGCATCGAAGGAGATGGGTATGAGACCCATGTGAGTTATCTATGGTAGTAACCCAACCTATGTGATCGGAGATCCCATGAATTAGGATCTGGGAAAAACAAGCCATCAAGAATCGGAGGAGAGTAATTTCAACCCTCTCTATGTGAAGATGCAATACTCTCAAAAAACTGCAAGACAGGTTGGTTAAGGCCTTAATGTGTTCCATTGGCTCTCAAAAGCGAAGACGTTATCCTGCAGAACGTTCTTGAAAGAACACACCTATATGAGCCCGACTGTTAGTCGCAGTCTATGAAGATTTTGGGGAAATCTCCTACTAAGCTCACGAAGAGACCAAGGAGTATGACTTATACGCTCCAACCGAGGGGTAGCCTACTGGCGGCCTAGTATCAGTTAAGACTTCAAGTGAAGCTTGCTTGCACCAAACTTGCAATTCAAGGCATAGTCCATTGTTCAAGTTGTGAGTAAGTGTAGCTTGGAGTTCTAGGTGGATGTTCAACCTTAATTGGTCTCCATCGAAACACTGATATATAAACAGTACATTGGAATTCACGCAAATCTCTGTGGGACTTTGAGATCTAGTGGGGGATTGTTGGATTATGTGGGCCTAGCCCATACAAGAAGAATAATTCCTAAATTAAATCTCAAAGGCCCACTCATGCAAAAGAAGGTTGCATGTGAACTTTAGTACCATATTGCTAGTTCTAGAAGAGGAAGACCACCTTAAAAGGGATGGTGCACTCCTAGTCACTTGAGGCATGTGTGGAGAGAACTAGAGGAACACACACGCGCGCTCGCCTCGCCTCGCCAGCGGGGCGGGCGGCGAGGCGGCGCGCGGCGCACGGCACTGCGTGAATGGTCCGCCCAAATCGGCGTCAGTGCTTGATGCAGACGCGGCTTCTTTGCGGTTTTATCTTTTGTTGTTTTGTGTGGCGGTGAATCCGGATCGTTACTGAGACTAATCCGCTTTGATTACGAGTTATGGAGAACGTCGGCGTCTTGATCACACGCCCCGATTCCTCCATAAATCTTGAATCGCCGCCTCCATACGAGACGAAATCAATCTAGGTTTTCGCCTCTTCCATTGTAATTGCGCCGTTCACGTAGTCTACTCGTCCCGTTCGCCGGTGTGCCGCCGTTCGGGAGAGCAGTCTCGGAACCGCCGCCTTCGAAGTTCTGCATCGGGAGAGGGCGAATAAGGTTTTTGGGAAGCGCTCTGCGCAACTGCTTGCTGTAGCTCTGGCTCGTCTTCCTCGACGCTCGGCTTCGGCGAATCGTCATCGACTTCGTGTCATCCACACCGTGCCTGCAGTGTCACCATCGACAAACCGATCAGAACAGAATCATCGGTACGTAACGGTCATGTTCTCCGTTTTAGATCTGTTCATGTTCCTTTTCTTGGTTGACATGACTAGATCTGTTATGCCTGTGATGGTTCTGTTATTTTTCGTGCATGATGTCATGATTAATTTATGGAATAAATTGAACCTACATGTGCTTATATGTTTAACAAGACGCAGGGAGGCAGCTGGGCACAAGGAGGCGGCAGCAGGGAGAACAGATGGATGCGACAGCAGGGTGGAGGCACGGGGGAAGGTGCTAGGGTTTTGGCTACCTTCCCCTTCTCCAACTTAAAGCCGGCTCTCCCACTTGGGCTATGGGCCGGTGGCCCACTACTCCCTAATCCACTAAAATTATGAAATTTTCCACTACTAATTCTATTTATTTTCCTTTTAATTCTTTTAGTTACTCAATTACTTAAACGGGGTATCACATTCTACCCCCCTTAAAAAGAATTCGACCCCGAATTCTACTCGCGCAATTCTACTCGAATGAACAAAACTTAAAACAACAACCAACTAACGCATACTCGTTGATAACAACTCTAGGTGCTTGTCGCGCATGCGGGACTCCCACTCCCAAGTCGCTTCTCGCTCAGACTGATGCGACCACAACACACTGACATACTCCAACGTTTTACACCTCAACACTCATCTCGATCTTTTCAGGTACACTCAACGAACGGGACTCGATGGTAAGGTTTTACTCGTTGGTCAACAGCTCTAACAAAACCTCATACTCAAGATCTCTCAAGTACTCCCTCAACACTGGGTCATACAAGACGCTATGTGCCACACACCTGGACTCGAGATAGTCCTAGCGATACAATATATTCCAAAACCCCTGCAACTTTCAAAAACAAACCGATGTATCTTGGGCCAACTTTTCCTTTAGTACCAAACCACATAACATGCACAAGACACATGGAATCTTGTTCCCTTCTCTCAATGAATCACTTCATCTTTGCAAGGAGCATCCCCTTAACAAGGGACGCACAAACAACTCGTATTAAACCAATCCTCTTAAAAAAAAGAACCCAACTGAAAACCGAAGGATTCTCATTGCAACCACGCATTACCAACTCCCCTCCAAAAGAGTCAAAACCAAAACCAAAGACTCATCACGAAAACATTCTCACTTTCCAAGTAGGTAGTTTGCAAATAAACACCACATAAGCCAAAAGCGAAATCATTTGAATGCCCAAAACAACCATTTCCTTTCTTTTTCTTAACCAGAAAGAACCACGTATACACCAACATAAAACCAACCCAATTTGCAAATGGCATCCATCATGAACACAAATTCAAATAAGAACCAAGAGAGTATTTCACTACTCGAGAAAATATTATTTTCTCCATCTTTCTTTTTGAAATAAATTTTCTCTCAAATCATGGGATTCCAAATCATTACACTAACTCCTTCTTAACCGGGCAAACTCAAAGTGATTCTCAACCCGAAAGCAACAATCACACTCATCTAGAGGGGCTATACTAATCCACAAAAAGATACTCTAGTCCACTCCTTTGCCAAAGGAATTACTTTGATAAATAATTTTCAGCCACCTCAATATCACCCACAATCACATCATCTCAATCCTTTAAGGATAATCAACTTGAAATTCATAGTACATAGTACACTCATTTACTACACCTGAAGGATGATATCAATGCCCATCATGCTATTGTGAATCCACTTTTATTCAACTACTTCTACACATAATGATTGGGAAACCAAGGTTCTAGCATAAAACACAAGCCCAATTTCAACATCCTAGATTCTTACAATGAACTTCTGGTATACTTAATAGGAAATTCTTTGATTCGATAACTAACATTCCCGCAATCCTCCTCAATCATTAATAACAACATTCCTCACTAATCAAGTAGCCGTCCAAAGCGATTAACTTCACCAATCTTGGACCCTAACTAAACCACATCATTCAATTTCACTTTGACAATACCTTACCTAATTGACCAAGATTCAAACTTTTGATAATTCCAATATTCCACTAACATGAACAAAAGTTCTTGGATTACAATTCACTATAGGTTCTACTAGTTGTAACAATAATCAGTTTTATTTTAACGACAATCATTCCATTTAAATCAAATTCCCTCCACGACTTATATCATGAAATCAATTCATCATCCAATGCTCCTTAAATAACTTACAACTCAAGGTCTCATAACATCATATACTTGACTACTACTAACCAGTTTCCACAATATACTCTGTAAAGTTTTGTAAAACAAACAGATTGTTTCTTTTTCAAAAGAAGAGGCAAATAAAATAAATTTCCAGCACACTGAAAAAAAATATTTACTACTTGCAGTAAACACAAGACCAAGGGAAATAATCAAATAGCAATGATTTCGAAGAAACAAAAGATGAGACCACAGTTGAGGACACATGTCCCACAATAAGAGAATTTCAAACCTCAACAAATAAGAATAAAACATTGCTATTTGAAACTCAAGAAACTCTTAAGCGGTAACGACAGAAAAGTTAAACGACTTTAATAAGTTGCAAGTTATAAAACTTAACTCCAACCTCAAATACTTCTACTACACTCTTTTTTTTAACAAAGAAAACAATCTTCTTTTATTACAACGTCACTTTGCCAACGCAAACAAAAAGAGCTCTTAATACCAAATCACATGAATCACTTAAGAACCAATAAAGTTTTCTAGTAAGCCACTTGCTCAAACTAATTTCAGTTACTACATAAATCATGAACTCCAAAAGTTCACGAATGTAAAGCTCAAAACATTTCATTTGAGCGATACCACGAAAGACTATCAAAGTATTTTTTATGACAATCCACAACACACTCACAATCCATTGCTGACCATATTACTAACATCCAAAGTAATACACGCTTAACAAGAATCATCATAGTCTATTCTTCTATTATACAGCTCGATCCCCAAAAACACCAAATTATTCTATACTACTTTACCATCTCATCCTCAAATCGAGTGTCCACTAAGACTTTACAACCTCATCACAACAACAACTTTATTCTAGTAGAGATCTGCTACACAAATGAAAAGGTTCTACCAAAACCTTGTCATCAAGGACATCCAATCATCCGACGATTGCACAATCATGTAGGCATAAGCCACCTATTAAATCCCATCAGTTCAACTCTTAGTGATGCTCAACACCAAACTTCAATACAGAATTATTGCACTACAACGATCATTGTTATCGACAAGCTTCATCGTGAAATCTAGTTGCTACCAACTTTCCTTTGCAAATCACACGAATATTTACAAACACATATTCATCTGTTCCTCCTCATGTTCAGATTTTGGTGCAAAATCTCAATAAAACTTTCAGAATCACAGCCTTCCATCGATCAAAAGTCTCAATGACGCTACAACCAAATTCGTCCAATCATTCTAGCTAGAATAACTATCCAGAAACTCCCTATAAATTCTAGATCCGCCAATATTCAATCCCTCCGATCTTTTGTACACAATTCTAATAATTGATCATACTAAGGAATATGTAAATCTAACAACTATATATAATCCCCAAGTATCTACAGCTAAGATACTCCAAGATTAATATCTACTGAGGCAATAATCTAACATCCCCTCAACTTTTCATGCCCACATAGTTAGATTAATCCATTGAAACCAAATATTCTAATAAGTTTAGCAAATTAAATAATTTTAATGATCAAACCAGTTCATCAATGTTTCACACTTCTTAATAACTTATTTGACTCCAATTAAGTATAGACCTACTCTTAGTCACTATTCATCATGTAAATACTCTCAAACAACATCAAATTAATCAACTTCACTTCCAAGAAACTTGGTTAAGATCGATTATGCACCACGCTATAGACCCAACTTGATAACTCATACCTTATTAATGAACTTCTATATTAACCACCTCTCGCTTAAACATAACAAGACATCACAAAAGAATTTTAACACTTTCTTCAGAAAAGGAGAGGCATTAAACTTCCACACTCCAAATTCTCTAAAAGAAACTTGTCGAGTCAAAACTTCCACATGATAAAGGACTTGCCAAAAGATAATTTCTATTATCTAAAATACCAAGCAAATAAAGAGTCACGAGTCCTAACAAGAAAGGTAGAACCCCATGAAAAGATCAATCTTACCAATTTACAGCGCTCACAAGCAGCAAAAACAACTCAGTAGTCGAGAGAACAAATAAACGCTTTATGGAACCAATAAAAACCAATTGAAACCCATCGACTGCATTGTAACCACTAACCCAAGAAAATTCATCAACCACCAGCGAGTAATCAGAATAACCAAATGCAAACTCAAGGAAGACAATAACCTTTCCAAATAAACCCATCCTCAACACCTTTAATTAGTTTACCCAAGGTAAACACTTCACTATTCTCATACTATGAACGATGGTATAACCTGGCCATGCCCATGGCCACAACCATAAACTCTACCTCTCGACATCAACTATTAACCACAATCAACAACACACAATAAGTTCAAAGAACTAATATCAACTCCTACTTCAGTATAACAACATATCGAAAGCGTAAGAGCAATACTCGTCCTATTCCCATCCTACTGTGCACTAGTGTGCCAAATTTTAAGTTAATTAACAATTAGTAAATTTTAGTTAATTTTAATAGTCCTAAAGATTTTTTTAGCAATTTTAGGTTACCTAAGTTGTTAATCTATTCATCACGGACCTAAAGCCCGCTCTGATACCAACTGTAACACCCCGGCCCAACACGGAGCCCAGAATGCCATTAAACTAACCTAACTGTCAATTTTAACAACAATTATCACTAAATTACAGCAAGCATATCAAAGATGAAACCCGTACACTGGTCACAACAACACAAGTATAACTATAAAGACATTATGGTTATTTAACTCATAAGAACATGGCAAGGTAATAAACACAGATCAACGTAAAAACTTATCCAAGCAAATCTACTAATAGAATAATAAATTCCAACCTATCTTCTCAGACTAGCCAATACTATCATGTCTTTGCTATAAATCATCAATCGATAAAGTGAGTTCTCATATCCAATGGACCAAGTAAACATGTACGTATATGATGTGGATTCAAGTGTGCTAGCCTTTTCCAAACGAAGCATCGTCAACGATCACCTAAAAACAATAGTAGAGCAAGGGTGAGTCTACGACTCAGCAAGCACAATAGTGAGCAATGCACAATGATTAATCCGCAGTACACAATAACATCATCAACATTAATTGTTCTCTTTTCCTCATTCTCATGCTCAATCATTCAATTCTCTTTCTTTATTCACATATTCAATCATCAACTATCTTTCATTCCATGCATCTCTACACTACATGTCTACATGCACTTCTTTTGCGTATACTGGTATAGCATGAATGTTCACCGGTCGATGACACACTCTCAAGCCCGTCCTCCTCAAGGATCGGAGACCTCCTCCACTCCCGTGGAGTTGTGATCAATATGATCACCTTCTCATATGCAATGATGCTTATGAATGTACAAATATTCATAGTTTCATCAACATTACCATTGTCCAACAATATCGTATCCAACAATAAGGAATAAATAATGACCATTAACATTACTTGCAATTAAATATCTAAAAGCACAGCAATTTAATGGTTATAAATGGTAAAGCATACAGTGATCAACCAACGACCACCGTGCAATACCCCGAAAGTGTGACAAGAAAATAGTCGGGAGAGATTAAATATTCGGGAGAGAAATAAATGGAATTACGGGAAGGACCAATTGGAAAATGCTCAATTTAACAGTTAAAAAGGGGGAAATTACTGTTTTTAACCCAACTTGGGCTTGGGCCCCGGCCCATGTGGGCTCTAGGGTGGCCGGCCAAAAGGGGGGCGCCACTTCCTCCCCCCCAAACCCTAGCAGCACCCCCCACTCCCCACGTCTCCCTCCCCTCCTCCCCCCTTTGTGGGGGGGGGTAATCCATCGTCTTCCCGCGTTCTACAAGGGTAACGAAGACCCTCCCCCGCTGAATCTTTTGTATTAGATGCGTTTATGAATTCATTTAGTGGATCGGTCGCCGATTGCTGTTAGATTGCGTTCTGTCCAGATTGTTGCGCTGTCAGTTTTGTGTGTTTAGAGGCCGAATTAGGAGTTTTGATCTCCTATAGTTATGTAGATTATGTTCTTAGCTTTCAATGGACACCAAGAACTCCCAAATCCGATTAACGGTCAGGGAGTTATGGATTTTTTAGTATCGCTGTCCTGCTTATCTGTCAGCATTTGGACAGTCTGTAGAAAACTGGATAAAACTGTTAGTTAAAGGGAAAATCAGAGGATCTCGATATAACAAAAAATGTAGGTAATTTCCATACCTTTTCAGAGAGATAAAGAACACAAGATTCAAACTTTAGTAGAAAAAGTTACGGTGGTTTTAGTGTACTATCCAGAGAAACCGACGTGACAATTGATGTTCTGTAGTTTGGCTTGGTTGGGGCAGAAATTGGTAGAATAAAAAGGGCTCCCAACTAAGTTTATTTAGGTAATTTAATTACCTTTCCATAAAGTCCAAGAACATCTTATTTGGACTCCTGAGCAGAAAGTTATGTATTTTAGAAGTTGACTAGCCGCAGTGAACACCAAATCGATCGCTAGAAATTGGAAGATTGGAAACGCTTCGGAGTTTAACGAGTTCAATTGTGATGTTACTTATGCTTTTGGTCCAGTATGTTGGTCTTATATTGGGGTTATCTTTATGTTCAGGTGGGAGCGTGATCCCAGGGGCAGCACCCTCTTCGCGTCCACCGTTCTCGCACGGTTGAGGCAAGTATTCGGGTTATAGCATATTTATGTTTGTATGCTGAGATTGTGTTGTGTCTTGCTCGTAATAGCCATGCATGGATGTTAATGTGATGAGTTTCCATCTATCTTGATGAATGCATGTTATGGTTAAAGTTTCCTTCGTATGTTGTTAATGCTTACATGTTATTGTGTACACGTTGAATTCTTATGTATGAAAGATGATGTCATAGCGCATATGCATGTTTTAAGCATGATTGAGACTTGGTTATGTGGTGATCAAGTATAAATAGTTGAGGTCCCCGCCATGCAATGACGGGCTTGAGGTCCCCGTCATGCAATGACGGGCTTGAGGTCCCCACATTCGTGGAATGTGGGCAGTGAGTAAAGAGGTCCCCATCATTAAGACGATGGGCAAAGGTCCCTATACATGTGGTGTATAGGCTCTTGGTCCCGTGCGGAGAGGCGCGAGGCAAGGGTATACATCGACGGATGTATACCCCGCATTACCGGTAAAATGCGAAAGAGATAAAGTTCAAAAGGTGCATTGCATTGGTCGCATTCCATAAGTATGAAAGCTATGATTAATGTAATGTTATTGTGGATTATTGATGCTATGACTGTGAACTTGTTTTAGCCTTGTTGATACTTGCTGAGTCCTTGGGCTCACTCTTGCTTTGATATGTTTTAGGTACAACTGTCAGGAACGACATGCATGGGAGGGAGTAGATGTTGGATGCACTCACTACCTCACAACCTTAAGGCGTTTGCCATTTAGTTTCATTTCAGGAATAAGTAAACTGCTTGAGAATCACTCATGGATGGTTTTGAGTATCAGGTTAATTGTAATAATGAGAATAGCAAGTCTTGATTGTGTTTATTCGATTATCTTGCATGCTTGAGTGAACTTGATTATGAAGATATTGATAAATACCTTGATTAATTATTGGAACCTCGATATAGTTGACTATACAAAGGAGGTTCTGCAGAAAATCTATAATTTGTTTTAGTTTAATTTAATTCCAGTAGCATTCGAGGCTCAATGTGAGTTGGGGTGTTACACATCGTCTACTATGCACTTGCCTCTTATCCTTCTGACGCTGGAGAGCGAAACGGCGATAACACTTTGCGAGACCGCACTTCCTGGACAAACAATCCAACACACATCTCAAAAAAACATACATTACAACTCCTACACTTTATTCTAACCGTAATCGCACGTCTACACCAAACCGACCTTTTACTCAGAACTACCAGATACATTACTCGCTGTCCCAGCACTAAAATTATCATAACTTCTGTTCTACTCGCCCAAAAATTATTTTCTCGGGCTCTTTTGAACGCTTAAGAAATTATCTACACTTTTCATGTAGAGCAAAAACACTAATTATCTCATGTAATAATTTTAATCTACAGATTACCAAGATGCTGCCAAAAGACGACAACTCTCTAGACAGCAGGCTTACAAAATTCGTAACTCGAAATCTAATCATCCGATCGACATGATTAAATATTCTACGGAAAGCTGCCAAAATTCTCTACAATTATCTAGTAGAATACATCCTCAAATTACGCCCCTACGGTACCCAAAATAATTGTACAATAGTACAACAAAATAAACCGTTCCATTAATCGTTCCCTTGACTAGAAATTGCTTGTATCCTCTCTAATCTCGATTCTTTAATCTCTAATTAAATTAACAAAATAGATAGAAAAAAAATAACAGATCGTTACCCAGGACAAACGCCAAAATCCCGACTACTTTCCTCAATTCCTCCTTTTTCTTTCTTTCTTTCTCTTCCTTCCTTCCTCCTAGTGTAGATCTCAACACACAACCATACAAAACATGAAGCACATTATCTAGTAGATAAGTAGTACACGTAAGTTCAACCTTTTCTTCTTTCTCTCTCTCGGCAGCACACATGCAGCACTAGCATGTAGCCATGTACACGTACAAGCAAGAGCTAGCCATGTACACGTACAAGCAAGAGCTAGCCACGACAGCAAGGGTAGCAGCGGCAAGCTAGGGCAGCGGCACTCGGCAGTGATGGCGGCGGCTGCACGACAGTGGCGTCCAGCACCGGTGGCTATCCTCCGGCAACGGCGAGGCTTACGCATGCACAAGTAGCACAAGATCCCTTCTCTATCTCTGTCCTTCTTCCAGTAGCACAAAGGGGTGACATGCAGAGGCTTGCATGCAGCCTACAGCAAATGGCGTAGGGAATTAAGCAGATGGAAAACCAGCGCATGGGCTGGCATGTTAGTAACCCTTGCGCATGTGTTAGTTAGTTAGCATTGCATGTTTCTGTTTCCAGTAGACTGCATGCGCACGAGCACCTGTTTGTGGTCGCCGTGCGCGTAGGAGGGCGTGGCGAGAATAGCTCACGCACGACTCTGGAGTGATCGGTTGTGGAAGCAACGGTCTAGCGCAATGCGCGGCTGTCCACCCGAGAGCTTCAGCTCTTTGTAAGCCTGTGAATAAAAGGAAGAAAGCCTCAGAAAAGCAGCACTTCTTCAAGCTGCACCAAACGCTCTGTGTTCTAAGTGTTCGCGTTGTGTTTGGGCTGTGATCGTCTTTGAGATCTCGATTGTGAGCTCGCCGGCTGTCAGGAACACCGGGAGATCGCTAACAATTGGTATCAGAGCAGTTCGTGAAGGCCTGCATCGCCATGGTGTCGCCGACGGGTAGCCGTGGCGCGCGCGCGCGGTACGGGCAGGACGGAGATCTCGGCAATGGTGATGGCTCGGCGACAAGAC
This sequence comes from Ampelocalamus luodianensis, assembly GCA_036346255.1. Lineage (NCBI taxonomy): Eukaryota > Viridiplantae > Streptophyta > Magnoliopsida > Poales > Poaceae > Ampelocalamus > Ampelocalamus luodianensis. The sequence continues at coordinate 24,622,050 of CM070634.1, read as the reverse complement.
GCCACCGCGCGCGCCGTCACAAGCCGCTCGCCGTCGCGCGATCGCGGACCGCGACGCCCGCCACTCGCGAACCCATGACGCCGTCGCCCACGGGAGGTCGTGATTGGCGCGTGGTCGAGAGTCGGCTCCGGCAATTGGCGCAGCTAACGAAGACCAACTACGACCGTGGTCTCGTTGATGAAGCTGAAGCTCCAAGCTCGTCACCTCGGGGCCGCGTCGAGCACGTCGGCGTCGACTTCCACGACGACCGCACCGCGCTGGAGGCGATATGCAGCGGCGTTCCTCCGGAGATGGTTCCCACCCTGGCGACCAAGCCGTCGGCCAAGGAGGCATGGGAGGCGATCAGGACGATGCGGATCGGCGACGATCGGGTGCGAAAGTCAACGGCACGAGCTCGCGCGCGCCGAAATCACGAGCAGATCGCGTTCGCGACGGCGCGAGTCGATCGAGACTTCGGCGCTCGTCCGCCGAACCTCGTGCGCGGCTGGCGATCCTCGGAGACCCAGAGCCGGAACCGAAGGTGGTCGCCAAGTACCTCCGCGTCGCTCGACCGAGGTACAAGCAGCTCGTCGTCTCCATCGAGACGCTCCTCGACATCGACACGCTCTCCATCGAGGAGGTCACCGGCAGGCTCAAGGCGGCGACCGACGATGAACCGATGCCGGCGCAGACCGTCACCGGCAAGCTGCTGCTCACGGAGGAGCAGTGGCTGGAGCGCTACAAGAAGCGGGACCAAGAGTCCGCCCGCGGCGGCTCCCACTCCGGTGGCCGCGGCAAGGGACGCGGGAAGCAGCGCGGACGTGGCAGCGGCTCAGGGACGAGTCGGGCCAGTCCCGACGACGAGTGCCGAAACTGTGGCAAGAAGGGTCATTGGGCTAAAGATTGCCGAGGCAAAAAGAAGGATAATGAGACCACCCTACTTCTTGCCCTCAGTGCCGTGCAGGAGGAGGGATTCATCCCCAATTCGAAGCGCCGCCACCAACTTCGATTCCGGCGATTCCACCGCCGATCTGCAACGATGGCCAGCTCCACTTCATCGAGGACAAGGTCTTCGCCGCCTTCGACGAGTTCGGGGACCGGGACCCGAAGCGATGGGTCCTGGACACGGGAGCATCTAATCACATGTCGGGCTCGCGGCGGCGTTCTCAAGCCTCGACGCCGCGTCGCGGCTCAGACGTTTGGCGGCGGCTCCGTCGCCGCATCGAGATCGGCACGTGCTACTCTCATGCAAGACCGGCGAGCACCGCGCCATCTCAATGTCTACTACTTGCCATGCCTCACCGCCAACATCATCTCCGTCGGTCAGCTCGACGAGATTGGGTACCAGCTACTGGTCGAAGACGGGGTGATGCGGATCCGCGACGAGGAGCGCCGCCTGCTCGCCAAGATCTACCGCAACCCAGGCCGGCTTTACGTGCTCGACGTCAAAATTGCACGGCCTGTTTGCCTGGCGGCGCGGGGAGAAGAGGAAGCGTGGGTCTGGCACGCCCGATTCGGCCATCTCCACTTCGCGGCGCTGCGCAAGATGGGCAGGGATGGCCTTGTTCGCGGCATGCCCCCACTCACCCAAGTGGAGCAGGTCTGTGAAGCGTGCCTCGCCGGCAAGCATCGTCGCTCACCGTTTCCCCAGCGTGCACTCGGACGGCGGCGAGAGTGCTGCGATTCTTGCACGGGACCTTTGTGGACCTATCTCGCCGCCGACACCAAGTGGAAAATACTTCCTCCTCCTCGTCGACGACTACTCGGTACATGTGGTTGTCCCGCTTCCCGGCCAGGATGCGGCACCACGGCGATCAAGCGCATCCGAGCGCGGCGGAGCGCAAGTCCGGCAAGCAAGTTCGTGCACTCCGCACGGATCGGGGAGGAGAGTTCCTAGCAAAGGACTTCGAGCAGTACTGCGCCGAGCTGGGACTTCGTCGCGAGCTGACGGCGCCCTACTCTCCTCAGCAGAACGGCGTCGTCGAACGCCGCAATCAGACCGTGGTCGGGACAGCTCGGAGCATGCTCAAGGCAAAGGGGCTCCCGGGCGAATTCTGGGGCGAGGCGGTCACCACAGCTGTTTACCTGCTCAACCGCTCGTCGTCCAAGAGCGTGGGTGGCAAGACTCCCTACGAGCTTTGGACCGGGAGTGTCCCTGGCGTCCATCATCTGCGCACCTTCGGGTGTATTGCACACATGAAGGTGACGACACCAAACTTGAGGAAGCTCGACGACCGGAGCAAGCGCACCATCTTCGTCGGCTATGAAGCAGGATCCAAGGCGTATCGGGTGTCGACCGGTGTCGCAGGCGTGCACATAAGCCGCGACGTGGTGTTTGAAGAGATGGCGCAATGGTCTGGGACCGAGGCCAACGGGCGAGATGGGGACTTCGCCGTCGAGAACCGACCGGCGCCATCCGAGTCGGTCACCACTACAATGACGACAAGTGCAAGTACATCGGCCGAGGTCTGCTGCTTTCACCTTCGACTTCACCAAAGACCGTCGGGCCACCTCACCAAAGACCGTCGCCGAGCCATTTGAGCGCAACGCCGCACGCACACACCCGTGTCGCAACCCGATTGAATTTGTGTCGCCACGGTGCACCTCGCGGCGGCACCGACGCGACCACGGCGACGACGCGCCACTCGGTCGCAACATCGACAATGTATCGGGCGGCCTGCGCTCGCAGACGGAGCCGAGGAGCGGAGGCCGATTCTTCTTGGCGGCGGCCGAACCGGCGTCATTCAAGGAGGCGAGGAGCATGAGCGGCGCCATGCCATGCTCGATGCGAGTTCACCTCCATCGAGGCGAACGACACACTGGAGCTCGTCGATCCACCGCCGAAGTGCGGCCGATCGGTCTCAAGTGGGTCTACAAGACCAAGCGCGATGAAGCCGCCTCGTTGCCAGTTCAAAGCCGACTCGTCGCCAAGGGATATGTGCGGCGCCAAGGGATCGATTTCGATGAGGTTTCGCCGCCGGTGGCGCGGCTTGAGTCTCATGCGGTTGTTTGGCTGGCCTACGCCGCGGCGAGGGTCGATGCACCACATGGACGTCAAGTCGGCCTTCCTTAACGGCGGCGCAAGAGGACGTCGTCGCGACGGCCCGGTTTCGTACTCAGATCAGGACGAGCACAAGGTGCTCCACGATCAAAGCGCCTATGGTCTTCGTCAAGCCCCGCGCTGGTACTCAAGCCGACGCCTCATTGCTCAAGCTCGGGTTCACCAGGAGTACCTCCGAGCATGCGGTGTACCTGCGCAGTCAGGGAACACGACGGCTCGTCGTGGGAGTATATGTTGACGACCTGGTGATCACCGGCGGCAACCACTCTGACATTGACAAGTTCAAGCAGGAGATGAAGAGTACATTTCAGATGAGCGATCTGGGGCTGCTGAAGTACTATCTTGGCTTGGAGGTGGTACAATCTGAGGAGGGAATCACTGTAAGTCAGAGAGCATATGCAAAGAAAGATCTTAGAGGGTGCTGGTCTCTCAGGCTGCAATCCAATCAACACTCCAATGGAGCCCGGTTGAAACCGAGTAAGTCTAGCTCGCTCCTGCTGTTGATGCTACTCAAGATGCTGAGTCCATTGTTGGTTCTCTGCGCTATTTGGTGAATTCAAGGCGGTTTGGCATACTCGGTGGGATACATTAGTAGATTCATGGAGAATCCAACCATCGAACATATGGCGGCGATGAAGAGAGTACTTAGGTACATTGCAGAACTCTTCACTACGGTTGCCACTATCGAGGGAGAAGGAGTCACGCTTGAAGGTTACTGTGATGGTGACCTTGCGGAGACATTGATACAAGAAAGAGCACCTCCGCGTCCTATTCTTCCTCAGCGAAACATAGTAACTGGCGATCTCAAAAGCAAAGGTGGTGGCTCTTTCATCATGCGGTCGAGTATATTGCTGCAACGATCGCGGCTGCCAGGATTTGGTTGGCGACTTCTGCGAAACTTAAAGGCAAGAAGCCCGGCGTCATTAATCAAGATCGACAATCGACGCCATCCAGTGAGTAAGAATCCTTTTTCATGATCGTAGCAAGCACATCGATGTTAGATACCATTTTATTCGCGAATGCATCGAGGAGAACAGGTCACGATTGAGTCCATTGGGGCCGCTAAGCGGTAGGCCGATATTTTGACAAAGGCCCAGGGCGTGGCGGTTTTGTGAACTTCGTTCTAAGCTTGGGGTCATTGATTTACAGCGGCGTGCGCAAGGCTTAGGAGGAGAATTTGTTAGTAACCCTTGCGCATGTGTTAGTTAGTTAGCATTGCATGTTTCGCTTCCGATGGATCGCATGCGCACGAGCACTGCTTGTGGTCGCCGTGCGCGTAGGAGGCGTGGCGAGAATAGCTCACGCACGACTCGGAGTGATCGGTTGTGGAAGCAACGGTCTAGCGCAATCTTGCCGGTTGTCCACCCGAGAGCTTGGCTCTTTGTAAGCTTTGTGAATAAAGGAAGAAAGCCTCGAAAAGCAAGCACTTCTTCAAGCTGCACCAAACGCTCTGTGTTCTAAGTGTTCGCGTTGTGTTTGGGCCGTGATCGTCTTTGAGATCTCGATTGTGAGCTCGCCGTGTCAGAACACCGAGATCGCTAACATGGCATGTAGCTTGTGGATTCGCAACGCATGCGAATTAGCAGCGCATGTAGATGGCGACGCAGGAGGCACTGGGCACAAGGAGGCGACAGGAGAGAGAAGATGGATGCGGCAGCAGGTGGACGCGCAGGAAGGTGCTAGGGTTTTGGCTAGCTTCCCCTTCTCCAACTTAAAGCCGGCTCTCCCACTTGGGCTATGGGCCGACGGCCCACTACTCCCTAATCCACTAAAATTCTAAAATTTTCCACTACTAATTCTATTTATTTTCCTTTTAATTCTTTTAGTTACTCAATTACTTAAACGGGGTATCACACACAGGGACCAATTGCCCAATACTCCGCAAGTATTGGGGACCTCAAGCCCACACTCCTCAAGTGTGGGGACCTCAAGCCCGTCACATGCATGACGGGGATCTCAACAAATGATTGGTCACCGCGTGACCAAGTCTTCATTTTATCAACATGATACATATGCACAAGTCATGAATCATCATAAACTTACCTCCTCTGCAACATCACTTATGAATTTAACTCATTCATACTTCTATCATACATGTTCATAGACATGCAAACACTCAAGCAACCATGCATCATTCACATTTTCACAACACTAATAATCATGATCAACAACATCTATAACATTCTAGCATCCATAGACATCACAATTAATCATAATACTAGCAAACATGTACTTGTCTTAATCGCGTGAGAACGGAGGATGCGAAGAGGGTGCTGCCTCTGGGACCACTCCCCCACCTAAAATTCATTTAAAATCTTACCACGACAACAGTATTGGACCAAACAAACCATATAAGCAAGCACGGACTAGCAATAGCTTGTAACGCGATCCTGACCCTAATTTCCTAAATGCTGAACTGACCCCACTGCAAACAGTCGTGTTCAAAAATTCGTATCTTTTAGTACAAGAGTCCAAATGGGGTGTTCTTGGACTTCATTGAAAGGTTATCAAATTCCCCAACTAAACCTAGTTGGTGGGCCTTCCTGATTCAGCCATGTAATACCCCTATCATGCCAATTAATAGAACATCGTTTTCACGTCAGGTTCTCTAGACAGTACACTAAAACTATCATAACTTTCAGCTTGTTTGTCCAAACTTCGTGTTCTTAACCTTACCTGAAAGCTACGACAATTATCTACAACTTTCGTTATACTGAGCTCCTCATATTACTAAAACCCGTCAGATTACCGACAGATTCACGGAACAGTCTCACCAATTAATTCATAACTTCTTCTACAGAGGTCCAAATATTGCGATCTAATACTTCATCGAAAGCTAAGACGTCCTCTACAATACTCTAGGAGACGTCCAGAGCTGATTCTGCCTGCATCTATAACAAAACGACGTTCTAACACGAACTGTCCTGAACAGGCCTAATTACCGATATTGCCAAAACGCGAAACTACACGACTAATCGAACGGATCGTGGGTTACCCTTGGAGAACGAGATGACCAACGAGACCCAACGAAGCTCCTTCCTTTTCTTCCTCTTTTCCTTCTCCCCTTCCTCTTCCTTTCTTCTTCTTCCTTCCTCTCCTTCCTTTCTCCTCTTGGCATGGCAGCAGGGATGCTACAGTACCGCGTGTGCTACAATGTGGTGTCGCTACAGTAACCATGAACTACAGTACTTGCTTAGGGTTTGGCTGCCCCCCTCCTCCACTAATGGGCCAAGGTGCTGTGGGCTTTCAGCCCACAGCCCAGGTTCTCTGAAACAAGCGAAAAACCCTCTGAACTTCCAGTTAAAACCATTCTCTAAAACAAATTATCAATTTGATTTATTTAATCCTCTCTCTAACTCGATTGGAGTCTCTAAGGTTATACGGGGTATTATATTCTACCCCCTTAACAGAATTCGACCCGAATTCTTTCCATCGCTCTACCCGAAGAACAATCACAGCTAGAATTTACGGACAAAACCACACACCTGCTGTGAACAATTCTGGATATTGCTCGCACATGCGAGACTCCAATTCCCAAGTCGCTTCTCTTGGACTTATGGGATCGCACCACCTTAATGGATACCAACGTCTTTCACCTCAACACTAGTCTTGACCTTTACAGGTACACTCATCTCATGGGATTCAAAGGTAAGATCTTACTCGTTGGCCAATAGCCCTAACAAAGTCTCAAGCTCTGGACCTCTCATGTGCTCTTTCAGCACCGGAATATACAAGACATTGCGTGCTCCGCACAAGTACTGAGACGGTCCTAGCGATACGCCAATATACAAATTCCCATGACTAAGGAATCTATCCAACACACCTTTGGTTAAACTTCCTTTTGGTACCGAAGTACACCGTCTACACAAAACATACAGAACTCTTGTTCCAACTCTCAGTCAATCACTTTACCTATGCAAGCAGCATCTCCTTTACCAAGGGACGTACAAAGAACTCGCCTACCAACTCACTTATCCGAAGAACTCAACTGAGAACAAAGGAGTCAAAATGCATCCAACTCAAAGTCATCTTCTCTTAGAAGAGCCCAAACCAAAATCAATGGATTTACCACGAAATTTTTTTCCACTTTTCAAATAGCCAGTTTAGAAATAAATGCCACATAAGCCAAAAGTGAATTCACTTGAAAAACCAGATTATCCATTTTATTAACGGGAAGGAATCACACATACCGACAAGAACCAACTCAATCTGTAATTGACAACCGTCATAACCACATAGTTCAAGTAATAACTAAGAGAATATATCACTATCCAAGATCACACCCGTTTCCCACAATATTTCTTTTAATAATTTAACTTTCACTTAAACCATAGGCTCCCAAATCATGGTATAACACATTAACTCATTTCTCTCAAATTGGCAACCTTAAAACTATGTTCTACTGAACACAAAGTCCACACTTATGCAGGGAGACTCTTTTAATCCACAATATCACACTCTAGCCAACTTCTCTACCGAATGAATTACTTTGATAAAATAATTCCCAACACCACTCAAAATAGATTTCACCCACCATCACATCCCTCAATCCGTTAAGGATAAACAATTTGAAATTCACATCACACACTCTCATTTACTACCCCCAAAGGATACTATCAATGATCATCCCACTACTCGAAATCCACTCTTATTCTACTACTTTTACACATAATCATTAGCAACCTAGGTTCTAACATAAAAATACAAAGCCCAAGTTCAACCTCCAAGACTCCTACAACAAACTTCTCGTATAAAAGATCGAGAAATCCTTAGATTCATTCACTAAAATTCCCACACTCTAAACATACTCAATCATTATCATCTACAAGTAAATATTTTCTCGACAAATTATCTTTTAGAAGAATTCTATCTTCCCGAAGGTTTATTCACTAGAGCCAGGGTATACCTGCCGACAACTCAACCTTACCTACTATCCCATCAATTGACATTACGATTAGTTTACTTCGCTAATCCTACTCTCATTAAACTACACCGTCATGGATCACCTACCCCACCTTGCAAAATAACCCAATCGCGATACTCTAACACATTGATCAAGCTTCTAGACTTTTGATAATCCCAACATTCCAACATGAATGAAGGTTCTTGGATTATAATTCGCTATGGGTTCCACTAGTTGTAACATTAATCTGTTTTATTTCAATGAAAATCATTCCATTTAAATCTCATTCTTTCCAAGAGTTATAGGATAAAACCAAATCACTTTCTACTGATCTTCAAATAGCTTGGCCCCCATAATTCTCACTGCAATCATTTACTTGATCACCACCAACCAATCGCCACATTACACTCTATAAGACCTTGCAACCCAAGTCGGTTAATCTTTACTCAATAGGAAAGAGCAAACAAATACAAGTTTTAACATACGAGGAAACACTACTCCTCATAGTGAGCACGAGACCAAGAGAAAAAGTTAAATAGCATTGATCTCGAAAAACAATAGACGAGACCACAATTGAGGGCACATGTTCCATAAGAAGGGAATTTCAAACATCAATAAATCACAATAAAACATTGCTTTGGAAACTTAAGAAACACTTAAGCAGCAACGATAGAAAAGTTGTAGGTTACAACTTTGAACTCCAACCTCAAATACTTATGGCACACCCTTTTTTTCTGTAACAGAGAAAACAATTTCCTTTGATTGCATCACCACTTGCCAACCCAAAGAAGAAATACTTTTAAAACAATTCACATTAATCATTTAAGAACCCATTAGAACATTCTCACGCATCGCCTTTCTCAACAATTTCAGCTACCACATTGAGCATGAACTATCAAAAGCTCACAAATGCCAAACTCCAAACTTTCCATTTAACCGGTATTACGGGAGGCGGTCAAATTACCTTCTTCCTACACCATTAGATTTATCCATTGTGATCAAGTAATCCAACCGGTTTAACAACCTAAATAATTTTTAATGATCAACCTTCTCATCAAGGACATACTATTACCCTACCACTCCACTATCAAATAAACAAAGATCGCCTACTAAATCCCATCAGTTCATCTCTTAGCGATGCTCAACACCGTACTTCGATACAATATACTTGCACCTAGCAACTACATATGATTGGTACTTATCCATAAAAGATAACTTCCAAGATGAATATCCACTATGACACTAATCTAACCGACATTGCCAAAACACGAAACTACACGACTAATCGAATGGGATCGTGGGTTACCCTTGGAGAATGAGATGACCAACGCGGAGACCCAGTGAAGCTCCTTCCTTTCCTTCCTCTTTTCCTTCTCCCCTTCCTCTTCCTTTCTTCTTCTTCCTTCCTCTCCTTCCTTTCTCCTCTTGGCACGGCAGCAGGGATGCTACAGTACCCCGTGTGCTACAGTGCGGCAGCACTACAGTAACCACGAGCTACATTACTTGCTTAGGGTTTGGCTACCCCCCTCCTCCACTAATGGGCCAAGGTGTTGTGGGTTTTCAGCCCACAGCCCAGGTTCTCTGAAACAAGCGAAAAACCCCCTGAACTTCAAGTTAAAACCATTCTCTAACACAAATTCTCAATTTAATTTATTTAATCCTCTCTCTAACTCGATTGGAGTCTCTATGGTTATACGGGGTATTACATTCCTTCTCCTAACCAGGATTTTTACCAAACCTCCAATTGGCTGCTCTTCCCTTATGATTACCCATTAATAGGTATCCTCCATTACTCGAGATACTTTTCATGATTACCTGCCCTTTGCAAGTTACTCGCATGACTCAACCTCGAAGTGATACCTCACAGCCTTCAAGTTAAAGCAACCTCATAGATATTAGATTCTTCTTTAAGTTGGGAACATATCGAACTTTCATCAATATGCGATGTGCTCCATTTTATATCTGCAATGTAACCATTCCCACCTTAGTAATTGCATACTCCTTGCGATCAGCTAAGTGAACAGTTTCACATGTCGGATGTAGAGATCCTTTGTCAAACATCTCCCTGACCAAACATATATGGAAGCAACAACCTGAATCCAATATCCATCCATACCAGATCCAGCCAGGTTACTCCCTCCTCGCCATTGGGCCTGATGTGGTTGCTTGGCCAGGTCGTCTTCTCCTCACCACTGGGTCAGCCGCTAGTGGTGCAGCCCGTTGAGGGCGCGCGAGGGGTGCACACAGGTGTCGCGGCAACGGTCGGTGTCAGATGACCCGGTGTTAGGGCGGTGCGGCGATGGTGGTGTGTCACGGGTGACACAGCATGCAGCGATGTGCGTCAAGAGAAGGGCCAGTCAATATGCCATTATTGGGTAGGGCTCATTGTGTGTTGTTGACCTGAGCAGCAGGCTAGCCATTGAGGAGACCCGAGGAGTGGGCGCTTGTTAGTTGATCGTTCCCAATAGGCCGATCGTGGTAGAGCCCCCGTGGTGCAGTTGGTTCAGGTCCTTGTTTGAGGCAAGCCATCGTTTTGGTGTGCCGTGTGGTCGTCGGTTGTGCGCGACGCAGCAGTACCGGTGGCTCGTCTCTCCTTGTCACCCCTTTGTCAAATTTGAGTGGAGGGCCGCCCCCTTTTACCAAAGTTGTCTTGCCGGTCGTCTTGTTGATGCACTGTGCTAGCTATGGTCCCACATACTTTTGTGGTAGCTTGTCTTGTTAGTGGTTATCATTCGATATTGTGTTTGTGCTTGCCCAATCAATGGTGTGGTGTGCGATGGTGGGCTCACTTTGGTGAGCCGTGATGTGCACCCTAGTGTTGATGACTGCATCTCAAGCTCCCGCAAGAGTTGTAATTATTCAGTTTTGTACCTTGCCTCATGGATAGCCAGCCCTAAACTTCATTGTTTGTTGGGGTGGCGATTTTTGTTGTTAATCTACAAGGTAGTTGTTGCTACTTTGGTAGGAGTTCCATGTTTTGGACTCCTTGCCGGTGTTGTTGTTGCCTCTTTTGGGGACGATGTTGTGTCTATTTTCTCTCTCTTTGAAATGAATAGCAGAGCTCGTGTCCTTGTTTTTTTCTATAAAAAGATTCTCTTAAGTCTCGACAACACATAGCAATATATGTTTCGCAGACATTTAAATACTATATGATCACGACCTTAAGTCATTCCTTTATACTGCATTGTTGTATCAGGTGCTTCGGTTTTGTCGGACTCGGATTTCTTAATCCAGAATCCTTTGTGAAAAACTGTGCTATTCCCTGGATCAATAGCTAGCACTCACAGATACATCACTGAATCAATTTATACATGGCGTAAAACCATACCATTTATTAATTTAGCACTTCAAAGTTTACATAGACCGCGTCGGGTCAGGTTTTACAAAAGGATCGAATAGGCCAAATTGTTTACATTACAAAAAGACAGCGGAACTACAGCGAAAGCAAAAGAGGTGAGAGCGCGTCTCTCCACAGGCAAGCGACTAGGGAAACCCATGTGCGTCCGATATTACCTAAAGACTTAGATAATATAGAGTGCACGCAAGATCCAACGGAGTCAGGTGGACTGGAGCGAGACTAGAACAACCAAAGACAACACTACGCTTCATCCTCTCCTGGGCCTCCAACTTCTGGATCCTCGTAGTAGTCGTAATCTCTAGGATTTCCTGCTTTTGAGGGTTTTGGGGGGAGAGAGCGAGCATGAGCACAACTTCCATGCTCGTGAGCCAACACACAATGCAATAATATACATGCAAGGCTAAACAAGGATGGTTCGGGTTCTTTTATTTGCTAAAGCAATCTTTTCAATTATCATAATTACAAATTCCTATCACTTAGCATTTTAACCAAATCGTATTTTTGTTAAGGATTCAATTTGTCAAGGATGGTATATTAATTAATTAATTATTCCTCAAATGGGTATTTAACTACCTTAAGCTTTAACATACACTTGATTAAAGAATTAAAGCATGCAATTTGCTATTTTAAAAGAATATAATTTGCATAAAATGTAGGCTCAATATAATCAAAGTATTGACTCACCTTGATTGTAGGTAAGATGGTCTTGATAGTCTTGTTCTTGATCAACTTGGAGATCTCCGGCGTCTTCAAATCCTAAACGGGCAAAAATACCGGAAAAAGGCACAACAGCAAAGAGAGCAAATAAATACACAAGAATACCCCAAATAAACTCCAAATTGAACAAGATCTATGCCATTAGCAAGATCTTGAATTAACAAATTTTTAGAAATTTATTTTATAATTTTTGGAGTTATAACAGAGGAGAACATGATTTACGAAGATTAAATTGAATTAAAAGAGAGGAAGAGAGAATGGTTCACGACACAGTGCGTAGACCGAGTTCACGCAGGTGAGGCACCGGTCCATGGGAATAGTGAGGCGCGGGGCCCACTGTCATTGAAAGGAGCGGGGTGAACTGGGTGATTAATTCAAGGGTGGCCATTACTGTTTTGTGGGGCCCACGAGGCAGTGAGAGCAAAGGGGGCTCAAGACATCAATTAAGTGGCTAATGATTGCTTAGAGTTTAAGAACTATCATTAGAGCTAATGATGAGGGAACAGTGGCAGTCTGAGCGTGCCACGCACGAGGGGAATCTCTCGGGCGTGCACGGCTCCGGCTTGTCGCTGGCGGGGGCGGGCGTGGCAGCGCGGTGCAGTGGCCAAAATGGGGAGCTGGTGGTGTGAGGAAGCCGATGACACCGGTGGCGGCGTCGGAGAATGGCCAGGGCGGCGACGCGGAGGAGATGAGCGGTGGCGGAGGCACGGCGATGGCAACAGAGGAGCTCCGGTGATGGCCCGTGCCGGGGAAGGGGATGTCACAGTCCCATTTTTATTAAATGGGATTCAGATGCATCTCATAAACTTTTCATTTCATTTTGGAGCATATGCATAAATGGTTGCACTTGAATTATTCAAAACAAATGAAAACCCATATCTTAAAATGCAACTCCAAAAGAAAACTGAAATTAACACTTGTAAACATCTCTGGAAGATAAATTATTCAAATACTATAATAATTATCATGAATTAATATGTTTTTTATCAAATTTTTAGAACTCATCTTGACATGGATAAAAATCTATGTTCAATTCATAAATAGCATCTAAAAAGAATTTTAAATAAAGCAATTAAGTCATGAATAGTGGGTTTATAAAATTTATATGGGTTATATAGCATCCCAGTATTATCTATGAAAAATTTTAGCAGCCTAGTCATCGAGATCCACACCGAAGCGAAGTCCTTCTCCTCTGAAATTTGTTTGCATAAAGCAAGTATGAGCACAACTACCGTGCTCGCAAGTTATACCCGTCAAATAAAAGAATGACATACATACATAGATGTAACCAAGGAAGGCTTGTAGGGTTATTTGTGCAAAAACAACATTTAACATTAAATACAATACTAAGTTCATAAGCTCAAATTTTACATTAACTAAAATTGATTTTGAATCAATAAAGATAGTGTAGGCACCAACCTAGCACCGACATAAACACGGGCACCAACCGGGGGCTTTAACCCATAACTTTTCTCATCGACACCCATCCATGTCAAAATTGTTTTACAAAAACCAAAGTCTAACTTTGAGTGACTTTGCCAAGCATGTCCATGACCGTGGACACATCTATTCGAATAGTTTTACACTCTGCAGAGGTTGTACAACTTTACCCACAAGACATGAATTCTCTAGTTTGTTTGGCATCCATCGATACCACCGCTCACTACCTTAGGTAAGCAGTCTAGAGTACGTGTCAATGCCTTTACAATGCGCCATTCCACCGTAGTCTTACCTCGCTAAGGATTCACCCCCTTTGGACTAACCATCCGCCGGGTTCATGCCCCCTCTTGCGCTAGGTGGGAATACTTAAAAGTAGGTCATACAGACATCCACACAACCGGATGGCACGGCCACGGTGAAATGTTACAAATTGTTAGCTGTGTCCCGCCACTCGGACATGTGGTAGTACGTTATGGCTTAGCAAGATGCGGCTCGAAGACCGGTCCTTAACTGACCTAGGCGACATCCAATAGAACCCTGGGCCTCAACCTTCCCAGGTGAGCCCGTGCATAAACCTGCACCCACCAGACAACCAATTCGCCCAAGTCCAAACCATCATTATATTTTATTTTTCAAGCATTTGTAAAACTCCCATGACACACCAATGCTAAGGGTAAGATTTAAACATCATTTGATTTTTGGCTGAAATCTCCCAAATCAAACATGTTTGGTCTATAAGCATGGCTAAGCATAATTTTTTCAAAATGATCCTAGTTCATACTAGTGTATCAACTAGGTTTTTATCTAGGGTGAAAATATGTTTGCTTCAATTATCGTAATTGACCATACAAAGGATTTTAGGCATAATTATGAATTTAAACAGAATTTAAATTACATTAAATAGAAATAAGCATGCAATTTAAAACAAAATTTAAATAATTTTAAATACTGGGCTCAAATATGATCAAAATTATAACTTGCCTTGATTGGTTAATTGCTCTCAAACGGCGTCGAAATCTGACTCTCCGAAGTCGTCGAAATCTATACGTGAAAATAAGCTAAATTCAAATAAAATCCAATTAATAATTCAAATGAACTACAAATTAAATGATTTTTATTTAGTTAGCTAGATCTTGAATTTAGACAAATTTAAAAATTTGAATGGACTCAATCGGAGTTCGGATGCAAAAGATATGTGCTTTGGAAGTTTGAATTCTAAAGAAACCCTAATTTTTAGATTTTAGGAATTTCCTGAATTATTTTTCTAAAGGAAATTCCCTTTACTGCATAGGCTGACATCATCAGCTGATAAAGGATTTTTGGTTGAATTAAATTTGTAAAGGAAAAAGATTTTCTTTCACTGACATGTGGGCCCGGGTCCATGAAATGCACCTTGGTCCACGGTGGACCACGGGCATTAGATGGTGTGGCTTTGCCACGCTGGGCCGATAATCGTGTCGGACACGTGGTGCCACGTGGGCTTTAGCGCCGAGGTGGCGCTATGTGGTCGTGACGAGGAGGTGCCACGTGCGCGTGACAACCGTCGGTGGTCGCCATGCCAAGATGCAACAGAGGCACAAGCGCGCGCGCCCGCCCATGGTTCGTCGGTGAAGGGTGGCACGGCGGCGGCCGGCGAGGTGTTCTAAGGGTAGAGGAGGGCGCGAGGGTTAAGATGCGCACGATTTGGTCACCTGAGGCGGTGGCGATAGCCATCAGCGAGGAGTTAGGCGGCGGCGATGTCGGGGTTGCGGCGGTGATGGCGTTCCCGTCACGCTCCCACGAAGGCGGTGTGAGCACCGTGTCGGTGAGGAGGCGGCGGTGCTGATGGTGTAGGTGGTGACGGCGAGGAGGCAGTGTTGGCGCCGGAAGTGGCGGAGGAGCCCCAATTGGTTTTGGATCTGAACCCTCTCTTTAAGTGACTCTTCCCTCGTAGGTAGCCCTTTCGTTCTATCGGAAGACGACGCAAAACTTGATATGCTTGAAGTGCCTTCGAATCAAGAAAGGAAAGGTTAAACAAAGCAATGGAAAGGAAAATGTGTCAGCGACGTCCTGTTCTTTCGTCGGGATCTTCTGGGACTATCTTTGAAGAAAATCAAGACAACAGATGATGCATTTCATTTAGAGTGTAAAGAACTATCTAGAAAGCACTTAATAGAAGGATCCTAGTAATCCTTCGACATAGCTTTCCTCTATAGGACCTGAAACTTAGAAAGAATCTCACTTAATTTGGATTCGAGTTCGGATTACGACAAAAGCCGAAGTATAACCTAATCCACTTAGGTTTGCCACAATCCTTCGTTCCGACTTCCAAACTACAGGAATCTCAGGACGAGATTCAGTTTAAGGGGGGTAGGTTTGTCACAGCCCCATTTTTATTAAATGAGATTTAGATGCATCTCACAAACTTTTCATTTCATTCTGGAGCATATGCATAAATGGTTGCACTTGAATTATTCAAAACAAATGAAAACCCATATTTTAGAATGCAACTCCAAAAGAAAACTGAAATTAATACTTGTAAACATCTCTGGAAGATAAATTATTCAAATACTATAATAATTATCATGAATTAATATGATTTTTGTCAAATTTTTAGAACTCATCTTGACATGGATAAAAATCTATGTTCAATTCATAAATAGCATCTAAAAAGAATTTTAAATAAAGCAATTAAGTCATGAACAGTGGTTTTATAAATTTATATGGGTTCTATAGCATCCCAGTATTATCTATGAAATTTTTTAGAATTTTACCAATTTTATTTCTATTTTTAAACCACTAGTCAAACTAGAAACTTTTGAATTCAAACTGGTCAACTAATCAGATCTAACCCTAACCCCTTTGGACTGTAGCGACCGAACCCGACCCTCTTGACTTGGCTGGACCGAACCATTTCACTGGACCAGACCTGACGCAACCGCGGGCCTTCCGATTTGAAACGGACCGTCCAGATCAAGGCAAACGTTCGGACCATCGAACAGACCACTCAATCTGGACCATCTATTTTCGATCGGACCATCCGCACCGCTTCGCTGGAACCACACTCGGGCTGCACCGGTTCACTGCCGCCGACTGGTGGGCCCTTACTCATTAGTGCTTTCTTCCCCAAAGCGGCGCCATGCCCCGCAGCTGCTCTCGTGTAAGCGCTCGGCCGAACGCCCACATGATGGCCACGCACTTGCTCCAGCCGTGCCAGCGCAACGGAGACATGCCTTCCCCTTGCGCCAGCGCTCTCTACCTCTACCCGATCCAAGCACCGGCCTCTTCTTCCCTCCATTTTCTCCCTTCCCCAACTTGAGCTGAATTCAAGCCACGCCACGCCCGTTCGGGTGTCAAGCAGCTCGTCACCACCTCGGCGCTGCCCCGGCCGCTCCGGCTAGCTCCAACCACCCGCAGCAGCGTCACATGGTGCCCCATCACCCCACCATCAAATCCCGTCTGCCAATTTGGGGTTCGAGCCATCGGAGTGCTGCGCACCTACCTCCTTCTCCAAGTCCGGCCGCAACTGCCTCCACCATTGCCGCTGTTGATTCGAAGATCCCCAGCTCGATTCCTTCGGCCATGAGTATCCTTATACATTCCCCTACTCAATCCAATCACTCACCTGTGCTCTACTTCTTCCCAGGTCGCCGTCGTCGAGAGCTACCTAGCACTGCCCCCGTGTTGAACCGACCGTGCCGGCCATCATCACCATCGTCGGCCCTCCTCGGTGCTTCCCCGTCGTGGTCAACCATTCCGGTGAGTTCCCCTTAACCCTCTAGTGCCCATGCTTCTCTTATTTTCCCTCCTTTGCCACTCCGACGTCACCGTCCCCTTTTCCCCTCCAGGTCAGCCGCCGCTCATCACCGCACGGCCGCCACAGTGCCTCTCCGGCCACCTCGCGACCACCCATAGCTCCCTTGACACCCTGGAAACCCATTTTGACCCTTGCCTTGGCCTCCACGCCGCTCTAATTGCCGACGATTTGCCGCCCAAAACCGGCCCGAGCCTCCCCTGTTTGCTCCTGTAGCTCCCTCTGTGTTTCCTCTGTCTTTGATCTGTAGAGCCACCTGAGGTTCAGTTGTTAGCTAAGAGTGGTTATGAACTGATTAAATCAATTATATAAGTGTTTAGCAATCGGATCAGTGAATTAGTGGAAAGGTTGATTTACAAATCAATATAATCTTTTGAATGAACTAATGGACTGAGATGAAGAAAGTTAGTGTCAATAGAACCCATCTGAAAAACCACACTTCTAATGTAAACAAGTATTGTGAATGTCAATTGAATCACTCCAGAGAGTTAGCAAAAATTGGAAGTTAAGAGTTTAAAGGAAGATTAGTTAGTGGAGATTCAGTTCTGAAAGTACTGGTTGATGTAGGTTGTTTGAATAGTGGTCTGAAGAATTTCAGAGTTATCAGAAGACTAGTAACATGACCAATTCCTGTAATTAGAAGGGCTTTGATTCATTTTGTCTTTGGGCTAGTAACCTTGTTAATTCAGTAGATAGAGTTGTCTTAACCTAATTAGTCTTTGGACCACTATCTTACAGAAGTAACCAAACTTGAAGATCAGTAATCTAAAGCATTTCAGGATTTGACAAGTACCTAACAGTAGCAACTCAAATCCGAAAACTAATAAGGAAGAAAGTATTCAGAAACCAACAGAGAAGAGAAGATGGTAGGGGAAATCTGTTTTGTCAATGGGGAAACCATTTACAAACTCAGCTTCTTATGCTAACAAATTTTGTACATGACACTAAGTCACTCAATTGAATTAGTTAATCTAAAACTTGAAGTCTGAATAAAAGTAGCACGTAGTGCAAATAGTGTGCTGTTGTAGGTAAATGAACAGTATTCTGAAGATGATCAGATTCATCTTTGGGCTAATGACTTGGTCAAGGCAGTAGTTAGAAAGGTATGGATTCAATTAACCAATTGAACACTTATGCTGTTAGTAGAAGTCAAATCCAAAAATCAAGAGTGGATCTGCATTTTCAGAAAAACCAATAGAGAGTAACCAACTCAATTTTGGATGAAGTGTTGACAGAAAAGGAAGTCAGCACTAAGTACTGTGTTTAGCTCCTAGGTCACTCAAAACCTTGCTTAATAAATGAGTATTTGAATTTGTAAGAAGATTAGTTAACACCAAATCAACTCAAACAAGTTCCCTCATAGGGAGGTTTGAACAAGAAAAGAAATGAGCATGCAACCCAGAATAACAGTAAGCTTCTATCAAATCCTAATACATGTATTTAGAAAGTGATTGATTCAATTAGCTCTTAAGCTAGCAGTAGCAATCCAAGATGACAACCAAATATTGGTGTTCAAAACAGGCAGGAAGCTACTATCTTTTCAATTATAAGTGAATAGTTGTCATAATAGTTAGTAAGGTGATGAAGTAAGCTATTCTTTTGGATACTTGTTAAGATTTTAGAAGACTAATTAAGAGGAGAGCATATAAGAGGATTGATTTTGACTGTATAATCATTGTGGATATATGTATAGAATGTCTGGAGAGAGTGCTTGTGAGTATTAGATGTCCTGTTAAGGAAAACAACATCACCTGGGCTCTAGGTATCGCCCATCTTATGGTTACACTAGAAATGAAATTAACTTTAAAAATCCATAAGAAATGTATATGAACTCCAATTAAACTAAAATTTCACCTAAATGCAACTAAACTCATAATCTCATTACTGTATAAATCTCATGCATTTTTGAGCATTTTGGATTGTTAGTTGTTCTTCGTGTTTATTCGTGGTTAATATTTTCTAGATTCTGAATTGCCGGACGTGAGTGATTATATACCCGAAAATCCTGAGACGGAGCAAGTGGTTTATCAGCAAGGCAAGCATACTCTTGCATCATCTTGATCCCAGTGTTTGTACTTTAGTATTTTAAATTGCAATAATAATTGCTTGCATGTTATTTTTGCCATATTCTTAAATTGTGAGTTTAGAATAGTTATGTCCTAATACTTGTGGTTTATCCTTAATCATTCCATACAGTTGAGCTTAAGTTAGCTATATTGTGATATTATTTATGCTTTGTATGAATGGTTAGCCCTGTAAGTCATTAGATACGTTAGTTCGGTTGACGGGCTTACCTTGTCAATCCAGGGAAACACTGAACATTTTATGTTTCTAAGTTTTGTTCAGATCTTGAATCTGATGAGTTAGTATAAATTTTGATCTTTGAAACATGATTTAGATCTGGACAAGTGGTGGATAGTGTGGGTGCCTTCGTGCACGAGAATTGGGTATGTGGTCGTCTTGTCCAGATCATTAAGGACCGAAGCTTTTGGGCGGTTACTCCAAGTAACACTCGTACTTCCACATGTGGTATTATGGGCGCCGCTTGGTTAAGTAAGGGGATGATGTTATTGAGTTGGAAAACAAGTGGAAAAATGTAGGTAATTTCCATACCTTTTCAGAGAGATAAAGAACACAAGATTCAAACTTTAGTAGAAAAAGTTACGGTGGTTTTAGTGTACTATCCAGAGAAACCGACGTGACAATTGATGTTCTGTAGTTTGGCTTGGTTGGGGCAGAAATTGGCAGAATAAAAAGGGCTCCCAACTAAGTTTATTTAGGTAATTTAATTACCTTTCCATAAAGTCCAAGAACATCTTATTTGGACTCCTGAGCAAAAAGTTATGTATTTTAGAAGTTGACTAGCCGCAGTGAACACCAAATCGATCGCTAGAAATTGGAAGATTGGAAACGCTTCGGAGTTTAACGAGTTCAATTGTGATGTTACTTATGCTTTTGGTCCAGTATGTTGGTCTTATATTGGGGTTATCTTTATGTTCGGTGGGAGCGTGATCCCAGGGCAGCACTCTCTTCGCGCCCACCGCTCGCACGTTGAGGCAAGTATTCGGTTATAGCATATTTATGTTTGTATGCTGAGATTGTGTTGTGTCTTGCTCGTAATAGCCATGCATGGATGTTAATGTGATGAGTTTCCATCTATCTTGATGAATGCATGTTATGGTTAAAGTTTCCTTCAGATGTTGTTAATGCTTACATGTTATTGTGTACACGTTAAATTCTTATGTATGAAAGATGATGTCATAGCGCATATGCATGTTTTAAGCATGATTGAGACTTGGTTATGTGGTGATCAAGTATAAATAGTTGAGGTCCCCGCCATGCAATGACGGGCTTGAGGTCCCCGCCATGCAATGACGGGTTGAGGTCCCTACATTCGTGGAATGTGGCAATGAGTAAAGAGGTCCCCATCATTAAGACGATGGGCAAAGGTCCCTATACATGTGGTGTATAGGCTTTGGTCCCCGTGCGAGAGGCACAGTGCAAGGGTATACATCGACGGATGTATACCCCGTGACACGGTAAAATGCGAAAGAGATAAAGTTCAAAAGGTGCATTGCATTGGTCGCATTCCATAAGTATGAAAGCTATGATTAATGTAATGTTATTGTGGATTATTGATGCTATGACTGTGAACTTGTTTTAGCCTTGTTGATACTTGCTGAGTCCTTGGGCTCACTCTTGCTTTGATATGTTTTAGGTACAACTGTCAGGAACGACATGCATGGGAGGGAGTAGATGTTGGATGCACTCACTACCTCACAACCTTAAGGCGTTTGCCATTTAGTTTCATTTCAGGAATAAGTAAACTGCTTGAGAATCACTCATGGATGGTTTTGAGTATCAGGTTAATTGTAATAATGAGAATAGCAAGTCTTGATTGTGTTTATTCGATTATCTTGCATGCTTGAGTGAACTTGATTATGAAGATATTGATAAATACCTTGATTAATTATTGGAACCTCGATATAGTTGACTATACAAAGGAGGTTCTGCCGAAAATCTATAATTTGTTTTAGTTTAATTTAATTCCAGTAGCATTCCAGGCTCAATGTGAGTTGGGGTGTTACACATCGTCTACTATGCACTTGCCTCTTATCCTTCTGACGCTGGAGAGCGAAACGGCGACAACGCACACGAGACCGCACTTCCTGGACAAACAATCCAACACACATCTCAAAAAAACATACATTACAACTCCTACACTTTATTCTAACCGTAATCGCACGTCTACACCAAACCGACCTTTTACTCAGAACTACCAGATACATTACTCGCTGTCCCAGCACTAAAATTATCATAACTTCTGTTCTACTCGCCCAAAAATTATTTTCTCGGGCTCTTTTGAATGCTTAAGAAATTATCTACACTTTTCATGTAGAGCAAAAACACTAATTATCTCATGTAATAATTTTAATCTACAGATTACCAAGATGCTGCCAAAAGACGACAACTCTCTAGACAGCAGGCTTACAAAATTCGTAACTCGAAATCTAATCATCCGATCGACATGATTAAATATTCTACGGAAAGCTGCCAAAATTCTTTACAATTATCTAGTAGAATACATCCTCAAATTACGCCCCTACGGTACCCAAAATAATTCTACAATAGTACAACAAAATAAACCGCTCCATTAATCGCTCCTTGACTAGAAATTGCTTGTATCCTCTCTAATCTCGATTCTTTAATCTCTAATTAAATTAACAAAATAGATAGAAAAAATAACAGATCGTTACCCAGGACAAACGCCAAAATCCCGACTACTTTCCTCAATTCCTCCTTTTTCTTTCTTTCTTTCTCTTCCTTCCTTCCTCCTAGTGTAGATCTCAACACACAACCATACAAAACATGAAGCACATTATCTAGTAGATAAGTAGTACACGTAAGTTCAACCTTTTCTTCTTTCTCTCTCTCGGCAGCACACATGCAGCACTAGCATGTAGCCATGTACACGTACAAGCAAGAGCTAGCCATGTACACGTACAAGCAAGAGCTAGCCACGACAGCAAGGGTAGCAGCGGCAAGCTAGGGCAGCGGCACTCGGCAGTGATGGCGGCGGCTGCACGACAGTGGCGTCCAGCACCGGTGGCTATCCTCCGGCAACGGCGAGGCTTACGCATGCACAAGGAGCACAAGATCCCTTCTCTATCTCTGTCCTTCTTCCAGTAGCACAAAGGGGTGACATGCAGAGGCTTGCATGCAGCCTACAGCAAATGGCGTAGGGAATTAAGCAGATGGAAAACCAGCGCATGGGCTGGCATGTAGCTTGTGGATTCGGCAACGCATGCAGAATTAGCAGCGCATGTAGATGGCAGACGCAGGGAGGCAGCTGGGCACAAGGAGGCGACAGCAGGGAGAACAGATGGATGCGGCAGCAGGGTGGACGCGCAGGGGAAGGTGCTAGAGTTTTGGCTAGCTTCCCCTTCTCCAACTTAAAGCCGGTTCTCCCACTTGGGCTATGGGCCGACGGCCCACTACTCCCTAATCCACTAAAATTCTAAAATTTTCCACTACTAATTCTATTTATTTTCCTTTTAATTCTTTTAGTTACTCAATTACTTAAACGGGGTATCACACACAGGGACCAATTGCCCAATACTCCGCAAGTATTGGGGAGCTCAAGCCCACACTCCTCAAGTGTGGGGACCTCAAGCCCGTCACATGCATGACGGGGATCTCAACAAATGATTGGTCACCGCGTGACCAAGTCTTCATTTTATCAACATGATACATATGCACAAGTCATGAATCATCATAAACTTACCTCCTCTGCAACATCATTTATGAATTTAACTCATTCATACTTCTATCATACATGTTCATAGACATGCAAACACTCAAGCAACCATGCATCATTCACATTTTCACAACACTAATAATCATGATCAACAACATCTATAACATTCTAGCATCCATAGACATCACAATTAATCATAATACTAGCAAACATGTACTTGCCTTAATCGCGTGAGAACGGAGGATGCGAAGAGGGTGCTGCCTCTGGGACCACTCCCCCACCTAAAATTCATTTAAAATCTTACCACGACAACAGTATTGGACCAAACAAACCATATAAGCAAGCACGGACTAGCAATAGCTTACGCGATCCCGACCTAATTTCCTAAATGTTGAATCGACCCTCCGCAAACAAATGTGTTCAAAAATTCGTATCTTTTAGTACAAGAGTCCAAATGGGGTGTTCTTGGACTTCATTGAAAGGTTATCAAATTCCCCAACTAAACCTAGTTGGTGGGCCTTCCTGATTCAGCCATGTAATACCCCTATCATGCCAATTAATAGAACATCGTTTTCACGTCAGGTTCTCTAGACAGTACACTAAAACTATCATAACTTTCAGCTTGTTTGTCCAAACTTCGTGTTCTTAACCTTACCTGAAAGCTACGACAATTATCTACAACTTTCGTTATACTGAGCTCCTCATATTACTAAAACCCGTCAGATTACCGACAGATTCACGGAACAGTCTCACCAATTAATTCATAACTTCTTCTACAGAGGTCCAAATATTGCGATCTAATACTTCATCGAAAGCTAAGACGTCCTCTACAATACTCTAGGAGACGTCCAGAGCTGATTCTGCCTGCATCTATAACAAAACGACGTTCTAACACGAACTGTCCTGAACAGGCCTAATTACCGATATTGCCAAAACGCGAAACTACACGACTAATCGAACGGGATCGTGGGTTACCCTTGGAGAACGAGATGACCAACGCAGAGACCCAACGAAGCTCCTTCCTTTTCTTCCTCTTTTCCTTCTCCCCTTCCTCTTCCTTTCTTCTTCTTCCTTCCTCTCCTTCCTTTCTCCTCTTGGCATGGCAGCAGGGATGCTACAGTACCGCGTGTGCTACAATGTGGTGTCGCTACAGTAACCATGAACTACAGTACTTGCTTAGGGTTTGGCTGCCCCCCTCCTCCACTAATGGGCCAAGGTGCTGTGGGCTTTCAGCCCACAGCCCAGGTTCTCTGAAACAAGCGAAAAACCCTCTGAACTTCCAGTTAAAACCATTCTCTAAAACAAATTATCAATTTGATTTATTTAATCCTCTCTCTAACTCGATTGGAGTCTCTAAGGTTATACGGGGTATTATATTCTACCCCCTTAACAGAATTCGACCCCGAATTCTTTCCATCGCTCTACCCGAAGAACAATCACAGCTAGAATTTACGGACAAAACCACACACCTGCTGTGAACAATTCTGGATATTGCTCGCACATGCGAGACTCCAATTCCCAAGTCGCTTCTCTCTTGGACTTATGGGATCAGACCACCTTAATGGATACCAACGTCTTTCACCTCAACACTAGTCTTGACCTTTACAGGTACACTCATCTCATGGGATTCAAAGGTAAGATCTTACTCGTTGGCCAATAGCCCTAACAAAGTCTCAAGCTCTGGACCTCTCATGTGCTCTTTCAGCACCGGAATATACAAGACATTGCGTGCTCCGCACAAGTACTCGAGACGGTCCTAGCGATACGCCAATATACAAATTCCCATGACTAAGGAATCTATCCAACACACCTTTGGTTAAACTTCCTTTTGGTACCGAAGTACACCGTCTACACAAAACATACAGAACTCTTGTTCCAACTCTCAGTCAATCACTTTACCTATGCAAGCAGCATCTCCTTTACCAAGGGACGTACAAAGAACTCGCCTACCAACTCACTTATCCGAAGAACTCAACTGAGAACAAAGGAGTCAAAATGCATCCAACTCAAAGTCATCTTCTCTTAGAAGAGCCCAAACCAAAATCAATGGATTTACCACGAAATTTTTTTCCACTTTTCAAATAGCCAGTTTAGAAATAAATGCCACATAAGCCAAAAGCGAATTCACTTGAAAAACCAGATTATCCATTTTATTAACGGAAGGAATCACACATACCGACAAGAACCAACTCAATCAGAATTGACAACCGTCATAACCACATAGTTCAAGTAATAACTAAGAGAATATATCACTATCCAAGATCACACCCGTTTCCCACAATATTTCTTTTAATAATTTAACTTTCACTTAAACCATAGGCTCCCAAATCATGGTATAACACATTAACTCATTTCTCTCAAATTGGCAACCTTAAAACTATGTTCTCATCGAACACAAAGTCCACACTTATGCAGGAGACTCTTTAATCCACAATATCACACTCTAGCCAACTTCTCTACCGAATGAATTACTTTGATAAAATAATTCCCAACACCACTCAAAATAGATTTCACCCACCATCACATCCTCAATCCGTTAAGGATAAACAATTTGAAATTCACATCACACACTCTCATTTACTACCCCAAAGGATACTATCAATGATCATCCCACTACTCGAAATCCACTCTTATTCTACTACTTTTACACATAATCATTAGCAACCTAGGTTCTAACATAAAAATACAAAGCCCAAGTTCAACCTCCAAGACTCCTACAACAAACTTCTCGTATAAAAGATCGAGAAATCCTTAGATTCATTCACTAAAATTCCCACACTCTAAACATACTCAATCATTATCATCTACAAGTAAATATTTTCTCGACAAATTATCTTTTAGAAGAATTCTATCTTCCCGAAGGTTTATTCACTAGAGCAGTGGTATACCGCCGACAACTCAACCTTACCTACTATCCCATCAATTGACATTACGATTAGTTTACTTCGCTAATCCTACTCTCATTAAACTACACCGTCATGGATCACCTACCCCACCTTGCAAAATAACCCAATCGCGATACTCTAACACATTGATCAAGCTTCTAGACTTTTGATAATCCCAACATTCCAACATGAATGAAGGTTCTTGGATTATAATTCGCTATGGGTTCCACTAGTTGTAACATTAATCTGTTTTATTTCAATGAAAATCATTCCATTTAAATCTCATTCTTTCCAAGAGTTATAGGATAAAACCAAATCACTTTCTACCGATCTTCAAATAGCTTGGCCCCATAATTCTCATCGCAATCATTTACTTGATCACCACCAACCAATCGCCACATTACACTCTATAAGACCTTGCAACCCAAGTCGGTTAATCTTTACTCAATAGGAAAGAGCAAACAAATACAAGTTTTAACATACGAGGAAACACTACTCCTCATAGTGAGCACGAGACCAAGAGAAAAAGTTAAATAGCATTGATCTCGAAAAACAATAGACGAGACCACAATTGAGGGCACATGTTCCATAAGAAGGGAATTTCAAACATCAATAAATCACAATAAAACATTGCTTTGGAAACTTAAGAAACACTTAAGCAGCAACGATAGAAAAGTTGTAGGTTACAACTTTGAACTCCAACCTCAAATACTTATGGCACACCCTTTTTTTCTGTAACAGAGAAAACAATTTCCTTTGATTGCATCACCACTTGCCAACCCAAAGAAGAAATACTTTTAAAACAATTCACATTAATCATTTAAGAACCCATTAGAACATTCTCACGCATCGCCTTTCTCAACAATTTCAGCTACCACATTGAGCATGAACTATCAAAAGCTCACAAATGCCAAACTCCAAACTTTCCATTTAACCGGTATTACGGGAGGCGGTCAAATTACCTTCTTCCTACACCATTAGATTTATCCATTGTGATCAAGTAATCCAACCGTTTAACAACCTAAATAATTTTTAATGATCAACCTTCTCATCAAGGACATACTATTACCCTACCACTCCACTATCAAATAAACAAAGATCGCCTACTAAATCCCATCGCTTCATCTCTTAGCGATGCTCAACACCGCATTTCGATACAATATACTTGCACCTAGCAACTACATATGATTGGTACTTATCCATAAAAGATAACTTCCAAGATGAATATCCACTATGACACTAATCTAACCGACATTGCCAAAACACGAAACTACACGACTAATCGAATGGGATCGTGGGTTACCCTTGGAGAATGAGATGACCAACGCGGAGACCCAGTGAAGCTCCTTCCTTTCCTTCCTCTTTTCCTTCTCCCCTTCCTCTTCCTTTCTTCTTCTTCCTTCCTCTCCTTCCTTTCTCCTCTTGGCATGGCAAATAGGATGCTACAAGACTCCAGTGTGCTACAAAGGCGGCAAGACTACAAGAACCACGAGCTACATTACTTGCTTAGGGTTTGGCTACCCCCCTCCTCCACTAATGGGCCAAGGTGTTGTGGGTTTTCACCACACCTGTTTCTCTCAAACAAGCTAAAAACCCCAACTTCAAGTTAAAACCATTCTCTAACACAAATTCTCAATTTAATTTATTTAATCCTCTCTCTAACTCGATTGAGTCTCTAAGGTTATACGGGTATTACATTCCTTCTCCTAACTGTGATTTTTACCAAACCTCCAATTGGTCGCTCTTCCCTTATGATTACCCATTAATAGGTATCCGCCATTACTCGAGATACTTTTCATGATTACCGGCCCTTTGCAAGTTACTCGCATGACTCAACCTCGAAGTGATACCTCACAGCCTTCAAGTTAAAGCAACCTCATAGATATTAGATTCTTCTTTAAGTTGGGAACATATCGAACTTTCATCAATATGCGATGTGCTCCATTTTATATCTGCAATGTAACCATTCCCACCTTAGTAATTGCATACTCCTTGCGATCGCCTAAGTGAACGCTTCACATGTCGGATGTAGAGATCCTTTGTCAAACATCTCCCTGACCAAACATATATGGAAGCAACAACCTGAATCCAATATCCATCCATACCAGATCCAGCCAGGTTACTCCCTCCTCGCCATTGGGCCTGATGTGGTTGCTTGGCCAGGTCGTCTTCTCCTCACCACTGGGTCAGCCGCTAGTGGTGCAGCCCGTTGAGGGCGCGCGAGGGGTGCACACAGGTGTCGCGGCAACGGTCGGTGTCAGATGACCCGGTGTTAGGGCGGTGCGGCGATGGTGGTGTGTCACGGGTGACACAGCATGCAGCGATGTGCGTCAAGAGAAGGGCCAGTCAATATGCCATTATTGGGTAGGGCTCATTGTGTGTTGTTGACCTGAGCAGCAGGCTAGCCATTGAGGAGACCCGAGGAGTGGGCGCTTGTTAGTTGATCGTTCCCAATAGGCCGATCGTGGTAGAGCCCCCCGTGGTGCAGTTGGTTCAGGTCCTTGTTTGAGGCAAGCCATCGTTTTGGTGTGCCGTGTGGTCGTCGGTTGTGCGCGACGCAGCAGTACCGGTGGCTCGTCTCTCCTTGTCACCCCTTTGTCAAATTTGAGTGGAGGGCCGCCCCCTTTTACCAAAGTTGTCTTGCCGGTCGTCTTGTTGATGCACTGTGCTAGCTATGGTCCCACATACTTTTGTGGTAGCTTGTCTTGTTAGTGGTTATCATCCGATATTGTGTTTGTGCTTGCCCAATCAATGGTGTGGTGTGCGATGGTGGGCTCACTTTGGTGAGCCGTGATGTGCACCCTAGTGTTGATGACTGCATCTCAAGCTCCTGCAAGAGTTGTAATTATTCAGTTTTGTACCTTGCCTCATGGATAGCCAGCCCTAAACTTCATTGTTTGTTGGGGTGGCGATTTTTGTTGTTAATCTACAAGGTAGTTGTTGCTACTTTGGTAGGAGTTCCATGTTTTGGACTCCTTGCCGGTGTTGTTGTTGCCTCTTTTGGGACGATGTTGTGTCTATTTTCTCTCTTTGAAATGAATAGCAGAGCTCGTGTCCTTGTTTTTTCTATAAAAGATTCTCTTAAGTCTCGACAACACATAGCAATATATGTTTCGCAGACATTTAAATACTATATGATCACGACCTTAAGTCATTCCTTTATACTGCATTGTTGTATCAGGTGCTTCGGTTTTGTCGGACTCGGATTTCTTAATCTAGAATCCTTTGATGAAAATCGTATATTCCTCGGATCAATAGCTAGCACTCACAGATACATCACTGAATCAATTTATACATGGCGTAAAACCATACCATTTATTAATTTAGCACTTCAAAGTTTACATAGACCGCGTCGGGTCAGGTTTTACAAAAGGGTCCAATAGGCCAAATTGTTTACATTACAAAAAGACAGCGGAACTACAGCGAAAGCAAAAGAGGTGAGAGCGCGTCTCTCCACAGGCAAGCGACTAGGGAAACCCATGTGCGTCCGATATTACCTAAAGACTTAGATAATATAGAGTGCACGCAAGATCCAACGGAGTCGTGGACTGGAGCGAGACTAGAACAACCAAAGACAACACTACGCTTCATCCTCTCCTGGGCCTCCAACTCCTGGATCCTCGTAGTAGTCGTAATCTCTAGGATTTCCTGCTTTTGAGGGTTTTGGGGGGAGAGAGCGAGCATGAGCACAACTTCCATGCTCGTGAGCCAACACACAATGCAATAATATACATGCAAGGCTAAACAAGGATGGTTCGGGTTCTTTTATTTGCTAAAGCAATCTTTTCAATTATCATAATTACAAATTCCTATCACTTAGCATTTTAACCAAATCGTATTTTTGTTAAGGATTCAATTTGTCAAGGATGGTATATTAATTAATTAATTATTCCTCAAATGGGTATTTAACTACCTTAAACTTTAACATACACTTGATTAAAGAATTAAAGCATGCAATTTGCTATTTTAAAAGAATATAATTTGCATAAAATGTAGGCTCAATATAATCAAAGTATTGACTCACCTTGATTGTAGGTAAGATGGTCTTGATAGTCTTGTTCTTGATCAACTTGGAGATCTACGGCGTCTTCAAATCCTAAACGGGCAAAAATACCGGAAAAAGGCACAACAGCAAAGAGAGCAAATAAATACACAAGAATACCCCAAATAAACTCCAAATTGAACAAGATCTATGCCATTAGCAAGATCTTGAATTAACAAATTTTTAGAAATTTATTTTATAATTTTTGGAGTTATAACGGAGGAGAACATGATTTACGAAGATTAAATTGAATTAAAAGAGAGGAAGAGAGAATGGTTCACGACACAGTGCGTAGACCGAGTTCACGCAGGTGAGGCACCGGTCCATGGGAATAGTGAGGCGCGGGGCCCACTGTCATTGAAAGGAGCGGGGTGAACTGGGTGATTAATTCAAGGGTGGCCATTACTGTTTTGTGGGGCCCACGAGGCAGTGAGAGCAAAGGGGGCTCAAGACATCAATTAAGTGGCTAATGATTGCTTAGAGTTTAAGAACTATCATTAGAGCTAATGATGAGGGAACAGTGGCAGTCTGAGCGTGCCACGCACGAGGGGAATCTCTCGGGCGTGCACGGCTCCGGCTTGTCGCGGGCGGGCGTGGCAGCGCGGTGCAGTGGCCAAAATGGGGAGCTGTGTGTGTGGAAGCCGATGACACCGGTGGCGGCGTCGGAGAATGGCCAGGGCGGCGACGCGGAGGAGATGAGCGGTGGCGGAGGCACGGCGATGGCAACAAAGGAGCTCCGGTGATGGCCCGTGCCGGGGAAGGGGATGTCACAGTCCCATTTTTATTAAATGGGATTCAGATGCATCTCATAAACTTTTCATTTCATTTTGGAGCATATGCATAAATGGTTGCACTTGAATTATTCAAAACAAATGAAAACCCATATCTTAAAATGCAACTCCAAAAGAAAACTGAAATTAACACTTGTAAACATCTCTGGAAGATAAATTATTCAAATACTATAATAATTATCATGAATTAATATGTTTTTTATCAAAATTTTAGAACTCATCTTGACATGGATAAAAATCTATGTTCAATTCATAAATAGCATCTAAAAAGAATTTTAAATAAAGCAATTAAGTCATGAATAGTGGGTTTATAAAATTTATATGGGTTATATAGCATCCCAGTATTATCTATGAAAAATTTTAGCGGCCTAGTCGTCGAGATCCACACCGAAGCGAAGTCCTTCTCCTCTGAAATTTGTTTGCATAAAGCAAGTATGAGCACAACTACCGTGCTCGCAAGTTATACCCGTCAAATAAAAGAATGACATACATACATAGATGTAACCAAGGAAGGCTTGTAGGGTTATTTGTGCAAAAACAACATTTGACATTAAATACAATACTAAGTTCATAAGCTCAAATTTTACATTAACTAAAATTGATTTTGAATCAATAAAGATAGTGTAGGCACCAACCTAGCACCGACATAAACACGGGCACCAACCGGGGGCTTTAACCCATAACTTTTCTCATGGACACCCATCCATGTCAAAATTGTTTTACAAAAACCAAAGTCTAACTTTGAGTGACTTTGCCAAGCATGTCCATGACCGTGGACACATCTATTCGAATAGTTTTACACTCTGCAGAGGTTGTACAACTTTACCCACAAGACATGAATTCTCTAGTTTGTTTGGCATCCATCGATACCACCGCTCACTACCTTAGGTAAGCTGTCTAGAGTACGTGTCAATGCCTTTACAATGCGCCATTCCACCGTAGTCTTACCTCGCTAAGGATTCACCCCCTTTGGACTAACCATCCGCCGGGTTCATGCCCCCTCTTGCGCTAGGTGGGAATACTTAAAAGTAGGTCATACAGACATCCACACAACCGGATGGCACGGCCACGGTGAAATGTTACAAATTGGTTAGCCAGGTCCTGCCACTCAGGACATGTGGTAGTACGTTATGGCTTAGCAAGATGCGGCTCGAAGACCGGTCCTTAACTGACCTAGGCGACATCCAACAGAACCCTGGGCCTCAACCTTCCCAGGTGAGCCCGTGCATAAACCTGCACCCACCAGACAACCAATTCGCCCAAGTCCAAACCATCATTATATTTTATTTTTCAAGCATTTGTAAAACTCCCATGACACACCAATGCTAAGGGTAAGATTTAAACATCATTTGATTTTTGGCTGAAATCTCCCAAATCAAACATGTTTGGTCTATAAGCATGGCTAAGCATAATTTTTCTCAAAATGATCCTAGTTCATACTAGTGTATCAACTAGGTTTTTATCTAGGGTGAAAATATGTTTGCTTCAATTATCAGAATTGACCATACAAAGGATTTTAGGCATAATTATGAATTTAAAACAGGAATTTAAATTACATTGAATAGAAATAAGCATGCAATTTAAAACAAAATTTAAATAATTTTAAATACTGGGCTCAAATATGATCAAAATTATAACTTGCCTTGATTGGTTAATTGCTCTCAAACGGCGTCGAAATCTGACTCTCCGAAGTCGTCGAAATCTATACGTGAAAATAAGCTAAATTCAAATAAAATCCAATTAATAATTCAAATGAACTACAAATTAAATGATTTTTATTTAGTTAGCTAGATCTTGAATTTAGACAAATTTAAAAATTTGAATGGACTCAATCGGAGTTCGGATGCAAAAGATATGTGCTTTGGAAGTTTGAATTCTAAAGAAACCCTAATTTTTAGATTTTAGGAATTTCCTGAATTATTTTTCTAAAGGAAATTCCCTTTACTGCATAGGCTGACATCATCAGCTGATAAAGGATTTTTGGTTGAATTAAATTTGTAAAGGAAAAAGATTTTCTTTCACTGACATGTGGGCCCGGGTCCATGAAATGCACCTTGGTCCACGGTGGACCACGGGCATTAGATGGTGTGGCTTTGCCACGTCAGCGATGACTGTGCTGACACAGGGCTGCCACGTGGGCTTTTAGCGCTGAGGTGGCGCCTATGTGGTCGTGACGAGGAGGTGCCACGTGTGCGTGACAACCGTGCGGTGGCTGCCATGCCAGCATGCAACAGAGGCACAAGGCGGCGGCGCTCCTAGCCCATGGTTCGTCGGTGAAGGGTGGCACGGCGGCGGCCGGCGAGGTGTTCTAAGGGTAGAGGAGGGCGCGAGGGTTAAGATGCGCATGGTTTGGTCACCTGAGGCGGTGGCGATAGCCATCAGCGAGGAGTTAGGCGGCGGCGATGTCGGGGTTGCGGCGGTGATGGCGTTCCCGTCACGCTCCGACGAAGGCGGTGTGAGCACCGTGTCGGTGAGGAGGCGGCGGTGCTGATGGTGTAGGTGGTGACGGCGAGGAGGCGGTGTTGGCGCCGGAAGTGGCGGAGGAGCCCCAATTGGTTTTGGATCTGAACCCTCTCTTTAAGTGACTCTTCCCTCGTAGGTAGCCCTTTCGTTCTATCGGAAGACGACGCAAAACTTGATATGCTTGAAGTGCCTTCGAATCAAGAAAGGAAAGGTTAAACAAAGCAATGGAAAGGAAAATGTGTCAGCGACGTCCTGTTCTTTCGTCAGGATCTTCTGGGTCTATCTTTGAAGAAAATCAAGACAACAGATGATGCATTTCATTTAGAGTGTAAAGAACTATCTAGAAAGCACTTAATAGAAGGATCCTAGTAATCCTTCGACATAGCTTTCCTCTATAGGACCTGAAACTTAGAAAGAATCTCACTTAATTTGGATTCGAGTTCGGATTACGACAAAAGCCGAAGTATAACCTAATCCACTTAGGTTTGCCACAATCCTTCGTTCCGACTTCCAAACTACAGGAATCTCAGGACGAGATTCTGTTTAAGGGGGGTAGGTTTGTCACAGCCCCATTTTTATTAAATGAGATTTAGATGCATCTCACAAACTTTTCATTTCATTCTGGAGCATATGCATAAATGGTTGCACTTGAATTATTCAAAACAAATGAAAACCCATATTTTAGAATGCAACTCCAAAAGAAAACTGAAATTAATACTTGTAAACATCTCTGGAAGATAAATTATTCAAATACTATAATAATTATCATGAATTAATATGATTTTTGTCAAATTTTTAGAACTCATCTTGACATGGATAAAAATCTATGTTCAATTCATAAATAGCATCTAAAAAGAATTTTAAATAAAGCAATTAAGTCATGAACAGTGGTTTTATAAATTTATATGGGTTCTATAGCATCCCAGTATTATCTATGAAATTTTTTAGAATTTTACCAATTTTATTTCTATTTTTAAACCACTAGTCAAACTAGAAACTTTTGAATTCAAACTGGTCAACTAATCAGATCTAACCCTAACCCCTTTGGACTGTAGCGACCGAACCCGACCCTCTTGACTTGGCTGGACCGAACCATTTCACTGGACCAGACCTGACGCAACCGCGGGCCTTCCGATTTGAAACGGACCGTCCAGATCAAGGCAAACGTTCGGACCATCGAACAGACCACTCAATCTGGACCATCTATTTTCGATCGGACCATCCGCACCGCTTCGCTGGAACCACACTCGGGCTGCACCGGTTCACTGCCGCCGACTGGTGGGCCCTTACTCATTAGTGCTTTCTTCCCCAAAGCGGCGCCATGCCCCGCAGCTGCTCTCGTGTAAGCGCTCGGCCGAACGCCCACATGATGGCCACGCACTTGCTCCAGCCGTGCCAGCGCAACGGAGACATGCCCTCCCCTTGCGCCAGCGCTCTCTACCTCTACCCGATCCAAGCACCGGCCTCTTCTTCCCTCCATTTTCTCCCTTCCCCAACTTGAGCTGAATTCAAGCCACGCCACGCCCGTTCGGGTGTCAAGCAGCTCGTCACCACCTCGGCGCTGCCCCGGCCGCTCCGGCTAGCTCCAACCACCCGCAGCAGCGTCACATGGTGCCCCATCACCCCACCATCAAATCCCGTCTGCCAATTTGGGGTTCGAGCCATCGGAGTGCTGCGCACCTACCTCCTTCTCCAAGTCCGGCCGCAACTGCCTCCACCATTGCCGCTGTTGATTCGAAGATCCCCAGCTCGATTCCTTCGGCCATGAGTATCCTTATACATTCCCCTACTCAATCCAATCACTCACCTGTGCTCTACTTCTTCCCAGGTCGCCGTCGTCGAGAGCTACCTAGCACTGCCCCCGTGTTGAACCGACCGTGCCGGCCATCATCACCATCGTCGGCCCTCCTCGGTGCTTCCCCGTCGTGGTCAACCATTCCGGTGAGTTCCCCTTAACCCTCTAGTGCCCATGCTTCTCTTATTTTCCCTCCTTTGCCACTCCGACGTCACCGTCCCCTTTTCCCCTCCAGGTCAGCCGCCGCTCATCACCGCACGGCCGCCACAGTGCCTCTCGGCCACCTCGCGACCACCCATAGCTCCCTTGACACCCTGAAACCCATTTTGACCCTTGCCTTGGCCTCCACGCCGCTCTAATTGCCGACGATTTGCCGCCCAAAACCGGCCCGAGCCTCCCTGTTTGCTCCTGTAGCTCCTCTGTGTTTCCTCTGTCTTTGATCTGTAGAGCCACCTGAGGTTCAGTTGTTAGCTAAGAGTGGTTATGAACTGATTAAATCAATTATATAAGTGTTTAGCAATCGGATCAGTGAATTAGTGGAAAGGTTGATTTACAAATCAATATAATCTTTTGAATGAACTAATGGACTGAGATGAAGAAAGTTAGTGTCAATAGAACCCATCTGAAAAACCACACTTCTAATGTAAACAAGTATTGTGAATGTCAATTGAATCACTCCAGAGAGTTAGCAAAATTGGAAGTTAAGAGTTTAAAGGAAGATTAGTTAGTGGAGATTCAGTTCTGAAAGTACTGGTTGATGTAGGTTGTTTGAATAGTGGTCTGAAGAATTTCAGAGTTATCAGAAGACTAGTAACATGACCAATTCCTGTAATTAGAAGGGCTTTGATTCATTTTGTCTTTGGGCTAGTAACCTTGTTAATTCAGTAGATAGAGTTGTCTTAACCTAATTAGTCTTTGGACCACTATCTTACAGAAGTAACCAAACTTGAAGATCAGTAATCTAAAGCATTTCAGGATTTGACAAGTACCTAACAGTAGCAACTCAAATCCGAAAACTAATAAGGAAGAAAGTATTCAGAAACCAACAGAGAAGAGAAGATGGTAAGGGAAAAATCTGGTTTGTCAATTGGGAAACCATTTACAAACTCAGCTTCTTATGCTAACAAATTTTCTACATGACACTGAGTCACTCAATTGAATTAGTTAATCTGAAATTAGTTAATCTGAAACTTGAAGTCTGAATAAAAGTAGCACGTAGTGCAAATAGTGTGCTGTTGTAGGTAAATGAACAGTATTCTGAAGATGATCAGATTCATCTTTGGGCTAATGACTTGGTCAAGGCAGTAGTTAGAAAGGTATGGATTCAATTAACCAATTGAACACTTATGCTGTTAGTAGAAGTCAAATCCAAAAATCAAGAGTGGATCTGCATTTTCAGAAAAACCAATAGAGAGTAACCAACTCAATTTTGGATGAAGTGTTGACAGAAAAGGAAGTCAGCACTAAGTACTGTGTTTAGCTCCTAGGTCACTCAAAACCTTGCTTAATAAATGAGTATTTGAATTTGTAAGAAGATTAGTTAACACCAAATCAACTCAAACAAGTTCCCTCATAGGGAGGTTTGAACAAGAAAAGAAATGAGGATGCAACCCAGAATAACAGTAAGCTTCTATCAAATCCTAATACATGTATTTAGAAAGTGATTGATTCAATTAGCTCTTAAGCTAGCAGTAGCAATCCAAGATGACAACCAAATATTGGTGTTCAAAACAGGCAGGAAGCTACTATCTTTTCAATTATAAGTGAATAGTTGTCATAATAGTTAGTAAGGTGATGAAGTAAGCTATTCTTTTGGATACTTGTTAAGATTTTAGAAGACTAATTAAGAGGAGAGCATATAAGAGGATTGATTTTGACTGTATAATCATTGTGGATATATGCATAGAATGTCTGGAGAGAGTGCTTGTGAGTATTAGATGTCCTGTTAAGGAAAACAACATCACCTGGGCTCTAGGTATCGCCCATCATTATGGTTACACTAGAAATGAAATTAACTTTAAAAATCCATAAGAAATGTATATGAACTCCAATTAAACTAAAATTTCACCTAAATGCAACTAAACTCATAATCTCATTACTGTATAAATCTCATGCATTTTTGAGCATTTTGGATTGTTAGTTGTTCTCCGTGTTTATTCGTGGTTAATATTTTCTAGATTCTGAATTGCCGGACGTGAGTGATTATATACCCGAAAATCCTGAGACAGAGCAAGTGGTTTATCAGCAAGGCAAGCATACTCTTGCATCATCTTGATCCCAGTGTTTGTACTTTAGTATTTTAAATTGCAATAATAATTGCTTGCATGTTATTTTTGCCATATTCTTAAATTGTGAGTTTAGAATAGTTATATCCTAATACTTGTGGTTTATCCTTAATCATTCCATACAGTTGAGCTTAAGTTAGCTATATTGTGATATTATTTATGCTTTGTATGAATGGTTAGCCCTGTAAGTCATTAGATACGTTAGTTCGGTTGACGGGCTTACCTTGTCAATCCAGGGAAACACTGAACATTTTATGTTTCTAAGTTTTGTTCAGATCTTGAATCTGATGAGTTAGTATAAATTTTGATCTTTGAAACATGATTTAGATCTGGACAAGTGGTGGATAGTGTGGGTGCCTTCGTGCACGAGAATTGGGTATGTGGTCGTCTTGTCCAAATCATTAAGGACCGAAGCTTTTGGGCGGTTACTCCAAGTAACACTCGTACTTCCACATGTGGTATTATGGGCGCCGCTTGGTTAAGTAAGGGGATGATGTTATTGAGTTGGAAAACAAGTGGATAAGTGCATATGTGTTTGATTTCGTATCTATATCATATGTTCTTAAGGGTAAGGACACATGTGTTTGATCATGTTGTTCTTAAGGGCTCCGACTGCAATCTATTATGTGCAGTGAGCACAGTTTTAATTTTTGTCATTTAATTTCTGTCGATTGGGTCAGCATTCCTGGTACAACTTGCGTGACCTGGTTAGCAGGTTCTATCAGAAACTTGTACTAAGCGGAATCAGGTCTCGTATGGGTGATTCAACTCAATAATATCAACTTGCTGAAAAATACTAAATCT
The DNA here is from genome assembly GCA_036346255.1 of Ampelocalamus luodianensis. NCBI lineage: Eukaryota > Viridiplantae > Streptophyta > Magnoliopsida > Poales > Poaceae > Ampelocalamus > Ampelocalamus luodianensis. The sequence goes on along the minus strand of CM070634.1, from coordinate 24,583,976 downwards.
TGATTTCCCCGGCCAGCATACCAAAGGAAGTGTGTCGTTATTCATAAGGCTACGAGCTAGTCAAGTCATGTGGGTAAAGATGTACACCCCTGCAGGGTTAAAACTATTCGAATAGCCGTGTCCACGGTTACAGACGACTTGGTTTTAATTGTCACCATTGTAGATTGAAAATTTAAAATTTGATATGGGAACAACTGGGTATCAGCATGACCGGTTTGTCATGCATTTTAGTTTATCAAAGTGGGTTTGTTACTTTGGTATTGTTTGATATATGTCTATCTTATTGTCACTAAATTCTTTTAGTCCAAATTTGATTTACTAAATGGCTTTGGCAAAATAGAAGGTGTAGGAACAAACTTGTTGCTTTATACAAAAACTTATGCCATTATAACCATTCTTTGGACAGCCTTAACACGTATAATTTCATATCCTTTATATAGTACCTCCCATACACTTTCTTTTAGTATTTTTGTGTAAATCTTGCGAGTACCTTTTGTACTCAGGTGCTTTTACCACTTGTTGCAGGAGAGAACTTCGCACGAAATGGTTTTAACTATCGCACCAGTTTTGGGCGATAGCAGCAGATGCATCGGCTTTAACTCTAGTTGGTTGCTTCTGGGTTTTGGGCATGCCAACCTGGTAATTTACCTTTATTTTCATGTTTTCTTCCGCTGCAATTTATTGTCTTATAATCAGATTTGGCCGGTTGGCCCTTATGCGAAAATCGGGCTGTTAGGTCCTATTTGTTGAAATTGAAATAATAATGCTTCTAATATTTTTGGATGTTTGACCATAGTTGTGATCCATGTTGTGTTGATATGTACATGTTAGTCACTGATCCTTGGGAACTAACATGAGATGCATATCAGGGAATCTTGACATCGGTTTCGTTTCATGTTTCGAGTTGTGCCTCCTGCGCAATCAATGGACTTGAAACGGATTCAATTTCGGGGTCCCCACAGGGGAGCACAGGGGAGAACTCGGGGAGGTGGTCCTACTGGGTCAATAATGGTTCTGGAGGATGACGGTGGCCGGTGGTGGGTGGTGGAGAAGGTGGCGGCCAGAGGCGATGAAGAACGCAGAATCCGGGCTCAGCGATGGACCAAAGCCGAGGGAGCTTGAGCGGAAAGACTCCACGGCGTCAGTGGCGTGAGGTGACGGGGGTGGCGCGAGGTGACGGGGGTGGCGCGGCCGGGGGATGGCCGAAGCGGCTAGTCGGCGACGAGGGTGTGGCGGCCGAAGAGGGGAAACGGGGAAAATCTTTGGTGGAGCTTATCAGATCTTCAAGGGGTGACGTGGGGAGAACAAGGGGCATATGAGGAATCTTTATAGGTGAGGGAGGAGGCTTGGAGGCGTTGGAGAGGGGCTCGAGCGTGTGCGCAGGTGATGATGGCGGCAGGGCGCTCTTTGCGCACGGAGGCGACAAGTCGGGGAGGCGGGTGAGGCGCAGCGAACTGGCAGGCACGAGGCAGCGTGCGCAGCGAGAGCTCAAGGGCGCGGTAGGCTTTGGCCAGGCGGTGGTGTGAGCAGAAGGAGGGAGGCACAGGCGTGTGTGCGCACAGCGGATGGGACAAGGTGAGCAGGGACGAGTTGGTGCGGCGCAGGCTACGGTGCAGAGAGCAGGCGGGTTGCAGAGGAGCCAGAGGTGGCGTGCGTGCGTGCAAGAGCTCACGGGTGTGACCCGACTGGAGGAAGGAGGAGGCGTCGGGTCTTCGGGCTATAGAGGAGTAGGTGCAGCGGTGGTGCACGGGGAGCAGGAGGTGGCGTGCGAGGCAGAGGGAGCCAGGAGGCTTAGCAGAGCACACGGGGCGGCTCAAGCAGAGGCGGCTAGGAGGAAGAAGACAAGAGGGCCAAGCCATGAGGAAAAAGCCAGGGGAAAGAAGGGCCGGGTGGAGCGACTGGGCCGGGAGGAAGGCCGAAAGAAAAGGGGAGGGAGTGGGCCAAGGTAGGTGGGCCAGCCCAAAAGAAATAGGGCTGAGCCCAGAAATGGAGAGAGGCCAAATTTGAGAGAAGGCCCCTAAATCCGAAAAAGGGAAATTCGAACTTAGAATTTGAATTTCAGAAATTGTGAATGTTTGAAACACAAACCCGAGCAAGGAAGCCAGAAGAGATTTTTGAAATTAGTTTGGTAATTGAATTACGGCGAAGAACAAAAACCAAATTAGTAAGCACTATTTATCGTCCGAAAACGGGACGTTACAGGTTTTCTCGTCAGCATCCAGTGTATGCATATATGTTAAGGTAAAAATAGCCTTCCGGCAAAGTAACGGTAACTCCGAACTTGAAGCCCATGGTAGTTGCCTAGCTCCCAGGATTTTTTGATGAGGAACCATGTAGTATTTAGTTACTTTTGAGTTCCCTAAGCTCACGTGAATTGGACGAGGAACCATGTAGTGTCCCTCAGACCTTGAGGTAGACGGGCTTACCGGGTCTTGATTTTACTGCATTGCCATGTCGGACATGTTGTCCGATCCGTCAGCGCCAATAGCTACATCAATATCCAATATGCGGGTGTAGCACCCTGCTATTCGGAAGTTAAAATGCTACCTAAAGACCTAACATATGATCATACAGCGGAATAATTTCAACAATAATTCATCAACTAAGTTAAATAGATCATCAACAATTGAAACACAAACGGAAATGTAATATTGGATCCACTAAGATAATCCTATCAAGGAATAATCAATGAACATAAATAGTTATTTAAACAAACTCAACGATAAGCAAGGTACCATCCTAGTCTAAGTCCATTTATTACAATCCAGCAAATACGAATGAAAGACAGTAACAGTTCCTTTATTGAATCTAATGTAAAGTGAAATATTTGAGTAGTGCGTGTCTACTCCGTCCCAAGAGAAACTTCATCAACGATCACCTAAAAATAAATAAACAAAGTAAGGGTGAGTCCAAGACTCAGCAAGTACAATGAATAAGAACAGACAACCAACATGAACAAGACAACCTCTTCACAATGTCAGAACATACAGCAAATGAATACTTATGATTGTATGAGATGAATGTAAATAATCAAATGAATGGATTGCACACGTGCTTATACCGGTATAGCTAGTGACACACCCATCGGTGTTCACTTAAGCCCGCATCTTAACAAAAATGCGGGGATCCAAATCCCGTATGAAGAATGTTTCATACGGGTGTCCAAGTCTGCCCATACTGGAATTGATGGGTCTTACGTACCCATACTAGAATTGATGGGTCTTTCTATCCACTCCCATGGACGGGACATGACAATGTCCAAATTTGCCCACATTGGAATGGTGGGACTTACAATCCATTCCCGTGGATGAAACATGCATAATGGGTGCATAGAATGAATATGAACAATGAAAGACATCATCTCTTAACATAGATTCAACACATATGAAGGAACATAGACAATTCATCTTCTCTTGTATCATAAGATGTCACAACATAATCATGTAAGCATTCATCAATCACAATCCTTAAGATTAGCAAAGTACTTGCCTTCCTCGTTGCGACGCTTAGTAGGCAACGATGCTGCTCCCAAACCCGTAGCCTCGCTGCCTAAACAATTAAATAATTGAAATAAGAACACAATGAACACGACACTACTTATCAACGTTCTACGACGCTTCCCCGACGATTCAAGATTTAACTAGAAACCCTAAACTGAAAACCGACGCATTCAGTCACAAACCGCCACTGGACAGCAGCAAGGTAAAAAATCATATCTCATGGTCTGAAACTCGGAATGAGGTGAGTCCAGTTTCTGTGAATTCTTAACTAACATAACTACAATACTCTAGTTGACAAGATAATCCAATTCGGCCAATTTAGTATGCTAATAGACAGTTGAACTCAGAGGACAGATTCTGTCCAAACGAAACGAACAGCAGTAAAGAACAGGTCATAACTTTGGTTCTGTAACTCCGATTAGAGTGTTCTTTAACAATATGAAAAGTTTATGAAATTATCTACAATAACCTAGTTTGGTGAAAACTCTGATTCGTCCAATAACATAAACATATTTTAGGAGACAACTTGAATGGTAGTTCTCGTCAGAATTCTGGACAACAGACACTAAAACGATCATAACTTTTAATCCGTACGTCGGAATCAGGTGTTCTTGGCGGCCACCGAAAGCTAAGAACATTATCTAAATAACTCTATGAGATCAAAATCCCTAATTCTGCTTCTAAGCACACAAAACAGGCCGCGCAAGAAACTGGACAGAATTGAATCTACAACAGACAGAACTTGATCCTATCAAACCTAATCAAATTCACCTCTACGACTAACCCAACAACAAAAACGACATTCGTTACCCTTAAGAACACCTAGGGAGACGACGAAGAATCCTTGAAGAAGCTCCTCTCCTTCTTGAACAGCAGCCCCACAAAACCCCTCTCCTTCCTTTGCAAAAACCGACGACAGGGCAGTTCGGCACTAGGAGGGAGATGGCTCCAAGAGGTAGGGAGGTGCAGCACCAATGGGGGGAGGCGCCAAGAGGAGGAGGAGGCAGGGGCGCAGGGGAGAGGGAGGGATAGGGGCGGCGGCCACAGGAGGGAGGGGTGGGAGAAGTGGGAGAGGTGGGGGTGCTAGGGTTTGTGCACCCCCTTTGGCCGGCCAGCTAATGGGCCTTTGGGCCCCCCAAAGGCCTTGCAGCTGCCCCCTCACGGCTGCCCCTATAAAGCCCACAAGACCCCCCCCCTTCTTGGGCCTGCTGGCCAAATGACTAGGCCCAAAGTTGGAAGAACAGGCGAAACACCGGAAAACTCTTAAATACGAATTCGAATAGAAATCGCACTGGTAACCTTCCAAAACAGAAACGGGATATTACAACGGGTAACACGAAGCTTACATTTACTGCTCAAAAACAAACAGGGCCGAAAGCGTCCAATAGTTTATGGCTTCGGCCTTTTACTCCTCCAATGAAATATAGCGTCCTGTTTTTTTTTAAAAAAACACACACACACACACACTAAGCTTACCTGAGTATGAAGGGAAAATACAAACCTGATGTTTATCGCCAATATACTTGGGGTCCTGGACCTTCTGCCACGCATTTCCATTTTTCCATGGCTTTGGTTTCGTCTCTCTCTAAATTTCTCCATTAGTTACCTTCCTCAACTGAAGTGTAGAAGGATTCACCCAGCAGATGGAAGAATCAGAAGTAACTTCACCACCAGCTTTCTCCATGCAACCTGACCAGAGAATTCCCGGTTTCCCCGGCTGTAATTGCGCTCTACCGCAACCCTGGCATGGATAAATTAAGGACACAGTGAATTAAGGCATCAATTCGTGAATGAATGTTGATAGAGAAACAAAGTTGAAATATTTCAATAACTTACTTAAGTTGATTGTGACTTCTCGCTTAAGTTGACTGTTGGAGCTGACCGTAACTTCACTATATCCATCAAGCATTTTAAGGTGCTGCCGTGAACTCTCACAGAGGTACAGAACTAGAACCAATTCCAAGCTTAGCCATGGCGTCCTTGTCTTTCACAAAACTTGCCTCGCTCACCATACTTATGGCCACCGCCACACTTGTCTCAGCCGCTGCAGTGCTGCCATCACTTGAAGAACAAGCTGGAGCGCTCCTTGCCTGGAGAAACACCCTCCCAGACAAACAAGTCCTCCAATCCTGGGGAAACAAGACATGGCCTCTTGCAACTGGCGTGGCATCAGTTGCAGCAGTACACAAGCAAAACGGCCAGTGATCACTGGGGTCTCTCTGCGGGGATTGCGGCTGAGAGGGACACTCGATGCCCTCAACTTCTCCGCCTTGACAGCCTTGACGGCTCTCGAGCTCCCACGCAACAGGCTTACCGGGAGAATTCCTCCGGATGTTGAGCTCCTCAAAGCGCTCAATGCTTTGGATCTGCACGGCAATCAGATAAGAGGCTCAATTCCACTTGTTTTGGCGAACCTGACAAACCTGCGTTTGTTAATGCTCAACGACAACGAAGTTTCTGGTGAAATACCAAGGCATATAGATATAGGTGAACTAGAGAATCTTGTGAACCTAACTTGTCAAGCAATCACTTGACTGGTCCTATCCCATGTGAAATAGGCCACCTAAAGCACTTGGTTAGGTTAGATCTAGCTGACAATAACCTTTCTGGTCCAGTTTCCTTTAGTCCGGCTAACTCATCCGTGCAAAATCCTACCAATAACTTTTCATATCAGTCCATTCCTGGAGCCACAGTAAAATTAGAAAACCTAAACATACTAGCAATATCCCAAAACAATCTAGCAGGCCCCTTTCCCCAAGATATACTGTAACACCCCGATTTTCAGAATCGAGATGTGAATATTTAATTTGGCGATCTATTAAATTTTTGACAGTGTTTTAAAATTTTTCCGGGGTTTAATTAAAATGTTGCTTAAAAAAAATTTGAATACATTGAAAGGTTGCTTTTAGAGTTAAATCAAATAGTTTAAAAAGATGCAACATAATAATAATAACAACAACAACAATAATAACTAACAATATTAAATCAAATTGTTTGAGAGACTGCATTTAAAAGTTAAATTGTATTGTTTCTTGTTTTCACATGCGTTTCAAAAATCATGATGCGTGCGATAGTACTAACTCTCTTTTTTTAGTCCGACCGACCGCAGGCGAGACGCCTGTGTGTCTATTCTCTTCCCCAACTTCTCTCCTCGTAATCACCACCAAAGATCGAGGATCCGACAACGCATGTTATACCGTTACGATCGTTGTTCTTAGAGTGTTCCATTTTCGCGGTTAGTTCACGCATGCATGGCAGTTTGAGAGAATTGACCAGAGGAGAAAAGAAGTAACGGATAAAACGTCTGCACGAACCATCATTATTTTTGTCCTTAGTACATCCATTCATCTCAACCATAGTCCTCATCGCAAATTATTTTACTCCACCCCCAGCTTCCCAGCCGAACAACCCCACCACTACTGCCATCTTGTTGTTTTTATTCACCTCACACACTGTCAGACATGCAAAGCTTCATCCTGCCACCTTTTTGCCCACCATGTGTCCAGCCGAACAAAGCACCACTCATTTCTTTGATGCCCAACCAGACTCACTTTCTCCCTCTGCCTTTTCTCTTTCTTTTGCAGCACCATCCACCCACTGCCCAATTTTTCTTGTCTCGGCACGGAGAACAGCACACAGCCACTGCATCTTCTTCCCCAAAGCAGCTTATCTCTTCTTCTCTAGCATGAACTCATTTCATCACATTCTCTCCTCCTAATCCCACCTAAAAACCGAGAATTAGCTCATGCATGTCACACCATTGCATTCCTCACCACTTTAGCTTTCCGTTCATCCAAGTATTTCTCGCATGCACGAGCGTTTGAGCATTTTGGAAAAGAGGCAGGGGAAGAACACGGTGCTGCAGAGGAGCAAAGCAGTCGGCAGCTCCAAAGCATGCAGTGTAGCATGCATGCATGCATGCCTTCTCTCCTATGCATGCGCGTGTATGTATACTGCATGCAGCGGCAAGGCAGCAGGCATGCAGGTAGCAGCGACGTGGAGCTGCGGGCTCTGCAGCGGCGCTGTCCAGCGGCTCGGCGAAGGCTCGGGCGGTGCTGTCCAAATCCATTAGCTCCTCTTCTGGCCGGCGCGGAGCGGCTCCATGCGGTTGTGCATGCATGCAGCAGCGTCCCGGTCGGTGGGGGCAGCAGGCGAGCGGCGCGGCAGCGACAAGGCAAGCCGGGGGCGCGGCTGCTGGTGCATGGCAGCAGGCTACAGCCCAGCGTGGCGCTGGCCGGCGGCTCGGTGCGGCGACCAGGCGACAGAGGGACGGTCGAGCGGCACGCGACAGCACGACCGCGAGGCCGCGTGGTGCACGGCCGGCATTGGCACGTCGCTTGAGACGGTAGCGAGACGGAGAGGTTGCCGGGCCGTGCATATGGCGGCGCATGAGCGCATGCATTTGGCGGGCATGCACGCATGTGACACGGCCAAAGCCGAGGGCGTGGTGGCTTGGCGCTGGCATTCGGAGCAAGGCCGGCGCATGCATGTACCATCCATGCGGCACGGCAGCCCCGGACGGCGCGGTGTGGGTCGGTAGTGGCTCGGGGATGCGGCGTCAAGGGTGCGGTGCATGCGGTGAAGGTGGACACGGGCGTGGACGAGCTCGGCAACGACTACAGCGAACGTGGACGCATGACGAGCTCGGCGACGACTACGGCGGACGCGGATGCGGTGTCGGGGAGACGACGCCCGGTGACGGTTCGCACGCCTAGTGCCGCGGTAAAAATCTTTAGTGTTATTTTTGTTACCGTGCTATGATATTAGTCATGCATGTTGCATATTAGTCATGAGCATAGCATCCATTTATGCATATTTAATTATAAAAATGAATTGGTAGCTTTAGAACGGTAAAATTCTCCGGTTATGTCTTATTTATGCGTAGGCATGTTTTTGTGATGTATGCCGGTAGATTACGAATAATTTTATCGTCATAGCGGAATATGTATCTTATTGATCAGTAGATGCTAGCTAAAATATATGAGTTGATTATTTGATCGGACAATGTTATTGTGAAGTCGTATGGACGCCAGTGGTGATCTTTGGAGGATAAATTAATTAGAGGTTTCTTCTCACATTGGACTTGTAATTTTTGGAGATAGGACGCATAAAGATTTTTGTAATTTATTACTTGATGGTTGACGTATGTGTTGATGTTTACTAATATATCTTTTATATATGTGCATTGTTGCTCGTTTGATGTCGGATTAAGTATATTTTTGGATTGTTTGATCGGAGGCCTTAACTGATTGTTATGCGAATCTTACATGCTAGAATTTGGGAGATGGTAGAATAGATTATTTGATTGTAGATAAATATTCGGATTGCCATGTAATTAATAGAAAAGTCTTACGTACCGAGTCGGTGGAATTGTGCCTCTATTGGATTAGTGGATGAATGATTATTAGTTGATCGTAGAGGCGCATATATGTGATTGGATTAGTAGTTGTCCTACACGACTAGTCCGGTGCAATGGATGTAAGTTAATTTATTAATAAACTATTAGATGTGGGATGTGTTATTAAAATTGTTAAGCTCATTATGTATCGGTTGGTCAAATAAACCTCGGTTGGTGGAAATTTTGGTGTATAGGAATGTGATTTGCCGAGGAGAGGCTAGTAGAGCTAGATAGTCAGCAATAGCTTAAATAGTATATCGGAGAACGATCGATGGATTTAATCATGGTCATATGCCCACGAGTCGGTGGATTCGTGTAATTATCAGATAGGTTGTTTATTTGGAAGATCATAAGTTCAGGCATCACTCGATGGATTAACTACCTTGATAATATCTTGGTGGAGGTTAGTACGGGATTTAGATCAAGATATGAGAATATAATTGGAGAGTGTTATACATGTGATTGGATTCAACACCGGAGAATCGGTTAAGTATGTGAGTATGAGAAGGTTAGTTTTGTCGGTAGATATTTTCCTTAGGAAATAAATAGAAGAGAAAAAAAAATACATAGACCCCACTTGTCATGGTAGAGGCTAGGTCAGCCTACGTATAAAAACTATTTATTGCAATAGAAATTTCAGAAAAGAATAATGTTTACGCTAGAAATTCATTTAACTTCAAAAATTCATAGAAAATTCAATTGAACTCCAAATGGGATGAATCCAATTGGGTTGTCCATAAAATATTATTCTATATCTAACCATGTAGTTTTTATCTCCACTAGAATTCTACAAATTTTCACAACATAATTAAATTCGGGTGAACAGTAAACAGAACCACCATTTTTCAGCATTTTCCAAAAATTAACTCTCTCATATAAACTCCAAATGGAATAATTTTTGTACCTAAATTCATCTAAAATCATAATATAGCTACTGTATAAATTTCATGCATTTTGGAGCAACTTAAGTTTTTGGCTATTTCTCGGTGTTTATTCGATATCGCCTTTTTCTTTAGATTCCGAGTTGCTGGAAGTATGAGAGTAAGTAACCGAGAGTGAGCAAGTGAACTACCAGCAAGGCAAGCATCATTTGAACTTTCTTTTGCATCATATTTGATCCCAGTTTTGGTTAAGTTAGTGCAATGATAATTGCTTGCATGCTATTTTGATTATGTCAATATTTTTGTGATGTGTAGCTTAGTTATGTCCTATGCTTGAGGTTAATCTTGAATTATGCCGACTCCTATATGCTTAAGATAGGATGTGTGAATTATGGGTTATAGAATTGCTTAGCCATGCAAGTCTAGACACGTAGTTCGATCGTCGGAATAACCCGGTTTTGGGATAAACACAACTCTTACTTTATGTTTTTACTTCAGATCTTTGCAGCTGTTTTATGAGATAAATTTTTGTCATTTTAAATGAGCTTTTTGGTCTGGACAAGTGTTGGTTAGTGATGGTGCTTTGTGCACGAGCATTGGGTAAGTGGAAGGACTTGTCTGGACAATTGAGGACCGAACTTTGGTAACGTCGTTAATTCAAGTACACTCGTGCTGCCACACGCGGGTTGGGAGCCGTATGGTTAAGTAGGGGGAAGGTTTTGTTGTGTTGGGTCCCACGGTGGTGTAATTGTAAGGGCATAGGACCGTGAAATCATATGTTCCTTTTGGGGCCGATAGGGCATAAAGGCCGTAACGTCTTATGTTCCTAGGAGCCCTGGGTTGAGGGACTTAGCCAATGGAATCGTCTTGCTAAAAACGACCATATCTTGATTTACCCGCCCGGCACACCATAGGAAGTGTGCTATATTCGGAGGCATCTGGAGGCTAACGGGCTAATCAAGTCGTGTGGGTAAAGTAGTACACCTCGCAGGTATCAATCTATTCGAATAGCCGTGTCCACGGTTATGGACAACCGCTTGAGTTCGGGAGTTACTATTGTTAGACTTTTAATTAAAATTGTGGCTGAACTTGGTATTCGTCATGAACGGGTTATTCATGTGTTTAGTACATCAAAGTGGGCTGCCACTTTGGTCTTTGTATGATTCAATTGTTTATTACGGAAATGCTTTACTATATGCTTTACTTCTACTTCAAATCTGATTTTAAAATGGGCACATGAAAAACTAGTATGTGTAGGATGTTATTTGTTGCGTCTCTTTCGCAAAACTAAACCAATATGAGCCATCCTTTGAATGACCCTTATTCATAACTAATTTTATTTATGTAAGACTTGCAGTACACTTGTACTCACCGGATGTTCTTGGCCTTTTCGGTGAGGAAGATTATGAGTCCAAGATCTTGTTAGTATTGACTTGGGTGACACTAACGAGTAGTGTGCTATCATTTAACTCCCATCGGTTGCCGATGGGTGATGGGCATACCACCACGGTCTTTTGCTTAATTTACTTGCTTCACGCTACTTGATACTTTACTTTGAATTTGGCCGGTCGGCCGTATGTAATAAGTCGTAGACTTTGACTATTATGCGGTGTGTCTTTTGATCTCTTGTTGTATGCGTTGTATGGATGTAATCAACGTTGGATGAGGGTATGAGTATATTGGTCGTTGATCTTGGGAGCCAATATAAGTCATACTCATTGTTAATGAATCCCTATTTAACTCACTAAGTGTAGTGCTTGAATCGAAGAGAATCGACAATCATGTAGCGCCGCAAAGGAGCAGCGCATGATCGTTGAGGCTCTAGTATTCGCTAAGCCTCTCACTTGGATAGAGTTAAATTGAATTATTTATCGAGACCGTAATTATGTCCCTAAGACCTTGTCTAATCTCGATCTTATGGAGATAATTACCGGGGTCCCCACATATACTAAAATTAACGAACATAGAGTACGTACCTAGACCTTCGTCTAAACAACTTTTCAGGTTCTATCCCAAGCAATATAGATGACTTACGCAAACTCGTAACCTTGATGATTTGGAGTACTCAGCTTTCGGGATCAATTCCTCAAGAAATTGGGAATTTAGTGAAGCTGAAGGAGCTTGTCCTTGATAGAAACAAACTTGCAGGCTACATTCCAACTAGCATAGGAAACCTCACACAGCTAACTACTCTGTATCTTTGGGGTAACAACTTCTCTGGGCACATCCCTCAAGAATTAGGTTACTTGGTGAACTTAGAAGACTTGGAGCTTGCCTACAACAAACTCACAGGTTCCACTCCAAACAGCTTAGGAAATTTGACTAAATTGACTACCTTGTTACTTTCGGATAGCCAACTTTCTGGCCTTATTTCCATTCCATATAGCTTAGGAAATTTGACTAAATTGACTACCTTGTTACTTTCGGATAGCCAACTTTCTGGACTTATTCCAAGAGAACTAGGTTACTTGGTGAACTTAGAAGATTTGTCGCTTCTCGACAACGAACACACAGGTTCCATTCCAAATAGCTTAGGAAATTTGACTAAATTGACTACCTTGTATCTTTGGGGTAACCAACTTTCTGGCCTTATTCCAAGAGAACTAGGTTACTTGGTGAACTTAGAAGATTTGGAGCTTAACGACAACAAACTCATGGGTTCCATTCCTAATAGCTTAGGAAATTCGACTAAATTGACTGCGTTCTATCTTTGGGGTAACCAAATTTCTGGCCTTATTCCAAGAGAACTAGGTCACTTGGTGAACTTAGAAGACTTGGAGCTTAACAACAACAAACTCACGGGTTCCATTCCTAATAGCTTAGGAAATTTGACTAAATTGACTAACTTGTATCTTTATGATAACGAACTTTTTGGCCTTATTCCAAGAGAACTAGGTTACTTGGTGAACTTAGAAGACTTAGAGCTTAACAACAACAAACTCACGGGTTCCATTCCTAATAGCTTAGGAAATTTGACTAAATTGACTAACTTGTATCTTTATGATAACAAACTTTCTGGCCTTATTCCAAGAGAACTAGGTTACTTGGTGGACTTAGAAGACTTGGAGCTTGCCAACAACATACTCATGGGTTCCATTCCAAATAGCTTAGGAAATTTGACTAAATTGACTTCCTTGTATCTTACGTATAGCCAACTTTCTGGCATTATTCCAAGAGAACTAGGTTACATGGTAAACTTTGAAAACTTAGTTGTTTCCTTTAAGACACTAACAGCTTCCATCCCAAATAGCTTAGGGAATTTGACTAAACTCACTGACTTATACCTTAGCTATAACCAACTTTCTGGACCCATTCCTCAAGAAGATGGCAACTAAACGAATCTTGGTGACTTGGAACTCAGTTTTAGCAATCTCTCTAGTGCATTGCCATCGGGTCTTTGTGCGGGAGGCCAGCTACAGATCGCTGCTAATGACAACAACTTGGATGGACCCTTGCCAACAAGCTTGCTACGTTGCACAAGCCTAGTTAGAGTTCGTCTTGAACGTAATCAGTGTTAGATTTTGGAGAGACTAGGGTTTTGCTATTCACAACTATGCATCTTATTGATTGATTGAGAGGTATACATAGACATTGTTACATAGGCCTCATGGGACAGAGGGAGAGGGAGAGAATGAGAATGTATAGCACTCTTAACACCCCCTTCAAACTCAAGGTGGGTCAGGAGGATCTGATGCACTGAGTTTGAGTAGATGATGTTCTCGAGTCTGAGCTTTAGTGAAGAAATCTGCAACTTGAAGCTCTGAGGGAATATACTTGAGGGTGATGGTTGACTACTGACAATGAGATCGTGTGAAGGATGCATCAACACCAATGTGTTTTGTCAGCTCATGTTTGATTGGATCACTGGCAATTTGAATGGCACTTGTATTGTCACAAAAGAGAGGTGTAGGATCATCACAATGGACACCAAGATCAATCAAGAGCCATCGAAGCCAAATGATCTCAGATGTGGTAGCAAAGAAGAGCTCGGCTCACCTCTACACCGAGCGCCACATTGCGATGCCGCTTCTTGGACTTCGAGGCAATGAGCGAAGTACCAAGAGAGATACAGTAGCCAGTGATAGATCGGCGATCAGTGGGATCACTCGCCCAAGTGGAGTCAGAGTAAGCGTGGAGCTGAAGCTGACTCGAACTGGCATAGAACAGACATCTGGACGCAGTCCCCCTCAAGTATCTCAGCACACGAAGAACATGGCCATAGTGGACTGAGGTGGGAGCAATAACAAATTGGCTGAGCACATGTACAGCATGAGCAATGTCTGGCTTGGTGACAATGAGATAAACAAGACTCCGAACGAGCTGACGATAGCGAGAAGGATCTGCTAGTGGTACACTATCTGTAGGTCGAAGCTGTAGATGGAGCTCCGTGGGTGTGGCAGCAGTACGTGTATCAGTCGTACCAGAACGAACAAGCAGATCCTGAACGTAGCGATGTTGAGAGAGGTAGTAGCCATCACTATTAGAATGAACCTCAATCCCCAGAAAATAGCTCAATGGTCCCAAATCGGACATCATAAACTGTTCACTCAACTTCTTCACAAAAGCCACATAATCTATGTCATCTCCTGTGATCAGCATATCATCTACATACAACAGAAGCAAAGTACGACCCCACTGAGAAGTGTGAATAAATAAGGCAGGATTATGCTCACTTGGAGTAAAACCAGCAGCTTGAATCATAGAACTGAAACGCTTGAACTAAGCACGAGGAGCCTGCTTGAGACCATATAGAGCACGCCTAAGGCGACAAACATAGCCTGTAGGAGCCTCAACACCTGGGGGTGGCTGCATATAGACCTCCTCATGTAGATCACCATGAAGAAAAGCATTCTTGACATTCATCTGAGATATAGTCCATGTGCGTATTGCTGCAACTGCAATAAGAGTGCGGACTGTGGTCATATGAGCAACTGAAGCAAAAGTCTCATCATAATCTCGACCATAAGTCTGCTGAAAACCTCTTGCAACAAGACGAGCCTTGTATCACTCTACTAACCCAGCTGATTTGTTCTTTATTTTGTACACCCACTTGCAAGTGATAGGAACAGCTCCAGATGGTAGCGGAACAAGATCCCAAGTGTCTGTGCACTCTAATGCTGTGAGCTCCTCTGTCATAGCCAACTGCCACTCAGGTACACTAACAGCCTCCTGATAGGTACTCGGCTCAGCTACTGCACCTGCACAAGAAAAACCCCATCTATCTAGTGCCTGAATAAAAGAACGATCACGTAGGGCATATCGTGATGTAGTAGAACGATCGTTAGAGTCGATGGTACTGATCGGAGGATCAAGTGGAGGAGAGGAGGACTGAGGATCAGAAGGAACTCTCTGTAGGCTACTATAGTGGAAGGGAAAAGTAGAAGTATCAGAAACTAGTGGAGCTGGTGGACACACTGGTGGAGCTGGTGGACACACTGGAAGGTGAAACTGATGGACAAGGTGTATCTGAAAAAGGCAAGTCTGACGAAGGAATGAGAGGTAGACACAAAAAGGAAGTGAAATCTGTGGAAGGAGAAGTGGGATGTGTAGAAGGATAATGAAAGAAAGGTCGTCCCTCGTCAAAAATCACATCACGAGAGGTGCGAATGCGACGTGCTGAGGGATCATAGCAACGATAGCCTTTATGAAGGGAAACGGGTAGGCTACACTAGCGCAAATTAAAAAAATTCTACCCGTAAACCAAGATCACTGCAGTTATAGATCACGGTCTTACCACTAGACGCGCAGCGCGGAAGTTGATGCAGCGCGTCGGGCGGTGTAGTAGTCGCAAGTTGATGCAAGACGTCGGGCGCAGTAGTCGCACTACTTCCTCGCCCTCGCCGTGGCGCCCCACGCACAACTCCTTTCTTGCGGTTCGCTCCAACGCCACGTATGCAAATTCAAAGGTATCCACACGCACGGAGGAAGCGACGCACGCCGGACTACTAGATCCGCGCGAGCGACTAGGGCGTGGGAGGTGGCGCCGTGGTTTGGGGATGTCACGAAAAACTCAACCTCAACCAGCGCCGCTTGCTCCTCCTTTATAGACGCCCTTATAATGGGCTTCTACGAATAGAGGCCCATTAGGACTCAATGCCCGCCTAATTCGGATCCAATCCGAATTAGGCTTCACCTCTTAAGTGTGTGACCTATGGTTCACATATGTTTAGACATGACGCGAGTACACATACTTGGTCAATAGTTGGTAGCGCCTCTAGCAAGACGTACAACTCCTAAACATACGTAAAGATCATATCGGACGAACCATCACAACGTTATGTACATGCCAATCCCTTTGCCTCACGATATTCTGGTCGAGCCCAAGCGACCACTCTTTCTCGATCCCGTGATCCGAATCCCTTACTAGGTTAACTCTTAACCTTAAGTAGCATGGCCATGCATTTCGGATCCGATCACTTGAGGGGCCCGAGATATCTCTCTCTCGTAGAGAGGGCAAATCCCATCTCGACCGACCATGCCTCGCAAAGATGCTTCATGACAAACCCAAAGCTACCTTTATAACTATCCGCCATGAGTAGCGTTTGATAGCCCCTAAGTAGGCCGATTCACATCTCAAGTACATGCGACAATCTCGTGTCTAAGGACAAGGCGTACACATTATGTAGAGAGAACCATAAGAATAATTACTATGTCTCATGTTGGGTCGGTCCAACCCCATGTTCTAAACATGTGTCCACGTTATTGGTTTGACATCTCCATGTCTATGACCGTGAAACATGGTCATCAATCGATACATGTGCTAATCCATCATTCACGTGTGTCCTCACATGAACTCCGACTAGGGACAACTTTAGAATAACCATACAAGTAAAGAGTTTCACAAACAAGTCACATACTTGTTAATCAACACAAAGGCAATATTCAAGGAACATTTATTAAATCATGGATACAATGAAATATCATCATCAATATGATTGCCTCTAGGGCATATCTCCAACACTTTATGCCTAGGACTATAACCCAGAAAAACACACTCAACTGATTGAGGGCTCAGCTTTGTGCGCTCACGAGGTGCTAGAAGAACATAGCAGACACAACTAAAAGCACGAAGATGAGCATAGTGAGCAGGTGCTCGGTACAGGACCTCACCAGGACACTTGCCCTGAAGCTTGGAAGAGGGTTGACGGTAAATAAGATAGACTACTGTAGAGACCGCTTCCCCCCAAAAGGGAGAGGGGACAAAGGAGGAAATGAGAAGAGTACGAGCAGTCTCGATGATGTGACAGTGCTTGCGCTCAACAACACCATTCTGAGCATGAGCACCAGGACACGAAAGCCGAGGAAGAGTACCCTCGGAAGAAAGGAACTAACAAAAGACTGAGGAAAGATACTCTCCTCCAGAGTCAGAGCGGAAAACACGAATGAAAGAAGAAAACTATGTATGAATCATCTTAGCAAAAGACTGATAAATAGAAATCAACTGAGAGCGATGTTTCATAAAATAGATCCAAGTATATCGAGAGTGATCATCAACAAATATGACATAATAACTATGACCACCCTTCGAAACAACAGGAGATGGACCCCATACATCTGAATGCACCAAATCAAAAGGATCAGAAGACTGAGAGGTACTACTGGGATATGGAAGTTGTAGCTGTTTCCCTAGCTTACAACCAGTTCAATAAAACTAGACTCAACAGTGACATGACCTAAGGAACCTTGGTGAACCAGAGTGGTGAGGCGAGCTCCACAAAGATGACCAAGTCGATGATGCCACTTGTCAAGGAAGACCCAACAGAGACCGAGATGATGACATAGCGAGAAGACACTAAGGCCTTCGACGCATCGGTGGAAGGAAGATGTAAGGTGTCCAAGACATAGAGACTAGAGAGCCTCTACGGCGATGGCCGTAACCAATCACTCTTCTCGCTCCGATGATCCCGAATGAAACAAGAAGAATCATCAAATCCAATGAAACAATTCATATCGTGAGTTGACCAACGAAAGAAGATTCATAGATAGTCGAGGAACAAAAGACACATCAGAACAGAGAAACAAGATGTAGAGAGAATGCCCGATGGGTAATAGAGCAAGGTGTACCATCAAAGAAGCAGAACATATGTAGCATCAACCACGCCTACGAGCAACAAGTCGAGAGTCACGGGATGTGACATGAAAAGAGGCACCTGAGTCCAAAACCCAAGGATGAGCAGTGCTAGAAGTAGAAGATGCAATTGATGTCATAGCGCATAATCGATCCGTAAGTCACGATAGATGGGGATGTGGCAACAAAGGATCGCCCAAGAAGTGCTCTAGAAGGCCCAGTAGGTGCTCCACGATGACGATCAGATGGCTGTCTAGCATGATAAGTAGTAAGCCGATCTAGATATAACTTGAAACATTTGTCAACATGATGACCAGTCCTCTTGCAATGGGAACAAACCAACACTCCTGTGGGTGTCACTCTAGTAGATCCAGACCACTGTGAGAGACTCAGGATAGCATGTGGTGAGGATCCTGAGACAGGTATAAGGGAATGAAGATGAGTCTCCTCTGCAATCAAACTAGAGAGCACCTCAGTCAAAGTCAGTGGAGTGGGATAGTTGAGCAACTGAGTACGAACAGGCTCAAACTCTGATCAAAGCCCCATCACAAACTGATACATGAGCGTTTGCTGAGCATACTCATCTTTGGCAGCACAAGACTGATAGGCAACAGCAGCCTTTGGTATCATAGACTCTAGAGGACCAGTGATATGAGTGAAAGCACTGTAATACTCCTCCACTGACTGATCCGGCAGCTGCTGAAGACTATGAATGCTCTTGAGCAATGTGAAGCGAAGAGTACCACTGGATTGAACATATCTCTTCTCAAAATATGTCCACATCTGCTTGGCTAAAGTATGATACTCAAGACTCATCCGCAGAGAAACATCAACACTCAGCACAATGTCGATCATGACAGGATCATCCTCTTTCTGCCAAGCCTTTAATACCTCAACATCAACTGTCTTCGGATCAGGAGGATCATCAGTCAAATGAGAGGCCAAACCATAACCCCTGAGAGTAGTCATGACTAAGAATGCCCATGCCCGGTAGTTCAACCCATCGAGCTTGATGTCCGTGAACACAAGAGATGAACTACCTCCAAACATTGAGTCAGATCTAGCCATACCACATAGCAATATAGAGCAACAGTACTAATCACACAGCGGTACTAATCTCAGAGAAATAGTAGTACAGAGCAGCAGTATACTAAGCAACAACACCAAGCAATATAAAAACTCAAGCAAGCAGAGAGATACCACTCAGATCCGGTTGGAGTAGAAGAGATACCACTCAGTATACCAAGCAACAGCAGAGGAGGTTGGAGCAGAGGAGGTCCGGTCGTGAGGCGAAAGCTGGAGTAGAGGAGGACCGGAGCAGAGAAGATCCGGTCGTGAGGTGCGAATCCAAGCCAAGGCGGTGCGGATCCACTCAGATCCACACAAGGCGGTGTGAATCCAGACGAAGGAAGAGACCACGGGGATGAGGCGGCGATGGAGACAACGCAACCTTCAGGCGAAGGAAGAGATCGCGACGGCGCAACCTCCAGGTGAAGGAAGAGACTGCGGGGATAGGCAGTGATGGGAGGCTCGGTCCCGCCGGCCCACGGTGGAAGAAACTCGCCAAGCCTGCACCGACGACTTCCTCGCCAAGCTGCAGTCCTATGTCCAAGAAGAGGACATCACGATCATCCTCAGGCTGGTCGGCGGCCAGCAGATCCGGTCGAGCGAAGGCAGCGCGCGTGATGGAGCGACTCAGGCCCGCCGGCCTGAGCGAAGTGGTGCTGCTAGCAGAAGACGGCGGCGGTGGATTTAGGGCTAGGTTTAGGTTTGAATGGCTCTGATACCATGTTATATTTTGGAGAGACTAGGGTTTTGCTATTAACAACTATGCATCTTATTGATTGATTGAGAGGTATATATAGACGTTGTTACATAGGCCTCATGGGCTACATGGGCTACTTAATTGGAAATCATTGTAATATCTATACGGACCATAAGAGTCTTAAGTATATTTTCACTCAAACAGACCTCAACCTCCGACAAAGAAGATGGTTAGAACTGATTAAGGATTACAACTTGGATGTTCATTACCATCCAGGAAAGGCTAATGTAGTAGCTGATGCATTAAGCCGTAAGTCCTACTGCAATAATGTTATAGTTCAAGAGCATCAACCTGAGCTTTACAAGGAATTAGAGGCACTTAACCTCAAGTTAGTAGAACAAGGCACCTTAGCAGCTATGGAAGTTCAGCCAACCTTAGAAGAACAAATCAAGACCGCTCAGAAAGGACACCCTGGAATTCAGAAGTTTAAACATCTCATGGCCAAAGGAAAGGCCTCAAAGATGGTTGAAGACCAACAAGGAATCCTATGGTATGGGAAACGTCTCTTTGTTCCCCACCAAAAGGAGCTCAAAGAATTGATTCTAAAAGAAGCCCATAACTCAGCGTATACCATGCACCCAGGCAGCACCAAGATGTATCAAGATATGAAGAGTCTATATTGGTAGCCGCGAATGAAGAGAGACATCGCCGAGTTCATAACTTGTTGCGATGTGTGCCAACGGATCAAAGCCGAACACCAGAGACTTGCAGGATTGCTGCAACCACTGCAAATCCCTCAGTGGAAGTGGGAAGAAATTGGAATGGATTTCATTACTGGTCTGCCGAGAACCAGGACTGGATATGATTCCGTATGGGTCATAATTGACAGATTAACAAAGTTGCCCATTTCATCCCTGTGAAGACCACCTACAAGGGAGATAAATTAGCCGAGTTATATATGGCTCGTATCGTGTGTCTGCATGGAGTACCCAAGAGGATAGTCTCGGATCGAGGTTCTCGCCACCTCGCATTTACGGGCTAGTCTACATGATGCACTTGAACTCACTTAAACTTCAAAGACAACATATCACCCACGCATCACTGGACGCATGTAAAGAGTAAATCAGATTTTAGAAGACATGCTTCGAGCTTGTGCTTTAGAGTTTACCGTAGACTGGGAGAGATGTCTCACCGATGCGACTTGCCTACAACAACGATTACCAATCCATCAAGATGTCCCCGTTTGAAGCACTCTATGGGAGAAAATGCAGAACTCCCTTGCATTGGTCAGAATCAGGAGAAGGATATATCTTTGGACCAGATACCCTCAAGCAAGTAGAAGAGAAAGTCAGATTGATCAGAGATCGTCTACAAGCTGCTCAGTCTAGACAGAAGAGTTATGCCGACAATCGTCGTAGAGAGTTGACTTTTGAAGTTGGAGATAATGTATATCTTAAAGTATCACCCCTTCGAGGAATACAAAGATTAAAGTGAAAGGCAAGATTGCGCCGAGATACATAGGCCCGTTCCCAATCGCCGCCAAGCGTGGAGAGGTAGCCTATCAACTGGAATTACCAGAAAGTTTGTCAGATGTCCATAATGTGTTCCACGTCTCTCAGCTCAAGAAATGCATCCGAGTACCTGAAGAGCAAGCTCCAATTGAAACCATCGCACTCCAGAAAGACTTGTTGTATCCATAACATCTGATCAAGATTCTTGATGTCATGGAGAAGCAAACAAGACGTCAGATCATCCGTTTATGCAAAGTGCGATGGAGCAACCACTCGGAGAGAGAAGCCACTTGGGAGCGCGAAGATCAGCTGAAGTTGGACTACCCCTATCTGTTCTCTGAGTAGCTCGAATCTCGGGGTCGAGATTCTTTTTAAGGTGGGTAGGTTTTGTAACACCCAGAATTCCGGATTTGCAAGATCATCTTGTGTTCAAGGATCAAGGAAGTCCAAACTTCAAAATTTTCCCCAATCGGTGCAAAATTCCAAACCCTCCCCAAAATCCTACCCCTAACCCTTCCCCTACCTCCCTAGCCTGGCATCGCCATGCCCTGCCATCGCCATACCCCGGTCGTGCCAGCCGCTTCGGCCCTCCGCCCCCGCCAACCATGTCAGCGCCTCGGCTACTACGCCCCTCCCCGTCGCCTCTTCTCCCTCTTCACGGGTCTGCTCCCGTGCACCGCCTCGGCCGCGCCGCCCGCATCCGGCCAAGCCCGCTGGTCGCATCAACGCCCCGACGACCGTGCCCTCGTCCCGTCCCATCCCCTCTGTCCCGCCTCGGCTGTCGCGCAACCCACACTACGTCCTCGGCTCTTGTGCCACCCCGAGCGTCAATGGCTCCTCCCCCTTCTCCCCGGCTATAAAGGAGCCTGCGACCACCCCCGCACCTCCCTCTTCCCCCTCCCCCACCTTGCTTCCTTTTTCCCCCGGGCAAGAAGAAGATAGAGCAAAGGACACGAAGCAACTTACCTTCGGAAGCCGTCGCTGCTGTCGTCCTAAGCCGCGTCGGGCCGAAACGCAAGGCCGCAGGCCGCGCGCACCGCTGGCCGGGCCGGGCCGAAATGCTGGCGGTAGGCCATTCTCTTTTTCTTTTTTTGCTGATTTCTTTTTCTTTTTCTATTTTGATTCAAAAGTTAGACTTTAAAATCTCTTTTCTCCCTCATTTCAACTCCAAAAATTGTGAAGTTTGTTTCTAAAAATTTCGAAAATCAAGCTCTTGCTGTTGGTGCTGGTTTGGTTCATTTTTGAGTTCATTTGATGATTATTGTTGCTTGTTTGTTTTGTTTGCTCGCTTGTTTGTTTTTCCGGTACGATCATTCGCGTAGAGTTTGAAGAAGCCGGAGACCCCACTTCGATCAAGCTCAAGAGTATCAAGATCACCTAGCCCTAGACCCAGGCGAGTCAACACTTTGATCATATTGAACCTACATTTTATGCAAATTATGTTCTTCTAAAATATCAAATTGCATGCTTTAATTTCGTTATGCGTATGTATGTTAAAAACCCTAAGGTAGTTAAATGCCAATTTGATGTTTAATTATTAATACACCATCTTTTGATAATTGAAATGCCTTAAACCCTTGTCACCCTAGTAAATATATGGTAACTATACTAGTCTTAGGCTATACTTAAGCGCTATGCTAGTCTTGCTTAAGTATCGGGGTATTATCTACCCCGTTCATCATCTTTTAAAAATGAACATGATTTTGGGCAGTCATTGGATGTAAATGCCTGAGATGGTTGTGTTGATGTATTTTCCTACCTCTCAAAAACCCTAAAAATTGCTTTATCGCATCTGGGCGGATGGTATGATGGATGGTATGTTGGTGGGTGCTAATGCAGCCCAAGGAATGTTGGTTTGTGGATGGTATGTTGTATGAACCGCCCAAATGGTCCCTAAGGACTTAATCCTGTGATGACCTCCCAATGTAACACAGTACAACCACATGTCTATAATGGTGTCGACCTGGCTAAATAATTTGTATCCGTTAGTATAAGTTGCACCAGGCAGATGACCCGCTACGCCATAAGCCTTTGTGGTTATGGGTTGGGGTGTACGACTTACGGTCTATGTGAACGTAAGCCGTGTGGCGCAAGAGGGGTCCGGGTAAGGGTTGAAGGGTCTATGTGAGCGTAACCCTTCTCGTGTGAAACCTTAGCGGGTGTAACAAATACGGGGATGCATTGTAAAGGCCTTGTGACGATCTCCCTTGACTCACATGTCTACTAAACATGTGTACATGTCAAGATGATTGTCTCTTGTGGGTAAAGTGTACAACCTCTGCAGAGTGTAATAAACTGTCGAATAGCCGTGCCTACTGGTCAAGGGCGGACATGGGAACTTACATGAGTTAGTTCTATTTATAAAACCTTTGTGGGTAGGATAAAATGTGATGGGTCATTGTGACCTTGGATTTGGTTTTTCCGGTAGTCGATGCGGTGTTGTTAATAGGTGGATGTAACCACCATAAAAATAAGCATGAGGTGGAGGTAGCCTCATCATATAAATATTGCACAAGTAATCTCTTTAACAAAAATGCAATTTGGTTAAAATGCTAAGTGATAGGACTTTCTAATATTGGTAATTAAAAATATTGCTTTGCGCAAATAAAAAAACCCGAGCCATCCGTGATAAGCCTTGCATGTATAATATTGCATACTGTGTGTTGGCTCGCGAGCACGGAAGTTGTGCTCATCCTCGCTCTTTCCCCCAACCCTCAGAACCCGCAGATCATGGCAACTACACCTACTACGAGGACCTGGACGCCGAGGAGCAAGGAAATGAAGAGGAGTAGTATGGTTCCTGTAGTCTTGGTCTCGCCTCAGTCTAGTTGGCTCCGTTGGTACTTGTGTACATCCTATATTATCCAAGCCCTTGGCTAATATTGGTCATACACACGGTACCCCAGTCGCTTGCCTGTGGAGAGACTTGCCCTACCCTTTTGCTTCTGCTATCACACTCGATGTTTTGTAATGAACTCATTTGGCCTGATCGGCCCTATTGTAAACTCGACCCGACGTGGTCTATTTAACTCATTTGCTTGTATTAATGAATGATTTGGTCTATGCGATGTATGAAATGATTCAACAATGTATCCTGTGAGCGCTATCTACCGATCCAGGGAATACGCAGCATTTTCACAGAGGATTCTGGATTACGAAATCCGGGTCCGACACATACCAAGTCAGCTGAGTGGTTTGAGCATGCTCGAAGCTCTGAATATATCATACAATGCGTTGAATGGCAGCATTCCACCATCATTTCAGAGCATAGTCAGCCTCTCATCCTTGGATGTGTCATACAACAAATTGGAAGGGACAGTGCCACATAGTAGGTTCTCTGACGAAGCTCCAATTGAATGGTTCGTGCATAATAAGCAACTGTGTGGTGAAGTGAAAGGTTTGCCCTCTTGTGACATTACTCGAAGTGGCGGACAAGAAAAGAAGTCCAAAGCTATTTTACAAGCTATAATACCTTCTATTGTATCTTTTATGTTTATCACCGCACTAATAGCATGGCAATGTAAAAGGAAGAAATCCAACGCAGAAAGTGCAAATGAAGTGCAAGTGACAGAGTTGTTCGCCATCTGGAACTTTGATGGAGGAGATGTGTACAAGAAAATCATTAATGCCACAGAAAATTTCAGTGACACAAATTGCATTGGAAATGGAGGGAATGGATCTGTCTATAAAGGTCAACTACCAACAGGTGAAATATTTGCAGTAAAAAAGATTCATATGATGGAAGAAGAAGAGCAATTTCATAGTGAAATAGATGCTTTGATGCATGTTCGGCATCGCAACATTGCTAAGTTCTTTGGCTACTGTTCTGCTACTCAAGGTAGATTTCTGGTCTATGAATACATGGATAGAGGAAGCTTAGCAGCATGTTTAAAGATCAAGGAAACTGCAATTGAATTGGGTTGGACAAGGAGGTTAAATATTGCCAAGGATGTTGCTCATGCTGTGTCTTACATGCATCATGATTGCTTTGCGCCAATAGTCCATCGAGATGTAACAAGCAACAATGTTTTGCTCGATCTGGAATTTAGAGTTTGCATTTCTGATTTTGGTATAGCCAAAATACTAAATGCAGATGCATCAAACTGCACAAGGCTTGAACGATAAAGTATGTTAAGGTGCTTTGGTTGTATCAATCTGAGCGAGAAGCGACTTGGGAATTAGAGTCTCGCATGCGCGAGAAGTACCCAGGGTTGTTCACTACGGGTATGAGTTAGAGTTGCTTTTATGTACAGTTGTTTTATTTTGTTATTTCCTGTGGATTGTTGAACGCTGCACTGGGTCGACTGCATAAGAAGGTGGAATGTAATGCCGTGAAAAAATGCAACATGGGTAATAGTAAACAGTGAGAATAAGTTCCACCTACTTAACCCCCCCCCCTACAGTAAGATAAGGAGGGTTAAGAAGGGGATAAGGGATAAGAAGCGGGAAAGGATAAGAACCAAGCCGCCGAAACATCAAGCACATGCCAGCACTCCCCAGTTCATTCCCCCAACCAGCACTCACGGCCCACCCCAAGTTCTTCCTTCCTAGCCAGCACCACGCAGCCGGCGGTAGAAGAAGACAGAGGAAGTAAGGAGGAAACGAGGCGACAGCCACAGCAGTAGCGATGACCCTTAACCGTTGACGACCACCACTGTCGCCCTTCCCCCAAACCTGCCAAGACCCTCAAGGTAACCCACCGACCTTGCGCCCACTATTATTGTAGCCCCAAGCTGGACCACCCATGGGAGCCTACCCCTTGCCCAAAGAGTTTATGCCACCCTAGCTAGTGTCCATTTCAGAGCAAAGGGGAGTAGAGGACGGGAGGAAGGGGTATACCAGAGGTGAGGTCGCCGGTAGGGCTGAGGCGCTTTGACGGTGGCGACGCTTGGGGGAGGCATCGGCGGCTGGAGGTGAGCCGAGGGAGAGGCGGCGTTGTAACGGCACCACGGGGAGGCGGCCGGCGGCCGGAGGCCGAGCCGACCGAGCAACAGTGAGGGCGTGTGGGGAGGAGCCGGAGGCGGCGGGCTGGGCGCAGGCCGGTCGAGCGGCGTAGGGGAGCCGAGCCACGCGCAGGGAGGCACGGGTGTAAGGGGAGTCGAGGGCGCGGCCGGGCAGGGGAGTGCGGGCCGGGCCGTCGGCGGTGCCAGGAGAACCACCGAGAGAGGGGGAGAGAATGAGTGGGTGTGAAGGGGGAGGTGAGGAGATAAGCCAGCAGAAGGGGTGACTTCGGCCGGGGGAAAAAGAAAAGGGGAGGAAGGAAAAAGAAAAGGGGAGGAGGAAAGAAAGAGAGAAAAGGAAGGGGGCAGAAAGAAATTAGAGGCGCACACCAAAATTTTATCCGTAAGCTTATTTGGCACGAACCCTAACTAATTAATATTGTTGACACTGGGATTAGTGGTTTAGTGCCCGGTGAGGGGCTTAATCGTGTCGTTTCACGCATAGGATCAACGTCGTCCGTCTGTGTATACGTGTATTGCCAAATGTATTGAGTCTGGTTGAATGCCTGTTCAGGGGGAGGTTCTGGAACGACGTCGTTCGCACGTTACTCCGCTCCGCTTGGTTAACAGGCAAGTGCATGGTAGAGCGATAGCATGTAAATGGTATGAATTATGTGATGTTTTGTGGTATGATAATATTATGTGACGATGCTTATATGATGATGCTTATGGTGATGGCAATAATGATGAGACGAGGTGAGTAATGATGCTACCTTGTTAATGATGACACTAATGAAACATGTTAATGACAATGGACATGTGCATTTGCATCATGGAAAGAATGCATGAGCCAGGTCGATGAGAAAGTCATGTAACTATTCCGGTGAGGTCGGTGAGAAAGATACATGACTAATCCGGTGTGCTCTAGATGAAGTCTTACGTCTATAGGGACTAGAAATAGTCCTACAATGTAAGCACCCCATCCTAACGAAGATGGGAGAAGAGTGTGTCATCACCGGGTGAACACTCCGCGATACCGGTATCAGCTGATGAGATGCATATGAGCATGAGCATGTTGGTGCATGTAGAATTATGATGCATTGCACTAATGAAGAGATAATGATGTGGTTATGTTTATGTTGTGTGGCAGTGTTTATCGTTCATATTATGTGCTTGCTGAGTCTTCGGACTCACCCTTGCTTATTTTTGTTGCCTAGGTGAATGCCGAAGTTGATATGCTTCAGGAAGGGGGAATAGAACATCCACGTCACGTGTAGTTACTATTGCAAACCACCCTCTCTAGATAACTACTTTTGCTGTATTATGTCAAGCTGTTTAATTATCTGTGCAAAGTTTGTAATGAATAATGTGTAGTGGTAGCATTCCGGACCCAGGTTGCGAGTCGGGGTGTTACAGTTGGTATCAGAGCGGGCGTTAGGTCCATGGTGAAAAGTGTTAGACCTAGGTTGATTAATTACTAAAGCTCTACTTAGGCCAACCAAGTAAATTACACTTGACACACTCTGGTGCACAGTAGGATCGGTTTTGGGGGTCAAATGTTGCATATGTGTTTTAGCTAGTTATGTTGTTGATGTGTAATGTTTCAAGGTAATTGCTTGTGAGTTGATTGTGTGAATGTTTATTTGATGTGACCAGAGATGCCGAGGGGTAGAGGTAGAGGTCGTGGCCGTGCTCGCCGAGCCATCGCTGAGGTTCAAAGCAGAAGCACCGACGCGGAGGTTGCTTCACAACAATCGTAGTCGGATCGTGCAAGGTCTTCGGCCTTGCTGCGGGAGTTTATGGAAGAGGTCCGTGCGCTTCGCCAACAAGCGCCAGCAGCCGCTGCTACGGCTGTACCCGTTGTGGTACCCACTGCCGTTCCAACCATGCCGGAGGCCAGGATGGGCCTTCGAGAGTGGTTGGCTTTGCGTCTAGACACCTTCGATGGGACGGGTGCACCAGTCCAAGATGCGGATTGGTTGCGCTATATGGAGAGACAATTTGAAGCCCTAGAGATGAGCTCACAGTTGAGAGCTCACTATGTGGCATTCCAGTTAAAGGGTCAGGCGGACATCTGGTGGGAGGGAGTCCTTTCAGCTAGGACCCCTGCCCAGGGTCCCGCTACCTGGGAAATTTTCGTCGGGTAGTTCAAGGCGAAGTACTACCCGGAATCGTTTGTGGAGAGTATGGAGGTCGCTTTGTCGACCTTTGTGCAAGGGAAGAAGACTGTAGCTGAGTACGAAGCAGGGTTTAATGATCTGATCCGTTTCGTACCATCAGTTGCAAGCAATGATCTCGAGAAGGCTAAAAGGTTTTGCCGAGGGCTCAACTCTGAGTTTCGACATGTTATGGGAGCCACTGCGCCACGTGACTTTAGGTCAGTGGTGGAACAAGCCAGAGGGATGGAGATGGAAATGCCGCTCACTAAAGGACTACAACTCTGGTGGTCCAAGAGCTTCTGGTAGTGACCAGAAGAGGAGTTTTAGCGAAGAGGGTGGGTCATCTCAGCGACCTACTTCCAAGAAGTCCAAGTGGGGCCAGCGTCCCCCGCAGTCGTCCAAGTCCAAATCCTCGAGGTCGTCTTCTGCAGCGCCTCGTTCGTCGTCAGCGACCCCAGCCTATCGTCCTGTTCCAGGGCAGGGCATGATGTGTTTCAAGTGCGGTAGTGGGCACCGTGCTGCTGAATGTTTTTGGATGGGAGAGTGTCGACAATGTGGTCGGTCGGGCCACATGGAGTGTGTTTATCGTCAGAACCCCTCTAGTATTATCAAGTGGGAGCCGACGCCTATGTCTTCGACAAATGCTTCGCCTCGGGGGTCTGTCCAGATGTTGGCGGTCGCCCGACGCGCAGCCTCCTTTCTTCCGGGCACCACTCGCTCGGGTATTCGCACCTACACCGCTTGCTCCAGCAAGCATGCTGCACCGCCTCCATTTCCGTTGCCATCTCAGCCGAGTGTTGGGGCTCCCGTCGCCCTGTCACCACCTGGAGTCTACGCATTGCCTGCCGCTGAGTCCGCGGGACGACCAGACGTGATGACAGGTACCCTGTTAGTAGATTTGTGTGACGCCCTTGTTCTTTTTGACTCTGTGCTACTTATTCCTTTGTGTCCCGCGAGTTCGCTAGCAAAGCAAAGATGAGTATGCAGCAAATCTCGCAATCTATTATAGTAAGTTCTCCAGGAGGCATCATCTTTAGTTCCACGGTATGTCCAGGATGCGTTATTTCATTAGATGGTGAGGACTTTATTGCTAACCTAATGGTTATTCAGATAGAACCTTTTGATGTTATTCTTGGTATGGACTGGTTGCATCGCCACGGGCCGTGGATTTCTATACTCGAGGACAAATACTTTGCAAGCTCCTTCCGGGGAGGAGATAACCTTTCAGGGGAATGCACCTCTGTGTTCTCTTTTTGTGTTGGCCAACCTATTCCTTAGCCGACGAATAGTGAAGTCAGGTTCGCTTCTAGCACTGGCGGAGAAGCCGAGCACGTCTTTGCGCATTGAGGACATTCCAGTGGTGTGTGAGTATTTCGATGTATTTCCTGAAGAGCTTCCGGGTATGCCACCCGAAAGGGATGTGGATTTTAGGATTGATCTTGTTCCTGGCACCCAACCTATTTCTCTATCCCTGTACCGTTTGGCACGACCTTTCCAAGAGGAATTGAAGAAGCAATTGGATGAGATGCTGTCCAAAGGGTTGATTCGTCGTAGTGTGTCACCTTGGGGAGCCCCTGTCCTATTCACTGAGAAGAAGGATGGAAGTTGGCATATGTGTATAGACTATCGTGCTCTTAATCAGGTGACCATCAAGAATAAATACCCTTTGCCTCGTATCGAGGATTTGTTTGATCAGTTGAAGGGAGCTAAGGTGTTCTCGAAGATTGATTTGCAATCTGAGTACAATCAAATTCGAGTGCGGGAGCAAGATATAGAAAAGACCGCTTTCTCTACTAGGTATGGGCACTATGAGTATAAAGTTATGTCCTTTGGACTAACAAATGCCCCTGCTATCTTTATGGAGACAATGAACAATATGCTGCATAAGTATCTTGATGATTTTGTGGTTGTGTTCATCAACGATATCCTGATTTATTCCAAGACGGAGGGAGAGCATGAGCGGCATTTGAGGCTTGTGCTTGAGACTCTGAGGAAGAATCAGTTCTTTGCCAAGTTGAAGAAGTGCAAGTTCTGAATTTCTGAAGTGGCCTTCCTGGGTCATGTGATTAACTAGGAGGGTATTTCAGTAGATCCATCCAAGATTTCGACTGTAGTGAACTGGAAGAGGCCAACTAATGTCAAAGAAGTGAGAAGTTTTCTGGGCTTAGCGGGTTACTACCGGCGTTTTGTCAAAGACTTCTCAATTATTGCTAAGCCAATGTCCCAGCTCACGCGGAAGGGCGCGAAATTCCAGTGGACCGATGAATGTGAGCACAGTTTCTGCACTTTGAAAGAAAAGTTAGTTACTGCCCCTGTTCTCACCCTCCCTGAGCCAGGACATCGTTTCACAGTCTACTCGGATGCTTCACGAGTGGGTCTGGGTTGCGTGCTCATGCAAGCAATCAGGTGATTGCATATGCATCACGACAGTTGAAGAAACATGAGCAAAATTACCCCACTCATGATTTAGAGCTAGCCGCAGTTGTATTTGCTCTAAAGATTTGGAGGCACTACTTGTATGGAGAATCTTGTGATATTTTTACTGACCACAAGAGCCTCAAATATATATTTACTCAGAAGGAGTTGAATTTGAGGCAAAGAAGGTGGTTGGAACTGATTAAGGACTATGATCTTTCAATTCAGTACCACCCGGGCAAGGCGAATGTGGTGGTTGATGCCCTTAGTCGCAAGGAGACACCCTCCACTCTAGGTTGTCTTATTGCTGACTTCGATCGAATGGGAATATCTCATCATATCTTTGGTACAACACCACCGAGACAAGCTCGCTGCTGAATTGGCAATTCCGGAGCGAGTGAGAGAAGCGCAACAACATGACCGATTGCTTCAACAAGTAAGAAAGCGTCTTGATGGAAGGAAAAGGGGGACTTTAGCCTTGATGAGTCGGGCGCATTGCGGTTTAAGGGACGCCTTTGCGTGCCACAAATGGCTCAGGTCAAAGATGATATTTTGAGAGAGGCTCATCGTACCCTGTACACGGTGCATCCTGGTGAGACCAAGATGTATCATGATTTGAAAAAGAACTTTTGGTGGAAGAGAATGAAGGTGGATGTTGCTCGTTATGTGGCATCTTGCGGATTTGCAATAGTGAAGGTCGAGCATAAGCGCCCCACTGGCTATTGCACCTTTGGATGTTCCTCAGTGGCCATGGGATGGCATTACCATGGATTTTGTAGTCAGCTTACCCCGTACCCAGCGAGGTAAGGACGCAATTTGGGTAGTGGTGGATCGATTTAGTAAGTCTGCGCACTTCATCCCTATTCGTACGACAAATTCGGCAAGTGATTTGGCACCCATCTATGTGCGTGAGATAGTGAGGTTGCATGGTGTGCCCAAGATGATAGTTTCTGACAGAGATGCCAAGTTTGTCTCCATGTTTTGGAAAAGTTTATAGTGTGCTCTGGGCACAAAGCTTCAGTTCAGTACCGCTTTCCACCCACAAACGGATGGGCTGTCCGAACGCACCATTCAAACACTAGAGGATATGCTGAGGTCCTGTGTTCTATCCTGGAAAGGTAGCTGGGAGGATCATTTGGCACTCGTGGAGTTTGCCTACAATAACAGCTACCACTCCAGTGTTTGGGCAGCGCCATTCGAGGTTCTGTATGGGCGGAAGTGTAGATCTCCACTTTGTTGGGATGCCGTAGGCGAGAAGGCTATTCTGGGTCCGGATTGGGTCCAGCAAACAGTGGAACGAGTGGCGGAGGTTAGACAAAAATTGCTAGCTGCCCAGAGTAGGCAGAAAAGCTATGCGGATGTGAGGAGGCGCGATTTAGAGTTCGAGGTGGGGGATCAGGTGCTCCTGAGGGTATCTCCCACTAAAGGAGTTGTGCGATTTGGTACCAAAGGGAAGCTTAGCCCGTGGTACATTGGGCCATTTTCGATTTTAGCACGAATTGGAAAGTTGGCATATCGTCTGGACCTTCCTGAATCCATGCGAGGAGTACACAATGTGTTTCATGTTTCTATGTTGAGAAAGTACTTAAGGGATACGGAGCATGAGATCGTGCTAGAACCGTTGTCCCTTAAGCAAGACCTCACCTTCGAGTCCCGTCCAGTTCGGATTCTGGAGGAATCGGAGAGGGTGTTGAGGCACAGAACGATAAAGTATGTTAAGGTGCTTTGGTTGTATCAATCTGAGCGAGAAGTGACTTGGGAATTGGAGTCTCGCATGTGCGAGAAGTACCCAGGGTTGTTCACTACGGGTACGAGTTAGAGTTGCTTTTATGTACAGTTGTTTTATTTTGTTATTTCCTGTGGATTGTTGAACGCCAGAATTCGGGGTCGAATTCAGTTAAGGGGGGTGGAATGTAATGCCAGTAGAAAAAAATGCAACATGGGTAATAGTAAACAGTGAGAATAAGTTCCACCTATTTAACCCCCCCCCTACAATAGGATAAGGAGGGTTAAGAAGGGGATAAGGGATAAGAAGCGGGAAGGATATGAACCAAGACGCCGAAACATCAAGCACATGCCAGCACTCCCCAGTTCATTCCCCAACCAAAGACTCACCGCCACCCCAAGTTCTTCCTCCCTAGCCGGCACCACGCAAATGCGGTAGAAGAAGACAGAGGAAGTAAGGAGGAAACGAGGCGACAACCACGGCAGTAGCGATGACCCTGAACCGTTGACGACCACCACTGTCGCCCTTCCCCCAAACCTGCCAAGACCCTCAAGGTAACCCACCGACCTTGCGCCCACTATTATTGTAGCCCCAAGCCGGACCACCCATGGGAGCCTACCCCTTGCCCAAAGAGTTTATGCCGCCCTAGCTAGTGTCCACTTCAGAGCAAAGGGGAGTACAGGAGGGGAGGAAGGGGTATACCAGAGGTGAGGAAGGGGTATACCAGAGGTGAGGTCGCCGGTAGGGCTGAGGTGCTTCGACGGTGGCGACGCTTGGGGGAGGCGTCGGCGGCCGGAGGTGATCCGAGGGAGAGGCGGCGCTGTAGCGGCACCACAGGGAGGCGGCCGGCGGCTGGAGGCCGAGCCGACCGAGCCAACGTGAGGGCATGTGGGGAGGAGCCGGAGGCGGCGGGCTGGGCGCAGGCCGGTCGAGCGGCGTAGGGGAGCCGAGCCACGCGCAGGGAGGCACGGGTGTAAGGGGAGCCGAGGGCGCGGCCGGGCAGGGGAGTGCGGGCCAGGCCGTTGGCGGCGCTAGGAGAACCACCGAGAGAGGGGGAGAGAATGAGTGGGTGTGAAGGGGGAGGTGAGGAGATAAGCCAGCAGAAGGGGTGACTTCGGCCGGGGGAAAAAGAAAAGGGGAGGAAGGGAAAAGAAAAGGGGAGGAGGAAAGAAAGAGAGAAAAGGAAGGGGACGGAAAGAAATTAGGGGCGCGCACCAAAATTTTATCCGTAAGCTTATTTGGCCCGAACCCTAACTAATTAATATTGTTGACACCGGGATTAGTGGTTTAGTGCCCGGTGAGGGGCTTAATCGTGTCGTTTCACGCATAGGATCAACGTCGTCCGTCTGTGTATGCGTGTATTGCCAAATGTATTGAGTCTAGTTGAATGCCTGTTCTGGAACGACGTCGTCCGCACATTACTCCGCTCCGCTTGGTTAACAGGCAAGTGCATGGTAGAGCGATAGCATGTAAATGGTATGAATTATGTGATGTTTTGTGGTATGATAATATTATGTGATGATGCTTATATGATGATGCTTATGGTGATGGCAATAATGATGAGACGAGGTGAGTAATGATGCTACCTTGTTAATGATGACACTAATGAAACATGTTAATGACAATGGACATGTGCATTTGCATCATGGAAAGAATGCATGAGCCAGGTCGGTGAGAAAGTCATGTAACTATTCCGGTGAGGTCGGTGAGAAAGATACATGACTAATCCGATGTGCTCTAGATGAAGTCTTACGTTTGTAGGGACTAGAAATAGTCCTACAATGTAAGCACCCCATCCTAACGAAGATGGGAGGAGTGTGTCATCGACGGGTGAACACTCTGCGATACCGGTATCAGCTGATGAGATGCATATGAGCATGAGCATGTTGGTGCATGTAGAATTATGAGGCATTGCACTAATGAAGAGATAATGATGTGGTTATGTTTATGTTGTGTGGCAGTGTTTATCGTTCATATTATGTGCTTGCTGAGTCTTCGGACTCACCCTTGCTTATTTTTGTTGCCTAGGTGAATGCCGAAGTTGATATGCTTCAGGAAGGGGGAATAGAACATCCACATCACGTGTAGTTACTATTGCAAACCACCCTCTCTAGATAACTACTTTTGCTGTATTATGTCAAGCTGGTTAATTATCTGTGCAAAGTTTGTAATGAATAATGTGTAGTGGTAGCATTCCGGACCCAGGTTGCGAGTCGGGGTGTTACAGCTTGCTGGGACAAAAGGATATCTTGCCCCAGGTAAAATTTAATAAGTCGGTTACTTTAGAGTTATTATCTATTTTTTCATAATTTATTATATATGTTTTTTCTTCAACTATGAAATGTTCAGCATTCATCTTTCCAATCACTTTGAGAAGTACTAGTGTATCACATGCTGCACAAATAATGCCACAAATTCTCACTTTAATTAATTATAGTTGAAAACCAGCATAACCTAACTTTTATCCACTACACTATACCTGTCTCTAGTCTCTACAATCTATATTAATTAGCATTCGTCAATACATGCATAGATAAAGGTTATCAAAATTAACTCATCAATATTGACATAGCAGAGCTTGCATACACAATAAAGGTGACGGAGAAGTGCGACGTCTATAGCTTTGGAGTCCTCGTGCTTGAGTTGTTTTTGGGACATCATCCAGGTGATTTCCTTTTGTCCCTCTCGTCCATGGGCAAGAAAAGTACATCAATGAAGGATTTGTTGGACAGCCGGCTCCCACTTCCTGGAGCTGGGACTGCTAGTGGAATATTCAAAGTGATGATGGTTGCTGTTCAGTGCTTAGAACCTAACCCATCACGCCGTCCAACAATGCAACATGTAATCCATTTGTTCTCTAAAGCTGAAGGACTCGGAAATCGTGATTATCTACACACTGACATCGTAATCACTGCCGCGCGTACCTCTAAGTATGCCGCTGCAGTGATCGAGTCGCTTGAAGAGCTGATCAATTGGATTAGACCAATGACGTGTAAATTTATGTCGTGTCCGGTTCGGAATTACACCACAGACCTGTTCCATGTCTGTCCCTTTCCTTGAATTTTTCCACAAGTACCTTCCAGAAATAACCAGTGTACAAGTACAGCGCACAGAAGTCTTGGTGCTTGATTTGATTTTAGCCAGGCTAACATTTTTGCCAGTCATACGCCGAAGTAACTGACCAGCCATGTTCGTTTTTTTTATAAAAAAAAACATAGTTTTTTTTTTGAAATACAGTAATATATCTACTTTTTTGATTTTGCAAAAATAATCATATGTTACTCAACTATTGGGCGACTAGTGCAAGTTGCTCAACGGTTGAGCGACCTGTGTACTTGTCGCTCAATGGTTGGTCCAAGTGTACAGGTCGCTTAGCTAGCAGGACATGAATTATACACAGTTGGGCGACAAGTGTCCAAGTCGCTCAACCGTTGAACGACTTGGACTAGTCGTCTAAAGGTTGAGCGATAGATGATTATTTCTATAAAATAAAAAATGGTAGGTATATTACTGTATTTCGGAATAAACATTAGGTTATTTTTTTTAAAAAAAATCAGCCATGTTCTTCCAACCACAACTGTGCAACACGTCAAACTTGACAAATTTACCATCTTTACTATTACTAATTGGAGGCACTTGGAGAAGACATCCTATTAATCCTAACAGGTAAAAGGCTAGAAATTCCTACATTAATTACAATAAAGGAGAAAAAAATCTAGAAATTCCCACGTTAATTGGAGAAAAGGAAAAGATCTTGATCATCTGATTTATGTAACATATGCAACCATTATCTTAGATTTATCAGCTAGGTGTCATACATTGGCAAGAAAATAAGAAGGGTTCTATTTAAATAACGTGCCCATATGCTAATAGCCTGCCAAATACAAGTCCTCTTTGGTGAGTTACAACATATATACATGCATGCGGCCGTAAATAGCTCGGACACAAATTTCATCGAGCCCTGATGGAATACCGACTATGCAAATGCTTAAATAATTTGACTTGGACGTTAGTTAAAATTACACATGCTCAACTATGTTTTTTTAGCGTATATGCATAAGTGCACAACTATGCGGTGCTTGGGTGTTAGCAAACATCGAGTGAAAACTCACCTTCATAGTATACGTACACAAAATTAGCTCTAAAAATTTAAAATTAAAATATGGAATTTATCATATATCAAATTAAATTAGAAAATAAAATTCTATCTAATTTATATAAATTTTGAATAAAAATTCTAAAAAAAGGGCTTGAGCTTTGAAGTCATATGCATTGGTTTGAATTGATGTCAATTACTGTATAGATAAGAATATTATAGAACTTTTTTAAAGTTAAAAGTTATGGAAAGAATGTTTAAAGTTATAAATTACTTTAGTGCTGTGTTGGACGTCTATCATGCCAATTAAAGAAATATAACTGTTCAAAATATATGATATTGATCCCAATAACAAAAAAAAAATTATTAAAAATATCACTAGCCTGTACTATGCACTGGATGATGACTAGTACACTGAATTTAAGTACCACCATCCCATGAGAAGACTGTAGTTATTGGCTAGACTCTCTATTATCTCATTAAAACAAGAGCTTTTATGTAACAGACCAGGTCCAAATCGGCTCTAGCCCACTTTCACTTGGAATAAATCACATACACGCACTAACTTTGCTTATGCTTTCGTCCCCATTTCGTGTAAAATGGTTAACACGAGGCTAGTGGTTTGGACTCAAATGGCCTTATATGTTGGTGTTTCTCAAGCAAAACTAAGCAAGATAGTACTGAACACCACACTCATAGGCCACATCATATAGGCTCAATTCAACTCATCTTGGGCTGGGTCATTACACACACCCTCAAAAAACCTGATGTCCTCATTGAACTAACATACCTAGACTAGGGCAAATGACCAGGACCTCCCCTCTTGACACACGTTTGTGTGTCCAGTCCGACACATATGTCATGCTGTGTATTCACTCATTCGAGCCCACACGTGCCATGTGTTATATGCCTGCACCCCTGATCCGCATGCATGTGTAACCACGAGTTCCGACTCTAATACCATTTGTGCCCTAGGTCCAAATCGGCTCTGGCCCACTCCCACTCGGAATAAATCACACACACATATTAACTCTGCTTACATTTTGTCATCGCTTTGTGTAAAAGGGTTAACCCGGGGTGAATACTTTGGACTCAAGTGACCGTATATGTTGGTACTTCTCAAGCTAGGCTAGTAAGGTGATACTAAATACCACACTCATGCACCCACACTCATAGGCCACATCACATAAGTTTAATTCAACTCATCTTGGGCCGGATCATCACATTATATGTTCACTCTAAAGAGGCTATAAATTCTCACATTAGGCAGAGAGAAAAAAGAAACAAAGATCTACACCGCTTATTTCGGTGATCCAGATTATAACGATGTAAATTAATAAGATTCATATATGAGAACCGCTACAATTGAGCATTATAGTTATCTACTAAATACAATTCTATTACAGACATAAACGTGTGTTTTAGAATCTAGCCACATAATTGTGTGGAAAATTCGGCTAGTTTGTTGTAAAAAACAAACTAAAACCGTAGATAAACGAAGAGGGGAAAAACTAGGAGAGAGAAAAATTAAAAGCTCAAAAGTTAGGATAGGGATAGCTAGCCACATATCACGAAGACAAATTTTCTGTGCTACTACTAAGGACTTATGCTAAAAACACCACATTTTTCAGTTCGAGTACTAAGGTGAAAACAAAAAAAAACTTGTTAAGAAAGCTCTAGGTGGAGACAAAGCTCGTCCCGCTCGTGCTTTGACAATGTCCGTCAGACTTGTAAATTTTAAGAAAGGGACAGCAGTAAACCAGTGCTATTTTAAGCTTAGCACCCTAAAGTCAAAGGCAAAGAACTTCAAGAGCCGATTCCACTCTAGCAATGAAGCCCTTATCTCCCCCAAAGCTCGTACTAGTTGCAGGAGTGCGGCTCAAAGCACTACTACAGAAAACGTCATCACAGACGGTTCGAAACCGTCATCACAGACGGTTCGGAACCGTCTGTGTTTTTGTACGTCCGTAATAACTGGCGGTTATCACAGATGGTTAAAAAACCGTCTGTGATAAGTCACAACACAGACGGTTTTAATTACCAACCGTCTGTGATATCCATATATCACAGACGGTTGGTAATTAGAACCATCTGTGATATGTGGATATCACAGACGGTTCTAGTGATGAACTGTCTATGATATCCACATATCACAGACGGTTCATAATCAGAACCGTCTGTGATATGTGGATATCACAGACGGTTCTAGTTATGAACCGTCTATGATATGTAGATATCACAGACGGTTCTAATTATGAACCGGCTGTGATATCTGGATATCACAGACGATTTAACAATCAAACCGTCTGTGATAATTCTTTCAGCCTAACTAATTTTTTTTTATATTTTCGGCTAGCCTCAGGAATTGCTAGCCATGCCCTTTGAAAACAAACAGGCAGAAAATAGATACATCACAGATGAATCAATCGTTGACAACTCAAAGTGATCATTTATAACTCAAAATCAATTACAAACGAATATGTATCAAATATTGTCGCTAGAGTTACAATTGAATTACAACTATTCAAAGTGAATTACAATTAATAAATCAATTGTTTCAAGGTCGTTCAGCGGTGTTGATGGAGTAGTGAAACACTCTATTTTCGTCAATGATCTCCGTCATGATGAAGGTGCAGAGCCTCCCTCGAACATCCGAGATCTCTCTTTGAACGAGTGAATCTCAATCTATATTCAAGCCCTGTAGCTAGCAAGAGTAAAGTAGTAAGCATATATATTTAAATTTATAATTAGGAAATAATTATTGCGAGATTGACCAACCTCGGGATCCTTCAACTTAGTACTCATGATTTTCTGCATATGATGGCAAACGTAGAATGCACATTCTTCAGCTTTTTGCTGGCGGTACTGCAAAAATAGAATTACATATATAGGTATAGTCAGTTCGAGACGCATTATTACGAAGTATGACATAGGATTATTGTGTTGTAGCATGTACCAGAAATCGCGTCCTGTGATTAAGTTTGGCGTTCGTTCCCTTGTATAGCCCTCCATCGGCAACATAGGAAATGAACGACCTACATGTTTCCAAAAAGTTAACATCGGTCATTTCAAACGAAAGAAGATGGTGCGGACGCCATGTCGCTTACTTGCTATCTATATATGCACGAAGCAATATGCTTAAGCTCTAACTGACCAGATTCAAGCAGATTTACTCAACTTAACCGAAAATGATGCACAAATGTAATATATAAAGAAGGATTGATGATAGTTTGTACTCTCAGAAGGAGAGTTGCAAAAGAACAAGTCTTTGTCATCTCAATCCTATTGTCTATACTCTTCATTAAATGAATATGATAGTATAAATTCAAACTATGAGCTCTAAACAATACTTTGCTTAACTGTCAAATGATCTCAACTGTTACCAAAAATGATCTTAACTATCACATTCAATCTCAGTATAAGACAAAGTTCATCACAGAGCGAACCAGAAGAATCAGAATAACTAGCATTCAACCGAAAGTAACAAATTAACAGTATATCAAATTGATAGTAGCAAGTAATACAATAGAGCTCAAGAATGAACTAACTATCACATTCAATCTCAGTATAAGACAAAGTTCATCACAGAGCATGTCAACAAAGCCCACTGATCAATTTGCAATATCTTTGGTACTAGATTCAGTTCACATATTATCAAAGACTATCAAAGTCAATATATCTATCGGGACAACAAAAGGCACTCTGTTATGAAAAACAGAACAAAGCATATAATGTACTAAGTTGTAGCAACAAATATACACATATACATATTGTACATCATGAAATAAAGAGAAAAACAACATAAGCATGATAATGAGTTGATGACTTACTTGTTTTGATCCTAACATATATTTCTTTTGCGTAGTGGGCAGTCCAAGACTTCAAGTATATCAAATTTGCCTACTACAACTGCTATTCACAACTACTACTAATTCTACTACTACTACTAGTAATCCTGCTACTGCCTACTACTACTGCTGCTATCTAATACAGATACTGCTACTACTACTAGACTACTAGTCTACTACTGCTATTACTAGTACTACACTACTACTACTACTAAAACAGAGCAAGCAGAGGGCGCGAGCGGCGCTGGCGCCGGCGCGAGCGGCGCAAGCAAAGGGCGACTAGTCGACAATTAGTCACGACTAGTCGTGCGACTTAATAACATTGCTAGTTCTTATTTATTGAGAACCGTCTGTGATGTGGAGAATATCACAGACGGTTCAACATGGAACCGTCTGTATAAGTTCAACACAGATGGCTCTTCATGGAACCGTCTGTGATGAGGATATTATCACAGATGGTTCTTCATGGAACCGTCTTTGATAGCGTACGGAGCCTGTATATGCGCAAATAATTACTAAAATGAATTGTCCATGCCAGTAATAAACAGATGATAAAAAAGACCATATCATCACAGACGATAAAAAAACCATATTGTTTTTACATCACAGACGATAGATAAAAAAAAGACTATATCGTTTTACATCACAGAAGATAGATAAAAAAGACTGGCCATATCGTTTTTACATCACAGACGATAAAAAGGATGAGCGATCCTATCTTAGTCTTCAAATCTTCGTACGCCTTCTCGTCGGCTTCAGTGGGGGTGGGATTAGTGACTGTCTCACCAAACGCCTCCACCTGTGACCTTGCACGCTCAATTTCCTCTTGTAGATGTTCGGACTCCGTAATCAAGTCCCATATAGCCCAGAGACCATCAACCACAGTCTCCGAGTCTCAGCTAGGCGGACCCGCTCTCTGCAATGTCGAGTGTCGTCCTCGACTCTGCAGCTGCATCCTCGGTGCGAACCAAATAGTTCCATAGGACAATCTCCACGACGAGGTTTACTCGCCGGATGCTGGAGAGCCTCACACTGGTCTGTTGGAGGAGGAGCTCCAATCGACAGATGATGGCCGTTATGGTCTCCGGTAGATGGGAGGGCCTACAACGGATTGCATTGCGAACGGACGCCTTGTCCGCAGCTTGGGCCAGGTTGCGACCAGAGAGGTGCGAGTACACAACCAAAATGTACAGCCGGGATGAGAGAGAAGAAGCCATTTGGAGTTTGTGGAAAAGGTGATCAAGGAGGTTCGTGTGAGAAATCCCTTTCATAAGGGATGTCTATTTATATAAAAGAAGTAATAAAGCTGGAGCAGGAGACGAAGAGATGAAGAGATGAAGAGACACTCGCGCGGGAGACGAAGGGATTGAAAGGCATATCCGAACCGTCTGTGATAATTAGATATCGCAAACGGTTCTATCATGGAACCGTCTGTGATAATTAGATATCGCAGACGGTTCTATCATGGAACCGTCTGTGATATCTAACTATCACAGACGGTTCATATTAAGAACCGTCTGTGATAATTAGATATCACGGTTTGTAAATTGAACCATCTGTGAAATTCGTACCGTATCACAGACGGCTCTATTAAAGAACCGTCGGTGATAATACCATATTACAGACGGTTGAACGATAAAACTGTCTGTGAAGTATCACAGACGGTTTTATTTACAAACCGTCTGTAATAATGACATATTACAGACGGTGGAAAAGACAGTTCCTAAGTGACCGTCTGTATAAGTTCAACACAGATAGTTCCTTTGGAACCGTTTGTGATGAGGCGTCCACTATAGGCTATTTTTGTAGTAGTGAAGGTACACAAACAAAACAACTGGTGATCACCAAGATCTCTGTGTCAGAGATGCGGCTCAAAGGTACACTCGAGGCACTCAACTTCTCGGCTTTGACTACCTTGACAAGCGTCAGGCTCTCACGCACCGGCATCACTGGGAGGATTCCCCGTAATGTTGCGTTCCTCAGAGTGCTCGCCACTTTGTGTTTGGATGGCAATCAGATAAGAGGCTCTATTCCACCAGTCTTAGTATCAAGGCCAAAACTACGCTTCTTAATGCTTAACATTTCTGAACAGAGCGGGTAATTTTCAACAGGTGATTTCGATGGGCGAATAGCATTAACATCATCTCTTTTGGGGCCCTTTAATTATAGCCATTTCAAACGCTTAAATTTTAGCCTTTTTCCGTTGCCATCAGTTGGGACTTTAAAAAAATGCATTGGTTGCTTTTCAACAAGAACAAGCATGTCAATTCAAAAAAATTATTTCAAGAACACACAAAAAGTTTTGTGTGTCTTTCATTAAGTGAACAACAACAATGGTAGAACGACCCTAAAAGGGCGGATATCGAAGGCCCCTTGGCAGATTGTTAAGAGTTCATTGATAGACTACCACAACTACACAACCTAGGAACCTAAGTTCCGAATCTGCGACACTCCTGCTAGATGCAGCAGGAAGGCTTCCTCTCGGATGGAATGAGCCACGTCTATCGCCGGAGAGGCGGAGAGACATCGTTGTTGAATACCCTGGCATTTCTCTCCTCCCACAACTTCCAACTTCTAGGCCACAAAGATTATTGCCAAAGTCACCTAGCTCCTATATTACAATTCCGTGAGAGGATAGTGTGAGCTAGCGGCCTCCAACAAATTTGGGAACCGTTGTCCAACCATAAGTAATGCATAAACAAATACTCCCCCGTTCAGAAATGTACGATGTTTTAAAAAGTGTGCAGTCAAACTTCTCTAACTTTAACTAATAAT
Source organism: Ampelocalamus luodianensis (assembly GCA_036346255.1). Taxonomy (NCBI): domain Eukaryota; kingdom Viridiplantae; phylum Streptophyta; class Magnoliopsida; order Poales; family Poaceae; genus Ampelocalamus; species Ampelocalamus luodianensis. Next base: position 24,540,894 of record CM070634.1, on the reverse strand, counting down.
ATATGAAAAACTATTTAGATTGGCCATGAGAGAATAGTACCATTACATTTGTCATGGTAAATATTTTCATAATGTAATAATTTTTTTATATTTTTTACTAACATAATCATATAAAAAGTAATGGTCAAAGTTAGATATTAGAGACGTCCATGTCGACGTCCAAAACGTTATTATTATTGAACAGAGGGTGAGCATGTACAATAGATTATGTCAGCCGTCTATAGTCACTACCACGTAAAATTTTTGTTAACATGGATGAAAGAGAATGAAGAGAGAAAAATACTGTTTGCAATCCTGTAGCCGACTGTATCACCAGAAACAAGAAAAGCATCAAAAGATTGTGTATAAAGAAAATTAAAAAGACAGCAACTGTCTGTACCATTGCATGTGCTGTCTTTAGTGATGTCTACAAGTGACATAGAGAGTTGCTATAGACAGCAACTGTCTGTACCATTGTATATGCCGTAAATTGTTTTACAGAGATTTACCAAGGCAAAGGCATAATAAATGTTCCGCACTGTCATTGGCAAGTTGCCAATCTCCAGCGGCTCCTCTAAGCAGCCAGCCACGTGGTCCCCTTTCGGTTTTTTGGAGGAGAGCGCGCAACGCGCGACGCTATGGGCATCCACGCGCCGTGCCGCATGCGCGTGCGAATGTGGAAATGGCGATGAGCTTCTTCCAATTTCTTGCATGTCATATCATGTTCTAGGATATTCTAAGTAAATCCTCTCAATCCATTTGGCCTTTTATTCATAGGAATCGACGGAATTTGGATTTTTCTCAACTCCGGCCAACTTCGGCTCTTTCGTTCTCATCTCTGGCCTGATGGGTCATTCACCGATTCCTTTCGGTAATACCACTTAATGGGTATATGTACCCTATCCCGATCACCCATTTCTCGATTCTTTCCTCATGTCATCTTGTCCACGTTGAGCCTTCGTTGCCGCCGTCAGTCAATCGTCGCCGAAGCTCCTTGTATCTTTGGACATCTTCTTGGCTCAGGTAGCTTCTTTATGCCTCATAGGAGCATAAGCGTGCATTTGTTTGCTTAATGCACCGTCGAATCGTCGTATCCACATGAACCGCACTTGCGCCGCTGCACTCCATTGTCGTGCCGCCGTTAGAGTTCATCGGCGGTCGTGTTCCGGCCATCACTAGGACCGCAAGGCTATTAGCAACCCATTTATGCCCTTAGTTCCCTCCACTGTGGACCACATCGCTGGTGAGCTGCCGAGCAAGCTCACGGCTATAGGTTACTTTGTTGTTGGATTTTCGACCGACATTGTAGAGTGATGATTAGCGCTAATTATTATCGGTTTATGTGGGACCAGGAACAGAAATGGAGGCATTTTAATGAAACCGGTTTGAAATGTGTCGCTGACAAGTGGGCCCATATGGCCGGTTAAGTGATTGATCAAAGTTGTGCAGTGCGTTTTCTATTAAGGAAAACACATTTCTCATACGCTTAAACCGAAAGTACGTTTTTGTAATCAAAAGACGTATTTTATAGAATACTCCTTCGACGTCACTTCAGCTGGGGCTGGCTCAAAGATGATCGCGTCAACCATTGACCTTGGGCCCCACGTGTAAGCGGCTAAGACTGAGCTAAGCTGAGTATAAAAAGTATTTATTACGTTTTTAAAAATTCCAAAATGAATTACTTTTACACTGAAAAATGGTTTAAACTTCAAGAATTCATAAGTATTTCATTTTTACTCCAAATCAAGTGAAATTAATTTTTTTAGTTTACATTTTTTACTTTGCTTTAATTTGAAATAGGTTTTAAACATGTTACTATTGCGGAAAATTTTGAATTTGAATTAATTATACATTAATGACTTTAACCTTGTAAAATTCATATGAACTCCTAATGAACTAAAAATTTTACCTAAATTCATATAAAATCATAAAATCATCACTATATAAATCTCATGCATGTTTGAGCATTTTTAAAATTTTGAGATTTTCTCGATGTTTATTCGTTGTCGCAATTTCTAAATTCTGAATTGCCTGACGCAAGTGATTATATACCTGAGAATCTTGCGGTAGAACAAGTGGAATATCAACAAGGAAAGCATCCTCTTGCATCATTTTGATCCCAGTATTAGTTAATTTAGTGTTTTGAAATGCAATGACAATTGTGTGCATGCTATTTTGGTATATAAGTAATTTGTGAGACTAGTTAGCTATGTCCTAATCATTGTGGTTTATCCTTAATCATTTCATACAGCTATACTTAAGTTAGATATCATGTGATGGTATATATTCTTTATATGAATGCTTAGCCCTGCAAGTTAGTAGATATGTTAGTTCGGTTGACAAGGTTATCTCGTAAATCATGGGAAACACTGAACCAGTTTTAATTTTGTATCTTTGTTCAGATCTTCGAATCTGATGGTTGAGTCTAAAAATTGTCTATTTAAATATGATTTAGATCTAGACAAGTGGTTGATAGTGTGGGTGTCTTCGTGCACGAGAATTGGGTATTGTGGTAGTCTTGTTCGGATCATTAAGGAACGAACTTTGGGCTGTCAATACAAGTACCATACGTACTTCCACACACGGTGTATGGGTGTCGCTTGGTTAAGTAAGGGGAAGGTTTTATTGAGTTGGAACACCGGTGGTGTGAGGACATCATGTGTTAGATCATGTGTTCGTAGGGCTCCGATTGCAATTTAATATGTGCAAGGGAGTAAATCTCTAATTTATGTTCATTGGGTCGCCGTTCCCAACACAACTTGCGTGCCCCACTTAGCAGGTTCTATTAGTAGTTTATACTAAGCGGGATCTCGTCTCTAAAGGGTGATTCAACTCAATAAGATCGTCTTGCTGAAAAATACCAAGTCTTGATTTCCCCAGCCGGCATACCATAGGAAGTATGTCATTATCCAGAGGCTTACGGGCTGATCAAGTTGTGTGGGTAATGATGTACTCCCATGCAGGTTTAATCTATTCAAATAGCCGTGTCCACAGTTATGGACGACACTTGTTTTGAATGACATCATTGTTAGACTCTAAATTAAAACTTGACATGGTTATAAGTTGGTATCAGCATGAATGGGTGTTCATGTGTGTTAGTTTATCAAAGTAGACAACCACTTTGATATGTTTTGATCTATGATTATATCAATGTTACTTGTATTATTTTGTCCAAATTTTGGTTACTAAATGGCCTTTGCAAACTAGAATGTGTAGGAATGAAACTTATTGCTTTTACGCAAAACTTATGCCATTACAACCTTCCTTTGGACAGTCACTAACATGTATACTCTCATATCCTTTGGATAATCCCTATCATACACTTCTTTTATTAATTTGTGTAAGACTTACGAGTACCTTCTGTACTCAATCAGATTGACCACTTATTTCAGGTGAGGAATAATTCGATTACGATCAATCCGTTAGCGCCGAATACAGCGACGCTAACGAATAATTTTGTTTCTAACTCCACTCAGTTGCCTCTGGGAGCTGGGCACACTTGGATGGACCTTTTGGTGTATTATAGTTGTTTTTTCGCTGTGTACTTTTGTTATTGTTTAGTAGACCGCTAGGTCACTTGTGTAACTTATGGACCTAGGTCCTAGTCTTATAAATCACCTATTAATAATGAATGATTTGTGTATGACTGTGTACAATGTTGTTAGGATATGTGCGTATTAGCCATTGATCTTGGGAGCTAATATGAGACAAATACCCGGGAACTTGAAATCGGGCTCATTTCCTGCTAAGAGTTATGCCTCTGGTGTAACCTCTTGACTTGAAATGGATTCGATTTCGAGGTCTCACACGATTCGCCACAGGCAATCGTCTGGGGGCATAGCCTAGTCGTCCTGATCCTCACCGTCTTGATAATAATCTTCACCTGAATAATTTATTCAGCAAGAGTGAGCACAAACAATCGTGCCCAACAACTTACACCCAATAACATAATATAATGCATGCATGTGTAATCAAGTGGGGATGATAGGGTTCATTTTGCATAAAGCAGCATTTTTAGTTTTAAATACAATTACTAAGTTCCAAGGCTAATTTTAAAATATAATTAAAAGTCAAATTTTATTTTTGAATCATCATTTCTCAAGTGTAGGATAACTTCCATACACTAATGGTGAAGGACTAACCCCCTTGCACCATGCATTCTTCCCGAATTTCCCAATTGGATGAAATATCCAAAAACATCTGAGTTTGAATTTTATTTTAAAACAAACCAAATCTAATCCACGAAAGGCTTTACTCAGCATGTCTGTGACCGCGAACGCGGCTATTCGAATAGATTAATACTTTGCAGAGTCTGTAAAGCTTTACCCACAATAGATAAGTTGCTATATATTCGTGTCGGCCAGTGCATGCTTCCGAAGGCGTGTGACTAAGCAACTATCACGAGGCCTTTACCCCACATCAATTCAAAGTAAATATGGCTGCTAAGGTTTCGTTACCGTAGGCTTCGCACCACACGATAACCCCCTCTTGCACCATGTGAGCATTAAAAGTAGGTATTCACGACACTCACGCCTCCAAATGACATATTTATGTTGAAATAACGTATATTAGTTGGCCAAGTCTGTCCTATTCCAGACTTGTTGTGGTACTAGTTTGACTTAACAATCCGCAGCTCGTAGACCAGTCCTTATATGACTACGAAACTTCCAAAACAATCCCCTTGTTCTCAATCATTCATTGACTTGAGCCCGTGCATAAACCTGCACTCACCATCTATCCATTTTGCCCAAGTCCAAACTAATTTTATTTTATTTCCATGTCAAAACATTTTCTAAAAACTTATTATGGTAAAGTCAATACCATAGCCAAATTTTAAATCACTATTTTACGTTGGCTAAATTTCCCAAAATTAATATTTTGGTATAAGCATAGACTAAGTATCATTTTCAAGTTCATTTTACTAAAGTGACAAGGAAATGATTATTCAAGCATCAACATTAGCCATACAAAGGAGATAGAGTGACTAGCAATTTAAAACAGGAATTTAAAATAACTAAATAGAATTATGCATGCAATAATAATTTAAAATAGAATTAAATAATTTAAAATAATTGGATCAAACATGGTTAAAGGTATAACTTACCTTGCTCAAATTCTTCTCCTTCAACTAACTCAAGTTCCTCTAAATTATCGAAATCTATACATGAAATTAAGCCAAATTCAAATAAACACAAATTAACTCCAAATTGAATAATTTTGGTTTAGTTAACTAGATCTTGAATTTAAAATTTTGAATCGTCAAATTTGGAGTTCGTATGAAGAAGAACGAACCCCTAGAAGTTTAAACCCTAAAGAAAATCCTAAAATTCAATTTCTAAACTTTCTTGATTTATTTTTCCACTGAAAATTCAGTTTATGACACAAGCTGGCATCATCGCCCGAAAATCATTTCGGATGAATTATTTTTCTACTGAGAAATGCTCTAACAGGTGGGTCCCTTGGTCAATGGATCAAGTCCACGGTCTGGCCAACGGACCACAGTGGACTCAGCTCGCGCAACAGTACTAGGTTTTGAGTGAGAGCTGACGCATGCGGCCACCTGGGCGCTGACACGGATGCGGGCGCTGAGCTGGCGATGATTTGGTGCCATATGGCGCCACTAGGGCTGCCACGCCAGCGCCCAGAGGGGCGACGCTCTGGGCCCAAGGTTCGCCGACGAACGGCGACGAGCTGGCCTCCTGTAACACCCCGGCCCAACACGGAGCCCAGAATGCCACTAACTACACTAACTATCAATTTTAACATTATTTTATAATAATTTACAGCAAGTATCTCAACAATAAAACCCATCCACGGGTCTCATGAAAACAACTATAATGATATAACAATCATATATAATTGATCTCTAGGAAGCATAGCGAGATAATAATTCACGAACAACTCAAAACCAGTCGAATAAAGTCTATTAGATGAATGTGCAACTCCAACCTGTCATCTAAGGTTATTCCACCATCATGTCCTAAATATAATTCATCAGGTTATAATAAAAAATTCCTCATGTCCAATGAATCAAATAATTGGGTGTACATTGTGATTCCAAGTGCACTAGCCCTTCCCGATTGAAACGTCATCAACGATCACCTAAAAACAACAATAGAGCAAGAATGAGTCCAAGACTCAGCAAATACATAATAAAGCCATAAACAATAGTTTATCAACCATAATCAAGGTTATCATCATCATCATCATCTATCTATTTAATTTCATTCTCATACTCACACCATCAAGCCATATTCCATATAAGTAAAGTTGCACATCTTATCAATTTACTCATATATGCGAATGCACCATCATACTCATGCTCATATGCATCTCATCAGCTCATACCGGTATAGCGGAGTGTTCACCCGTCGACAAACCACTCTATCCTTCACTCCCGTGAAGTCCCCACCGAAGTAGGATTTTATCTAGAGCACTCCGGACTAGTCATGTATCTTTCTCACCGACCTCACCAGATTAGTTACATGACTTTCTCACCGACCTGACTCGTGCAACTCCTGTCATGATGAATGTAAATGATGCAACATCTTTAAATATTCATCAACATAATCTATCTCATTATCTCAATATCTCATTCTCATTAACGCCATATCATAATCTCATTCACTTAATGTCATCAATATCATGTATAAGAAAAAGCTTAGCACGAGCATAATAAATAGCATGATAAGTAATATCAATGACAATGGTGAATAACCCGTTGTTCACCACTCTACCATGTACTTGCCTCTTAGCCCTTCGAAGCCGGATGACGACATTGTGGCATGACGCATGAGGGCACAATCCCCCGAAGATCGTGATGAGGAACACTGACTTTCCCGCAAAATCTTCTCTTTTTCTCCCTTTTTCTTCCTTTCTTTCTCTTCCTTTACTGGTTCTCCCTCTCTCTTTCTCTTACTACCGTTGATTCCACGTATAGCCATACAAGCAAAATTAACTAGTCAAGCCATGCATGCAAGAAGCTAGCAGCGCAGCAAAGAAAAATAATTTATTTTTCTTTCTCTCTCTCGGCAGACCATTGCATGCAGCAATATCTTTTTTTCTTCTTGTGCTGCCTTCGAATCCTCTCGGCTCTATTGTTCCTCCTGGCTAATGTTGTGCCACATAGCCGTGCACGCATGTGCAGCAGCAACACCGGTCGGGCGACACAGCAATGAAGCTAGCAATGCTTGCGGGCAGGTGTACTCCCACGCAGGCAGGCAGCGTTGATGTGCGAGGTAGAACTAGCAGGATGGACGCACTCACGCGGGTAGTGTCACTACGCTGGCCGCTAGCGCGCACGCGCGGGCAAGCGGTAGCAACCCCAAAACGGGTAGGCGGCAGCAGCGCTGCGAGGAGAGGGGAGGTGCAAGGGAGAGGGGAGGAGTCGGCCAAGGGAGAGGAGAAGGGGGCGGCTGCAAGTGGGAGGAGGAAAAGGGGAGGGGAGGGGGGAAGAAGGAGAAGAAGGAGAAGAAAATTTTGTGTGGGGTTTGGTTCAGCGAGTTCTAGCGGTTCTACAAGGGTAACGAGATGCCTTCCCCGCTGTTTGATCCTTAGTAGATCGAAACCGATTAGAATTGTTGGTTAATTGTTGGGCTGCAGAAGATTCAATTCTGTCCAGTACCTTGCGTGGGTTTTTCGTGTATTTAGAGGCTGAATTTTAAGATTCCATCTCCTAGAGATATGTGGGATATGTTGTTATCTTTCAGTAGCCATGAAGATCACTCGATTCGAGGTCTGAGTCAAAAGTTATGATCATTTTATTATCTGCTGCCAGAAATCTGACGAGAATAATCTGTCTGGTTATTTCCTAAAATTTGAAAGGGATTTTGGTAGAATCTGAAAGTTCACCCAACCAGGTTATTGTAGGTAATTCGATAACCTTTTCATATTGATAAAGAACGATCAATTCGGAGTTACCTGTTAAAAGTTATGGTCATTTTAGTTTTGCTATTCGTTTGTGTAGGCAGTTTCTGTACTGAAAGTTCAGACAATGGTTAGCCTAATATTTTGGCCGAATTGGATTATCATGTCAACTAGAGTATTGGTGATTAGTCAGTTAAGAATCTACAGAAATTGGGTTTACCTCTTTTTGACTTCCAGATCATGAGTTATGTCATTTACCGTGCTGCTGTCCAGAAACGGTACATGGCAGGAAACGTTGTTTTTCAGTTTCAGCTTTGTAAACTCGTTTTGAGTCGTCAAGTAAGCGTTGTGGAATGTCGATTAGTAGTTCTGGGTATATTGTCCTTATTGAATTTACTTTACCTGTTTAGGAGGTGAAGCCTCAGGTTTAGGAGTAACAACTTGGCCGGCTAACGCGTCGCATCGTGGAAGGCAAGTAATTGTAGCAGTGTTACTACTGTTTAATTGGTTGTTCCTACTACTTGCAAACTATATGATTCTCGTATTTTGGAGTATTTTGCCATGGTTGGTTGACTTACAAATGAGGTGATAACAACAATTAATAATCTAATGTTTTATTTTGGCTATCTTGTATGTAGTCATGAAGTGGTTGTTTTATGTGCTGAATGTGCATCATGGATGTATTTTTCCATAGTGTTTATGTGGTAGTAGTACAAGTTAACCTTGTTGGTGCTCTTATGGAGATGACACATATGTGGTTTATGAGTATCATATCATTCATATCATATCATGACATTGCATTGCATTGTGGATGTCGCCGCTTATGGCGCGGCCGTCTTGAGTCTGACATCGTACATTGCCGTGAGTCGATGCACACTCTACTACGATGGGTAAGGGTGCGATGGAGCATGGCATGCATTTGCATTAAGCATTGTGGATGGAGGACATGCATACTTATGCCAATGGTTGAAATCTTAAGAGGAAGGACTCATGTTAGTCCATGTGGTTAATTGAATGAGATAGTGGAATGTGGTTGCGGTCATGCAATAATATAATTTGTGTTGTAGCTTGCTTGTTATTGATTAACCTGTTACTCAATTTACTTGCTGAGATTTTATCTCACTCTTGTTGTTTCTTTCCCCCTTTCAGGTGATTCTTAAGCATTCCTGGGATGGGTAGAGCGGCACTGCAATAATGCACTCAATTCATAGTTTCATGCTGTAATAAAGTTGAGAGGAAACTAGCCTAATGACTAGCTATTTACGAGTGTTCTGTTGAATTATTATTGATGCCTTTATGGACTACACTTGGATTATTCTGCTAGAGGTTGTTTAATTATTGAACTTGTTATCGTTATCTTTATTCCCTTAGTGGTTTATGCTTCCGCTTATTGATACTTGCCTAGAGTTGCTGCCGAAATAATAAATTTTGAAATTATTGGCTAGCTGTAGAGTGGTTAAGTAGCATCCCAGGGTAATGTGGGTCATGGGGTGTTACACCTCCGGCGAGGGTACCGGGAGAAAGAGTGGGACACACCGAACCTGATGTTTACCTTGGTTGCTCGGGGTCGTGATGGGATGGCCAGCGGCGAGCTCAAAAGGCGACGGTGTTCCGGTGGCCCTTGGTCGAAGATGGCGCACGCACAAGACGGAACATGCTACAGTGAACTTGAAGAGGCGGTCGGGGTTGAAAAAGAGTCCCTGTCGGTGTCAGAATTGTTGAAGAAGCGAGCTCCGGGTGGCGAAGAGAAACTCCAAAATCCGGGACGTATAGAGAGGGAGAGGCGAGGATGTGAGGTGCACTGGATTGAGAAGGGAATAGCGGAGCCGAGGCGTGCTTAAATAGGGTGAGGGCGGCACAGAATCGACGTAACGTTCAAGAAGGCCATGCGGCGTCTTCGGCGAAGATTGGGAAATTCGGCGAAGAAAGGAAAGTGGAGAAGGTGGAAACGAGCGCGGGATTAAGGGGCGGATTAAATGCTGCAAAAATCTTGGAGAATCACGGCAATTTGCAAAGGATTTGGAAGGTTTGGGGATACGCGTTCATGGCAGAGACACGTGGGGAAGAAGATCGAAAGAGGTAGGAGAAGGTGATGTGGCACGGGAGTGGGCCCACCTAGAAGTGAGGCGAAGAGAGGGAAGGTACGGCGAGCTAAGATGAGCCGAACAGACCATGCACGCCAGAAAAGAAGTTGGGCCGAGATGGAGATTTGGCCCAAGGAGATTTTCAGATTTTTAGTGATTTAACAATTTCAAATATTGAGTTAATTCATTTAGGCTTTAGAAAATAGCAAATAAAGTCCAAAAATTATGAAAAAAATTCACAAAAATTCCTTGATTTATTCTGGACTTAAATAAAATATTTTCAATTCATAATTGGTATTTAATTTTGTTAATAATTTATTTTGGCTTCAAAATAATTAGAGAAAAACTATTAAAATTCCAGAAAAATCCGGAAAAATAATCGAATTTTACTTTTACTGAAAAATGAAAATTGGGTTGTTACAACCATTATAGCAAACGGGCTGAGTGGACAGTGCCACAGTGGAGTTCTACCAGACTTATCACGCATGGACACCATCACACTGACGTAGGAGCATTACTCCATTCACTGAACGAAGCATGGTGGACTGGAACGAAAGGGATTTTATTTAGTCATGTTGATCTAAGAAAAACGAAGCATGGTGGACTGGAACGAAAGGGATTTATGTAGTCATGTGGTCATGTGGATCTAAGAAAAACGAAGCATGGTGGACTGGAACGAAAGGGATTTATGTAGTCATGTGGTCCTAAGAAAATATGATTAAACGATTAGGAACAAATAGGTGCAAGAAGAATTCAGCAGCCTGCTATTTACGTCACAGTTGCCATCAGATCATGACAATAACCTTTCTTGTCCAGTTTCCTTTAGTCCAGCTAACTCATCCCTGCAAAATCCTACCAATAACTTTTCATGTCAGTCCATTCCTGGAGCTACAGTAAAATTAGAAAACCTAAACATACTAGCAATATCCCAAAACAAACTAGCAGGCCCTTTTCCCCAAGATATACTAAAATTAACAAACCTAGAGTACCTAGACCTCAGTCTAAACAACTTTTCAAGTTCTATCCCAAGCAATATAGATGACTTGCGCAAACTCGTAACCTTGAAGATTTGGAGTAATCAGCTTTCGGGATCAATTCCTCAAGAAATTGGGAATTTAGGGAAGCTGAAGGAGCTTGTCCTTTGTCGGACCCAGATTTTGTAAATCCAAATCCTCTATGAAAATCTTGTCTTTTCTCTGGATCGATGAGATGGCATTTCATGAATCATCATCAATCAATTCATATACGATGAAACTAAACCATGCAATATATTACAAACATAAGAGTCACATAGACCGCATCGGGTCAGGTTTTACAGTAAGGGCTGAACAGGCCAAAAGGGTACATTATAAAAGCAGCGGATTCTACAGCAGAAGCAAAAAGGGGGTAGAGCATATCTCTCCACAAGCAAGCGACTCGGGTAGCCCATGTACAACCGATATTAACCAAGGACTTGGATACTGTAGGTTGTACGCAAGCACCGGCTGAGCCAGCTGGACTGGGGCGAGACCTAGACTAAGAGAACTATACTACTCTTCATCATTGTCTTGTCCATCGATATCTAGATCCTCGTAGTATGCGTAGTGCCCCTGATCCACGGGTTCTGAGGGTTTGGGGAAAGAGCGAGAATGAGCACAACTTCCGTGCTCGCGAGCCAACATATAAGATGCAATAATATACATGCATGGCTTAACAAGGATTGGCTCAGGTTCTTTTATTTGCTAAAACAATATTTTCAATTATCAATATTAGTAATTCCTATCACTTAGCATTTTAACTAAATTGCATTTTATTAAAGAGAGTAATTGTGCAATATTAAATACAGCGAAGGTTACCTCCACCTTATACTTAATTTTAATTGTGGTTACATCCACCCTTTAATATCACTAGGTACGTCTACCCAGGAAAAATCCAAATTCAGGGTTACATCACCCCAACAAGTTTTTGTTGGAAATATGCCCTAGAGGCAATCATAGAGATGATTATATTTCATTATGTTCATAACATTTGATAATATGTTATCTTGTTCCTTGAATGAATCATTAGTTATATAGATCAATGAGTACGTGACTTGTTGGTGAAACTCTTTATCTTATATGATGTCGTTCTAAAAGTATCCCTGGTCGATTGTCACTGGTCGGAACACCAGTGACTCTACGACCAATACATGTATTGATTGATGATCATGTTTCACCGTTCATGGATATAGAGAAATCGAATCAATAATGTGGACACATGTTAGAGAACATAGTGTTGGATAAGACCCACCTTGAGAAACTATTGAGATTGTTATGATTCTATGTGTCGTTAGTTGGTCTCAAGCAATGATGATGTATAATCCTTAGACCTAAGATCGAGCATGGTTTCCTACATGTGTAATAGCACTCTTAGGGGTTGCCAAATGCTACTCATGGCAGGTAGTTATAAAGGTAGCTTTCGGGTATGCTATGAAACATGCGGAGGAATATGACTGGTGGGATATGGGATTTGCCCTCCTAACATAACGGGAGAGATGTCTCGGGCCTCGTTGTGGTCGAATAAAGAAAGTGCATGGCCATGCCGATGGTGTCGAGTGTCGACCACATGAAGTTATTCGACACTTGATCGAGAAGTATTGAACAATCCATGGATGAGATTTTATCTCACAGAGTTCAACCGGATGTCGTGAGGCAAAGGAGAATACACAAGCGGTCGTTCGGTTCTTGAAGTCGTAGGCGGCCGAGAGTCGTGGCTGGTCGAAGTCGTATAGAGATGCGACCTGGTCGAAGACTACTCGAACATAATCACCAACCGGTCGTGAGTTGCAAACTAGTCGTAGTTAGATACTAGCGGTCGTGAGAGTTCTGAACTGGTTGTAACTAATTATGAAATGATCGTGACTAAATGCGAGCTGGTCGAAAGTGATAAGGACACAGTCGTAGATCATATTGCATTAAGGTTAAATCAGATATATTCGTGTGTGTTCGGGAATCGTTATGTTCGCTAGGTACATTGACGACTCATGATCGGAAAGAGTTTCGAGTTACAACGATTACACACGAACCTATGGGTCACACACTTAAAGGGCTAGGATTTGATTTGGATGGTGATCCAATTCTTATAGGCCACGAGTTCCTAATGGGCCTCTGGTGGGACCCATTATGGATGCCTATATATAGAGGGGCGGTGGCATGTGGTGAGGTGATTGAAAAATCTCGAAACCCTAATAGCCACGCTCTCCTCAACCACGCCGTCGGTGCTAGCACTCCTGCACGTGGTATCCCTGCCCCGTACGTGTGGATACCTTGGAGGTGTTGTTCGCGAAGCATCGGCCTCGGACGATCCGCGACTCACGGCGTTCATCGGAGTAGGAGGAGAAGCGCGCGACAAATGCGACTCTGACGCTGAACTCGCTACATCGACTCTACTTCCGCTACGAGTCGGCGCGTCTAGTGGTAATCTCGTGATCTATTACTTGCGGTGGTTCCTTGGTTGCGCGGCAAATTTTTGTTTGTGCTATCGTAGCCTTCCCGCGATCCTACAGTGGTATCAGAGCCATTCCGTCTAGTTTTAGATTCGGATTAGATGCATATTGTGATATGCGGGGGTCATAGATGTGATCTATTTCTGCTGGTCGTTCTATATGATAGATCGTTCTTGGCGATGGTCGATATGATCGTCCATGCGCGGTGGTCGTAAGGTGATTGATGATCGTTATTCTGTGATCGTGTGTTCATGGTCGTATCACGACTTGCCTCTATCGGTCGGGTTTCCGCCATCGGGGCAGACAGTGATCGTAAATCCATGGAGCACACAAAGATCAATCTGGTTGATCGAATCAGAATTGCGATCGGAAAGGGTTGATGTGATTAATCCAATGCGATTTACATGGACGGAGCAGTGGATTGGATCTACATTGTCCGAAAAAATTTCGCACCATACGTTGGAATATAGATAGAGTTTCCGCCCTTTTGGTGCGGGTTGCCACTCCTATGGATTAGGACCTTAACTTGGTTTAAGTATTGCTAATTCACACCATACGTTAGATAGAATGTGATTCTATGCCTAACTTGTTTTTGCAGGATTTTGTGAATAGTATGACCCGTAATGTATGAGATGCATGTATGTGTGTAATGTTCATGACCTGCGTGTCATGCTTATTGCAGCCCAAGGTTGTCTATATTTGTATAACGGCCTGCGTGTCGACTTGTGATGCCTTTTCACTCTTTGTATTTTATCACTAGTGCTATTAGCAGTAATGGTTTAGTGGGAGTACTTGGAGGTTTTGGCTACTTGGGGACATGGCGCACAAGAAGCACGGCGATGGAGATCACCTTGTGGAGGGGTCATACAATATCACAATGCAATATGATTGTCTGTGAATGCCTTTCTTTTATTTATTTATTTCTATGCATGTTATTTAATTTCTTTGAATGCTCTTAACATGGTAGAAGTAAAATTCCCTCACTTAATATTGAGTTAAAATTGATGCCCTCCCAATTTGCTTTGCACCATCAAAGTCTTGTATTTTAATGGTAGGTCTTGCCAAAGCGAGTGCCATTAACTCTCCTTGACTAGATGGGTTTGTGCGGTTACTTACAGCTTAGCATTGGTCTAACTTGACAAGGTCATCATAACGGTTATGGACCTTGGGGCATAGGGTTGGTCTTGGAGCATAGAATCTTGCCCAACAACAAGAGTCATATAGAGATATGATTAGCAAGGGTTGCTTACCATATTCACTAATCTTCTAGCGGTGATGCCAAAGCTCACTAGTTGATTAATTAATTATGGGTCTTGAATCACTAGAATGTCATAAGAGGGATATGGTATTTAGTGGGAGTATCTTTATTAAATTGTTTAATACAAGTTACTTTTCAACATATGTCTTAGTTTTGCATATTTTATGTTGTAGATCATGACACCAACTGCTGTACCTGTTGGAGATATGCCCTAGAGGCAATCATTTTGATGATGATATTTCGTTGTATCCATGATTTAATAAATGTTCCTTGAATATTGCCTTTGTGTTGATTAACAAGTATGTGACTTGTTTGTGAAACTCTTTACTTGTATGGTTATTCTAAAGTTGTCCCTAGTCGGAGTTCATGTGAGGACACACGTGAATGATGGATTAACACATATATCGGTTGATGACCATGTTTCACAGGTCATAGACATGGAGATGTCAAACCAATAATGTGGACACATGTTTAGAACATGGGGTTGGACCGACCCAACATGAGACATAGCTTTTATACTTAGGTTCTCTCTACACAATGTATGCGCCTTGTCCTTAGACACAGATTGTCGCATGTACTTGAGATGTGAATAGACCTACTTAGGGGCTATCAAGCGCTACTCCGTGGCTGGGTAGTTATAAAGGTAGCTTTCGGGTTTGTCATGAAGCATCTTTGCGAGGCATGGTCGATCGAGATGGGATTTGCCTCTCTACGAGAGAGATATCTCTGGGCCTCGGTGATCGGATCCAGAAATGCATGGCCATGCTACTTAAGGTTAAGAGTTAACCTAGTAAGGGATTCGGATCACGAGGATCGAGAAAGAGTGATCATCTTGGAGCTCAGCCGAATATCGTGAGGCAAAGGGGTTGGCATGTACATAACGTTGTGATGGTTAGTTCGATATGATCTTTACGTGCGTTTAGGAGTTGTACGTCTTGCTAGAGGCCACTACCAACTATTGACCAAGTATGTGTACTTGCGTCATGTCTAAACATCGTGAACCTATGGGTCACACACTTAAGAGGTGAAGCCTAATTCGGATTGGATCCGAATTAGATTGGGCATTGAGTCCTAATGGGCCTCTATTCGTAGAAGCCCATTATAAGGGCGTCTATAAAAGGAGAGCGGCGCCTTGGTTAAGGGTTGAGTTTTTCGTGACATCCCCAAACCACGCCGCCACCTCCCACGCCCTAGTCGCTCGCGCGGATCTAGTAGTCCGGCGTCGTCGCTTCCTCTGTGCGTGTGGATACCTTTGAAGCGCTGCATCGCGTGGCGTTGGGACGAACCGCAAGAAAGGAGCATGCGTGGGGCGCCACGGCGAGGGCGAGGAAGTAGTCGACTACTGCGCCCGACGTCTTGCATCAACAAATACGACTACAACGCCGACGCTGCGCATCAACTTCGCGCTGCGGCGTCTAGTGGTAAGACCGTGATCTATAAGCTGCGGTGATCTTGGTTTACGGGTAGATTTTTGTAATTTGCGCTAGTGTAGCCTACCCGTTTCCTATAGTGGTATCGAGGCGGTTCTTTGTCATGTTATAGGTTGGGTGATTTGCATATGGCGATATGTAAATCGGTATGATCGATGTGATCGATTGTATAGTTACGGTAATGGATTGATCGGTTTCCGTGATCATCTTTGCTAAGGTCGTGAAACAACATACCCCTACGGTCGGATTCGCCATCGGGGTGAGCGGTGACGCGTAAAACCGGTTGCGAATGCGAAGACCAATATGATTGGTCGAATCGAACCTAGATTAATAATCGATGTCACCGTGATCGTGCGATCGGGCTCCATGAGCGAGAGTTGTCTTGGTTCTCAAACCACGACATCTTTGCGAAGATCAATACAAATTGGTCGAATCGAGCGATGAGTCGATTTGTGGTAAATATGATTTGTCGATCAAAATCCTATGTAAAAATTGCATAGATTGGATCTCTGTTTTTATGAATGTCAGGGAGGCGCGCCTTTGAACCCGTGAAACCCCTCGACCCCTTATCCGTGGAGTGCGATTCTATGCACAACTTGTTTTTGCGGGATGTATGTGACCAGTATGGCCTAATGTGTATGTGATGCATGTTTGTAATATTTTCATGGCTGCGTGTCATGGGTTCGCAACACTTTGAGCCATTGTGTTGTCAAAGTATTGTATTAACGGCTGCGTGCCGACTTGTGATGATTCCTAGTATCCATGTATTTTATTACTAGTTATGAGTAATAGCTTATAGTAGTACTCGGAGGACACATCACTTGGAGGATGGCACATGAACCATGGAGATGGAGATCATCATGGTGGGCCAGATTCTATGGCGATGGAGATCACCATGAGATAATGGGCCATCTTGAGTCACAATTGTGTGAATGCTATTCCTGTTGTTTTACTCCTATGCATGTTTGAATGGTAGAAGTATAGAGATCCCTCACAAAATGTTAAGTTAAACATATGCCCTCCCAATTAAACTTTGCACCATCCCATGTCTTGTAAATTGATAGTGGGTCTATAAAATTAGGGCACCATCAACTTTCCTTGACTAGATGGGTTTTGTATCGGATACTTACATGCATAAAGATTGGTGAACTTAACAAGGTTATCATAAAGGTTATGGGCCTTGGGGCATAAGGTTGGGCGCAGGGCATAGAGATGTCACCCAACAACAAGAGTCATATAGAGATATGATTAGCAAGGTGTTGCTTGCCGAATTACCTTGTCTCCTAGCGGTGATGCAAAAGCTCACTAGTAGACTCGTTAATTGCGGATCTTGAATCGCTAAGAATCAACAGAGGATGTTGATTTTAGTGGGAGTACATTCTATTAATTTTGTTTAATACAGTTTACTCTATCATGGTTTTATTTGTCTTAGTATTTTGCATTTCCTATTGTAGATCAATGGCATCTAGCAACCACGCACACCCTTTTGCTTTGATCGATTCTTGAGAAGAGAAATTAAATGGAACAAACTATTGATTTGGGTCCGTAACACGAAATTGTTCTCGGGCGGATAAAAAGAAAGCGTTACGACACCCCAATCCCGGAAGAACACGCTAACAATGCGTCTGCTCTTTGTTAAAAATGCCTACAAGAAAGCATGTGATGACTCTCTTGAGATTAGTGTCTTATGCTTGCATGCATAGAACGACCTTCAAAAGCGGTTTGAGGATCGGGAAGCGTATGATATGATCATAGCGCTTAAGGACATGTTCGAACACAGTCCGGGACTGAGCAGCTCAATGTCTCTAAGGCTTTTACGGAATGCAAGTTAACGAAGGTGCACCGTAGGCCCACATGTGATCAAAATGGTTGGTTCTGATCGGACTTTGGATAAACTTGGTTTTCCAATTGGCCAAGAGTTGGCAAGCGATTTCATTTAGCGTCTCTTCCACCTAGCTATGGGCATTTCATTTGAACTACCATATGCATGGGCGGATAAGGGCCTTAATGAGCTTTGTGGGATGCTCAAAGCAGAGAGTGACATTAAGAAGTGTGCGGGGCCTAGCCATGTGATGGTTGTGCGAGAACAAGTCTAGCTTCAAGAAAAAGGGTAAGCCATGGCCAAAGAATAAGGGCAAGGTTAAAGATATGATCTCGAAGCCAACGCCTAAGCCTAATCTTTGGACACAGGCGAGACGGTATGCTTCTATTGTAAAGCGGCCTTTGGAAGAAAGCGCAAGAAGTACATGGATTCCGATGAATGCAAGAAGAAGGTGGAAGTAAGACTTCCACCCATGGTACACTTGTCATAAATGTTTTAGACATTTTCTCATGATTCTCCTATTAACTCTTGGGTATTTGATACGGATCGATTGCTCACATTTGCAACTCGATGCGAGGGCTAATAAGAAGTAGAGTCGTCAAGAGGTGAAGTTGATTTTCGCGTCGGAAATAAAGCAAGGGTTCTTTGCGTTGACCGTTGGCACCATGCAACTTGACTTCCTTCAAGATTTATTATGGAATTGAATAATTGTTATTATGTTCCTAGTATGAGTCGAAACATTTTATCCCCTCATGTTTGATGAGAGATGGTTATTCATTTGCAAGTAAAGACAATGGTTGTTTGATCTCTAAAAATGGAGTGTTTATGGCTTTAGCCCATTGTGAATGGGTTATTTATTTTAAATCTTGATGATGCGCCTATCTTTAACATAAATGCTAAAAGACTTGACCTAATGATTTGAATCCCACCTATGTTTGGCATTGTCGTTTGGGTCACATAAGTGAAAAGCGCATGAAGAAGCTCCATCTTGATGGTCTTCTAACTTTGTTTGATTTTGAATCATACGAGACATGTGAAGCTTGTTTGCTTGGTAAGATGACCAAATCACCCTTCAAAGGTTCTTTTGAGAGGCGTCGGACTTGTTGGAAATCATACATCTTGATGTATGTGGACCAATGAGCACGATTGCTAGAGGTGGATTTCATTACTTCATAACTTTCACGATGATTTTAGTAGATATGGGTATGTCTATTTAATGAAGCATAAGTCGAAACTTTTGAAAAGTTCAAAGAGTTCGAATGAGGTTGAAAATCAACGTGCCAAGAAAATTAAGGCTCTGCGATCGATCGTGGTGGCGAGTATTTGAGTCATGAATTTAGCAATCATCGAAGAGTTGCGGAATTATTCCACGACTAACACCGCGGAGCGCCTCAAAGAAACGGGGTATCCGGCGGCGTGTCGGACCTTGTTGGACATGGTTCGATCGATGATGAGCGATCAGTTTACCATTATCCTTTTGGGGTTACGCTCTAGAAAGCAGCGGCTTTCACACTTAATAAGTGCCGTCTAAATCCGTAGTTAAGACACCATATGAGATATGGGTAGGGAAGAGTCACGGTTTGTCTTTTCTAAAGATTTGGGGATGTGAGGCATTTGTCAGCGACTACAATCGGACAAGCTCACACCAAGTCGGATAAATGCATTTTAAGTGGGATATCAGAAGAAACCTTTGGATATTACTTCTACAACCGACTAGAGGGCAAAGTGTTTGTCGCTCAGTGGTGTTTTCCTAGAAAAGAGTTTCTCGGCGAGGAGACAAGTGGAAGAGCAGTGCGGCTTGAAGAGGTTCAAGATGAACCAATCGGGAAGACTCGGCGAATGATGCCCATGTGGCGAGAACAAGTTGAGGACCCCATGGCAAAGGAAGCACCACCACCACGAAGGTCGGAAGGCTCCGCAATGCGCGAGATATGTTATTGTTAGACAATGATGAACCTCGACCTATGCGGAAGCAATGATGGACCAGACTACGAGAAATGGCATAGTGCTATGAGATCAGAGATAGCATCCATGGGAGACAATCAAGTTTGGAATTTGGTTGACCACTTTGATGGTGTTAAAACCATAGAGTGCAAATGGATCTATAAAAGAAGATTGATATGGATGGAAATGTTCATATCCATAAAGCTCGACTTATGCAAAGGTTTCGACAAGTTCAAGGAGTTGACTACGATGAGACTTTCTACTTTGTAGCGATGCTTAAATCAATACGGATCATTCTAGCTATTCTGCATATTTCGACTATGAGATATGGCGGATGGATGTCAAAACGGCTTTCCTTAATGGAAATTTAACCGGGGCGTGTATATGATACGGCCGAGGTTTTGTCGATCAAACAATGCTAGAAAAGTATGCAAACTTCAAAAGTCCATTTATGGATTGAAGCAAGCATCTCGGAGTTGGAACATTCGTTTTGATGAAGTGGTCAAAGGGTTTGACTTCATCAAAAGCGAAGAAGAATCTTGTGTTTACAAGAAGACAAGTGGGAGCTCACTCGTATTTCTAATCTTATATGTAGATGACATATTATTGATTGGAAATGATATTCCTATGCTCGAGTCCGTTAAGACCTCATTTGAAAAATAGTTTCTCAATGAAGAACTTAGGGAAGCGGCATATATTTTGGGTATTGAGATCTATAGAGATAGATCAAAAGGCTAATAGGATTAAGCAGTACTTACATTGACAAAGTGTTGAAGCGGTTCAACATGGAGGAGGCAAAGAAAGGGTTCTTGCCCATGTCTCATGGCATAAATCTTGGCAAGACTCGGTGTCCTTCGACAAGCGATGGCGAGATCGCATGAGTAAGATTCCATATGCTTGGCCATTGGATCTATCATGTATGCTATGATATGTACTCGCTAGATGTTTCCTATGCTCTAAGTGTTATGGCGGATACAGGTGATCGGTGAGAGTCATGGGGCGGTTAAAAACATCCTCAAGTATTTGAGAAGAACTAAGGATGTATTCCTAGTCTACGGAGGTGAGGAAGAGCTCATTGTAAATGGTTACACCGATGCAAGCTTCCAAACCGACAAAGATGATTACAAATCGCAATCGGGTTTTGTGTTCCTTTTGAGCGGTGGTGCGGTAAGTTGGAAGAGTTCCAAGCGGGAGACATTGCGACTCTACAACGGGTAGGGTACATTGCGGCCACGAAGCGGCAAAGGAAGGTGTTTGGATAAGGAAGTTCATAAGCGAACTAGGTGTGGTTCCTAGTGCGTGCGATCCTCTAGATCTTTCTTGTGATAACGGTGGGGCCATTGCGCAAGCCAAGGAGCCGAGGAATCACCAAAGAACAAACACATCTGCGGCGGTTTCATCTCATTCGAGAGATCCTTAATCGAGGAGATTTAAAGATATGCAAAATACACACAGTTTGAATGTTTGAGATCCTTTGTGAAGCCTCTCCCACAGCCTAAGCATGTGGCGCACACAAGAGCTATGGGTATTAGATATCTTCTAGATTGACTCTAGTGCGAGTGGGAAGCTGTTGGAGATATGCCTAGAGGCAATCATTTTGATGATGATATTTCGTTGTATCCATGATTTAATAAATGTTCCTTGAATATTGCCTTTGTGTTGATTAACAAGTATGTGACTTGTTTGTGAAACTCTTTACTTGTATGGTTATTCTAAAGTTGTCCCTAGTCGGAGTTCATGTGAGGACACACGTGAATGATGGATTAGCACATATATCGGTTGATGACCATGTTTCACAGTCATAGACATGGAGATGTCAAACCAATAATGTGGACACATGTTTAGAACATGGGGTTGGACCGACCCAACATGAGACATAGCTTTTATACTTATGGTTCTCTCTACACAATGTGTACGCCTTGTCCTTAGACACGAGATTGTCGCATGTACTTGAGATGTGAATAGGCCTGCTTAGGGGCTATCAAACGCTACTCAAATGCGGGTAATTATAAAGGTAGCTTTCGGGTTTTTCATGAAGCATCTTGCGAGGCATGGTCGGTCGAGATGGGATTTGCCTCTCTACAGAGAGAGATATCTCGGGCCTCGAGTGATCGGATCCGAAATGCATGGCCATGCTACTTAAGGTTAAGAGTTAACCTAGTAAGGGATTCGGATCACGGGATCGAGAAAGAGTGGTCGACTTGGAGCTCGACCAGAATATCGTGAGGCAAAGGGATTGGCATGTACATAACGTTGTGATGGTTCGTCCGATATGATCTTTACGTGCGTTTAGGAGTTGGCACGTCTTGCTAGAGGCGCTACCAACTATTGACCAAGTATGTGTACTTGCGTCATGTCTAAACATACGTGAACCTATAGGGTCACACACTTAAGGGGTGAAGCCTAATTCCAATTAGATTGGGCATTGAGTCCTAATGGGCCTCTATTCGTAGAAGCCCATTATAAGGGCGTCTATAAAAGGAGGCGGCGCATTGGTTGGGGTTGAGTTTTTCGTGACATCCCAAACCACGGCGCCACCCTCCCACGCCCTAGTCGCTCGCGCGATCTAGTAGTCCGGCGTCGTCGCTTCCTCCGTACTTGTGGATACCTTTGAAGGCGCTGCATCGTGGCGTTGGGACGAACCGCAAGAAAGGAGGCATGCGTGGGGCGCCACGGCGAGGACGAGGAAGTAGTACGACTACTGCGCCCGACGTCTTGCATCAACTTAGTACGACTACACTGCCTGACGCCTTGTTGCATCAACTTCCGCACTGCGCGTCTGTGGTAAGACCGTGATCTATAACTGCAGTGATCTTGGTTTACGGGTAGATTTTTTGTAATTTGCGCTAGTGTAGCCTATCCGTTTCCCTACAGTTCCTACATCCAGTTTTGCTTTGCGTTCGATACTTGATAAGGAAAAACTAAATGGAACAAATTTTGCGGATTGGTCCTGCAACCTAAGAATTGTTCTTAGGCAAGATAAAAAGGAACATATTCTAGAGGAACCAATTCCAGATGTGCCTCCTGAAAATGCTGCTGCTGCTCTCAAAAGCGCCTACAAAAAGGCATGTGATGAGTCCCTTGATGTTAATTGTCTCATGCTTGCTGCTATGAACTCAGACCTTCAGAAGCAGTTTGAGAACATTGAGGCCTACGATATGATCGTGGCGCTCAAAGGCATGTTTGATACACAAGCAAGAACTGAGAGATATGAGATCTCAAAGAAATTATTTGGTTGTAAGCTAGCTGAGGGTAATCCGGTGAGCCCACATGTGATCAAGATGGTTGGTTACACACAGAGCTTGGAAAAACTTGGTTTTTCACTTAGTCAAGAGTTGGCTACATATTTGATTCTTGCTTCGCTTCCTGCAAGCTATGGGTCATTCATTCTGAACTTCTATATGAATAGTTTAGACAAGAATCTCACCGAACTGCATATGATGCTTAAGACTGCAGAAGACAGCATTAAGAAAAGCAACAGTCATGTGATGATGGTGCAAAAGAGTACAAGCTTCAAGAAGAAGGCTAAGACTAAGGTCAATGGAAAGGGCAAGGCTAAAGCTTCGGATAGGATCCAAACCAACAAGCCTAAGCCCAAGACTAAGTCTGACCCGACTCAAGAGAATGAATGCTTTTTACTGCAAAGAGCTAGGCCATTGGAAGAGGCTGCAAGAAATACAGGTGATCGAAAAGAATGGTGGGACTAAACCTTCCACTTCGGTATTAATGTTATAGATGTTTTCTTGTTGATTCTTACATTAACTCAAGGGTATTTGATACCGGATCGGTTGCTCATATTTGCAATTCGATGCAGAGTCTAACAAGGATTAGGAGAGTTGCAGAGGCGAGATGGATCTTGGCGTCGGGAATAAAGCAAGGGTTCTGCATTAGCCATCGGGATCTTGCCATTACTTTTGCCTTGAGGATTTATTATGGAATTAAATAATTGTTATTAAGGTTACTTGGTGAACTTAGAACACTTGGAGCTTAACGACAACAAACTCACAGGTTCCCTTCCAAACAGCTTAGGGAATTTGACTAAACTCACTACCTTGAAGCTTTGGGATAACCAACTTTCTGGCCTTATTCCAATAGAACTAGGTTACTTGGTGAACTTAGAAGAGTTGGACCTTTACGACAACAAACTCACAGGTTCCCTTCCAAACAGCTTAGGGAATTTGACTAAACTCACTACCATATATCTTTGGGATAACCAACTTTCTGGCCTTATTCCAAGAGAACTAGGTTACTTGATGAACTTAGAACACTTGGAGCTTAACGACAACAAACTCACAGGTTCCCTTCCAAACAGCTTAGGAAATTTGACTAAACTCACTACCTTGAAGCTTTGGGATAACCAACTTTCTAGCCTTATTCCAAGAGAACTAGGTTACTTGGTGAACTTAGAACACTTGGAGCTTAATGACAACAAACTCACAGGTTCCTTTCCAAACAGCTTAGGGAATTTGACTAAACTCACTACCTTGAAGCTTTGGGATAACCAACTTTCTAGCCTTATTCCAAGAGAACTAGGTTACTTGGTGAACTTAGAAGAGTTGGACCTTTACGACAACAAACTCACAGGTTCCCTTCCAAACAGCTTAGGGAATTTGACTAAACACACTACCATATATCTTTGGGATAACCAACTTTCTGGTCTTATTCCAAGAGAACTAGGTTACTTGGTGAACTTGGAACACTTGGAGCTTAATGACAACAAACTCATAGGTTCCCTTCCAAACAGCTTAGGGAATTTGACTAAACTCACTACCTTGAAGCTTTGGGATAACCAACTTTCTGGCCTTATTCCAAGAGAACTAGGTTACTTGGTGAACTTAGAAGAGTTGGATCTTTGCGACAACAAACTCATGGGTTCCCTTCCAAACAGCTTAGGAAATTTGACTAAACTCACTACCATATATCTTTGGGATAACCAACTTTCTGGCCTCATTCCAAGAGAACTAGGTTCCTTGGTGAACTTAAAAGACTTGGAGCTTTACGACAACAAACTCACGGGTTCCATTCCAAACAGCTTATGAAATTTGACTAAACTGACTTCCATATATCTTTCTGATAACCAACTTTCTGGCATTATTCCAAGAGAACTAGGTTACCTGGTAAACTTAGAAAACTTGGTACTTAGCGACAACAAACTCACAGGTTCCATTCCAAATAGCTTGAGAAATTTGACTAAGCTCACTATCTTAAACGTTAACTATAACCAACTTTCTGGATCCATTCCTCAAGAAATTGGGAATTTGATGAATATTGTTATGTTGGAAGTCAGTAGTAACAATCTCTCTGGTGCGTTGCCATCGGGTCTTTGTGCGGGAGGCCGGCTACAGAATCTCACTGCTAATGACAACAACTTGGTTGGACCCTTGCCAACAAGCTTGCTACGTTGCACAAGCCTAGTTAGAGTTCGTCTTGAACGTAATAAGCTCGAAGGAGATATCTCCGAGATGGGAGTTCATCCGAATCTTGTCTATATTGACATGAGCTCAAATAAACTATTTGGTCAATTATCTCATCGCTAGGGTGAGTGCTACAATCTTACCATGCTACGTACCTCAAACAACAACATTACTGGAGTCATACCACCAAGTATAGGGCAATTATCTCAGTTGGGGATACTTGATGTTTCATTTGAGCAATCTAACAGCACTGTTCAATTTGAGCCTTGGTAACAACTTGCTCCAGGGATGTATACCGCAACAAGTTGCGTCGCTAAAAAATTTGGAATATTTGGATTTATCATCAAACAACCTAAGTGGGCCGATACGAGGATCAATTGAGCATTGTTTGAAGCTTCACATACTAAAGTTAAGGCATAATCACTTCAATGGAAGCATTCCTATCGAACTAGGGCTGTTGGTAAACCTACAAGAACTGTTGGATCTAAGTGACAATTCATTCGATGGCGCCATACCAAGTCAGCTGAGTGGTTTGAGCATGCTCGAAGCTCTGAATCTTTCACACAATGCACTGAATGGCAGCATTCCACCATCATTTCAGACCATGGCCAGCCTCTCATCCTTGGACGTGTCATACAACAAATTGGAAGGGCCAGTGCCACATAGTAGGTTCTTTGAAGAAGCTCCAATCGAATGGTTCGTGCATAATAAGCAATTGTGTGGTGAAGTGAAAGGTTTGCCCTCTTGCGACATTACTCGAAGTGGTGGACAAGAAAAGAAGTACAAAGCTATTTTACAAGCTATAATACCAGCTATTGTATCTTTTGTGTTTATCACCGCACTAATAGCATGGCAATGTAAAAGGAAGAAATCCAACGCAGAAAGTGCAAATGAAGTGCAAGTGACAGAGTTGTTCGCCATCTGGAACTTTGATGGAGGAGACGTGTACAACCAAATCATTGACGCCACAGAAAATTTCAGCGACACAAATTGCATTGGAACTGGAGGGAATGGATCTGTCTATAGAGCTCAACTACCAACAGGTGAAATATTTGCAGTAAAAAAGATCCATATGATGGAAGACGATGAGGAATTTCATCGTGAAATTGATGCTTTAATGCGTATTTGGCATCGCAACATTGCTAAGTTCTTTGGCTACTGTTCTGCTACTCATGGGAGATTTCTGGTCTATGAATACATGGATAGAGGAAGCTTAGCAGCATGTTTAAAAATCAAGGAAACTGCAATTGAATTGGGTTGGACGAGAAGGTTAAATATTGCCAGGGATGTTGCTCATGCTCTGTCTTACATGCATCATGATTGCTTTGCGCCAATAGTCCATCGAGATATAACAAGCAACAATGTTTTGCTCGATCTGGAATTCAGAGCTTGCATTTCCGATTTTGGTATAGCCAAAATACTAAATGCAGGTGCATCAAACTGCACAAGGCTTGCTGGGACAAAAGGATATCTTGCCCCAGGTAAAATTTAATAAGTCGGTTACTTTAGTGTTATTATCTATTTTTTTCATAATTTATTATATATGTTTTTTCTTCAACTATGAAATGTTCAGCATTCATCTTTCCAATCACTTTGAGAAGTACTAGTGTATCACATGCTGCACAAATAATGCAACAAATTCTCACTTTAATTAATTATAGTTGAAAACCAGCATATCCTAACTTTTATCCACCACACTATACCTGTCTCTAGTCTCTACAATCTATATTAATTAGCATTCATCAATACATGCATAGACAAAGGCTATCAAAATTAACTCATCAATATTGACATAGCAGAGCTTGCATACACAACAAAGGTGACGGAGAAGTGCGACGTCTATAGCTTTGGAGTCCTCGTGCTTGAGTTGTTTTTGGGACATCATCCAGGTGATTTCCTTTTGTCCCACTCGTCCATGGGCAAGAAAAGTACAGCAATGACGGATTTGTTGGACACCCGGCTCCCACTTCCTGAAGCTGGGACTGCAAGTGGAATATTCAAAGTGATGATGGTTGCTGTTCAGTGCTTAGAACCTAACCCATCACGCCGTCCAACAATGCAACATGTAATCCATTTGTTCTCTAAAGCTGAAGGACTTGGAAATCTTGATTATCTGCACACTGACATCGTAATCCCTGCCTATTACTCGTGAATGTTCTTAGAACATTGTTGTTTCTTCCGTTCAACCTTTTGATTAGAGGTTGTAAATTTGTACTTCATAATTTGTATGATAGTTTGTTTTTTCTTTACCTTCATATCTGGTACTATGTTGGTGCAACATGCCGTTATACTTTAAGCTGACCATTCATAATTGGTTGGCACATCTCAGATTGGTTTGTAAGCAATGCAGAGAAACCTTTGTTACTATTAATTACTTCAAAATCACGGTTGCTCAGTTGGCGTGGGGGCCAGGCGTGCCCCCAGCCAACCCGCGCTCAACGCTCGGGATCTCCTACACTGTAACGCTGGTTTTATTAGTTGAAATCGGGGGAGAGAAGTACCCCTTTAATTAAAAAAACAAGAAAAAGAAAATATTTCATTTGCATCCTCTGTGGTAGGAAGTGATAGCTCATTCAACTGATGATTTTGTATGCGTGACTAACATAATAACATTGACATCATCTCTTTCGGGTCTTCACCTGTTGCTATCACTTGGGACTGCAACAAAATCCATTCATCGTTTTTCAACAAGAATATGCATGTTAGTTCTAATCTTATTTTTCTTTGGCACATTACTGCCAAAGCCACCTAGCTTATTTTCTTTGGCAGATTACTGCATGGATCTGAATATCTTGAATTGCAAGCCAACAACTAACATTTGTTGGTTCCCAAATACAAATAAATTTTCTTCTCTACTGGTCCTTTCCCCCCAATAAACCACTATTTTAAGCGTCCTAATAACCCGCTTGAATGGTCAAGTGACACAGTGATAATACAATTAGCCCAATTCAACCATGTTAATAAACCACTTTCAGCACATAAAGAATTTGGGGGGCAGTCATCCAATCATAGCGCATAAACAAAAAGCAATTGCTTCACAGAGATGTATCGGATGCAAAGGAATACATACGCGTACCACATTGTCAACGTCAAGCGGCTCGGCATCTCCGAACGGCTCCTCCAGTACACAGTCGCCCAGTCCCCTTCGATCTTTCGGAGGAGCGAGCGCGACGGTGTGGGCATCCATTTCAGTGTGGCATGGAGGATCGGTCAGTGCCGGCCGCGTGCAGGCGGCGTCGTCTGGGACCTGGGTTCTGGGTTGAACGGCTCCTCCACAGGCGTGACGGCGGGTACTGGGTTGGATCGATTTCTCCAGCCCAGAGTCGACCGTGCGGATGAGGGCCATGGCTGTCCCTTTCCTTAATTTTTCGATAAAGCCATCCAACGTAGAGGATTAGAGTCAGGCTAACATTTTTGCCAGTCATACGCCGAAGTAACTGACCAGCCATGTTCTGCCAACAACAACTGTGTACCACGTCAACCACAAATTTACCATCTTTACTATTACTAACTGGAGGCTCCCGTACAAGCCATCATATTAATCCTAAAAGGTAAAAAGCTACAAATTCCTAAAGAAAAAATTCTAGAAATTCTCACATTAATTAGAGAAAAGAAAAGGAGATCTTCATCGTCTGATTTATATGGCGTATGCAACTATCGTCTTAGATTTAGGTGTCATACATCGGCAAGAAAATAAGAAGTGTTCTATTTAAATAGGGATAATTGGTTCTGTAGCACTTGAAGATCACCATTTTAGCAAAATACCATCGAAAAGTCTTGGTACACTTTATTACCACCGAAAGATGATTCCGTTCCTTTTTACACCACTCTGTCCATTCCCGTTGGTGTTTTCTCGATTTTTCTTTTTCTTTTGTCAAAAATCAATTTGTGAAATTCCACAAATACCCCCCTCCTCCTCCTCTCTCTGCACTCTCTCCCCCCAGTACCCTCTCACCGACACTGTCTACTGATGAAACAACATGATTACACTATCTATTTCATGGTTCTCGAAAGAAAAATGAGACTGAAAATGTCATATGACACTTTGTATTACTAATCAATCTGCTAATGTCAATCTGTCCTAAAAAACGAAATGAAAGTTTTCACTGAACATTCCATTTCACCTCTTGGAAGCCTGCAGAGGCGCTACTGATAAAATGTCAGCACGATGTCTCTGGATAGCATCACAATTCACGGGTCATGATCACCAGTAGTCTTTGCAAGAACATGATCCATCCTTGAAATGATGCGACGTGTCACCTGAGACAAACTGGTGCACCAAGCTATCCATTTCAATGGAGCTGAATCATGGTTCCTTCTTAACATCCTCTTTGCTCATCAACCGTCGGACCATGCCCACATCATTCCACTGCTGCACGGATGCATATACCCTCGAGAGAGGACATAAACACCACTCATAGCATCATCAGGGACATCAAGTGCCAGCTTGGCCATGGCCTCACTAAGCTCCAACCCAGCATTCTTCTTTTTAGATAATGGAAGAGAAAACTCTCCCGGCCTCTGCATCAAAGATGCACACAGCCCAATTTATTAAAAAGTAATTAAAACCTGAGTAACCAAAGCTGGTAAAAGTGGCATGAAGCCTTACAAGCAAAAGACGATTGAAAATTGAACTCAATTATTACAAATTCTATGACTAAATCGCCACCCATGAATGCTTAAAATGTGCTTCGCCACTTCCTCCAGCCTGTCGCTTCCGGCCAACAGAGACTCCTTCCGAGCCGGTTTCTGCAGATTTGCCCAAGCCTTTAGCCAGTGTACACTCGAAAAGATAATCTGCAAGGGATTAGTTATAATCTTTTTGTCAAAAACAACTTCATTCCGACATAGCCAGATAGACCAACATAAGGCACTCGCTCCTATTAGGATTTGTAAATTTACAATTATTGGAATACCAGCTAACCAATTCCCAAACATGTTCGTTATACTCTTAGGAGGAGATAAATTAAAAGTACATTAAACGGCCCACCACGCAAGACGTGCAAAGGGACATTCAATAAAAAGATGTTGAATTGATTCTTCATTAATACAGAAGCAACACATTTTGTTTCCTCCAATTTCTTTTGATCGATTATCTTTAGTTAAAACTACCCTCTTTTTAGATACCATAGGAATATTTTCACTTTTAATGGAATTTTAATTGTCCAAAAAGTTCTGAGTGGGACTTGAGCACTACCAATTAGTGCCGCATAGAAAGACTGAACTGAAAAAAGACCAGACTTCTTCAAGTTCCACCTAAAAACATCTTTTTGAGATATCAAATGTAAATTAGTAATTCTCAAAATTAAATCATTCCAAGCATGTACCTTGGACCCAATAATAGGTCTAAGAAAAGAAATATTTAAAGGAGCTGTGCTCATAATATTCCCCACTGTGTCATCCTTTCTTCTTACCACATTATAAAGGATTGGATATTGACTTTTCAAAGGAGAGTCTCCTAACCAAACATCCCAGAACCTAGTTTGCATTCCATTTTTAATGTGGAATGAACCAAAACGAAGGCGGTCTTTTATTTTCATCAATCGACCAAAATGGGAAGTTCGAGGCTTATGAACCGTCTGCGAAAAACACTTCCCACCAAAATATTTTCTTTTTAACATAGATTGTCAAACTCCTTCTTCATTAAGCAACTTAAATAACCATTTTTCTAGTAAACTTTTATTTTTTATGTCTAAGTTCTGAACGCCTAGACCACCACGATCTTTGGGTGAACATACTAGACTCCATTTTGCAAGTCTATATTTTAAGCTATGATTGTCGCTCTGCCGATAAAAGCGAGCGATAAAATCTAATCTTTTGAGAACCTCCCTCGGAATCTCAAAAAAGGATAACATAAACATAGGCATACTACTAAGCACCGAGTTAATAAGCACTAAACGCCCACCAACAGACATATTTTTTCCTTTCCAACTGCTCAGCTTCTTTTCAACTCTATCCTCAACCCCTTTCCAATCACAATTCCTTAGTTTTCTGAAGTGAATTGGAATACCTAAATACCTGAAAGGAAAGGCACCTACTTTACAACCAAATAAGGAAAGGCACCCAGCATTCTTCTTGCAGCATAAATCAAGTAGGCTCCTCCAGATGACGGCATCAGGCCGGCAATTCATCCCAGACACAACATCGAGGGCCTCTTCAATGAACCTAGCTCGTGCCAAGATGTCCACCATGCACCCGTAGTGCTCAATCCTAGGCTTGATCCCGTACTCACCCACCATCATCTCGAAGTATATCCTGCTCTCCTCTAGCAGGCCGCCATGGTTGCACGCGCTCAGCACCGCGACAAACGTGATCGCGTTTGGCACAACCTTCTCTACCCAAGTCATCCGATCAAACATCTCCACCGACTCGCCCACACATCCATGGTTGGCCAGCGTGAGGATCATCACGTTCCACGATGCGAGGTCCCGCTCGGGCATTCTGTCGAACACCTGCTGTGCGAGATCCACCGCCCTGCACTTGCCGTACAAGTCCACAAGTGAGTTATTGATCAGCACATCGCGGGATACTACGACACCGTCGCCATCGCCCCCGAGCTCCCGGAGCAGCATTGTATGCGCGTAGGTGCCGAGCGAGAGGGAGCCTGCACCCGTGCACGCGCCAACAGTGGCAAATCCAGGATGGAAAATGAGGGTAGGCTCAACCGCTCAAAACCTCCAATGATTAAATTAATTTGTAACAAACATAGATTTGTATTCTTCATTATTGTAAACCTACAAATTAATTGCTAATTGAGTATATATATACCACGTTATAACAAACTTACTAACAAATCGTTTATTGAGTAACAAGTATATTTACCAGCAGCAGCACAACCAAGAAATGCAGTTCGGCTTCGGCACTTCGGCATTAAGTACTGAAGTACTCAAATGATAGTCAGACACCCAATGGGCAATTCCCAAATGGCCAATTGCTGAGCACTTGAGCAGCCCACGCCCCACTCCGGCATTCCCCACGCCCAACTGCCCAAGAGGCAAGAGCCAGAGGCAAGACTGTAGGACCCGGATTTCGTAATCCAGAATCCTCTGTGAACATATTGCGCTATTCCCTGGATCAGTAGGTAGCGCTCACAGGATACATTGCTGAATCGATTCATACATCGCATAGACCAAACCATTCATTAATACAAGCATCAGAGTTCAAATACACCACGTCGGGTCGAGTTTACAATAGGACCGATCAGGCCAAATAAGTTCATTACAAAACATCGAGTACGATAGTGGAAGCAAAAGGGGTAGAGTAAATCTCTCCACAGGCAAGCGACTGGGGTACTATATGTACGACCGATACTAGCCAAAGGCTTGGATAATATAGGATGTACACGAGTACCAACGGAGCCAACTAGACTGAGGCGAGAACCAGACTAAGGAACTAAGCTACTCTTCTTCATTTCCTTGCTCCTCGGTGTCCTGGTCCTCGTAGTAGGCGTAATCTCCATGATCCGCGGGTTCTGAGGGTTGGGGGAAAGAGCGAGGATGAGCACAACTTCCGTGCTCGCGAGCCAACACACAGTATGCAATAATATACATGCAAGGCTTAACAAGGATGGCTCGGGTTCTTTTATTTGCACAAAGCAATATTTTAAGTATCAATATTAGAAAGTCCTATCACTTAGCATTTTAACCAAATTGCATTTTTGTTAAAGAGATTACTTGTGCAATATTTATAACAGTAGAGGTTACCTCCACCTCATGCTTATTTTTTATAGTGGTTACATCCACCACTTAACATCACTGGGGTATATCCACCCAGGAAAAACCAAAACCAGGGTCACAACGACCCAACACATTTTATCCCACCCACAAAGTTTTATAAATAGAACTAACTCATGTAAGTTCCCATGTCCGCCCTTGACCGTGGGCACGGCTATTCGAACAGTTTATTACACTCTGCAGAGGTTGTACACTTTTCCCACAAGAGACAATCATTTTGACATGAACACATGTTTCCGTAGACATGTGAGTCAAGGGGAGATCGTCAAAAGGCCTTTACAATGTGTCCACCAGTATTTGTTACACCCGCTAAGGTTTCACCTGAGAAGGGTTACGCTCACATAGACCCGTCAACCCCTTTCCCAGACCCCCTCTTGCGCCACACGACTTACGCTCACATAGACCCGTAAGCCGTACACTCCAACCCATAACCACGAAGGCTTATGGCGTTGCGAGTCATCTGCCTGGTGCAACTCGTACTAACAGATACAAATTATTTAGCCAGGTCGACACCATTATAGACATGTGGTTGTACTGTTTTACATTGGGAGGTCGTCACAGGATTAAGTCCTTAGGGACCATCTAGGCGGTTCATGCCACATACCAACCACAAACCAACATTCCTTGGGCTGCATTAGCACCCACCAACATACCATCCATCATACCATCCGCCCAGATGTGATAAGCAATTCTTAGGGTTTTTGAGAGGTAGGAAAATACATCAACACAACCATCTCAGTCATTTACATCCAATGACTGCCCAAAACCATGTTCATTTTTAAAAGATGATGAATGGGGTAGATAATACCCCTATACCTAAGCAAGGCTAGCATGACGCTTAAGTATAGCCTATAACTAGTATAGTTACCAAATAATTACTAGGGTGACAAGGTTTTAAGGCAGTTCAATTTTCAAGGGATGGTATAATAATATTTAAACATCAATTTGGCATTTAACTACCTTAGGGTTTTTAACATACATTTGCATAAGGGAAATAAAGCATGCAATTTGATACTTTAAAAGAATATAATTCGCATAAAATGTAGGCTCAATATGATCAAAGTATTGACTCGCCTGGGTCTACGGCTAGATGATCTTGATACTCTTGAGCTTGATCGAAGTGGGGGTCTCCGGCTTCTCCGAACTCTACACGATCGATCGTACCGGAAAAAGAGACAGACGAGCAAATAAAAATAAAATAAATAAGTAACAAACCTCATCAAATGAACTCCAAAATAAACCAAACTAGCACCAAAAGAAAGAGCTTGATTTTAGAAATTTTTAGAAACTAACTTCACAATTTTTGGAGTTGAAATGAGGGAGAAAAGAGATTTTAAAGACTCTCTTTTGAAATAAAAGAAAAAAATGGAAGAGATAAAAGGAAAACGGCCCGCATAATTGATTCGGCACAGCGCAGCCTTCGGCTGACAGCCCGCACGCGCGGCCCAGCTGGCGAAGAAAAGAAGGGGCGAGGGGCTCTCTCGGCCTGGGAGCCAAACGAGAGGGGGAGGGAGGCGCTAGGGCGGCGGGGAGAGGGAGAAACGAGCGGCGGCGGTGCGCGGGGAGAGGAGGGAAGGAGGTGCAGCGGCGACGACGACGACGGAGGAGGGAGGGGAGCGGGGCGCAGCGGCGGCGACCGGAGGGGAGGCAGCGGCGCATGGGAGGAGAAGGGGTCGAGGAGCTCACGGCGACGACGAACTCATAGGTGGCGGCGACTGGACTCACCGAGCGGCGACGACGACGGAGGTAAGTTGCTTCGTGCCCCTTTTGCTCTCTCTTCTTCTTGCTCGGAGGGAAAAAGGGAGAAGATGGGGGGTTCGGCCTGAGGGGGAACGACTCCTCTTATAGCCGAAGGGGGGGAAGCTTTGGATCCGGGGAGGGGGGAGGCGACCGTTGATGCTCGCGACGCAAGAACCGAGGATGCGCGGCGAGGCACAATGGAGCAGGAAAGGGACAGTCGAGCGACACGGCGGCGCGCGCCGAGTGGCGCGCAGGGCACACCCGTGAGGAGGGAGAGGGCGACGGGGGGGGTGCGGCTGCCGAGGCTGACGCGGCCGGCGGGGCGGAGGGCCGAGGAGGCAGGGCTAGGGTTAGGGAGGTTTGGGGGAGGAAGAACTCAGTGCTTTCGGGGGGAAACCGAATCTTGCTCAAATTGGGAAATTCTTGGGGTTTGAGTTCTTGATCACGTGAAGATCTTGCAAAAAGATCCGAAAATTGGATTCTTGCAACTCTGGAGAAAACCTTGCAGTTGAGCAAAAGATCCTTGATGATCTTGCAACTTGGAAAGATTGGGTGTTACAAAGACCTCAACTCCGCAAGCATCAGCAGTAAGCACTTCCACTTCTCGCTCTCGGTGGCTCCCGGCGACTGGCGTGGCGGGCTGGTGGCGTCCCTCCTTGGCTCCTCCCTTGGTCATGACCAGCAAGTGGCCTCCTTGGCGTCGGCCCACGGCGCCCGCCCCTCGCCTCCGCCGGCCTCCGTCTCCCCACCTCGGCAGTCGGCGGCTCGGCGCCTCCTCCTCCTAGCTCCGACGACGACGCGGCGTCCCTCCTTGGCGTCGGCCTGCAGCGCCAGCCCCTCGCCTCCTCCGGCCTCCCTACCTCGGCGGTGCCTCCCCCGGTCCCCCCCTCGACGGCTTGGCCCCTCCCTCACACACGCGGCTGGATCCTCCTCCTCCGGGCTCTGGTGGCGATGCGACGTCGCGGTGGCTCCCCGCCCCAGCAGCCAGCAGGCCTGTGAGGACCCCGATTTATTCAGCTTGTAATGTTTAGTCTTCCATTGACCCTAGCATCACAAATCAAATAAATCGAGCCTCGAGATATGTATACTTCCCAGAAATGCAGTATACACATCCCTTTCACAAAATCATGCATCAATTCCATTCTAAACATAGAATCCAAAGCAACACATTACTAAACAGTAGTCATACAATAAGAGTTATTACAAAAGAGGACCGACTGGCCAAATGTCAAATAAAAGTCTAAGTAAACAGCGGAAGCATAATTGTCATAAGATGACGATAAACAAAAGCCAATTAGTGTGCCTTTACCCACAAGGCAACCAACCGGACCGCCAAACTAGTCGTCCCATACCCCGCCACAGCACAACTCGCAAAAGTGAGGCCCTTAGGGCTCACCTTCTTCCTCTGCAACAAATAACATTAAGCAAAGCAAATGAGTACAAAAATGTACTCGCAAGACTGACGTGTGGACTAGCAGACCTATACATATGCTATATGCAAGTTTATTTGAGTGGAGGCCATATGTCTCATTTTAGCACAAAGCAAACTTTATTTGCAATAACGTAATACATTTAAAAGAGCAAGTTTGCAATTCATTTTTATTGTTGAAATAACAGCAGGAACATAATAACAGTAGATAGATGACAACAACAACCTGGAAGTGACTAACCCGATAGTCACCACAACAATAGCATGAATTACCCATTCATAC
The DNA here is from genome assembly GCA_036346255.1 of Ampelocalamus luodianensis. NCBI lineage: Eukaryota > Viridiplantae > Streptophyta > Magnoliopsida > Poales > Poaceae > Ampelocalamus > Ampelocalamus luodianensis. The sequence goes on along the minus strand of CM070634.1, from coordinate 24,504,449 downwards.
CACCTATGTCAAGTTTTAAGTTTTTAAAATGTTGTAGTCTAGTTCTCACGGGGCGTATCCATAACCTAGGACGAGGCTATTCCAATAGTTTTAACCCTGCAGGGGTGTACCAATGTACTCACACTTCAGACCGCCTTTAAGCCACAAAGCACACTTCCGAAGGTATGCCGGCACGGCTAAGTCCTACGAGACATTTCCAATATTGTGCATTAACTACGAGCCGCTCATATGGATATAAACCCATACGCTTACATGGTAAAGCCAAAAAGACAACTACCCCTCGGGGTAAAGCTTTTTGGACAACTACCATGCTCCCAACACCATCCCTCCTACGACCTCTTGCGACTCAGAGCCAACACACGCCAAAGTACTAAGTCAAGAGAGGTCTCATACCCCGTAGTGTGGTTAGCACGCAATATGCTCAGCACGATGGCGCAAGTAACTCGGTCCTTAGGGACTTAGGCACCATTCCAAATCACACCCAACAGATCACACCAACATACCATTGTGCCCAAGTCAAGATATAAGTTTTATTTTCAGTTTTTGAGTTGCAAATTAGCAAAACACAAGGCTGGACATAATGGAATAATATTAATATTTGTGTGATTAAAATCATCGACTAAGTCGATGATCGCCTAATACTACCGAAGCTAAGCATGGCTAAGCAATTTGAACCCATAACCTACTAAGTGACAAGAGCAAATAACCTAGGCTCAGGTAGTAGAGGAATATCATTTACCTACATATTATGCATCTAAAGGATTAACTAATCAATTTAACAACAAAATAGCAATACACACATACAAGTTGAAAACAAAATATTAGACTTTAAAATAATAGGATTAACATGATCAAACTGCTTGCCTTGCTGGATTTGCTCAGTTTGCTGCAGAGGCTCACTCTCAAGATCAACACACTCGTCGGCACCTAACGAAAAAGCTAATAGGAACCGATAAGAACGAAGAATACCGAAAAGAGTCAAAAATCAACTTTCTCCAAATGCTCTGAAAATTTTACAGCACCAAGATCATGATTTATAATGAATTTAGAAATAAGAACCAATTTATTTGGATGTTCTATGTAAAAGTTATAAGCAAAACAATTATGTTCAGCTCGAAAATGCAATCTGTTACTGTTCGTTATAATTAAATTATTTGGCAAAAATTTCTAGAAAGGTGGTGCATTTGAAATTTTTACAGTAAATCAAGCACCTCAAAAGATGTACAACCCAATTGGATTCATCCCATTCGGAGCTAGAATGCATCTTTTATGAATTTCCAAAGAAATGAAAAAGAGCACAAGTTAATTGTATTAGCAATTCTTTTAAAAATAGTAACATGCCTAAAACCAATTTTAACAGCAATTTCATTATTAGAGGAAGCCAACAAAATTGGATTCACTCAATTTGGAGTTACAGAGAAATACTTATGCATTTTTGAATTTAAAATAATTTTCTTTGCCCAATAAATCTATAACTAAAGTCATTTTATTAACAAACATTTTCTGGAGCAGCAACATGGTTCAAACCATTTTTATATTAAATTAAATTTACAATAGAAACTAACAAAATTTGAATCATCAATTTTGGAGCTAAACTGAATTAGTTATGCATTTTAGAAGTTAATTGATTTTTCAGTGCAACAATAAATCATTTCAGAAATTACATTTGCATTAAGACTTTTCTTACCGAGACTAAACCTAGCCCTAGAGGCTGACAAGCGGGGTCCAGTGCATAGTGACCTTTTCTATAAATAAAAATCGAGTTTCATTTCCTACTGTCAGGTGGACCCTACTTGTCATACTCTCGGTCCACAGCACAGAGCATGGACTAAAACTCGTGCACCCAGCTCATGGTCCACGGGGTTACCTACTGCACTTAAAATCTACCGGGCCCATGCGTAAGTGAGACAAAAAGGGGTTTGCTAATCATTGGTTTGCCAACAAAGATACGTCATCTAATACTAATCATCGCCATTAACTCCTAATGATGAGCTATAGTGCTAGTCAGAAACTGCCACGCGGGAGCTGCTGTGGCTGCGAGATTTGCCGGCGCGTCGCCGGCGAAGGAGGGCTCGACGGCGGCGGCCAAGCACTAAAACGGATCCAGCACGCTAATGCGCACCTGGCGGCACCGGCGGCGAGGTCAGAGGTGACCCGACATGGTGGCGTGACGAGGTGAAGCGGAGTGACACGTACGGGAAAACAAAAACGGCAATACGACCACTCATCGCCCGATCTAGCGTGAGCATGAGCAACAGCAAGGGTTAGGGAAACTACCAGGATGACGCGGAGGTGGAGGGGTGGTCGGAGTTGAGCCAGCGACGAGGAACCGAGGCGGCGACGATAGCTTCACCGAGGGGAGCTCAACCGGAGCAAAATGGGGAGTAACTGGAGGTAGAGACAGTATCAGTGGGGCCAAGAGAAAGTGCTCGAGCGAGGAATTGGGAAATAAAGCTCTCACCGAAGGTGGGGAACACGACTAGGGTTTCGGTCGACAAATGAGGAACTTCAAATTCTGAGAGTTCCTGCGAAGCATTGCCAAAATAGGTTGAAGGGGAATCTTACTCATGCTCAAAGGCGTGATGTGACGCGAAAGAGCGAGGATAAAACTCACCGGACATGAAGATGGCACGACAACGGCTTCGGGTGCGTGCTCTGGAGCAGCAGGGAGCGTGCCACGCCTTCACGAGCTACACAAGAAGACAAAGGCTCAAACCAGCGCACAAAGGAGCGGTGAAGGAAGAGGAAGAAGGGGGAACCACGCGAAGGAAGCTCACCCGAGAGCACCGCAAGAGCTAGCTTCCTCCTCCTCAACAACCGAGAGGAGAAGTGAGCCCAAACGGGAGAGAGAGAGAGAGAGAGAGAGAGAGAGAGAGAGAGAGCGAGATAAAGCGCTCCAACAGTCGAAATGGAGGCGGCGTGAACTGGCGAAACCCCAGGAGTGGTCGGAGCGGGCGGTGGATTGTCGGCGTTGACGGGGACGCGCAGAGGCGCTCGGCTGCGTGGCGTCCCTGCTCTAAGCGTCAGCGCGGAGGAAGAAAGAGCTGACATGCGGGCCCGCCTCGTCAGCGAAACAAAATGGCGTGCGTGGTTTTGTTTTTAAGTGAATCCACGAGGGCCGCTTGATCTCGAATGGACGGTTGAGATTCAATAGCGATCGGGATGGCCCGATCGGTCCAATCGGTGTGAGTCGCACGATCTCCATCGGACGGTGCTTAATGGTTGGATGCGGGCAGTGCAGCTAGGTGGTGCGGCTGAGTCAAGTGGTGCGGTCGGACTCGATTCGGGCTTGGGTTCGAGCCCGATGAACAGTACTAGGGCTGACTGAGATTCAAATTAGTTTCTCAACTTTGACCAGGGCCTTAAAAATATAAATAAATTTCCTAAAATTCTGAAATTAATCAGAGGTTCTCCTGGGACACTCTAGTGTTCATAAAAATTATTAAACTCACTTTTGATATCATATTTTGTATACTATAAATTCAAACTTAGTCTAGGTCAATAAATGGTGTTTGATTTTTCTTAAGGTTTAAACCAGTCCGAAAAATTTGAGAAAAATTATATTTATTCATGATAAATATTATAGGATTTAAATAAATTGTTTCCAGAAGATGATCACAAGTTTTTGTTTCTATTTTCTTTTGGAGTTATGATTTGAGTTGTATGTTCTAATTGATTTCAAAAATTCCAAAAGCAACAAAACATGCAAATTCTTCAAAAAGCCAAATTATGCTCAAAAGTTTTAAATTCTCCTCATTTTCATACATTTCAAATACAAATTCTGATTTGGGATGTTACAAGGCCCAGTCGCCAAGGTGCGCCGTGCGCTCCTCCTCTGATTGGGGTTGGGAAATGGGGAATTGATTGGGGAATTTGAGAATGGGACAACAGGGAACGTGAGATTGTAGCCTCATGGGACTGCCGTGTGGGACCGATGGCGATGGGTGGATGTGAATTGGGTTGGGCTTCGGCAAGGGCAAGCCCGTTCGGCCGTTCCCACTTCCCGTTCTCTTTCTTCTTCTTTGGCTGTTCGCACAGCCATGGCAGGAGCAGCCGGGTAGCGCGCTGGTCAGCCGGAGCCCGGAGGTTGGATTGGGGAGTGTTTCTCGGGTGCTAGAGGGTGGGTTTCAGCCTGATGAAGCCCCCCGATGGATTCACCCCTGTGCGCCAAGGATGCTCTGCACGGTGTATGCGTCTGGGGCAAGTTCGGTGTTGCGTTGCATCTCCCGGAACAGGTCGAGGTCAGCGAGGTGGTCGCCGTTGCCGGCGAGTGCATCAACAGCGGTGATCCAGGAGATGAGGAACCTGTCGAGGATGCAGTGGAAGAGCGCTTGGCGCTGGCTGGAGGCGCGAGGCGTAGAGGTGGAGGAGGGAGTATGACACAAAACAGAGGGGGTGGAGGAAAGGGGGACAAGGCCGACCATTGGTGCTGAAGGAGGTGAGAGGGAGGGAAAGGTTCGGAGGGGCAAAATTGACACAGCTTCTTTGAGCTCAATTCTCTGGTAAACTTCTCACCTTCGGTGCTCTCAGCTCCTCCTTTGCTTGCCATCTCCATTTTTGCTTATGCGAGCTCTTGACTTTCTTTGTAGCGCCGGGACCAGCCTCGTGCTCACTGAAGCTCCAGGGCGCGCTTCGGTGGACATCACCTTGTGTTCTTCACCTCCGGTGAGTTTTGACCTCTCTTTTGCGCGTCACTTTGTGCCTTAGGACATGATCAAGATTTCCCCTCAACTTGTTGCATCGATGCTTGTCAGGATCACTGGAATTTGGACCTTGCTCCTCTTTTCGGCCGATAGCACTATTCATCATCACATTATCATCCTGGTGAGCCATTCCTCGATCCCATGCTTGGTGACCATCTCCTGGCCTCGCTCAAGCTTTCTCAACCTTTTGTTTCCATAAATTTTGCCCAGAGCGACCCCTCCTCGTGGAGCTTGCCGCCACCGTCACCATTCTTTGTGGGCATCTCACCTCCAAGCTTCTCCGCCCTCCATCTCTCGGTGAGCTTGGTGACCACTCTCATAGCAAGCATCGTTATTCAGCTCTAAAATGAACTAGGTTGGCACATGCACGTTAGCGTAGGTCACCACCGCTGCGCCGGCTGGCCGGTGCGAGCCATCTCCGTCGGCGCCACCACCCCCTTGAGCTTGTGAGAGTACGGGAATCCATTTACGGTCTCCATGTGCGCCGGCGTGGACCACGGCCGCCGCGGTGAGGCGAGCCACCAGCGGCCGTGAAGGAGCGTGGCATGCTCCGACCGCTGTGGCCCAATCATTAGAAGTTAATTGCGGTGATTAGTATTTAATAAGCGAATCTTTGTCGGCAAATCATTAATTAGTCTTTGGGGTTTTGCATTAAAGTCTCCATGACATGTGGGGCCGAACAGCCGGTTAAGTGATTGTGTAATTTTTGAGTGTACGCTTTCTGTTAAGGAAAACGTAATACTTTAGTTGCAAAATCGATAGTACGTTTTCATGCTTGGAAAATGCATTTCGTGAAATACGCTTCCGACATGTCTTGGTGAAGCGGCGTGGTGGCCGAGTCAACGACGACTGGGGCCATACGTCGTTACCATGCGACTAGCTGTGCCGTAAGAAAAGTAGCAAATGAATTATAAAATCCGAAAATCATTTACTTTCTGCAGAAAAATATGAATAACTTATAAAATACATAACTAATTGATTTTAACTCCAAATCACATAAAACCACTTCTGGAAATTTTCACTTTTAGTAAACTTTATATTAAAATTTGTTTCAAACATGTCTCTGTAGCAGAGAGTATTAATTGGAGATTAATCCATTAAAACCATTATTGTTGCAATAGGAAAAGGTGATAGCTTCAAAATGCATAAGTAATTATCGGAAACTCCAAAAGCAGTGAGACCACTTTTGATAATTTTCATTTTCAGTGAACTTAATTCTAAAAATAGTCTCCATGTTACCTCTGTCACAGAAACTATTTTGGGAGAACGTAATCTTTAATTCCATTATTGTTATACTATAAAAGGCTGATAACTTTGAAAATACATAACTAAATCATAAAAACTCCAATTGGAGCGAACTCAACTGTTTTGAACTTGTGATAATATTGCCCATTTATTCATGTAACCCTTGTAATCACCACTACTCCACAAAATTTCACTCCATAATTAAGTTGCTTAAGTAAAGGCATATTGAAACCTGAAATTCAAAATAGCATAACTTTCAATTCATAACTCCAAATGGAATAATTCTTTTACCTAAATCCATCTAAAATCATAACCTAAATACTGTAGAAAAATCATGCATTTTTGAGCATTTTGGTTTTTGAGTTGTTTTCTCGGTATTTATTTGATGTTATAATTATATAGATCCCGAGCATATTGATATCGACACTTACGCTACCGAGAGTGAGCATCTACTATACCAGCAAGGCAAGCATCATTTGAACTTTATTTTGCATCATATTTGATCCCAATTTTGGTTAAGTTAGTGCAATGATAATTGCTTGCATGCTATTTTGATTATGTCAATATTTTTGTGATGTGTAGTTTAGTTATGTCCTATGCTTGAGGTTAATCTTGAATTATGCCAACTCCTATATGCTTAAGATAGGATGTGTGAATTATGGGTTACAGAATTGCTTAGCCATGCAAGTCTAGACACGGTAGTTCGATCGTCGGGAATAACCCGGCGGTTTTGGGACAAACACAACTCTCATTTTATGATTTATACTTCAGATCTTTGTAGCTGTTCTATGAGTTCAATTTTGTCATTTTTAAATGAGTTTTTGGTCTGGACAAGTGTTGGTTAGTGATGGTGCTTTGTGCACGAGCATTGGGTAAGTGGAAGGACTTGTCTGGACAATTGAGGACCGAACTTTGGTAACGTCGTTAATTCAAGTACACTCGTGCTGCCACACGCGGGTTGGGAGCCGTATGGTTAAGTAGGGGGAAGATTTTGTTGTGTTGGGTCCCACGGTGGTGTAATTGTAAGGGCATAGGACCGTGAAATCCTATATTCCTTTTGGGGCCGATAGGGCATAAAGGCCGTAACGTCTTATGTTCCTAGGAGCCCTGGGTTGAGGGACTTAGCCAATGGAATCGTCTTGCTAAAAACGACCATATCTTGATTTATCCGTGGCACACCATAGGAAGTGTGCTATATTACGAGGCATCCGGAGGCTAACGGGCTAATCAAGTCGTGTGGGTAAGTAGTACACCCTGCGGTATCAATCTATTCGAATATCCGTGTCCACGGTTATGGACAACCGCTTGAGTTCGGGAGTTACTATTGTTAGACTTTCAATTAAAATTGTGGTTGAACTTGGTATTCGTCATGAACGGGATGTTCATGTGTTTAGTACATCAAAGTGGGCTGCCACTTTGGTCCTTTTATGATTAAATTGTTTATTACTGAAATGCTTTACCATATGCTTTACTTCTACTTCAAATCTGATTTTAAATGGGCACATGAAAAACTAGTATGTGTAGGATGTTAATTGTTGCGTCTCTTTCGCAAAACTAAACCAATATGAGCCATCCTTTGAATGACCCTTATGCATAACTATTTTTATTTGTGTAAGACTTGCGAGTACACTTGTACTCAACCAGATGTTTGTTGGCCTTTTCAGGTGAGGAAGAATATGAGTATGACAATCTCGTTAGTGTTGACTTGGGTGACACTAACGAGTAGTGTGCTACCATTTAACCCCCAGTCGGTTGCCGATGGGTGATGGGCATACCACTGCTGGTCTTTTGCTTTATCTATTTACTTCATTGCTACTTGATACTTTACTTGAATTTGGCCTACGTACCGTATGTAATAAGCTGTAGACTTTGACTATTATGCAGTATGTCTTTAATCTCTTGTTGTATGCGTTGTATGGATGTAATCAACGTTGGATGAGGGTATGAGTATATTGGTCGTTGATCTTGGGAGCCAATATAAGTCATACTCGTTGTTGATGAATCCCCATTTAACTCACTAAGTGTAGTGCTTCGAATCGAAAGAGAATCGACAATCATGTAGCGCTCGCAAAGGAGCAGCGCGCATGATCGTTGAGGCTCTAGTATTCGGCTAAGCCTCTCACTTGGATAGAGTTAGATTGGAATTCATTTACCGGAGATCCGTGATTATGTCCCTAAGACCTTGTCTAATCTCGGTCTTATGGAGATAATTACCGGGGTCCCCACATAAAGTGTACCAGGACTTTTCGATAGTATTTTGCTAAACTAGTGATCTTTAAGTGCTACGGAACCAATTATCCCTTTTAAATAACATGTCCATATGCTAATGGCCTGCCAAACACAAGTACTCTTCGTTGAGTTACAGCATACATGCATGCAGCCGTAAATAGCTCGAACACAAATTTAATCGAGCTCTAATGGAAACCCGACTAAGCAAATGCTTAAATAATTTGGCTCGGACATTAGTTAAAATTACACATGCTCAACTATGTTTTTTAGCGTATATGCACAAGTGCACAACTATGTGTTGCTTGGGCACTAGCAAACATGTAGTGAAAGCTCACTTTCATAGTATGCGCACAAAAATTAGATCCAAAAAATTAAAATTAAAATTAGGAATTTATCATATATCAAATTAAATTTGAAACTAAAATTCTATCTAATTTATATAAATTTTGAATAAAAATTCTAAAAAAAACCGCATGAGCTTTGAAGTCATATGCACTGATTTGAATTGACGCCAATTACTGTATAGATAAGAATATTAGAACTTTTTAAAAGTTAAAAGTTATTGAAAGAATGTTTAAAATTATAGATTACTTTAGTGCTATGTAGCAAGTTCACCATGCCAATTAAAGAAATATAACTGTTCAAAATATATGATATTGATCCTAATTTGATTTGGATTTGTATAATTTCTTCAATAACAAAAACATATTGAAAATATCCCTAGCCAGTGCATCTCACGGGTTGATGACTAGTACACTGAATTTAAGTACCACCGTCCCATCAGAAGACTGTAGTTATTTGTTAGACTATCTATTATCTCATTAAATCAAGAGCTTTTATGTAACGGACTAGGTCCAAACGGCTCTAGCCCACTTCCACTTTGAATAAATCACATACATGCACTCACTTCGCTTACGCTTTTGTCCTCGTTTTGCATAAAAGGGTTAACACGGGGCTAGTGGTTTAGACTCAAATGGCCTTATATGTTGGTGCTTCTCAAGCTAGACTAGCAAAGTGGTAGTAAACACCACACTCATAGGCTATATCACATAGGCTCAATTCAACTTATCTTGGGCTGGATCATCACACACACCCTCAAAAACACTAACATCCTCGTCGAACCAACATACCCAGACTAGGGCAAATGACCAAGACCTCCCCTCTTGGCACACGTTCATGTGTCCAGTCCAGCACATATGTCATATCGTGTGTTCACTCATCTGGGTCCACAAGCGACATGCATTATGTGCCTGCACCCCTGACCCACACGCACATGTAACCGCGAGGGTCAACTCTGATACCATTTGTAACGCCCTAGGTCCAAATCGGCTCTGGCCCACTCCCACTAGGAATAAATCATGCACTAACTCCATTTACGCTTTCGTCCTCACTTCGTGTAAAAGAGTTAACCCGGGCTTAGTGGTTTGGACTCAAGTGGCCTTATATGTTGGTGCGTCTCAAGCTAGACTAGCAAGGTGATACTAAACACCACACTCATGGTCTCATGCACACACACTCATGGGCCACATCATATGGGTTTAATTCAACTCATCTTGGGCCAGATCATCACATTATATGTTCACTCTAAAGAGGCTAGAAATTTTCACATTATTCAGAGAGAAAAAGAAAGAAATACCTACACCTCTTATTTCGGTGGATCCAAATTATAACGATGTAGATTAATTAGATTCATATATGAGAATTGCTACAATTGAGCATTATAGTTAGGGGTGGATAACGAGCAGAATAGCAGGCTCGTCTCGGCTCATTCAAACAACTCGACTCGGCTCGTTAGGCTTGTTATGAACAATTCAACTAGTGTTGTTAATATGTACAGTGTAGAACATGAATAGGAACTCATAACTTGTATCCAAATTCAATTGCATCGAAACAATAACAATAACTAGTAAATTATGCTAGAAGACCGGCCCGGAGCTGAGGGGAGTCCGGATGCAGAGGGCCAGAGGCCAGAGCCGACGCGAGAGGCTGGATCCAGAGGCGGGAGGCCGTGGGCGAGATTTCGATGCGGGGGCGGGAGGCCGCAGCCAGAGCAGGAGGTGGAGAGGTGGGAGCCTAGGACCGGCCAGGGCGCCAGGCGAACATGGGGGCGAGCGGGCGGGCGGGCGGTGACGGTTGTGGGTGTGCCGTGCGGCTGTGCGGCCGTGCGGGGCAGCAGCCAGTAGCTAGCAGAAGCCAGCGGGTGGATTGCGGCTTGCTCGTGGTGGCGCGAGCTGGGGAGGGGGACTAGGAGTGGGTGAGTGGGTAGTGCTGGACTGGGGACTTGGGGGGTTGGGGTGCGAGTGTGCAACTGCAGGGTGGATTAAGGTTGCGCAGGTAGCGCAGAGCGCAGTTGATACTTGGGCCTTGGCAGTTGCGTGGGCTGGACTGATGGACCTTGTGTGGACTGGACTGTGGACAGTGAGTTTCTCTAGGTCTCTTCTGGGTTTGTTAGGTAAACGAGCTACTTGTGAGCTAGCTCGAACTCGGCTCGTTAAGATAACGAGTAGAAATGCTAGCTCAGTCCAGCTCGTTTATGGACCGAGTTCGAATCGAGTCCTTAACGAGCTAAGCTAGCTCGTGAGTTTCGAGCTTTTTCCCACTCTAATTATAGTTACCTTTTACTTGACACGAACACTAGGTGGAGACAAAGCTCGCCCCGCTCGTGCTTTGACAATGTCCGTCAGACATGTAAATTTTAAGTACGGAACAGCAGTAAACCAGTGCTATTTTAAGCTTAGCACCCTAAAGTCAAAGGCAAAGAACTTCAAGAACCAATTCCACTCTAGCAATGAAGCCCTTATCTCCCCCAAAGCTCGTGCTAGTTGCAGGAATGCGGCTCAATGGTACACAAACAAAACAACTGGTGACCACCAAGATCTCTCTGTTAGGGATGCGGCTCAAAGGTACACTCGAGGCACTCGACTTCTCGGCTTTGACTACCTTGACAAGCCTCTGGCTCTCACGCACAGGGATCACTGGGAGCATTCCCCGTAATGTTGCGTTCCTGAGAGTGCTCGGCACTTTCGTATTTGGATGGCAATCAGATAAGAGGCTCTATTCCACTTGTCTTAGTATCAAGGCCAAAACTACGCTTCTTAATGCTTAACGATAATAAGCTTTCTGGTGAAATATCAAAGCAAATAGGTGAACAAAATAATCTCGTGAGCCTAAATTTATCAAGCAACCACCTCGTTAGTCCCATCCGAATTTGTATCTTTCGGGAAACAACTTCTCTGGACACATCCCTCGTGAATTAGGGAATTTGACTAAGCTCACTACCTTGAAGCTTGCTCATAATCAATTTTCTGGATACATTCCTCAAGAATTTGGTAGCTTAATGAATCTCGAGAATTTGGATCTCGTTGATAACAATCTCTCTGGTGCCTTGCCACGGGATTTGTGTTCGGGAGGATTGCTCAAGAACTTCACTGCTTTTGACAACAACCTGAACGGACCCCTGCCATCAAGTTTCATAAATTGCAGAAGCCTAGTCAGAGTTCGTCTTGAAAGAAATCAACTAGAAGGAGTTATCTCTGAGTTAGGAGTTTATCCAAATCTTGTGTATATGGATATGAGCTCAAATAAATTATTCGGCCAATTATCTCATCACTGGAGGGAATGTGATAATCTTACCATGCTACGCATCTCAAACAACAACCTAACGGGAAAAATACCCACCAGCATGGGGCAGCTGTCTCAACTAGCAGCGGCGGTGGGCATGGCGAGTGAGAAAAGGAGCCAATTGAGGCCGTGGCGTGGGCATGGCGGGTGAGGAGAGGAGCCGATTGAGGGGAAGACGAGGAGGAATCGAGAGGGGACAGGAGGAATCACGAGGCTTCCATCCGGCTCGACCGCTCAAGAGCACGCTGGCGCTGCTGTCTACAATCAGACGGCCAGGAAACGGAGCCAGCGCCGACGTCGCGATCGAACGGCGTGTCGCAATCGGACGGCCAAGAAATGCGCGTGACGTGGCCGCGCTCGGCGAGCGGCGATTCTAGGCGCTGTAATTATATTTTTCTTAGTATATTTTTAGTAAACAAGTTAGACTAAATCTAGCCGGTACTCTCGCTAGTTGGGCTAAAATAGAAGAAAATGCAGGGCTGTAGCTCCAACTGGGCCGATACGTGGGCTTTTGGGCACCGAGATAACTGTTCTTACATGCACACGCACACAACCAGTATTTCAGCCCATGCATAGCTTTTTGTGAATTTTTAGCCTTCTGCCTTCAGATAAATCTTCACTTTAGAGCCAACAAAACTGGCTCAGATCAGAAACACGAGCAAACCTTAAACCGAGGTCAATGACTCATCACAGTGAACGAGCTAACTCGAGTTCCACTAACCAGAGCACCAGTATTGTTCAGGATCGTGTCCGGTCATAGTTGGCATTTTGACAGAAATCGTACTACAGTAGTACGAGACTATGAGAGTGAAATGACTGTTTGTCTGTTGCAGTTTAAGACTCTTAAGTCCATCAACCGCCTTTGTTAATTGCGACCAACTTGACCCGGCGACGTCTACTGATTGTACAGATACTATAGTTTCGAGCAGTTCGGCAAGGCTTACACAGATATATAGACCTGTCAGCTTTCACCCAGTGTATTGGATTACAACTTCCCGGCGGTAATTTGCACGCTAATGTTCTTTCAAGAAGTAATTTACTCAACAATTATTGTCCATAAAAAAAAATTACTCGCCAGTTAATGATTAAGCAGTTGACTAGAGGAGATCAGCATCGACGACCTCCACCAAACCTCAAGACTAGCAGTTCAGTTCAACTTAGTCAAAGCAAGAAACTAGCATATAAAAGGTCTAAATCACTCCAAAGCTATGACCTTGAACTCTCTAACAGGAACGGCAACAATCACCTCCTCTTGCAAAATGGAGCCCTTGCCACCGCCAAAACTCATACTAGCAATTGCCGCCATACTACTAGCCTCACTCCTCTCCGCCGTTGCGGTTGCCACGCCGTCGCTCGAAGAGCAGGCAGCGGCGCTCCTCGCCTGGAAAGCCACCCTGCAAAACCAGCACGTCCTGCGATCCTGGACCAACGAGACAAGGCCGTGCCACTGGCGCCGCGTGACGTGCGGCGCCACACACGCAAGCCACTCGGTGATCACGGCCATCTCTCTGCCGGGAACGCGGCTGGGAGGCACGCTAGAGGGGATCAACTTCTCGGCGTTGGTGGCCCTGACGAGCCTCGACCTCTCGCGCGGCGGCATTGCCGGGACGATTCCTCCGAGCATCGCCTCCCTGAGAGCGCTCCGGTCGCTGAACCTGCAAGGAAATCAGATAAGAGGCTCCATCCCACCCGCTTTAACCAACTTGACAAAGCTGTGCATGTTGTTGATCAATGACAACGAACTATCTGGTGGTATACCAAAGGAGATAGGCCAAGTGCAGAGCCTTCTGAGCCTGAACTTATCGAACAATCTATTGGCAGGCCCTGTCCCTAGTGAAATAGGGTTCCTGAAGCACTTGGTTAGATTAGATTTGTCCTACAATAACCTTACTGGTCCTGTCTCCTTCAGTCCCGCCAATTTGTCCGTGCAAAACAAGCTAGGCACTCACAATGATCAGACTAGTGAGACTAACAAGGCCTTCTGCTGCAAGGTTAATGTTACTTTGGAAAGCCTCAAGGTGTTAGCACTATCCCACAATTACTTCACAGGTTATGTTTTTCAACAAGTCGTTTGTTTACTGAAACTTGAACACCTAGATCTCAGCCAAAACGAGTTCTTAGGTTCCATTCCAAGCAGTATAAGTGGCTTGAACAAACTCACATCCATGGACCTCTCCAATAATCAGCTTTCTGGATCAATTCCATTTGAAATTGGAAAATTGGTCAAGTTAAAAGAGCTCGACCTAAGTTGGAACCATCTTACCAGCTCTCTTCCAAAGAGTGTAGGGAACTTAACCCAGATAATTACCCTATATCTTTCAAAGAACCAATTCTCTGGATCGATTCCTCAAGAAATAAAAAATTTAGTGAACATAGAAGACATGCAGCTGGCCAATAACAACTTCACAGGCATCATTCCGAATAGCTTGGGGAACTTAACAAAACTCACCACCTTATTTCTTTACCGTAATCAACTTTCTGGACACCTTCCACAAGAACTACGAAATTTAAAGAATTTACGAAACTTGGAACTTAGTAATAACAAGCTTTCAGGATCCATTCTAAGCAACGTGAAGAATTTAACCAAACTCACTAGATTGTATCTTTTCAATAACCAACTTTCCGGATGCATTCCTCAACAAATTGGGAACTTAGTGAACTTGCAGTATTTGGAACTCGATAATAACAGACTAACAGGTTCCATTCCAAGCAGCTTAGGGAATTTGACTAGACTCACAACATTGTATCTTTCCAGTAATCAACTTTCTGGATGTATTCCTCAAGAAATTGGGAACTTGGTGAATTTAGAATACTTGGAACTCAACGATAATGAACTAACAGATTCCATCCCAGGCAGCATTAAATCCTTGGAAAGGCTAAATAACCTGTTTTTAGCAAATAATCAACTTCACGGATCAATTCCTGTAGGAATTAGAAATCTCATCAATCTTGATTTAGCCAACAACAATCTCTCCGGTACCTTACCACCAGATGTTTGTGCTGGAGGACGGCTACAGAATCTCACCGCTGAAAACAACAATTTGTATGGACCGTTGCCAACAACAAGCTTGCTAAATTGCACAAGCTTAGTCAGAGTTCGTCTTGAACAAAATCAATTAAAAGGAGATATCTCTATGTTCGGAGTTTACCCAAACCTTGCCTATATCGACATGAGCTCAAATAAACTATTTGGTCAATTATCTCATCGTTGGGGTGAGTGCTACAATCTTACCAAGCTATGCATCTCAAACAACAATATTGCTGGAGCAATACCGCCAAGCATAGGGCAATTGTCTCGGTTGAGGATAATTGATGTTTCATCAAATAAACTTGATGGACAGATTCCGAGAGAAGTTGGCAATCTGCGAGCATTGTTCAATTTGAACCTCGCTAACAACTTGCTCCAAGGAAGCATACCCGAAGACATCAGATCGCTATACAACTTGGAGTATTTGGATTTATCATCAAACAACTTAAGTGGGTCAATACAAGGATCGATTGAGTATTGTTTCAAGATTCGCTTTCTAAAGTTGAGCCATAATCACTTCAATGGCAGCATTCCTACTGAACTAGGGATGTTAATAAGTATGCAACAACTGTTGGATTTAAGTGACAATTCATTTGTTGGTACCATACCAAGTCAGCTGAGTGGTTTGAACATGCTAGAATCTCTTAATATTTCACGCAATGCTTTGAATGGCTCCATTCCACCATCATTTCAGAGTATGACCAGCCTGTCATCCATAGATGTATCATATAATGAATTGGAAGGACCAATTCCACAAAATAGGTTCTTCAAAGAAGCTCCTACTGAGTGGTTTGCACATAATAAACAGTTGTGTGGTACAGTACAAGGTTTGCCTCCTTGTGGTCTTACTCAAAGTGGTTCACAAAGAAAACAATTCAAAACTATTTTACTAGCCACATTACCTGTTACTGTATGTTTTATTCTTATCGTGGCACTAGTATCATGCCAATTGAGAAGAAAGAAATGCAAGCCACATAATGCAAATGAAGTGCAACAGACAAAAGTATTCACTATTTGGAACTTTGATGGAGGAGATGTGTACAAGCAGATTGTTGAAGCAACACAGAATTTTAGTGACGAACATTGCATTGGAGTTGGAGGGCATGGATCTGTCTATAAAGCTGTACTACCAACAGGTGAAATTTTTGCAGTGAAGAAGATTCATATGACAGAAGATGAGACTTCAATAAAAGAGGATCTTTTCAATTGTGAATTAAAGGCTCAGATGGAAATTCGACATCGAAACATTGTGAAGCTTTTTGGATATTGTTCTGCTGTTCAAGATAAGTTTCTCATCTATCAATATATGGAGAGAGGAAGCTTAGCAACCACTCTCAATGCCAACGAAAGAGCAATTGAGTTGGATTGGAAGAAGAGGATAAATATTGTTATGGATGTATCTCATGCTTTGTCTTACATGCATCATGATTGTCCAACACGAATTGTCCACCGGGATATAACGAGCAGCAACATTCTGATTGATCTGGAATTCAGAGCTTGCATCTCTGATTTTGGTATAGCTAAAATGCTAAATGTGGATGCATCAAACTGCACAAGTCTAGCTGGGACGAAAGGATATCTTGCCCCAGGTAAAATCACATGTGCATTCAACTTGTTACTGCTGTTAGTATTACATAATCTATTGCTAACCTATTCTATTGCTATGTTGACTTATGGTTAAGCTGAAGCATTACACTATATCCCAAAATGTTTAAGAAAATTGGACTACACAAAAATGTTAAAAATTCAAGTTCTTGATTGGTGATGTTCTTTTACTCTTGATACCCAAATCTGATCAGAACATGCTCCGATGGAAATACATGCCTGGTACTTGTTTTGGGAAATTTATTGCTCTCTTAAGAAATAAGACCTAATGGTTTGATTGCATCTGCAAGTATGCCATAAAGTTCCATGTTTATTTAATTATGCTGATTAAAACAAATATACTGCACTTCCATGTTGCCCACTAAGTCTATCTTCATGCAAATGTTGATAAGCATACATATTTAGATGTGGGTTCTTGAACTGAACTCTTGAACCTTGACATCACAGAGCTTGCATACACAACAAGAGTGACCGAGAAATGTGATGTCTATAGCTTTGGGGTGTTGATTCTTGAGGTATTTATGGGATCTCATCCAGGCGATTTTCTTTCATCCTCCTCACCCATGATGAAGACAAGTATACTAATCAAGGATATGTTGGACGCTCGGCTCCCACTTCCGGAAGCTGGAATTGAAAGTGAAATATCTAAAATAATCATCGTTGCTCTTAAATGCTTAGAAATGAATCCATTGTGTCGTCCAACAATGTTATCAGTGAGTCAAGAGTTTTCTAAGGTTAAAGGACTCACCAATCTTGATATCTGCATGGCGAAATAGTCATTCCTTCCCAGTGCCCCTGAACGTACCCAGAACATAACTGTTTCTTCAGTTGCACTTTCAGATCGAAGACTGTATTTTATCATTGTCAGAAAGGTTCTCTTCACTTTACCTTGTACTATATATACAAATTGTATAAGGCACTGTTATGCTTCATTTGATCATAAGGCATTGCAATTTAACACTCTGAGGCAATGCTGTATTAATTAATCTGGTCATACTTATAGCCCTTAAAGATGGAGAAAACAATTACCGACTTGGTATTTAATTTTAGATGTTTCTCCATGCACGTCTGAAGTGACTTATTGGTACTTCTGGCACCAGAGATGCTATTGCCTATTGGCACCAAAAAGATATTCATAGAGGTAAATTAATGACAAACCATTTCATCCGCGATTAATGAACATTGGTGCATAACAAGTTTGGCTCACTTTTTTCTACAAAACTTCTGGTGAACTGCACAATTAATGTGATGTGACCAAACAGAACGATACAAATCTTTAAAACACTAAGCAGAATAAGCTAGAGAGGCATACAAGGTATAAAGAAGCAGTAGAATTATATTAGCATACAACAATTCCAGGAGCAGCTGTCAAAAGATAGATTATACACCAAACAGTTTCTCCTGGAAATTTGTAGTTGCGAAGGGATACCTCATTGTTGAAAGCAAGTTACGAAATCCAACTATACACCAAACAGTTTCTCCTGAAAATTTGTAGATGCAAAGGGATACTTCATTGCCGAAAGCAAGTTGCGAAATCCAGCACAGCTTCTCCCACCAGCTCTTCCAATACTCCTCCTTCAATCTGTTCTGTGATATCAACCACTTGCGACCTCATCTCATCCAGCCTCTTTGTAGCGTCCCTTTTTCCCCTTCCTCGGTTCTTCCCCCGCCGGACTCCCCCCCCCTTCTCGCGCATGCTCTGCCCCGCCACCCGCGCCGCACGCACGCCGCCCTCGCCCGACCCGTGCCCGCCGCTCCCGCACGGCCGTCGCCCCCGCCCCGGTTTCCCCGCCTCCGCGCCCGGGTCTTGCCGCCGCCCGTGCCCGCCGCCCCCTGTGCCGCCCGCATGCCCCCTTTGCCGCACACGCCCGCCCGGACCCCCCTCTTCCCCGAGCCTCCCCGCTCCCCCCTCGGCCTTTAAAGCCAACCCGGTGCCCTCTTCTTCCTCTCCTCCTCCCCCCCCCCCTTTTCGTCTCCAAGCAAAGAAGAAGAGAGCAAGAAGAAGAAAGGGAGAAGAAGAAGCCGAAGGGCTTACCTCCGTCGCCGCCGCCGTCCGGTGAGCCTCACCGCCGCGCCCCGAGCCTCCCTCTCCCCTCCGTCGCCGTCGTCGCCGCTGCTCCCCCGAGTCCCCTCTCCTTCCTCCCCGCGCCGCCGCCGCCGCCGCCGCCGTTCCCCTCCTCTTCTGCGCCCCCCGAGCCCCCCTTTTGAGGCCGCCGCCCGTGGACCACGCACCCCGCACCCCCGAAGAAGCCTTTGATTTTGATATGATCTTCGCTCCCGAAACTCCAAGACTTTGTTGCACAGCACTGGATCAAGAGGGCGAATAGGTAGGTGCCACCCAGTAAAAACCATACTCGATTGTGCATTGTCTAATCCAGCAGATGACATTATGTTTTGCACAAGGACGTGGCATTCTGATTCAGAAGAGGTGGGAGAGAGAGGGAGGGAGAGGGAGCCGGGTTGGGCTGGCGGGTGGGCTGGGAAAAAGGGGAGAATGGGCTAGGAAAAAGGAAGATTAGACCCAAAAGAGAGAAGGGATTTTTAATTGATTTGCAAATTTCAGGAAATGAAACAAATCAATTAGGCTTTTAGAAAATAGCAACTAGGGTTCAACAATTCTATAAACTTCACATAAAAGCTGTTGTTGTAGGAAAACTCAGCAAGTGGCAGGCACTTCTCCCAATTCTTCCCATAGGAAAGAACACAAGCACGGAGCATATCTTCCAACACTTGGTTGACTCTCTCCGTCTGACCATCAGTTTGAGGATGAAAGGCTGTGCTGAAAGTAAGGCGGGTGCCCATAGCCTCCTGCAGACTATGCCAAAACCGCGAGGTAAAGAGCGCACCACGATCAGAAACAATCGTCTTCGGTACACCATGAAGAC
The DNA here is from genome assembly GCA_036346255.1 of Ampelocalamus luodianensis. Classification (NCBI taxonomy): domain Eukaryota; kingdom Viridiplantae; phylum Streptophyta; class Magnoliopsida; order Poales; family Poaceae; genus Ampelocalamus; species Ampelocalamus luodianensis. The sequence goes on along the minus strand of CM070634.1, from coordinate 24,485,133 downwards.
TCACGATCCTCGAAACATATAGTTCGGCCAAAGGTCCCACACGAAGCTGAGTCTTGACCGGAAGAAAATGTGCTACTTTAGTCAACCTATCAATCACGACCCAAATGGCATCATTCCCTTTGGACGAGCGGGGCAGGCCGGTGATGAAATCCATGCCAACTAATCCCACTTCCACTCGCACCGCAAAGGTCAAGAAGACTCACTGACGCTGATGTTCAGCCTTGACACGACAGCACACGTCGCACTCGGCAACGAACTTGGCAATCTCGCGCTTCATGCGAGTCCACCAAAATCTCTGACGAAGGTTCTGATACATCTTGGTAGCCCCGGGATGAATGGACAAGGGGGAGTCATGGGCTTCGCAGAGAATCAAATCCCGCAATTCTATGACCACACAACACCATGCTCGTCCTCTGAAAAACACTTGGCTATCCCATCCTTGATGTTCTGTTAGATCTGACTGACACCAATATCTGTTTGCTGAGCAGCCTTGATTTGATCCACCAAGGTTGGTTGCACAACCAAGGTAGCAAGAGAACCGTGCTCAATTAAACCCAAATTGAGCCGCTGAAATTCCTCATGAAGGGCAGACTATTGCTCTTGGAATATCAAAGTATTGCAATACACCTTTCGACTAAGTGCATCAGCAACAACATTAGCCTTGCCCGGGTGATACTGAATACCCATATCATAATCTTTGATCAGTTCTAACCATCTCCTTTGCCTGAGGTTCAGATCTAGCTGGGTGAACAAATATTTCAAGCTCTTGTGATCAGAATACACCTCACAACGGTTACCAATCAGGTAATGCCGCCAAATCTTGAGTGCATGAACCACTGCAGCTAACTCCAAATCATGGGTAGGATAGTTGAGTTCATGAGGCCTCAACTGCCTTGATGCATAGGCCACTACCTTGCCTTCTTGCATAAGAACACAACCGAGTCCCTGACGAGAGGCATCGCAAAAGATATCAAAACTCTTGTGAACATCGGGAAGCACAAGCACTGGGGCTGAAGTCAAGTGCTTCTTGAGTTCCTGAAAACTCTCATCACAAGTAGAAGACCACAGAAACTTCTTGTCTTTCTTGAGCAACTCAGTCATCGGCTTCGCGATCTTGGAGAAGTTTTCGATAAAGCGGCGGTAGTAGCCCGTTAAACCAAGAAAACTCCGCACATCGGTGACTGACTTGGGCTGACCCCAAGATAGAACATCGCTGACCTTGCTAGGGTCCACAACTACACCCCCTGCTGAAAGAACATGGCCCAAGAATACCACTTCCTTCAACCAGAACTCACACTTGCTGAACTTGGCATACAGCTGGTGCTCACGCAGCTTTCCCAATACCATCTGCAGATGCTCAGCATGCTCCTCTTCACTCTTGGAGTAGATAAGAATGTCATCAATGAAAACCACAACGAACTTATCCAAATACTCCATGAATACCGAGTTCATAAGATTCATGAATAAAGCGGGAGCATTAGTTAAGCCAAATGACATGACGGTGTACTCGTAGAGGCCATAACGAGTAGTGAAGGCCGTTTTGGAATATCTTCAGCCCTGATTCGGACTTGATGATACCCCAATCTCAAGTCAATCTTGGAGAACACATGGGCTCCGGTCAACTGGTCAAAGAGATCATCAATACGAGGCAAATGATACTTGTTTTTCACCGTCACTTCATTAAGTGGACGGTAATCAACACACATACGCAGAGTCTTGTCCTTCTTCTTCACAAAAATAACTAGACAACCCCAAGGAGATGAGCTAGGACGGATAAAGCCCTTTGCTTGTAGCTCACCTAATTGTTTCTTCAGCTTCTCCAACTCATTAGGAGGCATTCGGTACGGCGCCTTTGAAATTGGAGCGGTACCGGGTAGCAACTCAATAACAAATTCCAAGTCTCGAACTGGAGGCATCCCCGGCAAATCTTCATGAAAGACATCCACAAAGTCACAAACTGTGGGCACCTCCTGAATCTCCAAGGCTGGCTTAGCTTCAAGGGCACAAAGAAGTGGCCCTCGCAGCTGCGTTGAAATCCCAACCTACTCTCCTGAGGGACTAGTGAGGTAGACTATCTTCCTGGCACAATCGATTTTCCCCAAGTGTTGGGTCAACCAATCTATGCCAAGAATCACATCCAGGCGCGCCGAGTCAAGTAGGATGAGGTTCGCCAAGAATCCCACTCCTTCAATATCAATGGGAACGTCCCGGCATTCCTAGTCAGCTCTCATTTCCGCACCCGGAGAGCAAATAAGCAAAGGAATCTCCAAAGGAACAAAGTGAAGGTCACAGGCAGCAGCAAAAGATCTCAAAATAAAAGAATGCGATGCTCCTGAATCAAATAATACTGCAGCAAGATAATAATTGACAAGAAGCGTACCCAACACAACGTCAGGCGCCTCCTCAGCCTCCTCAGCCGAGATGTGGTTGACTCGATCACTCCCGACACCCTGAGTCTTCTGGACCACCTTCTGGTCCGGTGGGTGACCATTCCTTGCTCGCCCTCCATTAGGACGAGGCCGCTCCGATCCTCTCGAGGGCAATCGTTGGCGTAGTGACCCTTCTTGTTGCAAGCGGCGTGTAACCTCGGCAATGGATTGCGAGGCCACCGTTGCCGGGTCGCAGTGCACGTGGATCAAACACGCCCCACGGGGACGAGTAATCGCGCCGACGGCCTCGGCGGTGGTGAAGCCAAAGAACGGACCTCGTGCAGCCCAACACGGACGGAGAGATCGCTCGAGCGGTCGTGGGCCTCCCACTTGCGATGCGGGACTCACCCAGCGCTTTCGCTTGTGCTCGCGACGATGGCCTTGTCCACCAAGGCCTGGAAGTCAGCAAAGTCCACAATAGAGAGCTTGTCCTGCAGCTCCTCAGACAAGCCCTCCATGAACTTCTCCTGTTTGGCCTCATCAGTGGCCACCTCACCCGGAGCATAACGAGCCAAGTGATTAAACTCGTAAAGGTACTCCGACACAGACTTGCGCCCCTGTTTGAGCGCGAGAAACTCTTTCTTCTTGAGCTTCATCAGGCCATCGGGGATGTGGGCCCGACGGAAGGCAGACCCAAACTCCTCCCACGAGACCACATGGCCCGCGGACTGCATGGCGAGAAAGTTCTCCCACCAAGAGAGTGCTGCACCCTCAAGCTGATGGGATGCAAAGAGTGCCCGCTCCTGCTCCTAGCACTGAGCGATGTTGAGTTTTCGCTCAACTAGACGCAGCCAATCATCCGCGTCCGGAGGGTCCTCAGATCGGGAGAAAGTAGGTGGCTGAGTACGGAGAAACTCCGAAAGCCCACCACGAGGCTGGTGGCCACCACCTCCAGATCCCGAAGCACCAGAGGGAGTGGAGGTGTTCCTCGCGATGACCTCCAGAATCCGAGTCTGATCCATGCGGTTCCGCTCGACCTGAGGAAGAACCTCAGCCATGGTCGGAGGAGGGGGAAGCTCCTCATCGGAACCACCCACCGATCTGTTATGGGTGGTTCTTGCCATCCTGTTCCACAAAGATAAGTCAGCAATAACTCCGGAACAGGAGACAAAGAAAGACAATTAAATATTCTACAAAATAAACTCCACCGTTTAAGACTCAGCATAAAATCGCAGCAATAACCCAAAAATAAAACTCCAACTTCTCAATATGACTAACTTGTATGGAAGAACGAGCAATCAGTTTTTAGGAAGACAATTTTCAGCACGTTACTCTTGATTCGAAACAGCTAGGAAACAAGGTGAAAGCTACTAAAAGAAAGGTTAGACACTTAACTAACTCATATCACTTCTTACCCTTTTATTCCCACAAGTTTTAGTTAAATTGACCTCTCATTTTCAGCACCCTATACTCATTAGAAACTAGCTGTCCAGAAATTCTTGCTTGCTGTTCAGATTTTCTCTTCACTCTGTTGGCCGAAACCCTTACTTCCAGTAGCTCCTAATCTTCTCCAAAAGGTAGCCAACACTTCAATTTAAAGCTCTCATGGTTTTCCCAAAACCACATTAACCGATTAAATAGCTATTTTTGGAAAGAAGATGAGAGGGAAACCAACTTTTCAAATCCAACCAAGGATAAGGTGAAATGAGCAAAGCTAAGATAGATAAGAAGTAAAATCCGAGAACTTACTTAAGACTTTCATGAAACATTTGATATTTAGAAAGTAAGTTTTCAAAATATACTAGGGACGACCAAGCTAGGGGTTTCTACGGTCAGTATGGCTCTGATACCAACTTTGTGAGACCCCGGTTTATTTAGCTTGTAATACTTAGCCTTCCCTTGGCTCTAGTATCACAAACAAAATACACCTTGTCTCGATGGACATGTGCTTCCCAGAAAATGCAGCACACGTACACCATACAAAAGCATACATCAATTCCATACAACATAATATAACAAGTCTACCAAAAGACATGCATAATATAAGTTATTACAAAACAGCCGACCGGCCAAATGACATAAGTATCAAGTAACAGCGGAAGCAAAAGATGCCATAAGATGGCTTAAACCAAAAGACGACCGGTTAGCCACATAACACCACAGGGCAACCGACCGGGCCGCCAAGCTAATCGCCCCACACACCGCCACAAAGACAACTCACAAAAGTGAGGCCTTCTGCTCACCTTCTTCCTCTGCACACAATAAGCAATGCAGGTGAGTACAAAATGTATTCGCAAGACTTACGAGTAACAAGCCTATACATAGCTACATGAAAGCTGTATCAAAGGATGTTGGTTATACGGTTGTTTGGACGCATAAAGCAAGTTTCATTTGCAATAAGGTAATAGATTGAAAGCAATTTAACAAATCAGTTTTTAAGCATTGAAATAGCAGCGAGTAACAATAATTACCAAGTAACCACCTAGAAGTGACTAACCCAATAGCCACCACACATAACATGAATCCCTGATTCATACCACCCATCAAGTTTTAATTAAAAATGTTGTAGTCTAACTCTTGAAAAACCTCCCCAAGTGTGTCCATAACCTAGGACGATGCTATTTGAATAGTTTTAAACCCTGCAGGGGTGTACCAATGTACCCACACTTCATACCGCCTTTAAGCCACAAAATTAGCACACTTCCAAAGGTATGCCGGCACGGCTAAGTCCTACGAGACATTTCCAATATTGTGAATCAACTACAGTCGCTCGATGGATAGAAACCCATACGCTTACATTGTAAAGCCGAAAGACAACTACCCCTCTGGTAAAGCTTTTGGACAACTACAATGCTCCCACACACAACCACCTCATTTTACCACAACGCAACACACACACGCCCTCCTGCGACTCGTAGCCAACACACGCCAAAGTACTAAGTCAAGAGAGGTCACATACCCTCTAGTGTGATTAGCACACAAGAATACTTGGTTTAGTGTAACAAGATGTTCGGTCCTTGTTGACTCGGGCACCATTCCAATCACACCCAAAAGATCACACCATCTCACCATTGTGCCCAAGTCCAAATTGTTTTTATTTTCAGTTTTAGTTTTGCAATTTAGACTTAGCACAAGGCTGAAATATATAGACCATAATAAGTTTGTGTGATCAAGGTTATCGACAAGTCGATAACCGCCCATTTCTACCGATAGCTAAGCATGTCTAAGCACAAACTCGTAAACTACTAAGTGACACGGATTCATCCAACGAACCCAAAATCACAAAGAAGACAAACCTAGGCTCAGTGAGTAGAGGATTAACATTTGCCTACGATAATGCATCATCGGGTTAACTATCGACAATAGTTAAAACAACATAGCAATGCATACATAGAATTTGCAAACAATATATTAGAATTTGAAAATAGTAGGAACAACATAATCAAATGATGCTACATCTGCTTGCCTTGCTGGAGTGCAGGATCTGATGGCTGTGGCTCAGATTCAATATCAAGATTATCTTCGGAACCTAACGCAAAAGGCGATAAAACCAATAAGAACGAAGAACACCAAATAAACTTCAACAGCAAAAGACATTCAAATCTAATGAAATTTATACAACAGCTAGGGAATGATTTTAGACAATTTCAGGAACAAAAATCAAGCAGTTTGGATTTAGCATGCAAAAGATAAAGCCAAAATATACTTTCTCAGCCTTTAAAATCAACCTAATTAATTACTGATACTATTCATGGCAAAAATTTCTATAATGATCTAAGGTCTGAAATTTTTATAGCAGGTAGATTATGACATCCTAATGACAGCAAAGTTGAGTTTACTAAATTTGGAGTTACAATGATTTACTTATGATTTTTCTAAGTTGTAAATCTAATACAAGTCACTTTACAGAAGTATAGCCATGTTCAAAACCTATGCCATATTAAAGTACACTAACAGAGGAATTTATCAAAATTAATTTTGCACAAATTGGAATTATACAGAAAAAGATATGTATTTTACAAATTTCAATCCTATTTCTGGGATATTCAAAATTGGCAGAAATCAAGTTATTTATATTTCTAAGACTTTCTGTTACCGAAACTTATCTAACAGCATTTTTAAATTAAATTTCAGTTGAATATGAACTTATCCCAACTGGAATCAACTAAAAAGGAATTATAACAATTTAGTTAGGCATTTTCTAAGCTTTCCTAGAATTGCAAGAACATTAAATAATGGCAGAAATGAATTAATACAGTTTATAACATTTTCTGCTGCAAAAACAAGTCTAAATGTATTTTTAAATTAAACTATAGTGAAACATGAATTTAATGCAGTTGGAAACATCTAAAAAGGATTTAAAATGAATGAGTTATGAGTTTCTAAAGTCTTAATGCAATTTTTAGTTGATCAGAAAATGTTTACTGAAATATAACCAATCTTAACAGAAATAAATGACGTGGACGCTCGTGGGCCGTTGATGCGAAATCCAACGAGCCACACGCACGGAGAACAGCGCACGTGCGCGATTCCCAAAAGGAGCCCACCGTTGGATCAAGATCCAACGGCTCACGAGGAGGGATACATTCGGACGGTGCGGTTGCCTCGGCCATCCACAGCCGCAGATCTAAAGATGGACGGCACGGAGCGCATCTCCCTTCGGAGAGTCCGATTGCACTCACGATCTCAGCCGCAGATCGTGAGATGGACGATCCAGAATGATAAGGGAACCGGACGGTCCGAATGTTCTCTAGATCTGGGCCGTTGATCACGAGATCGACGGTCCACAATCAACAAAGCGCCACACACGGGGCTTAAGTGCGCGAGGAGGATTTTAATGAGTGGGCCCACATGTCAGTGAAACATGAGGCAAAATCGGACATATTAATGTTAAGACAGTGATTAATGACAATCATAAACATTAATGATGTCCTAAAGGTGTTGATTTAAGCCGATGGGGTTTTTAAAGAGGCTGGGCCCACTGGTCAGTGCCACAATAGGCCCGATTAAGACATAATTAATACTTCCCAAAGATGGATAATGATTAGGCATTAATTATGTCCTAATGACTAACGAAAAACAGGTGATTACGACCGACAACACCCAAGTGGATTCCACGGCTCATCGCCGGCGACTCCGGCCGCGGCGGCGTCTACCAAGTACCAAAACGGACTCGCAATAGCGTTGCGGACCTAATGGTGGTGACCTCACCGGCGGTGGTGGCCTAGAACGCCAGCGAGTCGGAAAACAAAGATGGAGGCTTTTACTGCTAAACGTAAAAATAGTAAAATGCTCCGTTGCAGTCCAAGGAAGCGAGTGCCAAGGCCTCTAGGGACTAATAAGAAGCTACCTTAGTCAAGAAGAGCTTCTAACGATGGCCGAAGCAGCTTTGACAGAGAAGGAGCTCACCGGAGTTGAAGAAGATGATATGAAAATGATCACCTGAGTAAAATGAACACCACTGGGTGGTCATAATAGCTTCAACAAAGCTCAAAGAAGGTTCATGAGTAAATAATTGCAAAAAGAACCACTTACCGGAGCTGAGGAAGAAAGGGGGTGGTTTCGGCCGAATTTGAACAAACCCCAAATTTGTCAAATCCTGAAAGTGAAACCCAAAATTAAGTGAGGGGAAATGATTAGGACATTAAGGAGTAGGAAAGAGTACAAGAATATTTGAAGAAGAACCACTGGAGCTTCATGATTCTCAATAGAGCTCCACGGGTCAACAATGGTGATTTGGTGTTTTTGGTGAATTAAGCTCCAAAAATGAAGAAGGAGCTTAGGATGGTGTAAAGGAACACCAGGAAAGGTGTTGGGGAGCTTATATAGCTAGAGGGCGTTAGTGTTTGGCAAAAAGGAGCTTTTCGGATGACAAAAGCTCATGGCTCAAGATGTGGCCGAAAAGAAGAATTGATAGGGGTAGATGGTGGAGTAGGGTAATGGCATGGCTGAAAACACCCCACAATCCCACAATGTCGGCTAGGAGTGGCTGTCGGGGGGCACGATTTGACTCAAACCATGCCTCTCACTGACTCTTTCACTGTTCGCGCACGGCGCGAGGTTGAAGACGACCAGAAAAGCCTTGGGCGATTTCGATCCCTTGGATTTTGATCGGGCGGCTGATATCACGCCACGCTTCTGAGGTTTAAACACAACAGGGGATATTGTGAGCATTGGATTTTAATCCAATGGCTCAGATCAAACAAAACAACTAGAAGTCCGAATGTCTCCTGCGACGAGGACGGTCCGATTTTGATCCAACGGCTGAGATTGAAAGGGCGCTTTTAAAAGAGGCCCGGTGCAGTTAGTTGACTGAACCGAGTCAAGTGGCTCGAGCCCGAGTCTGACCCGAACCCAACGCACAGTGAAATTAGGTTTTGAGTTTTAAATTGAGCTGGGACTTTGGGGATTTATTTGAGATGGCAAAACGACTCCAAAAATTATAAAATTTTTACTGGAGCTTGCTAACTTAGAGATTAACCTTGTGTAAAATTTTCAGAGGTTTTTATGCTGCGCATTATTCTCCAAAAATTATCCAAGACCCTGGTTTAAGGTTTGACTGAAAGTTAAACATGTTTGACTACCCTCTAAAAATATTCAAACAATTTCTAAAAATTGTGAAATTTTTCAGAGAGGTCGCATACCATCCTAGGAACTTAAGAAAAATATTCCCAAAGGATGATCACAAGATTTGAGATGAATATTTTTGGAAGACAAGGTTTTGGATCAAAAGACTTGTGACTTTGCATTTCCATAATTCTTGTACAGGAATTGTTTAGAACATACAGGAAATACATGATTTAAGAAAAAGTTTTAATTTCTACTCATTTTCTTACATTTGAAACACAAGTTCAAAATTGGGATGTTACAGTCCCGACCAGGAGAACTGCTCGTAAAAGGTATGAACTGATACTTGGAACTGATTCCAAGTATATTCTTACCGTATGACGAATGAAGCACGTGCATATTCCATACCATACGACGTTTCTTATCCAGAAGCACTGACGAACAACCTCCATGCGGTTATATGTCTCATAGACATACAATCGCCGAACGATTGATTCTTTATCAACCGTCACTTGACTCCGACCAGACGCAACGCTTCACATGAGACGTCTTCTCCGGAAGTAACTGCCACCTCTTCGAGGGTTATTTAAAGATGGAATCTGGACGAATCAAGGGAGGAGAAGACAAGATAGAGTCATCAGACTAGAGCACAAGCCGTAGATTCGTGTGGTAGGTCTGAGATTGTAAGAGAACAAACAGTGTTCTCAGAGCATACCCTGTAAAACCCAGTTCATATTAATAAAAGAGCAGTCCCATTATTTCCTTAGATTTCCCATGTCGCTTTCTCCTTTTCTTTTCGTAAGATCGATGTCTTGATCGTTGACAGATACGAATACAGATTATCCGGGATAAGCTGAAGGCCGGATATCCGAATTTTGGCCCAAAAGAGAAAAAAGAGATTTTAATTGATTTTCGAATTTCAGAAAATGCAACAAATCAAATAGCATTTTTGAAAATAGCAAATAGAGTTCAAAAATTCTAGAAAAAATCACAGAAATTCCTTGAATTATTTTGAACTTAATAAAATTAATTTGAACTTAAATTTGGTTTTTATTTTTGTACATAAATTATTTTTATTTTCTAAAAAAAATTAGGAAAAAACTTTTTAAAATCCAAAAAATTGAAGAAATTATAAATTTTTTCACTTTAAATCCAATAAAATCCCAAAAAATCAATAAATGTTATTTTTGACATTAAAAACTAGAAAATTAAATAATTAACTCTATTTTATTATTTTTTCTTTAACTAAGAAAACTGTTTTAAATCTCAGAAAATCCAATAAAATAATAGCTTTATTAATTTTATTTTTTGTGACATTCTTTGAGATGTTACAGTCATTTGCGTATAGATTAACCATCTATCTTTATCGATATTAGTGTGAATTAAGTTTTATGTATGTGATGAACTAAGTGTGAATGCATGATGATTTGTGATTTTGTGAGTTATGACTTATGAACTAAATATGGTAAACTAAGTGTTATATTTATGATGAACTAGTTAATACAGCTTACTAGTGCCAATGTTATGCGTGTTTGCTAAAAATATGAACAATTCATGAATGTTTGTTTGCATCAAATAAACTAGTCATATGTTTTCGTTAATTTCTGGCATACAATTTAAGGGATTTTCATGTTCCGAAAAATATCCGTGATCGTATTTGTTCCGATTTGTATTCACTTCGTATTCGTATCCGGGGTATTCGATTCGTATCCAAATCCAGCAAAAAAATATGAAAACAAATATAGTAGAACTATTATCCATCCGTATTCAATCCATCTAACACCCTAGGGCGTGGTATCTGCCATGTAGCAGGAGGAGCCTACTTTTGTTATTGACTCCGCCAAAAGTGCTGCAAGCGCCAAAGACTCATCGACGAGCAGTGAGCCCAGTTTCCTTGGAGGACTGGAGTAGGAAACTTGGGACTTGGGGAGGAGAGAACTTGAGCCGGGCCAATCCAAAATAAAAGGATCAGGATTGGTCTCCGTACTGCCTCCTCAAAATTTATTCTGCAGGGAACCCGAACAGTACTACAGTAGCTTCATGTTACGTTCTCTCTCTAAAAAGGTTGCTTCTTCTGATTTTTTTTCTGATCATTTCAAAATTCATGACAATCTGAGGTTCTTATATGTAACAAAATATAATCTTTTGTGCTCCAGAATCTATACAATTTTCGAAGAAACGAGCCACACTCATATTGCTTTGGCAACATGTGCATAATTTTACGTATCTATCGAATGCTTGGAAACTACATGGGCATTACAGGGTCTTGGTTTTACTGCATTGCCGTGTCAGACATACTGTCCGATCCGTCAATAAAATAAGAGAAAAAACAAAAAGAAAAAAAAATAGTTTACTGCTTACAAAGAGAAAAAAAACTAGAACCAATTGTCTCAGCCAATATACGGGTGACACGAAGCTTACAAAGAGAAAAAAAAAACAAAAAGAAGAAAGCGTCCAATAGTTTACTGCTTCGGCCTTTTACTCCTTCAATGAAATATAGGCCCCGTTTGGAACGGCTTCGGCTTCCGGCTTTCGCCCGAAAAAGCCGGAAGCCATTCCAAACGGTTGGCTTTTCGTAGCCGCTTTTCCCAAAGCCGCTTCCTTATGCAACGTAAGGAAGCCGAAAGCCAGAAGCCGGCCATGAGCTGCTTCCACAGCTTTCCGCAAACTCGATTCCCAAATTACCCTCAAAGTTCGGGGCTAATTACCCGCAAAATGCCATCGCATAAAATCCCTCACCTCCGTCCTCCCGCACGCCCCCCCTCGCGCACGCCCAGTCCTCCTCCCATGCGCCCGCTCCTGCCGCGCGCGCGCCTCCTTCTTCCATGCCGGCAAGGCTCGCCGCCCTCCTCGTCCCCCTCCCTCCGCCCCGACGCGCGCCGCCTCCCTCTCCCCCGCGCGCCTCCTCCTCCTAGCGGCCTCCGTCTTCTCCCGCCACGCCGGATCTGGATGCGCCAGATTTGGCGCCCGCCTCGGTTCCTCCGGCTCGTCTCCGACCTCCTCCTCCCGCTCCTCCCGTGCCGGTCGCCATCCGCTCCGGCCCGCCAGCCGCGCCGCCTCTCCTCCTCCTCCTCCCCGCCGCTTCCCTCCTTCCTCCCGAGCCACCGCCATCTCTTCTCGCAGCCTTCCTTCTCCGGCCCGGCGAGGCCGCGCCGCCTCCTCCTCTCCTCCACCCCGACGTGCCGCCTCCCCCTACTCCTCCCGCCGCCCCCTCCTCCTCCCCTGAGCCACCGTGGTCTTCTCCTCTCCGACGGCCGACGCCAACTCCTCGCCTCGCATCCGCCTCGCCCTGCGCCACCGCCGCCGAGCTCCTCCCCACCACCGCCGCCGCCGCCGCCACCCTAACCCTAGTTTTCCTTTTTTCCTTTTCTTTATTTCTTTTATTTTTCTGTAATGATTATTATTAATTGTAATTGTAATAATTGTTAATTGCAATAATAGTTTAGTGTAATGGTTATTTATTGTAAATATTTATGTAATAATTGTCTATTTTAATAATTGTGTTGTAATAATTGTTAATTGTAATAATTATCGTTAATTGTTGTTAATCGCGGCAATTGTGCTAAATTGCGATATATTGCAATAGTCGCCGTCAAATACTACCAATTGCCCTAATTGCGGTAGTCGGCGTTAAATATCGTTAATTGCGGTAGTTATCGTCAATTGTGTCTTTAAATACTGTTAATTATCGTCAACTGTTATTAGTTTTTGTTAATAGTCGTTAATTGTCCTTAAACGATGTTAATTGCGTAAAACGGTATCAAACAAGTCATTACTGTTCTCATGGTCATTTTAGACATTTCTCATCTCGGAGTCGCAAACGGTCTACCTAAAAGCCGATACCAAACACCAAATCGAAAAGCACACCTTTCACCGCAGCCGAAAGCCCCGCAAAGATGTACCAAAGTCGCCGTAAAGACACACTGCTCCAAACAGGACCATAGCGTCCTGTTTTTAAGGTGTTGCCGTGAACTCCCAGAGAGGTACAGAACTAGAACCAATTCCTAGCCTAGCCATGGAGTCCTCGTCTTTCACAAAACTTGCCACCATACTTATGGCCACCGCCACACTTGTCTCAGCCGCTGCAGTGCTGCCATCCCTCGAAGAACAAGCCGGAGCGCTCCTTGCCTGGAAAGACACCCTCCCAGACAAACAAGTCCTCCAATCCTGGGGAAACAAGACATGGCCTTGCAACTGGCGTGGCATCAGTTGCAGCAGTACACAAGCAAAACGGCCGGTGATCGCCAGGATCTCTCTGCGGGGGTTGCGGCTGAGAGGGACACTCGAGGCCCTCAACTTCTCGGCCTTGACGGGTCTCGAGCTCCCACGCAACAGGCTTACCGGGAGAATTCCTCCAGATGTTGCGCTCCTCAAAGCGCTCAATGCTTTGGATCTGCACGGCAATCAGATAAGAGGCTCAATTCCAACTAGTATAGGAAACCTAACACGGCTAACTACTCTGTATCTTTGGGGTAACAAGTTTTCTGGATCCATCCCACAAGAAATCAGAAATTTAGCAAACTTAGAGGGTTTGAGACTTGGACAAAACAAATTTACAGGTTCTGTTCCAAGAAGCTTGGGCAATCTGACAAAACTCTCAATCTTGTATCTTTGGGGAAACAACTTTTCTGGACATATCCCTCAAGAATTAGGTCACTTGGTGAACTTAAAAAACTTGGAGCTTAACGACAACAAACTCACGGGTTCCATTCCAAACAACTTAGGGAATTTGACTAAACTCACTACCTTATACCTTTACCGGAACCAACTTTCTGGGCACATTTCTCAAGAACTAGGTTACCTAGTGAACTTTTATCTTATCTCTTGGCAACAACACACTAACAGGTTCCATCCCAAACAACTTAGGGAATCTGACAAAACTCTCAATCTTGTATCTTTGGGGAAACAACTTCTTTGGGCACATCCCTCAAGAACTAAGTTACTTGATGAACTTAGAAGACTTAGAGCTTAATGACAACAAACTGACGGGTTCCATTCCAAACAGCTTAGGGAATTTGACTAAACTCACTACCTTTTACCTTTACAGGAACCAACTTTCTGGCCTTATTCCAAGAGAACTAGGTTACTTGGTGAACTTAAAAAACTTGGAGCTTAACGACAACAAACTCACAGGTTCCCTTCCAAACAACTTAGGGAATTTGACTAAACTCACTACCTTATACCTTTAAGGAAACAACTTTCTGGCCTTATTCCAAGAGAACTAGGTTACTTGGTGAACTTAAAAAACTTGGAGCTTAACGACAACAAACTCATAGGTTCCCTTCCAAACAGCTTAGGGAATTTGACTAAACTCACTACCTTATACCTTTACAGGAACCAACTTTCTGGGCACATTTCTCAAGAACTAGGTTACCTAGTGAACTTAAAAATCTTATCTCTTGGCAACAACACACTAACAGGTTCCATCCCAAACAGCTTAGGGAATCTGACAAAACTCTCAATATTGTATCTTTGGGGAAACAACTTCTCTGGGCACATCCCTCAAGAACTAGGTTACTTGGTGAACCTAGAAGACTTAGAGCTTAACGACAACAAACTGACGAGTTCCATTCCAAACAGCTCAGGGAATTTGACTAAACTCACTACCTTATACCTTTACAGGAACCAACTTTCTGGCCTTATTCCAAGAGAACTAGGTTACTTGGTGAACTTAGAAGAGTTGAACCTTTACGACAACAAACTCATAGGTTCCCTTCCAAACAACTTAGGGAATTTGACTAAACTCACTACCATATATCTTTGGGATAACCAACTTTCTGGCCTTATTCCAAGAGAACTAGGTTACTTGGTAAACTTAGAACACTTGGAGCTTAACGACAACAAACTCAGAGGTTTCCTTCCAAACAGTTTAGGGAATTTGACTAAACTCACTACCATATATCTTTGGGATAACCAACTTTCTGGCCTTATTCCAAGAGAACTAGGTTCCTTGGTGAACTTAGAAGACTTGGAGCTTAACGACAACAAACTCACGGGTTCCATTCCAAACAGCTTAGGAAATTTGACTAAACTGACTTCCATATATCTTTCGGATAACCAACTTTCTGGTCTTATTCCAAGAGAACTAGGTTATCTGGTAAACTTAGAAAACTTGGTACTTAGCAACAACAAACTCACGGGTTCCATTCCAAATAACTTAGGAAATTTGACTAAACTCACTATCTTAAACGTTAACTATAACCAACTTTCTAGATCCATTCCTCAAGAAATTGGGAATTTGATGAATATTGTTATGTTGGAAGTCAGTAGTAACAATCTCTCTGGTGCGTTGCCATCGGGTCTTTGCGCGGGAGGCCGGCTACAGAATCTCACTGCTAATGACAACAACTTGGTTGGACCCTTGCCAACAAGCTTGCTACGTTGCACAAGCCTAGTTAGAGTTCGTCTTGAACGTAATCAGCTCTGAGATGAGAGTTCATCCGAATCTTGTCTATATTGACATGAGCTCAAATGAACTATTTGGACAATTATCTAATCGCTGGGGTGAGTGCTACAAGCTTACCATGCTACGTACCTCAAACAACAGCATTACGGGAGTCATACCACCAAGTATAGGGCAATTATCTCAGTTGGGGATACTTGATGTTTCATCAAATAAAATTCACGGACAGATTCCACTAGAAATTGGCAATCTAACAGCGAATTTTTTTTAAATAATATTATTTTAAAAGATATTTACAAAAATAAATAGACGCGCCCAAAAATTACAAAAATATGTCCCTTTCGCCAGTTCAACTAGCGACAGGAACCTATCGTCAGTTGAACTGGCGACATGGACCCTGTAGCCGGTCCAACTAGCTATCGCCAGTTGAATTGGCGACATGAAGTTGGGTAGGTTCCTGTCGCCAGTTCAACTGGCGACAGGGACCCGACTATAAAAACTCTAAAAAATCAGTGCCGAATTCATTTTTATTTCAGAAAAAAACAAGAGAGAGTTCGAGAGGGAGAGAAGAAATAGCAGCGAAGCTCTGCCGGTTCGTCACGGAGGAGAGAGATTAACAGAGCATCAGTTTCGAT
Organism: Ampelocalamus luodianensis; assembly: GCA_036346255.1. Classification (NCBI taxonomy): domain Eukaryota; kingdom Viridiplantae; phylum Streptophyta; class Magnoliopsida; order Poales; family Poaceae; genus Ampelocalamus; species Ampelocalamus luodianensis. The sequence continues at coordinate 24,469,159 of CM070634.1, read as the reverse complement.
CGATCATCTTGTAGGTAAATTTTTCTGAAACTGTGTACGTTACGTCCAAACCTTGTAGGTTAGCAAACAAAAATAACGACATAGAATTGAGTAGGTTAGATAAATGTAGTCGAACTGTATAGTATATATTTTGAGTTGTGTAGCGACATAGAATAGCGACATAGAATTGAGTATGGTACATAAATGTAGTCGAACTGTGTAGTACATATTTTGAGTTGTGTAGCGACATATAATTGAGTATGGTACATAAATATAGTCGAACTGTGTAGTACATATTTTGAGTTGTGTAGCGACATAGAATTGCGACAATAGCGACATAGAATTGAGTATGGTACATAAATGTAGTCGAACTGTGTAGTACATATTTTGAGTTGTGTAGCGACATAGAATAGCGACAATAGCGACATAGAATTGAGTATGGTACATAAATGTAGTCGAACTGTGTAGTACATATTTTGAGTTGTGTAGCGATATAGAATTGCAACAATAGCGACATAGAGTTGAGTATGGCGCTGGTTGACCGCTATAGTAATATAATTAATGCAGGAATTCTCTTTTAAACTAGGAGAATTGCATGACATATTTTTAAATTGTGAGAAAAACACGGAGTAGCTGATTAGGTCGAAAGAGCAATGAGAATATTTGTGCGTGGTTATTATTTTGTTAGTGCGCTGCTATTATTGTGTTAGTGCGCGATCAATATCTTGTTAGTGCCGAAAATACCATTTAAACTAGAAAAATAGAATGACATTGTCGGTGTTTTAGAACCGATCTTACGTAAAGATTGTTTGATTCAGGGGGTCTCCACAATTGATCACGCAGACGAAAGAGACACGGGGATTTTTATACAGGTTCGGGCCTTCTCCGGTGAGAATAACAACCCTACTCCTGTGTATCTTGTATTGGATATCTGGGTTACAATCAGCTGAGGGTCTTACTAACTGTCTCCAAAAAAGCCTCTCCCTTTCTATCTCTAAAAGACACCTATTTATGTTACGCAGTGGTGGCTGTTATTGTTCCAGGCTAATTAGTCGCTCATTATTGCGTAATAATGAGAGTAATTACCGGAGTAGTAACTTCCCCATGCTGTCAAACGGTTATCAGTCAGAGATAGTGGGGCATTATCTGTAGTTATGTCAAGCATAACTACGTATTTTGACTGCTTGGATTCTCACCATTGAATGGGCCTTCTGACGGGTGGACCCAGTTAGTCGTGAAGAATTCGTAGCATACCTAGTCATAGTAGGACTTACGACTAGGGGGGTAGTCGTAGGAAGACTTACGATCGGATACTCGGTCGTGAAAGACTTACGACCGACGTAATCGTAGCGGTGACTTACGATTACACTATAGTCGTAGAAATGCTTACGACTAGGGGTAGTCGAGAAGAACCTATGACTTCTGATTTGTTCTTTCCTTAAAATATTAAGGGGTATGCCATGTGACATCATATTTCATGATTATGGAATAATAGAATGAGGATTATTTAGATCCTCGCCATCTAGCCCCCACTTCAAGTGAAAATAGCTTACTTGACCGAAGGGTCGAGATGATCTTTTGACCACTAGGAGGTCGCGGGAAAACGTTGAAGGAAAACTCTTCAACACTCGCTTTCTCACCAGAATATGCTTGATCGAGGTAATTTGTTAAGACCATTACGATTGCAAGATGTCGAGAATATCTTACGACTTGGCGTCAGGCCTTACGACCGAAGCAAAACCTTTCCGATCGGCTTTTCATTTGACCTGGGGTCAAGATGGTAATTTCACTTGAGGTGTGAAAAAGGTGTCTCGGGCTTTCGATCGGCAGTAAAAGTCCGTCCGTCAAAACAATTCCCGGCGATGGAGATCGTGGGATTCCACGACGCTTGCCCAGCGCGTGTGGTTATAAACGGGTCGTGGAGGTAAAACTTAGGGTTCTTACCTTTTCACCCAACAGTCTGTTGCTTTCTCGTCTCTTCAGCCGTCGGTGACTCCGTGCTCTTTCTTGGAGCTTTCCCAAATTCAATTCCTCTCGCTTTGAGAGAAAATGGCCAGGATTGTCTCTGAGTGGGCTGAGTCGGAGATGGATGACGCGAAGATGACCGTTTTGGTCGCCGCCGAGAAGATCCCCGAGGACTTCTCGTAAGGTGGATTGCGCGAATGAGCAAGATTGGCCGTCGGAGAGGAAGGCCAAATTCGGTTTTCCAGCGCATCGTGAGTGCGGTCTCCGATTGCCTTCTCACTTCTTCCTCACTCGTGCTCGAAAGACTTTGGGGTGGAATTAGTGAACTTTGGTCCTAATTCCATCACAATGCCGAGCGTGTTCGTACTGTGTGAGGCCTACAGGGATTCCAATGACCTCGAGCTTTTCCAAGACTACTACGGAATGACTCGCTGCCGGATCGCCAGAGTCGTGGTCCAAGCTCCACGATGGCAAGTCGAAGGAGTACATTCAGATGTTTACCCGGTCGTCATGGTCGGGGTGGAAGAAGAGGTGGTTCTACTAGGAGGTCACCAAGGAAGATAGCATCTCATTCGCTGGAAAGGCCACCGAGCGGTCTTCTTCCTAGGACTCAACTCCCAGTAATCTCGACCGGATAGCCCCCTATATTCAAGCTATCAAAGACTTGAAGTCGGAGGGGCTCACCGGTTGGCACGTGGTGAAGGCCTTCATCACGCGCCGAATCAGTCCTTTGAAGGCAAGGGTTCCTCCCATGTGGAGGTACTCAGGAAAGGACGACCCAACCAGGGACTACAAGGATGGTGAGTAGAAAAACTTACTCTTTTGGCTTTGTCCTTGATTAATCCAGATTTAGTCTACTAATCGTGTTGTCCATGCATTCAGATCTTCCGCAGCGAGGTTGACGCGTGTCGTCGCTCATCTCAGAAACATCCGGCCAACACAATGGCTCCTCAAATCCTTACGGTTTTGACCACAGAGGAGAAAGAGGAGCGCCTAAAGGTAATCGAACGATTTTGCCTTTAGGCGTTTTTGTTGTTGTAAAATGATATACGACTAACGGGTTTGCCGTAGAAAACTTACGACTAGATACTGATCGTAGAAAAACTTACGACCGAACGTAATCGTAAGATGACTTACGATTAGACAATGTCGTAGAAATACTTACGACTTTTGAGCTGGTCGTACTAGTGACCGGCTAGTGATCGTAGAAGATCTTACGACCACTTTCTCACTTTTTTAACAGAAAGTTGGCATGGAGAACCGCCAAGACGACGAGGAAGTCAACTTGGTGGTCATCGGGGCAACTGCGCAGGCAGAGTCAGCGAAGTCCCCTCCAACCAAGAAGCATCGACTGGTGAAAGTCGGCGACAAGGGGGGTTCGAGCTCGGCTCCTCCTGCTCCTTTTACTAAGTTTGTCGCGGACATGGCTGCGGCAAAGAAGAAAGCAGAAGAAGAGGTCCTTGCCCTTAAGCGCAAGGTCCCCAAGGTTAAGGTACCCTTCTATTACGACAACAAGTCATTCGCAGTTTCAGCTTCTCGTGGCTTCATAAGACAACTAGAAAAGGAGAATTGGAAGGACTTCATGTCCTTTGTGAAGGAAACCGTTGCTCCGGTGGGATCTGAGGCCAGGGGAGCAGCGTTCTGAAGGTGGTCGAGACTGATCTCGACCGCCCGGGAAGTCGGGATGAGATGACTCCTGTCGTCCCGAGTGCATCTCGATCAGTGGTGGTCGAGAAGTGGTCGAAGAAATCTTCCGTCAGGAAGGTTGCTCCCAAGTTTCGAGTAAGGTCCAGCGCACAGAGGTACGTAAAAAACATAAGTGTAATAACTACTTACTATTTATTTTTTACGAAGGGACTTACTTCTGTGTTTTGTGAGCTTAGCCCGACGTCTTCAGCCCCCAGGGATACTCTCATGGAGAATCCCGTTGTCACCCCTCCAACTGACGAGGGTGTGACTGTAGTAATAGCTGAAGATCCAGCTACTATTCCCGCGGCGAAAGAAGTAGTGGCTGCTGAGGTCACTACGGCTGCCGAGGATGTCGAAGTCGCTACGACAACCGAAGCTGTCGTAGAGGCTGCAGAGGAGGCGACATAGGCCTCGAGAGGGATACCGGAGGTAGGTGGCAGTGAGAGTGCTGATCGTCGTGCCGGTAAGGAGATTGCCGAAGACGTTCCTTCCGGCCCTCCAGGTGGTGTTCCCGTCACAGAGTCAGAGAAAGAAGAGTATTTCAACTTTTGCTTTGATTTCTTTGGCCCTGACTCCATTGTAGGATCTTCGCCACCGCTTCGCGACCGAGTTCCCACCCCAAAGAAGATTCCCAATTGTGGGGATGTCTTCGACAATGAACGACTCGAAGGGGTCTGGTGGAAACGAGTCGAGGAGATGGATGGGCTGAAGGATCCATCACGAATAGTTTCTATGTTTGCTTGGTCAAACATGAACGTAAGTATTCATCGATACTTACTTATGATTTTATCTCTTTCTCTTATCGTTTTTCTCTCTTGTAGAGAGCCGTGGAGCAAGTCGCTACGATTTGCGAATACAATCGGCAACTTGTCAAACTTCGACAAGAGAAGGCAGTACTCTGCGAGCAAGCAGAGAGTTGGTGAGTAACTGATTCCCATAATCGTCCTGATCACTTCTTCAGTATTCGAAAGGGGTTGTCGTAGAAAAACTTACGACTTAGTACTAGTCGTAGAAAAACTTACGACTAGGGGGTAGTCGTAGAATAACTTACGACCACTCATTGGCCGTAGAGTACGACCACTTGTTTAAGTATGCTCATGTCTACCCTTTGCCCTTTCAGGTTTAAGAGTGACGAAAGTGTAGGGAAACGGGTAGGCTACACTAGCGCAAATTAAAAAAAAATCTACCCGTAAACCAAGATCACTGCAGTTATAGATCACGGTCTTACCACTAGACGCGCAGGTGCGGAAGTTGATGCAGCGCGTCGGGCAGCAGTAGTCGCATTCAAGTTGATGCAAGACGTCGGGGCAGTAGTCGTACTACTTCCTCGCCTCGTCGTGGCGCCCCACGCATGCCTCCTTTCTTGCGGTTCGTCCCAACGCCACGATGCAGCGCCTTCAAAGGTATCCACACGCGGGAGAAGCGACGCACGCCGGACTACTAGATCCGCGCGAGCGACTAGGGCGTGGGAGGGTGGCGCCGTGGTTTGGGGATGTCACGAAAAACTCAACCCTTAACCAAGGCGCCGCTCTCCTTTTATAGACGCCCTTATAATGGGCTTCTACGAATAGAGGCCCATTAGGACTCAATGCCCACCTAATTCGGATCCAATCCGAATTAGGCTTCAGCCTCTAAGTGTGTGACCCTATAGGTTCACGTGATGTTTAGACATGACGCAAGTACACATACTTGGTCAATAGTTGGTAGCGCCTCTAGCAAGACGTGCCAACTCCTAAACGCACGTAAAGATCATATCGGACGAACCATCACAACGTTATGTACATGCCAATCCCTTTGCCTCACGATATTCGGTCGAGCTCCAAGTCGACCACTCTTTCTCGATCCTGTGATCCGAATCCCTTACTAGGTTAACTCTTAACCTTAAGTAGCATGGCCATGCATTTCTGGATCCGATCACTCGAGGCCCAGAGATATCTCTCTGTAGAGAGGGCAAATCCCATCTCGATCGACCATACTCGCAAAGATGCTTCATGACAAACCCGAAAGCTACCTTTATAACTACCCAATTACGAGTAGCGCTTGATAGCCCCTAAGTATGTCGATTCACATCTCAAGTACATGCGACAATCTCGTGTCTAAGGACAAGGCGCATACATTGTGTAGAGAGAACCATAAGAATAATTACTATGTCTCATGTTGGGTCGGTCCAACCCCATGTTCTAAACATGTGTCCACATTATTGGTTTGACATCTCCATGTCTATGACTCGTGAAACATGGTCATCAACCGACATGTGCTAATCCATCATTCACGTGTGTCCTCACATGAACTCCGACTAGGGACAACTTTAGAATAACCATACAAGTAAAGAGTTTCACAAACAAGTCACATACTTGTTAATCAACACAAAGGCAATATTCAAGGAACATTTATTAAATCATGGATACAATGAAATATCATCATCAATATGATTGCCTCTAGGGCATATCTCCAACAGAAAGAACCCTGGCTGATTCACTCGACTTTGAAAAAGTTGAGTCGAAAAAGCTAAGGGATAAAGCCACCGACCCCCTGAAGAAGCTTCAGGAGGCTAACTCTGCAACCCAGCGGTTGTCGAAAACAATAAACAGTACATGTAATTACGACTGCTTCTGATTTTGGTTTCCACCCCTCTTTTTTTTAACCTCTCATTCTTTTATAGAAAAAGAAGTCGAAAATGAGGCCCTTCAGGCCGAGGTGGGGGCTCTCCGGATCGAAGTCCAGGAGAAATCCTCAGTTGTCCGTGAAATCTCCCGCATCGCGAAGGAGAAAGATCGGGAAATTGAGAACTTGGGTTCTCAATTAGCTTGTAAGTAGAAATTTTACCTGCTATTGATTTGTTTTATCTTCTCATAAAATTGCTTCATCTAATCAATCCTTACTCTTTCCAGATCGATTGATTGAAATAAAACAACTCCACGACGCTTCGACTTATTCCCAAGAGGAGACAAAATCAATGAAGATCAATCTTCAAGATAATATCTCACTCTTGAACAATGTACTCGATGGGCTTCGTGCCGGGAGGATTGCTCCTCGCGACGACACGATGACTGCTCATACGAGTGCCATTGGGGAACAGGTCGGTACTTTGAACGAGTTGGTGTCTACTCTGAAGACCAACCAGAATGATTCGATAAGGGAAGCGGTCAAAGGAGCTGTGAGTTTTGTTTTAGCAAAACTCAAGGCCCGTGATCCTAACCTTAATCCTCATTCTATTGAAGCCGACTTCGATCGCACCAATCAAGCGCAGAAGTCGATCAAGAGATGCAATGGTTGGCGAGAAGGTCGCAGAGGAGATGCAAATAGAATCTCCCTTAACAGAGTAGTCTTGTAATACAAACTTGTAAATACAAGTCTTTTTGGTGGTGATGCATAAATATATGATCATTTATTTTTTCCTGCAAATTATCTCGTGGAGTAGTTAGTAACTCGTAAGATAATGAAAAAGGAAGAAATAATCGCACTGATATGAGCGATTCCTCCTTTCTCCTTCATTTTCCTCGCGAATCATCTCAGAGTAGTTAGTAGCTCGTAAGATGATAACTCAAAAATTAAGACTAAGAAATGAAGTCATGTTTATAACTTTATCCTAGCCCCCTACTACTTACTTAGTTTATGTAACATCCCAAATTTTGGCTTGTGTTTCAAATGTAAGAAATTGAGGGTAAATTAAAACTTTTCCTTCATCCTTTTACTTTTGAAACTTTTCTGAAATTCTTGTAAAAGAATTTTGGAAAATTAAAAATCAAAGGCCTCAATTATCAAGTCAACAATCTCCTTGGTCAAATCTTTTGTCAAACCCTTGGAAATAATTTTCCCTGGTTCTAGGGGGGGCTTGGTAATACCTCTGAATTATTTCATAATTTTGGGAAATTATTTGAAATATTTTAGAGGCAAGTCAAACCTTGGTCAAACCTCTGTTTTAACCTTCTGGAATTTCTTGAGAAAATTCCAGTGCACAAAACCCTCTGGAAATTTTATGGAAGGTTAACCCCAAGGTAAGCAAGCTCCAGTTAAAATTTCATAAAGTTTGGAGTTGATTTGATGCCTCAATTAAATCCCCAAAAGTTTCAGCTCAAAAATCAAATTCTAATGGGTTTGCAATCGCTCATTGACTCGAGTCGACTCGGCTCGAGCCAACCGACTCGGCCGAGTCAACTAACTGCACGCGCGATCGATCGGGCGCGCGGCTCGACCGTTGGATCTCCATCGGACGGCTTATGCTCGTGTATGCATTCGACAACTCCGCTGCCCCGATTCGCACCGTTGGATTTCAATCGGGCGGTCGCCGCTCATCCGATGCCGCTTTCAACGCGATCGCACGCTAACCCTTGATGCGACCGGACGGCCGGTCCGTCGCCGCCTTCCTCTCGCCACGGCGCAGCGCCAGAGCTCGCGCAAGCCGCCATGGCGGGGGTGGTTGAGCGCGTACCGGGTCACCTCGCAACGGTCTCTCGCAGCGCATTTAATGCGCGCGCCGCACCGCCTCGCAAGTCCATGGCTCAATCGCCTCCGCCGCCGTCACGACCGTGAGAGGCGCCGCATCCGAGGCGCCAACGGTGCCCCTTGCTCCCTCGCTACTTAAGCCCCCGTCACCTCCGTTGGCTTCCTTTCCTCTCCCGCAGCTCTCTTGCACCCTCGAGCTTGAGCGAGCCCATACCACCCAGCGCCCATTTCCGCCATTGCCGAGCTTGGAGCTCCTGCCGACGGTGGTGCTCCAGTGGCTCCTCGCCCGATTCTTCCTCCTGCTCCTTCCTTTCACCTCGGTGGTGCTTAACAACCACTCCATTTCAGGTTGCTTCAACGGAGCGCCGGATTTTGATTTCAAATCGCCGCGAGCATCCTTCTTCGCCTCCGCCACGGTGTGCTCCTTTTTCTAATTCCTTTCGTGGAGCTCTCGTGCTTCTAGAACCCATCGTGACGACGCGGCATGGTTGATTTTGCCCAGCCGCCTTCCTCGCGCCATCTTCCTCGGTCCGTCGCGAGTTTCGCCGCCGAGCTGCCCGACCGCCTCGCACCTCCGCTGCGGCCGTAGCTCCTCGTAGCCCCTAGATGCTCGTGCACCGCTTGAATGGTCCATCGCGGAGCTATTTGCCGCTTGTCGCCGTTGTCATTTTTCCCGCGCGCCGCCGCCGCCGCGCCGCTCGTCCACCACCGCTGGTGTGGGTGGTACTGCAGGGTGCGCAATGCTATTGCGCACCCATTCTCGGCATTCACTCGCGCCATCGCAGCCTTTGGTCGCCGGCGCAGCCGCCGCTGGTTTCTTCGCCGCGTTGTCGGACGACAACGCTATGGAGCGACGTGGTCGGTTTTTCGCCGTTGGATCCGCAGATCAACGACTCGAGCCTCCACGCCGCCCTCCGTTTCGCGCGCGTGAGGAGTGTTTGGTCTGGTTCAATGTCGTCCGTTGATCTGAGATCGACGGCTCTCGCTCGCCCACGCCTCGGGTGTTAGTGAAGTCCCGAAAGTGCTAAGTCCGAAATCAGTATCACATTAGGTCTTGTCATTTTCATATCTTTGTCATCTTAGCTCCAAATTAGATGATTCCAATTTTGTTAGCTTCCTTATAACTTGAACTTAAATATAAAAATAATTGTAGACCATGATCAAACCTGGAAAACCATTTTCAAAAATAGTAAACAATTGAACTTAATACTGTTTTTCAGAGCTTTCAGCAAACTTGTAAAATTCATATCTTTTAAAATATAGGTCCTTTTTGTATGAATCCAATTGGATTAGCTTCCACTGGTAGTGTATTTGCTAGGAAAATTGGTTTCACAAATTTTACTGTTTTTAAAAATCATAAGGATCATATTTTAGTTTAATACCCTAAACAATTTAAACAAATTATAACTTTTTCATTATAACTCCAAATGACCTGAAATTTTATATGGGTTACCACTATACCAGTAGGTAGCTACCATAAAAATTTCAGCTTCAAAATCTTTCTAGAAAATATTTTTGCTACAGTGCTAATTGTGGCCGAAAATAGGTTTTTAGGGAATATCTTTTGCACCACAAATCCAAATTAAGTTTTTCCAGTTTCTATGTCTAGGTATATTCGTATTCTACCTTGTGTGTAAATTTCGTCGCATTTGGATAATTGTTGCTTGCTATTTCCATTTAAGTGTTGCTCGCCTTATTGGTTGTTTTCGCTCTTTCGCTTAGGATTCGATATTTGCGGTAACCCCGAGAACGACCCTCCGCAACAATTTGAGCCACAACAAGCAGGCAAGCAGTTTGATCATTTCCCATTGATCCCATTACTTTTAAAAGTCTAATATTTTGTTTAACTTCTATGTATGCATTGCTAATTTGTTGTTAAATTGATTAGTTAATCCTCTAGTTGCATAATCTGTAGGTAAATGATTATCCTCTACTACCTGAGCCTAGGTTATTTGCTGTGATTAGAGTTCGTTGGATGAGCTCTTGTCACTTAGTAGATTTCGAATAAATATTGCTTAGCCATGCCTAGTATCGGTAGTATTGGGCGATCATCGACTTAGTCGATGATCTTGATCACACAACTACTTATACTACTCCATTATGTCCAACCCTTGTGTTTTATTGATTTACAAATCAAAAACCGAAAACAAAACTATATCTTGACTTGGGCACAATGGTATGTTGATGTGATCTGTTGGGTGTGTGGAATGGTGCCTAAGTCCCCAAGGACCGAGTTACTTGTGTCACTAAGCCAAGCGCTTATTGCGTACAACCACACGAGGGGATATGGAACCTCTCTTGACTAAGTACTTTGGAAGGTGTTAATTATGAGCTGGTCGGTGGGTGTGTTCTTGTGTGTGTGTTTTGAGGGGAGCATTAGCGCACCGGTTAGGCTGCCTAATGTGTCCTTCTCCCGTGGTTGCGCTCTTAATTAGCATCGCCCATTGGAAAGCGCCTTGTTAGACTTAGCCATGCCCGCATACCAAAGGAAGTGTGCTAACCGTGGTCGTGGAAAGGCGGTCTATCGTGTGGGTACATTGGTACACCCCGCAGGTTAAAACTATTCGAATAGCCTCGCCCTAGGTTATGGACATGCTTGGTAAGGTCGCAAGAACTAGACTACAACCTTTAAAACCTAAACTTGACATGGGTGGTATGAAGGGTACTTCATGCTATTGTTGTGGTGACTATGGGTTAGTCACTTCTAGGTTGGTGTTGTCATCTATCTATTGTTATTATTGTCTCTCTTTATTTGAACCATAAAAGCAATTGCAAACTTGCTTTGAATCTATTACCCTATTGCAAATGAAAACTTGCTTTATGTCAAAAATAAGTCCAGAGCCTCATCCACTTAAATAAAGCTTGCATGTAGTTAATTATAGTTCTGTTATCTCACACGTCAGTCTTGCGAGTACAAAAACAAGTTTTGTACTCATCTGCTTTGCTTAATATTAATTGTTGCAGAGGAAGAAGGTGAGCCCCAAGGGCCTCACTTTTGTGAGTTGTGTTGCGGCGCCGTCTGGGACGATTAGCTTGGCGGTCCGGTTGGTTGCCTTGTGGGTTAAAGGCACACCGATTGGCTTTTGTTTATCGCCATCTTATGGCCATTTTGCTTCCGCTGTGTATTTACTTATTTGTATGACTTTTGGCCGGTCGGCCTCTCTTTTGTAATAACTCTCTTTATATTATCTATGTCTTTCAGTTGTTGCTTTTGCTTCGGCTCTATGTGTATGAATGGAATTGATGCATGATTTTGTAACGGGGTGTGTATACTGCAATTCTGGGAAGTATACATATCTCGAGGCTTGGTTTATTTGATTTGTACTGTTAGGACCAAGTGGATGGTTAAACAAGATGTCGAATAAACCGGGTCCTCACAAAGTTGGTATCGAGCCATTCCGACCGTAGTAACCCAAGCTTGGTCGCCCTTAGGATATTTTGGAAACCTTATTTTCAAAGTATCAAATGAGTTATGAAAGCTTAAGTAAGTTCTCGATTTTATTCCTTACCTATCTTAGTTTTCTATCTCATCTTGCTCTAATTTGAGTTTTAAAATTTGTTCTCCTTTCCTTCTCTCGAAAGATAGTCATTATCGCTTAAATTGGGTTTTGGGAACCAATGAGTTTGGCAAATTGAAGTGTTAGCTGTTCTCTACAAGGTTTTGAAGCTTCCGGTTGAAGATTTCGCTTAGGAGCTTGGATGCGAAATCTGGACAGCGAGCATTCAATTTCCGGACAGCAAGCTCAAAGGTTTCTAAATAGGGTAGAAAATGAGAGGTTAATCAATTAAAACTTGTGGGAACAAAAGGGTAAGATGTGATACTAGTTAGCTAAGTATCTAACACCTATTATGTTGATTTAACCTTGCTCTCGAGTAGTGTTAGACTTGTTGTAATGTGCTGAAATTTTTATCTTCTCAAACCATTGCTCGTTCTTTCAATACGGGTTAATGACATTGAGAAGTTGAGCTTGGTTTGGAGTTTCTTTGCTGTTTTGGAGCTTTTTGGAAATATTTAAAGTTTGTTTACTTGCTGTTTTGGCTTTCGGTTAGGTGGTGTCACATTCCCTAATCGTCGCCTTTTCGCTTTCATCAACTTCTAGTATTAGTGCTTTGGTTTCTAACCTAAATTTCTTGAATCAGATGGTCGGAGGTACTCGTAGCGCCGTGGTCGCACTGTTTGATGAGGAGCTCCCCTCCTCCAACCATGGTCGAGGTCCTTCTTCGATCGAGCGCAACCGCTCAGAGGACAAGAGGGTCCTCGCTGATGTTATTGCGCGCAACACCTCCGCCTCTTGCCGTGCCTCGTGATCCGGCAGCGGGTGGACATCGCCTCGTGGGGTTTGGCCGAGTTTCTTCGCACTCAACCCCACGCTTCTCCGTGTCCGAGGACCCATTGACGCGGATGACCGGCCGCGCCAAAGTTGAGCGTAAGCTCGACGTTGCTCGCTGCTCCGACCAGACAGGCACTCTTTGCCTCCCATCGCCTTCGGGGCAGACTCTCGGTGGGAGAACTTCTTGGCCATGCAGCCCGCCGCCACACTGTCTCTTGGGATGAGTTCCGACGGCGTTCGCCGAGCTCACATCCCCGCCGCTTGATGAAGTCAAGAAGAAGGAGTTTCGCGCCAAGCAAGGGCGTAAGTCGCTGATGGAGTACCAGACGAGTTCAACCACTTGGCTCGTTATGCTCCATCCGAGGTGGCTACCGATGAGGCCAAGCAGAGAAGTTCATGGAGGGTTTGTCTCGAGGAGCCGCAAGACAGCTCTCCATTGTGGACTTTGTCGACTTCGTGCCTTGGTGGACAAGGCCATTGTTGCCGAGCACAAGGCGAAGGCGCCACGAGTCCCGCAAGCGCAAGTGGAGGCCCAAATGTCCGCACAGCCGGCTCTCTCGCCCTCGTGTCGGGCCTACCCTGGGGCCCGCTCGTGGCTTCACTACCACCGAGGCCGCCAAAGACCAGCCCCGCCCGCCGCAGCCGTGCCCCGCCACGCGCGCCGCGAACCAGCAGGTGGCCCCGCAATCCGGCCGCCGGGTCACTTGCTTTTCATGCAACCGTAGGGGCATTATGCCAATAGTTGCCCTAACAGATCGAGCGCCCGCCCCAATGGAGGACGCGGCAGGAGGTGGTCCTCCCGTGATCGAAGGTTGTCCCCGCTACCCAAGGCGTGGGTAGTGGCCGCAAACCTCATCTCCGCGAGGAGGCACAGAGGCACCCGACGCCGTGTTGGGTACCTTTCTGCTAACTCTTTCCTCGCTACGCTTTGTTTGATTCAGCGCATCTCATTCGCTTGTTTCGAGTCTTTGCTGCTGTGGGAGGTCTTCTTTACTCCATTGTTGGTCCCGCTGCTCATTCGCCTCCCGGTTCGGAGTTGAGAGCCGAGTCCGAGTGTAGGGATGTCCTCGTTGAGATAGAAGGGTAGGATTCTTGGCAAACCTTATCCTCCTTCGATCGGCAAGCTTGGATGTAATCCTAGGCATGGATTGGTTGTCTCAAAGACATGGGACAAATTGATTGCGCTAGGAGGCTCATCTACCTCACCAGCCCTTCCGCGAGCAGTTCGCCGCCGGCCGCAGGTCCGCATCTCTTCGCGCCGGCGAAGCCCGCCTAGATATTAGTGAAGTCCCAGTGGTATGTGACTTTGTTGATGTCTTCCCGACGACCTTCCAGGATGCCACCGGTTCGAGACCTCGAGTTTGTCATTGAGTTGGTTCCTGCATCGCCCGATTTCAAAGAGGCCTTACCGATGGACCCAATTGAGTTGGTGGAGTTGAAGAAGCAAATGAGTGAGCTTCAAGAGAAGGGTTTCATCCGCCCTAGCTCATCTCCTTGGGGATGCTCAGCAATATTTGTCCCAAAAGGACAAGACGCTGCGCATGTGCGCTGATTACCGCCCACTTAATGAAGTAACGGTAAAGAACAAGTACCCTTTGCCCGTATCGATGACCTCTTCGATCAATTAACTGGAGCTCGAGTCTTCCAAGATTGATTTGAGAGTGGATATCACCAGTTCGGATTCGACTGAGGATATTCCAAAGACGGCTTTTTCTACTCGTTATGGCTTGTACGAGTATACCGTCATGTCATTCGCTTAACCAATGCTCCGCCTTGTTCATGAACCTCATGAATTCGGTGTTCATGGAGTATTTGGATAGGTTCGTTGTGGTCTTCATCGATGATATCCTTATCTACTCCAAGAGCGATGAGGAACACACCGAGCATTTGAAGCTTGTGTTGGGCAAGCCGCGAGCACCACCGTATGCGGTTCAGCAAGTGCGCTCGTTGAAGGAAGTAGCCTTCTTAGGCCATATTCTTTCGGCAGGGGCGAGTGTGATCCTAGCAAGATCGACGTGCTTTCTCGAGTCACCTACTTCGTCACCGGTTCGGAGTTTTCTTGGTTTAGCGATATTATCGCCGCTTCATCGAGAATTTCTCCAAGATAGCGGCCGGCGACGGAGTTGCTCAAGAAGGACAAGAAGTTCTCGTGGTCCGCTGATTGCGAGGAAAGTTTCCAGCGCTAAGGAGCGATTGACCACCGCTCCCGCTCTTGTTCTCCCCGATGTCCGCCGGCTTCGATATCTTTTGTGACGCTTCGCCGAGGCCTCGGTTGTGTCCTTATGCAAGAAGGCAAGGTAGTGGCCTATGCATCAAGGCAATTGAGACCTCATGAACTCAACTATCCTACCCATGACTTGGAGTTGGCCGTGATTCATGCACTTAAGATTTGGCGACATTACCTAATCGTAATCGCTGTGAAGTGTATTCGATCACAAAAGCCTAAAGTATTTGTTCACCCAACTGCACTGAACCTCCGCAAAGGAGATGGTTGGAGTTGATCAAGGACTATGACATGGGTATTCACTACCATCCGGCAAGGCCAATGTCGCTATGGATGCGCTTAGTCGCAGCGCATTGCAATGCATTGTTGCTTCAGAGCATCACCCCTCTTCTAGAGGAGTTTCATCCTCAACTTGGGTTTGGTTGAGCATGGTTCCTCACCGCCTTGGTTGTACAAACCAACCTTGGTGGATCGGATCAAGTCCGCCAAGAATGGATGTTGGAGTGAACCGCATCAAGGAAAATGTCAAGAATAGAATAGCCAAGTGCTTCTCCGTAGATGAGCTTGGTGTCGTGAGGTTCGCAACGCCTCGTAGTTCCAAAGGACATGGAGTTGCGGAGTTGATCCTCCGCGAAGCCCATGATTCTCCTTGTCCATTCATCCCGGCCACGAAGATGTATCATGATCTCCGACAGAGATTTTGGTGGACCCGAATGAAGAGGAGATCGCAAGGTTCGTTGCGAAGCGCGACGGTGTCGCCGTGTCAAGGCCGAACATCGTCCGCCGGATCGCTTCACCCTTACCAATTCCGGAGTGGAAGTGGATTCGGTCGGGATGGACTTTATCACCGGTCTACCCCGGTCCCCAAAGAAGAATGATGCTATCCGGTCGCCATCGATCGATTGACTAAGGTGGCTCATTTTCTTCCCGCAAGACCGACCTTCGAGTAGGTCTTCCGCGGATCTCTACATAGCTCGCATCGTGAGTTTGCATGGTGTGCCAAAGACGATTGTGTCGATCGTGGTTCATTGCTCACTTCGCGATTTTGGCATAGCCTGCAAGAGGCTATGGAACTCGCTTTTCTTTCACTTTCAACATTTCACCCCAAAACAGATGGTCGACCGAGAGGGTCAACTAAGTTTTGGAGGACATGTCGCGAGCTTGTGTCCTTTCCTATGGGAAGCATTGGGAGAAGTGCTTGCCATTCGCCGAGTTTTCTTATAACAACAGCTTCAAGCCGCCTCGCATGGCACCATTTGAGGCCTTATACGGAGAAAGTGTAGAACCTCGTTGAACTGGTCCGAGACCGTGAGAGACCTTTCTTTGCCCGACTCGATTAATGAGGCCGAGGGTCAAGTCCACTCATTCGTGATCGCCACGCACGGCTCAATCCAGCAAAAGAGCTGCGCGGATCGCCGTCGCCGTGAGTTGAGCTTTGAGCCCAATGACTTCGCTTATCTCAAGGTTTCTCCTCCAAGGGTCACCGCGCTTGGTGTCAAGGGCAAGTTGGCTCCTCGATATGTCGGTCCATACCGTGTTATCGAGAAGAAGGGAGCCGTTGCCTACAAGTTGGAGTTGCTCACGCACTTGCGGGGTACATGATGTGTTCCATGTGTCCCACTAAAGAAGTGCCTCCGTGTTCCAACAGAGGAAGCTCCGTTGAGACTCTTGATGTTCAGAGGATTTGACCTATCGCGAGCACCTGCTCGCATACTCGAGGAGGTCGAGCGAAGAACAAGGAACAAGACCATCAAGTTCCTTAAAGTTCAAAGTGGTCGAACCATTCTGAGGATGAGGCTACTTGGGAGCGAGAAGATCGCCTTCGCAAGCGCACTACCCTCTTTCTTTTCCGAGTGAACCAAATCTCTGACGAGATTTTTGTAAGGAGGAGGTTTGTAACATCCCAAATTTTGGCTTGTGTTTCAAATGTAAGAAGTTGAGGGTAAATTAAAACTTTTCCTTCATCCTTTTACTTTTGAAACTTTTCTGAAATTCTTGTAAAAGAATTTTGGAAAATTAAAAATCAAAGGCCTCAATTATCAAGTCAACAATCTCCTTGGTCAAATCTTTTGTCAAACCCTTGGAAATAATTTTCCCTGGTTCTAGGGGGGGCTTGGTAACACCTCTGAATTATTTCATAATTTTGGGAAATTATTTGAAATATTTTAGAGGCAAGTCAAACCTTGGTCAAACCTCTGTTTTAACCTTCTGAATTTCTTGAGAAAATTCCAGTGCACAAAACCCTCTGAAATTTTATGGAAGGTTAACCCCAAGGTAAGCAAGCTCCAGTTAAAATTTCATAAAGTTTGGAGTTGATTTGATGCCTCAATTAAATCCCCAAAAGTTTCAGCTCAAAATCAAATTCTAATGGGTTTGCACTGCTCATTGACTCGAGTCGACTGGCTCGAGCCAACCGACTTCGGCCGAGTCAACTAATCGCACCGCGCGATCGATCGGGCGCGCGCCTCGACCGTTGGATCTCCATCGACGGCTTATGCTCGTGGCGCATTCGACAACTCCGCTGTTCCGGATTCGCAGCCGTTGATTTCAATCGGGCGGTCGCCGCTCATCCGATGCCGCTTTCAACGCGATCGCACGCTAACCCTTGATGCGACCGGACGGCCGGGTCGCCGCCGCTCTCCTTCGCCGCAAGGCGCAGCGCTCGCTCGCCGCCAGCGCCATGGCGGGGTGGTTGGGCGCAGCACCGGGTCACCTCGCACCGGTCTCGCAGCAGCATTTAATGCGCGCTGCCACCCGCCTCGCAAGTCCATGGCTCAATCGCTCCGCCGCCGTCACGACCGTGAGAGCGCCGCATCCGAGGCGCCAACGGTGCCCCTTGCTCCCCGCGGCTTAAGCCCCCGGTCACCTCCGTTGGCTTCCTTTCCTCTCCCCGCAGCCTCTCTTGCACCTCTCGAGCTTGAGCGAGCCCATACCACCTCAGCGCCCATTTCCGCCATTGCCGAGCTTGAGCTCTGCCGCCGACGGTGCTCCAGCTGGCTCCTCGCCCGATTCTTCCTCCCGCTCCTTCCTTTCACCTCGGTGGTGCTTAACAACCACTCCATTTCAGTTGCTTCAACGGAGCGCCGGATTTTGATTTCCCAAATCGCCGCGAGCATCCTTCTTCGCCTCCACGGTGTGTGCTCCTTTTCTAATTCCTTTCTCGTGGAGCTCGTGCTCTCTAGAACCCATCGTGACGACGCGCATGGTTGATTTTGCCCAGCCGCCTTCCTCGCGCCATCTTCCTCGGTCCGCCGCGAGTTTCGTCGCCGAGCCGCCCGACCGCCGCACCTCCGCATCGCCGTAGCTCCTCGGTAGCCCCTAGATGCTCGTGCACCGCTTGAATGGTCCGCCGCGAGCTATTTGCCGCTTGTCGCCGTTGTCATTTTTCCCGCCGCCGCCGCCGCGCGCCGCTCGTCCACCACCGCCGGTGGGTGGTGGTAGCAGGGTGCGCAATGCTATTGCGCACCCATTCTCGGCATTCACTCGCGCCGCGTGCCTTTGGTCGCCGGCGCAGCCGGCGAAGCCTTCGCCGCGTTGTCGACGACAACGCTAAGGAGCGACGTGGTCGGTTTTCGCCGCTGGATCCGCAGATCAACGACTCGAGCCTCCACGCCGCCCTCCGCTCGCGCGCGAGGAGTGTTTGGTCTGGTTCAATGTCGTCCGTTGATCTGAGATCGACGGCCTCGCTCGCCCACGCCTCGGGTGTTAGTGAAGTCCCAAAGTGCTAAGTCCAGAAATCAGTATCACATTAGGGTCTTGTCATTTTCATATCTTTGTCATCTTAGCTCCAAATTAGATGATTCCAATTTTGTTAGCTTCCTTATAACTTGAACTTAAATATAAAAATAATTGTAGACCATGATCAAACCTGGAAAACCATTTTCAAAAATAGTAAACAATTGAACTTAATACTGTTTTTCAGAGCTTTCAGCAAACTTGTAAAATTCATATCTTTTAAAATATAGGTCCTTTTTGTATGAATCCAATTGGATTAGCTTCCACTGGTAGTGTATTTGCTAGGAAAATTGGTTTCACAAATTTTACTGTTTTTAAAAATCATAAGGATCATATTTTAGTTTAATACCCTAAACAATTTAAACAAATTATAACTTTTTCATTATAACTCCAAATGACCTGAAATTTTATATGGGTTACCACTATACCAGTAGGTAGCTACCATAAAAATTTCAGCTTCAAAATCTTTCTAGAAAATATTTTTGCTACAGTGCTAATTGTGGCCGAAAATAGGTTTTTAGGGAATATCTTTTGCACCACAAATCCAAATTAAGTTTTTCCAGTTTCTATGTCTAGGTATATTCGTATTCTACCTTGTGTGTAAATTTCACGCATTTGGATAATTGTTGCTTGCTATTTCCATTTAAGTGTTGCTCGCCTTATTGGTTGTTTTCGCTCTTTCGCTTAGGATTCGATATTTGCGGTAACCCCGAGAACGACCCTCCGCAACAATTTGAGCCACAACAAGCAGGCAAGCAGTTTGATCATTTCCCATTGATCCCATTACTTTTAAAAGTCTAATATTTTGTTTAACTTCTATGTATGCATTGCTAATTTGTTGTTAAATTGATTAGTTAATCCTCTAGTTGCATAATCTGTAGGTAAATGATTATCCTCTACTACCTGAGCCTAGGTTATTTGCTGTGATTAGAGTTCGTTGGATGAGCTCTTGTCACTTAGTAGATTTCGAATAAATATTGCTTAGCCATGCCTAGTATCGGTAGTATTGGGCGATCATCGACTTAGTCGATGATCTTGATCACACAACTACTTATACTACTCCATTATGTCCAACCCTTGTGTTTTATTGATTTACAAATCAAAACCAAAACAAAACTATATCTTGACTTGGGCACAATGGTATGTTGATGTGATCTGTTGGGTGTGTGGAATGGTGCCTAAGTCCCCAAGGACCGAAAGTTACTTGTGTCACTAAGCCAAGCGCTTATTGCGTACAACCACACGAGGGGATATGGAACCTCTCTGACTAAGTACTTTGGAAGGTGTTAATTATGAGCTGGTCGGGGGTGTGTTCTTGTGTGTGTGTTTTGGAGGGGAGCATTAGCGCACCGGTTAGGCTGCCTAATGTGTCCTTCTCCCGTGGGTTGCGGCTCTTAATTAGCATCGCCCATTGGAAAGCGCCTTGTTAGACTTAGCCATGCCCGCATACCAAAGGAAGTGTGCTAACCGTGGTCGTGGAAAGGCGGTCTATCGTGTGGGTACATTGGTACACCCTCAGGTTAAAACTATTCGAATAGCCTCGCCCTAGGTTATGGACATGCTTGGTAAGGTCGTGCAAGAACTAGACTACAACCTTTTAAAACCTAAACTTGACATGGGTGGTATGAAGGGTACTTCATGCTATTGTTGTGGTGACTATGGGTTAGTCACTTCTAGGTTGGTGTTGTCATCTATCTATTGTTATTATTGTCTCTCTTTATTTGAACCATAAAAGTTAATTGCAAACTTGCTTTGAATCTATTACCCTATTGCAAATGAAAACTTGCTTTATGCTGAAAATAAGTCCAGAGCCTCATCCACTTAAATAAAGCTTGCATGTAGTTAATTATAGTTCTGTTATCTCACACGTCAGTCTTGCGAGTACAAAAACAAGTTTTGTACTCATCTGCTTTGCTTAATATTAATTGTTGCAGAGGAAGAAGGTGAGCCCCAAGGGCCTCACTTTTGTGAGTTGTGTTATGCGCTGCCTGGGACGATTAGCTTGGCGGTCCGGTTGGTTGCCTTGTGGGTTAAAGGCACACCGATTGGCTTTTGTTTATCGCCATCTTATGGCCATTTTGCTTCCACTGTATTTACTTATTTGTATGACTTTTGGCCGGTCGGCCTCTTTTGTAATAACTCTCTTTATATTATCTATGTCTTTCGCTTGTTGCTTTTGCTTCGCTCTATGTGTATGAATGGAATTGATGCATGATTTTGTAACGGGTGTGTATACTGCACTGGGAAGTATACATATCTCGAGGCTTGGTTTATTTGATTTGTACGACTCTTTTGTTAGGACCAAGTGGATGGTTAAACAAGACATGTCAATAACTAATAAACCGGGTCCTCACAGTTTATTTTTCAAGATAAATAAGCTAAGGTGACATGAATTTGCTTAACAACTTTCACCATGTTTGTGAGCCCAATAAGCGTTGTAATCGTTGTTGTAGTAAAGAACAAAGCGACATTAGGAAGCTCCTTCCACAGCAGACCACAATCGAGAGGAGAAACTTCGACTAAATGTGTTGTCCTTTGGTGACCAAAGGTACAATAGGAATGAACATAAAAATAGTCTAAAATAAAAGCGAAATTCAAAAATAGACAAAAAGGTAGGAGAACTCGATACTTTATTGTCGAGAAGCTTGCTACACATAAAATTTATGAATCGTCAATGTTCCAAGAGTTTGAGAGAACGTGGCTATCCTCCATTGCAAGTCGCATCGATCCTAGACGCGCACTTCAACCACGATGTAAGGACCATCCCACTTGGGGAAAGTTTGTTTCGATTAGATCGATTAGATAAGCTTCAATACCAAGTCACCTTCAGAAGGCTACGAGGTTGACCTTACGATCGTAGTATCTCGCATGCAGGCTTGTTGGTAGACCGCTAACGGATTAAAGCTTGGTCTCTCTTTCCTCGAGCGTTAATGTCGCCCACTCGGTTGTTCTTGAATGGAGTCGTTAAACTTATCGACCGCGGCCGACTGATCTTTGGTTCTCGCGGAAGCATGGCTTCGACACCAAAACTAGAAAGAAAGGTGTTTCTCCCGAATCGCTAGTCGTCGCATTTAATTGCCCATAATACTAAAGGTAATTCTTGTACCCAAGCCCCGAGCGCTTGACAAGCTAATCAAAGACTCGGTTTTGATTCCTTCATTATCCGCCAATCGCTTCTCGATCGCCCGCTGCTTTGGGGTGGGTGATAGAAGCGTAACACAAACGAAGTTCCCAACTCGCCGCAAAATTCCCAAATTTTGCGCTTGTAAACCGCTTGTCGTTATCTCGTGATAATTCGACTTGGTACTCCAAACCAAGTGATCACGCATCTCATCATGAACCATTTTGTCGCTCATGTTATCCCAATACAAGCTCAACTTTTTCTATCCATTTTGTGAACGTATCGATGGCCACAAAAGGAACTCAAAACCTCCCGAGCTCGTAACGGCCCTAGGATATCAAGACCCCTGTGTTGCAAAAGGCCAAGACAGAGGAATTGTTTGCAACTCTTGAGCTTTGGTGTATTTGCCGCTAAGAAACTGCATCTGCATACACTTTTAACTAGCTCCTCGCATCGTGAGGGTCATGGCCAATAAAACCTTGTCGAAAGGCTTTACCAACCCGTGTTCGCGAGGAAGCATGAGTTCCACAGATCCTCCGTGTATATTGTGAAGGAGTTTTAATCCTTCGCTCTGAACACATCGCATGAGCACCCCTTGGGTTCCTCGCTTATAGAGGACACCTTCACCAAAGCATACATTTTGGCCTTTCGATAATCGACCGCTTCGATCGCCATCGGTAAGGAACCCGTCAAGGTACTCATAGATGGGTGCCATCCATGTATCTTCGTATTTCTAGAGAGGTCGTTTATAGAGGGCGCCTCTAGTTCTTCGACTATAGACGGCTTTTGAAGTCGTTCCAAAACACCCTTTCTGTATTAGGGATCGGAGGAAGCTAGCGAGCCAGTTGGTCTCATGAGGAAATTATCCTTCGAGGGATAAATTGTACCTCAAAGCCCAAAAGTGTTTTTCTAGCTTGCGAACTTCCGATAGGTACCGGGACATGGTCGAATTAGAGCATTGGTACTCCTTTCCTACTTGATTCACGACTAGTTGAGAGTCTCCTCTTACGAGTAGTCGTCGAATCGAGAGCGCCTGCACGTGTATACCGCCTAGCAAACCTTTGTACTCTGCCACATTATTAGTGGCCTGAAAGTTTAATTGTATGGCATACTTTAAGGTTTCTCCTGTAGGAGATTCCAGGACCACCTCACTTCGAGCCACTTATCGTAAGTGACCCGTCAGTACATCGCCCACTGGTCGTGGGAATCATACTGGTGATCCTGAACAGGTTCAGGATTTGTCCATTCGGCGACAAAGTCTGCCAAGATCTGGGATTTAACGGCCGTTCGGGACACGAAATGGATGTCGAACGCCCTAAGTTCGACTGACCATTTTGCCATACGTCCCGCTGTTTCCCTATTCTGGAGGATCGCTCCTAAGGGAAACTCAGACGACACAGCTAGTTTGTGCGCCTGAAAATAATGCCGCAGTTTCTTCAAAGACATGAGGAGGGCATATAGAAGTTTTTGAACCTGAGGGTAACGCTCCTTAGGTCCGTGCAAAATCTCACTAACGTAGTATACCGGTCGTTGTATGTTTTCACGTTCTACGACCAGCACTGCGCTTACTGCCTGTGGCGTGGCAGCTAGGTAAATTAAGTGCATCTCTCCTAGCTTCGGGGAAACTAGAACATGAGCACTCGTAAGATACCTCTTGACTTCCTCGAAGGCTAGGTTAGCCTCTTCTGACCACTCGAAGCCTTTGTGTTTCCTTGGAAGTTTGAAGAAAGGCGCCCTTTTTCCCTAGTCGTGCTATGAAACGACCTAATGCCGCCATGCATCTTGTGAGTTTCGACTTCTTTCTTCGTGGTCTGGGGCGATCCGAGTGATGGCTTTATCTTTCGATTTTCCTCGATTCCTCGTGCAGAGACTAGGAATCCAAGTAATTTTCCTGAAGAGACCCCGAACACACACTTCTCGGGATTAAGTTTCAAGTGGTGTTTTCTGAGGTTGTCGAAAGTCTCCTGCAAGTCGGTGATATGGTTGAGTCATTTGATGCTTTTTACGACTAGATCATCAACGTAGGCTTCTAAGTTTCGGCCTAATTGAGGAGCGAAAGTCGTTTGCATCAAACGCTGAAAAGAAGCTCTAGCATTTTTTAAGCTGAATGGCATTTTGACATAGCAAAATATCCCAAATAGCGTAATAAATGCGGTCTTCTCCTCATCTTCTCGACACATACTAATCTGGTGGTAACCAGAGTATGCATCCAGAAAACTCAACATCTCACATCATGCGGTAGAGTCAACCAGCTGATCGATACGAGGTAAAGGGAAATCATCTTTGGACAAGCTTTATTAAGATCGCAGTCTACGCACATACGCCACTTGCCGTTAGACTTTCTAACCATTACAGGTTGGCCAACCACTCGGGTGGTTGACTTCTCTTATGAAGCCCGCCTTAAGCAACTTGTCCACTCGACCTAATAGCATCTCGCCGATCAGGCAAATCTCCGAACTTTTGTTTTACTGTAGTTTATCGTGCCGTAAAGCTAGCATGTGCTCGATCACTTCCTGGGACTCGGCATGTCTGATGCTTGCCATGCGAAGACATCGCCGCTTGCTTGAGGAAAGTGATGAGGGCGCTCTTCCTATTTGGGGCGGAAGAATCCCCAATGCGAATGGCTTCGAGGACTCCTCCTGTCCGTGAGGAACCTCTTTGACCTGGTCGTTCGACTTAGGTGCAGCTTTAGGCTTCGACTTGCTAGTCAAAGGCTGACTTTCATCCCGAGTTGGTAGTTGTCCAACCATCTCGAGGGAGCGACGGTCGCAGGAGTGCGCCATCTTCTTGTCACAGTATATCATGATAACTCCTTTGGGACCTGGCATCTTAAGACATTGATACCCATAATGAGTAGCTATTAAGAATTTTGCCAAAGTAGGTCGTCCGAGTATGGCATTATACGCCGTATCGAAGTCGACCACATCAAAGGAGACCTTCTCTGTCCTGAAATTGTTTGGTAATCCAAACGTTAAATGAAGAGAAACTTGGCCAATTGGTTTGGCCGAAGACCCCGGTACGATTCCATGAAATGAATATCGTACCGGCCTTACCTTTGTCCTGGGTACTTGCATCTCGTCCAGGGTACTCGTAAACAGAATGTTTAGCGAGCTTCCACCATCAACTAAAACTCGATTGACTCGACAATTGTTGATGGTGGGTTTGACCACTATCGAAATCGACCGGTCTAGTCGAAGGATCGCAATCACCTTTCTCAAAGTAATGGTGACCTCGCACCACTTCGTAATTTATTGACAAGAGGAGTCCACCGTGTTTACCTCATGTTCAACAAATTTTCACTGCCTCCGTGATTCGATGCCAAGATCCCCATAGATGTGATCAATGGTGTGTTGTGGATCCTGGAACGGCATCTCTTCATCATCCGACTCCTTCTGTCCACTTGTTTGGCCCACCTGTTCAAGAGTAGGAAGTGGCCCCTTGCCTGTAACAGCCCAAATTTTGAAGAAATTAAAATTTATGTATTTTGTGGATTTTCTGGAATTTTCAAAAGCTTTCCTTAATTAATTTAAAGCTAAACAAATTTATGTGCAAAATATATTACCACAAATAGCTGGAAATATTTTTCTTAAGTCCCAAATATTCCAGAGAATTTCTGTGAATTTTCTCAGAATTTTTGGACTTAAGTTGCTATATTCTAAACCTTAATTGAATTATCAGCAATTACTTAATTCGAAAATCAAAAGAAAATCCCCAAATAGTGTTTGACCAAACCC
Organism: Ampelocalamus luodianensis; assembly: GCA_036346255.1. Lineage (NCBI taxonomy): Eukaryota > Viridiplantae > Streptophyta > Magnoliopsida > Poales > Poaceae > Ampelocalamus > Ampelocalamus luodianensis. Next base: position 24,443,935 of record CM070634.1, on the reverse strand, counting down.
ACTGCCCAATTACTTCGCACGCCAAGACGCGCCCACCGCCCAGCCTCCGCGCGCTCATTTCCCATCCACCGTTGGATCTCGATCCAACGCTTAGCTTCACTCTCCACTTACCGCTTCGCTTCTTCTAATCTCGCCGCCGATCGGGATCCAACGGCTACCACGAACCCCCACTTACCGCTTTCGCACCTTTCTATCTCCTCCGTCCGATCAAAATCGGACGACCCACCGCCATCGCCTTCCTTTCCTTTCTTCCTCCTTCCCTTTCCTTCTTTGCCGTGATCCCGCCATTGATGCCGAATTGAGACCTTCCATACTCTGCGCAATCCCGATCTAAAGTCCGTAATATCGCGCACAAAATCCCCGATCTTCTCCACCCGACACGGCCCTTTCCTTCCTTCTTCTCGCCGTGAATCCTCGCTGCCCGCCGTGCCGCACGGACCTTCTTGAGCTCCACGGCAACTCGCCACACCCGCGCCTATAAATAGGTGCCCGACCGCATTGACCCTACACCTCAACGCCGCCATCCACATAGCTCCTCCGCCGAGCGCCCGGACCCAAGATCTTCGCCGGTGAAGCCCGCGTTCTTCCTCGCTTCCGGCGCCACCGCTCTTCGCCCTCGCCGCCGCACCAACGCTATCGCTCACCCGCGCGGCCGCCGCCATTCACTTCACCGAGAACCTCGATCGCTTTCTCGCCGACGCATCGACGCCGCCGCCGCCAAAAGCCGCCGCCGACGACCTTCCGCCACGCCCGCCGCTTGGTAACCCCGAGATCGCACGAACCTCCTCTCTCTGTTGCACCCATCACCGCCGCCGCAGCATCGTAGCGCCGGCGACCATCGGCCACCGCGGCGCCACCGTCGCCGCGGCCGGGCGTGGCAACACCTCGGTGCCACCGGCGCCACATCATCGCTGCCGCCGCGGTCACGCCGTCGGCCGCGTGGCTAGTCCACCGCGCCGACCCACACGCGTGGCTCGGCGAGATCGGGCCACCATGAGCCGAGTCTATGACATGTGGGCCCGCTTGTCGATTTTTAATTAAATTATTTTAATTCCGAAATTCATCACGCGCCACCATAAATAAATAGAATTTCCTTTAGAAAATAATTCGAGAATTCAATTAAATTCCAGTTTTAAATTACTTTCGCATGCATATGTTTAAATAATGGTTTAAATGTCCTATTTATATATAGTTACTCCAATCTCCATTGTATGGCCAATTTGATTTTTGAATATGAATACCATGACACCCTTAGGCAAAGTTATATTAAAATTTGACATATGCTTAGCCATGCTTAGACCACTTTTATTTGGGAAGGTTTAGCCAAATCCTTTGCAATTTGATTTTAAATTGTTTCGTGGTATTGTTTTACCACTAAGGCTTTTTATGAGTTTTTCACTCTAAATAAAATAAAATGGGTTTGGACTTGGGCGTGATGGAAGTATGGGGGTGCAAATCATGCACCGCCTAATCGTTAGGATTACGCCCATGGGTTTATTTAAATGGAAAGTCGCCAAGTCGCTTAAGGACCGGTCTTTGAGCGTATTTTGCTACGCCTCACCGCATAACCACATGTCCGAATGGGACAGATTTACTAAATAATATGTGGTATCTTAGTGATATTTATGCTATGTTGTATGTGTGGGTGTTGGTTAGACATTAGTCCCACCGGCGCAAGAGGGGCTTCCGAGGATGGTTAGTCCAATGGTAGTGAAACCTTAGCGCATAAATACATTAAGATACTGCTTGTAACGGCCTCATGATAATTGCTTAGTCACACGCCTTCTAAGCGTGCATTGGCCGACATTAAAAGCATATTATCTCGTGGGTAAAGTCGCATAAACTCGCAGAGTAGAAACTATTCGAATAGCTGGTCCGCATGGTCATGGACATGCTAGCAAAGCCACTCTAAGTTAGACTTGTTTTTGGTTTATAAAATGATTTCCAGATGTTTTTAGGATGGATAATCCTATGGTAAAATTAAGCAAGTTAGCCAAAGTGTTAGGAGGGTATCCTTCACTATTCATTTATTGGAGGTTATCCACGATTCATTGTCATCTTAATCACCGATTTCAACTATGGTATTAAAATTGGCCTTAGAAAACTATTAGTGTTATTTAATCCAAAATGCCGCTTATGCAAAACAACCCCGCCATTATCCTTTGTTTACCCTATGCATGCGTAATCTTCAATATTGGGTGTAACTTGCAAGCACTAGAGTTGTGTTACTCTTGTCGAATAATCTTTATTCAGAGAAGACCTCTATCGTGACGGGAGGACTCGATTTAATAGGCTACGCCCCTGCACGATTGCCCGTGGCAAGTCGTGGTGGCCTACTACTACTACTTTTTCCACCGTGTTATTTCTTTTCATTTGGCCTCGTGCCCGCTTGTAATAAAACTCGAGACAATATTAATAAAGAGCGTGATATGATTTTGCTATCACTTTTGATGACCGTGTACACCGGAAATCCGACTAGTGTATAAACACAGAGAATTCGGGTCCTTCGCTCCTGGTTCGACAAGAGTGGTATCGAGCTATATCGATCGTAGGTCGTGGCCCCACAAATGTCCTAAGGACTTATTTTCAAAACTAAAACTATTTTGAGTCTATCCGAGTCATCTCTCAACCCTTCTCTTCAAAATGGTTACCGACTCATCTATTCCTCAAAATTGTAGATGGCCGAGGTAATGGACGCCATCTCTCACGAGTCATTGCTTGACATCGGGCTGAACTTCTCTGGAAGTGATGCAGACTTGACTACAAGAAGAGGCCAACGCCTGTGGCTATCGGTGATAAGGTGGGAGAACGACACCTCCGGAGGGTGGAAGTACTGTTTACTCCGACTGTCGCCGAACACGGCCTTCCACACCTTCCACGCACCGATCGGGCGCGACACCTTCGCGGATGGTATTCAAGATGCAGCAAGAGAATCGGTTCGTGCGACCGCCACAGCTACGACCGCTACCTCAACGGCACCGGATTTCACTATTACCCGATGCATCCGCCACCGCACTCGACAATGCTTTCGACCGCCAAGGAAGAAGATTCCCGAGCCGACGCACTGTGGACTTAACGGCGCACCGGACTACGCCACGAAATACTCGAGGACTCGCGCATCGCTTCAAGACGGCTTGGAGTACGCAGGCAAGGATCAAGACATTGGAAGCGAATCGACTAGCTACAAGGTCAAGCAGGGTAGCTCCAATGAGATAGACTATACCCCAGCACTCCATAGATGCTTCATTAGTCCAGACGTTAGTTGCGAATTATGAGCTATCAATTACCCTTGTGATAGCCATAATCCATTAATAAAATAAATGAATAAAAGAATTATTTTAAAAAGTTGGTTCTTTGTTGTGTGTTTATTGGTTCTGGGCTATTTTAGATTTATCCCCTTAGAGTCTCTACCATCTCATCTAAATCCTTGAGGATCCCGCAGATGGTGACCACCGTTAGAACGGCAACGGCAGCAGCAAAGGGTCAAGGACAAGGAAACGATCAAAGGGATCATCGAATAACCACATTCCACACCACCACCACCACCGCAGAGGACCCGACATGCGCCAGATGATGGCCAATCGACTCATCCGATTGACCTTCGCCCAATCTCGCAAAATGTGCAAATGCTCGTGCCGCCATCAGAGCAGCAGCAGCCCGACTCCACCTCAAAGATAATCAAAGGCCGACTATGTCGAGTTTATGAGGATGCGCCACGACGCTCGAGCAAGATCGAACCAATGGACGCCGACGATCGCTTCGGGCTATTGGAAAGAAATTGACATCGCCGCTGCTCGATCGTGAGAGGGTTCTCGCTTGCCTCTCACCACCGACCGCCCCGCATCGTAATGGTGGGACAATTATCGATCGCACATAATGATGCTCACCCATCACATGGGCCGACTTCGCAAGCTCGTCATGCACACATCCCGCAGGATGATGACACTAAAGAAGAAGGAGTTCCACGCGACCGCGCCAAGGCAACCGAACGGTGAATGAGTATCTTCACCGCTTCAATCAACTTGCCCGCTACGCCCCACCGACGAGCCGAGATGAGGACAGAGAAAGGTTCCCGGAAGGCCTAAGCGATGATATTTCGCCCAACTTATCTCTCGTAACTTCACCGACTTTCAGCAGCTTGGTGGATAAAGCTATCGTGCAGAAGCCAAACACGCAGAATGGAGAACCGCAGCGAGGATGGCCGCCAAAGGTTCAACGCGAGGTCCGCCCAAACCTCGCTTCACTACACAAAGAGCACACAAGAACGTGGGAAGTTCCAATCTTCCACGCCTCGCATCCAAAGACCGCCACAAGCGCCCAACCCCTCCAACTTCCGTGGCACTTCGTCAGAGGGCGCTTTCACCAAGCATTCTACCTCCTCAACTTCCGAGTAACGTGCTTCCATCGCAACGAGACGGGCATTATGCCAATAAATGCCCGGAAGCGCAAGGTTTGGCACCGCAAGGCCAACCTCGTGAGTTGCAACCACCGGCGGCACCAACCGACCAAAGAGCCGCTTCACCAAGGGACGGTGAACCATGTCACCGCCGAGGAAGCCTGTGCAATACCGATGTGGTTCTCAGACGCTCGCGTTAATTCAAGACAAAGATCTGCCTTATTTGATTCCTGAGCTTCACATTCTTTCGTGTCAAATAAGTTTGTGGAAAATATGGGTTACCCGTATCCTCCTTAGCTACCCCCATGATAATTCATTCCCTGCTCGAAATGAGAACCAATTCTCTCGCCCAAATCTTACCTTGAGATATCCGAGTATCCTTTCTAGCGATCCGATAGTGTTACACCCCAAGGCCTCGATGTAATACTTGGAATGGATCAAGCTAGCTAAAACCACGGCCAAATAGATCGGCTAATAGATCCATCACCTCACAAATGACCAAGGCCTATCTCATGAATTCAAACCTGTGGTCCGCACCGAGAAGTTCCATGCTCACCACTTGAAGGAGGTGAAACTCGAAGACATACCCGTAGCACGAGTACTCGACGTTTTTCCAGATGATCTACCCGGCATGCCACCGGATAGGGACATCATGTTCCTAATTGATCTAGTCCCCGGGACAGCCTCCGATCTCAAGAGGCTACGAATGCCCGCCAACGAAGTTAGCGTAATCAAGAAACAAATTGAAGAATCGCGAGAAAGGGTACATTCGACCCGCTTCCTCACCATGGGGAGCCCGATCGCTTTGTCAAGAAGAAAGACAATAGTATGAGAATGTGCGCTGATTATAGATCACCAACGGCAACAATCAAGAACAAGTACCGCGTTGCAATTGATGATCTGCTCGATCACCAAGGGAGCAAGCGCTTCTCAAGATTGATTCGAGATCCGGTTATCACCAATCAAGATCGACCGAAGATATTCCAAAGACCGCCACCACCGATATGGATCAGATGAATTTACGAATGTCCTTCTGACAACCAATGCCCCGCCTACTTCATGAATATGATGAACAAGGTGTTCATGGAATTCTCGATAAATTCGTGGTCGCCTTTATTGACGATATCCTCATCTATTCAAGGACGAAGAAGAGCATGAAGAGCATCTCCAATGATCCTAGACAAGCTCGTGGAGCATCGACTTTATGCCAAATTCAGCAAGAGTGAATTTCGCTAAGTCAGTTGCATTCCTTGGACACATTGTATCCGCAGGAGGTATTGCAGAGACCCTCGCCAAGGTTGAGGCAGAATGGACCGAAACAACCTGCATCACCACCGAGGTGAGAAGTTTCTTGACCGCAAAGCTATTATCGCCGGTTCATCGGGTTTTCAAACTTGCCAAACCCATGACTCAACTTCAAGAAGGAGAAGAAGTTCGACCGGTCAAGCGCTCGTGAAGAAAGCTTCCAAGAATCAAAAGAGGCTAGTCTCAAAGACCGGTGTTAATCTTACCGACATCCGCAAGGATTTTGAAATCTTTTGTGACGCATCCCGCCAAGGCCTCGATGTGTACCGATGCAGAAGGCAAAGTTGTGGCTTATGCATCCCGCAGCTGAGGCCGCACGGCGGGAATTACCCGACTCATGATTTGGAGTTAGCGCAATTGTGCACGCCTCAAAATCAAGCGCATTATCTAATTGGTAAATCGCTGTGAGATTTTCACGACCATAAAAGCTCAAGTACATATTCACGCAGTCCGAACTCAACCTCCGGCAGAGGAGATGGTTGAATTGATAAAGGATTACGATCTCTAATCCATTATCATCCGGCAAGGCCAACGAGTAGCAGATGCCTTGAGCAGAAGGCATATTGCAACACCATCGTGGTGCAAAAGAAAATCAGCCGTAGTTGTATGAAGAGTCAAGCACTAACTGAGATTGTCAATTATGGTTACGTAAACGCTTTGGAGGTTCAACCGACTCTTCAGTGTCGATCGTAACAAAACAATAAGATGAAGACATCCAAGAAATCAAGAAGAATATGAGAAGAGGCAAAGCTCCGTGCTTCCCGAGGATGAACAAGGGACAAGTGGGTTCGAGACCGTGATCTGTGCCCAACCAAAGCAGAAATAAAGGAGGCGATTCTCGAAGAAGCTCATGAGTCGCCATACTCCATTCATCCGGTAGCACCAAGATGTACCAGACTTAAAAGAAAATATTGGTGGGTCAGATGAAGCGTGAAATTGCGGATTTCGTTGCTCGCTGTGACGCTCCGCCAAAGAGTCAAGGCACAACACCAAAGACCCGCCGTTCACATGCACTCTTTACCAATTCCCGAGTGGAAGTGGGAAGAGGTTGGTATGGATTTCATCATCGACTTCCAAGGACCCAATCGATATGACTCCATCCGTAGTAATTGACCTGTTAACTAAAGTGGCTCACTTTATCCTCGCCAAGACCACCTACCAGAGTAGCAAGCTAGCGAGTTGTACATGGCCAAAATCGTCGCTTGCATGGGGTACCCAAGAAGATTGTGTCCGATAGAGGTTCTCGCCACTCTCTGCCTGAAAAGTCCGCATGAAGCCTTGGGAACTGCACTCAATTTCAAAGACGGCACAGATCACCCTGCACCGATGGTCAAACAGAACGCACTCAACCAAGTTCTTGAAGACATGCTTCGAGCCCGGCCTTAGACTTCTGGAAGGGTTGGGATAAGGATCCGCCATATGCCGAAGTTCTCATACAATAATAGCTACTGCCGCTTTGTGATGGCTCCATTTGAAGCTCAGATGGCAGAAATGCCTGACCCCGCCCTTTGGGATCGGTGGAGAGCGCCAACTCCTGACCGAGTTGATCAAAGAAGTCAAAGTAAAGTAAAAACTATTCGAGCGCTCGAAGTAGCCCAACCCACAAAAGAGTTATGCCAATAACCGCTTGAGGGAATTGAACTTTGAGGTAGGAGATGTTGTCTATCTCCGAGTTACCCCACTCGAGGTGTGAGGAGATTCCGCATTTAAAGGTAAACTCGCACCTGTATATTGGGCCATACAAGATTTTGGCAAAGCGTGGAGAGGTAGCTTATCGCCTAGAATTGCCAAGCCCGCCACAAGAAGGCATAATGTCTTTCACGTGATCGCAATTAAAGAAATGTCTCATGAACCTAAGACCATACTCTTCGAAAGCTTCGACCTTCAAGAAGATCTCACCTACGTGGAGCGACCAATTAAAATTCGGATGTCGCAGGCGTGTTACCGTATGTAATCATCGATCGCATAAGGTACAATGGAGTCATCATCCGTAAAGTGAAGCTACATGGGAGAATGAAGACGAACTCAAGGCCAACTACCCGATCTTTTGTTAATCAAGCTCAATCTCGGTCGAGATTCCTTTAAGTGGGTAGGTTTGTAACACCCAAATTTTGAAGAAATTAAAATTTATGTATTTTGTGGATTTTCCGAATTTTCAAAAGCTTTCCTTAATTAATTTAAAGCTAAACAAATTTATGTGCAAAATATATTACCACAAATAGTGGAAATATTTTTCTTAAGTCCCAAATATTCTGAGAATTTCGTGAATTTTCTCGAATTTTGGACTTAAGTTGCTATATTCTAAACCTTAATTGAATTATCAGCAATTACTTAATTCAAAATCAAAAGAAAATCCCAATAGTGTTTGGGCCGAAACCCACTGCCCAGCCCACTTCAAGACGCCGACGCGCCCACCGCCCACCTCGCGCGCGCTTACTCCCATCCACCGTTGGATCTCGATCCAACGCTTAGCTTCACCTCCACTTACCGCTCGCTTCTTCTAATCTCTGGCCGCCCGATCGGGATCCAACGGCTACCACGAACCCCACTTACCGCTTTCGCACCTTCTATCTCCTCCGTCCGATCAAAATCGGACGACCCACCGCCATCGCCTTCCTTTCCTTTCTTCCTCCTTCCCTTTCCTTCTTTGCCGTGATCCCGCCATTGATGCCGAATTGAGACCTTCCATACTGGCGCAATCCCGATCTAAAGTCCGTAATATCGCGCGCATTAAAATCCCCGATCTTCTCCACCCCGACACGGCCCTTTCCTTCCTTCTTCTCGCCGTGAATCTCGCTGCCCGCCGCGCCGCACGGACCTTCTTGAGCTCCACGGCACCGCCACGCCGCGCCTCTATAAATAGGTGCCCGGACCGCATTGACCTCACACCTCAACGCCGCCATCCACATAGCTCCTCCGCCGCCGTAGCGCCCACTCCGAAGATCTTCGCCGTGAAGCCTCGCGTTCTTCCCGCTTCGCGCCACCGGCTCTTCGCCCTCGCCGCCGCACCAACGCCATCGCCACCTGCGCGGCCGCCGCTATTCACTTCACCGGAGAACCTCGATCGTTTTCCTCGCCGACGCATCGCACGCCGCCGCCAAAAGCCGCCGCCGACGACCTTCCGCCACGCCCGCCGCCGCTGGTAACCCCGATCGCACGAACCTCCTCTCTGTTGCACCCATCACCGCCGCCGCGGTATCGTAGCGCCGCGACCATCGGCCACCGCGGCGCCACCGCTCGGGCGTGCCGGGCGTGGCGCCACCTCGGTGCCACCGGCGCCATCATCGCCGCCGCCGCGTGTCACGCCGGTCGGCGCCCGTTAGTCCACCGCGCCGACCCCACACGTGGCTCGGTGAGATCGGGCCACCATGAGCCGAGTCTATGACATGTGGGCCCGCTTGTCGATTTTTAATTAAATTATTTTAATTCCGAAATTCATCACCGCGCCACCATAATAAATAGAATTTCCTTTAGAAAATAATTCGAGAATTCAATTAAATTCCGATTTTGTATTAAACTTCTAAAATTCATAACTTTGCATATGAACTCCAAATTGGGTGGTTCAAATTGCAAAATTTGTCTAAAATCTTAATCTAGCTAACTAAAGCAAAATATTTTATTTTGGAGTTAGTTTGAGCTGAGTTTTTGGAATTTATTTGAATTTGAGTTAATTTGTCGTAATTTCACGTATAGACCTCGACGACTCCGGAGAGTTAGATCCTTCCGACGATTTAGAATTTCAAGACTTCAACGAAGGCAAGTTACACTATTGATCATATTGCTCCCAGTATTTTAAATTATTTAATTCTGCTTTAAATTACTATCGCATGCATATGTTTAAATAATGGTTTAAATGTCCTGCTTATATATAGTTACTCCAATCTCCATTGTATGGCCAATTTGATTTTTGAATATGAATACCATGACACCCTTAGGCAAAGTTATATTAAAATTTGACATATGCTTAGCCATGCTTAGACCACTTTTATTTGGGAAGGTTTAGCCAAATCCTTTGCAATTTGATTTTAAATTGTTTCTGGTATTGTTTTACCACTAAGGCTTTTATGAGTTTTTCACTCTAAATAAAATAAAATGGGTTTGGACTTGGGCGTGATGGAAGTATGGGGGTGCAGTTCATGCACGGCCTAATCGTTAGGATTACGCCCATGGGTTTATTTAAATGGAAAGTCGCCTGCCGCTTAAGGACCGGTCTTTGAGCGTATTTTGCTACGCCTACCGCACTCACCACATGTCCGAATGGGACAGATTTGGCTAAATAACTGTGGTATCTTAGTGATATTTATGCTATGTTGTATGTGGGTGTTGGTTAGACATTAGTCCCACCGCAAGAGGGGCTTCCTGAGGATGGTTAGTCCAATGGTAGTGAAACCTTAGCGGGCATAAATACATTAAGATATCGCTTGTAACGGCCTCATGATAATTGCTTAGTCACACGCCTCGAAGCGTGCATTGGCCGACATTAAAAGCATATTATCTCGTGTGGGTAAAGCTGCACAAACTCGCAGAGTAGAAACTATTCGAATAGCGCCCGCATGTCATGGACATGCTAGCAAAGCCACTCTAAGTTAGACTTGTTTTTGGTTTATAAAATGATTTCCATGCATGTTTTTAGGATGGATAATCCTATGGTAAAATTAAGCATTAGCCAAAGTGTTAGAGGGTATCCTTCACTATTCATTTATTGGAGGTTATCCACGATTCATTGTCATCTTAATCACCGATTTCAACTATGGTATTAAAATTGGCCTTAGAAAACTATTAGTGTTATTTAATCCGAAAATGCCGTTTATGCAAAACAACCCTGCCATTATCCTTTGTTTACCCTATGCATGCATTAATCTTCAATATTGGGTGTAACTTGCAAGCACGGTAGTTGTGTTTACTCTTGTCGAATAATCTTTATTCAGAGAAGACTCTATCGTGACGGGAGGACTCGATTTAATAGGCTACGCCCCTGCACGATTGCCTGTGGCAAGTCGTGTGGCCTACTACTACTACTTTTTCCGCTGTGTTATTTCTTTTCATTTGGCCTCAGGCCCAGTTGTAATAAAACTCTGAGACAATATTAATAAAGAGCGTGATATGATTTTGCTATCACTTTTGATGACTGTGTACACTGGAAATCCTGGACTAGTGTATAAACACAGAGAATTCGAGGTCCTTCGTTCCCGGGTTCGACATTGCCAGAGTAATAGTCTTCGAGTTTTCGTAGGAAAACTCGGCAGTTACGAAGATCATGCCCTTCTTTTTTATGAAAAAGACACCACCTAGGTTTGTCGTTTCTCCGATCTTGGCGCTTACCTTTACCTCGATCGGGATTTTGCTTGGGGTTGCATGGCGCCTTGTCGCTTACGGTCAGGACCTCCTTAGAACCGGCAACTGGAGATTTGTGTCTCTTTGCCTTGTTCTTAGATTTCCTAGCCTTTTTATCCTTTTTCTTACCACTTTCGCCTGCCTCCTGAGGGATGTTGTCTTCACGATCGATAGTATTGTTCCACTCGATCGCTTCAAAGACCAATCGATATCTATCGGCCATCTCAAGAGTTCGCGACGGTGGCGTGGATGTAAGCGATATTCTCTCGTTATCCTTCCGCACGGACTCGCTTGAAAGCCCCGATCACGAATGAGTCGAAACTTCCGAATAGAATTTCAAACCCGATCAACCGCTGATGAATTGGCGAGCGCTTCATGGTCGCTCGCTTTATCCGGCAAAGTCATCCTCCTTTCCGGCGGCTGTAAGTGCCCCGAAATTTGCCGCAGAAGATCACGAGGTGTTACCACCAGTAGGTCGATTCGAATGGTCGGTTTAAAAGCCATGATCGTGTCGATCCTTCGAGTATAGTAGGAAGGTAATTCGCCATGGCATGCTCTCCTCCTCCCGCAGCTCGGATAGTCAGAGTATAGATTTGGAGGAACTCGATGGGATTTTGAGTTCCATCAAATTTCTCCATGTTCGCTAGTCGGGCGAGGTGGCCAATAACCGCTCAAGGTCTGGGTGAAAATGCCCGACACCCCGAGATAACCTCTTGTCTCCTTCTCTCGCAGAAAGAAGGGTTAATATCGCCGAGTGATCGAACTCGCCGATACTCAAACACGTGGAGGGATGGACCTATGATAGGTCTCGCCTTTACGAGGAAATACTCCTCGACTCGCTTGCCGCGCAGATCCCGTCACTGAAGTGGTGAAAGATCACCTCTCCCGTGGGCTTGTGGCGCCTTCCTCGTGTCGAGAACGACATGAGGAAAGTCGTGCCGCCTTCTATGTGACGAGTTATCCGAACTACCGCGTAAGGAGTCGTGAGTACTATGACTTCCCGGTTGTGGTCGACGAAGATGCTCGAGTTTGGCCATCGTGTCGCGAAGCCTTTGTGTGATTTCTTCTGCAAAGAGATCATAAACTGGTGCTCGAGCGAGTTCTTGAGTCGGGTTTTCCAGCAAATCGTTGATGTGCTGGAGTTCTTGAGCTTCCTTCGACTGGAAATAAGCGCCGTAAAGGTTTTTCTGAGCCACTATTTTCTTCCGTCGGGTTGTCTCAGAATGGTCTATTTCAAACCCCTGAGTTTGCTTTAATGGAGTGCGAGAATGTTGAGGATGTCCCGCACGTCCATTAAAGTGTTCGCCCTGCTCGCCGCTGGTGGTGTCCTTGCCATTGCGGCGAGGTGGTGTAGAGTATGCTCGCCGGAAGCATCGCCAATCCTTCTTCCGGGAGAACGATCCTCATCGTAGGGAAGGACGAAAACCTCCCGTGATCGACCTCCACTTGCGCCGAGACCTCCTCGCTTGAGGAGTAGTCGAGCGACACCATCCGCGACTTGGAGTAAACCCTCCGTAGGGAAACTCCGGTTATAACCAGATCGAGCCATTCCGACCGTAGTAACCCAAGCTTGGTCGCCTTAGGATATTTTGAAAACCTTATTTTCAAAGGGTCAATGATTTGTGAAAGCTAAGTAAGTTCTCTGATTTTATTCCTTACCTATCTTAGCTTTCTTCTCTGCCTTGCTCTAATTTGAGTTTTAAAAGTATTTTCCCTTTCCTTCTCTCAAAAGATAGTCATTATCGACACTGGGTTTTGGGACCAATGAGCTTGGCAAATTGAAATGTTAGCCGCCTCTACAAGGTTTTGAAGCTTCCGGTTGAAGATTTCAATTAGGAGGCTTGGATGCAAATCTGACAGCGATCATTCAGCTTCCTGACAGCAAGCTCAAAGGTTCTAAATAGGTAGAAAATGAGAGGATAATCAACTAAAACTTGTGGGAATAAGAGGGTAAGATGTGATACTAGTTAGCTAAGTACCTAACGCTAATTTTGTCGCCTTAACCTTGATCTTTAGTAGTGTTAGACTTGTCGAGTGTGCTGAAATTTTTATCTTCTCACCCTATTACTCGCTCATTCCATACGGTTAATGGCATTGAGAAGTTGAGCTTGTTTTGGAGTTTCCTTGCTGATTTGGAGCTTCTTTGGAAACATTTAAAGTTTGTATGCTTGCTGTTTTGGCTTTCTGTTAGGGTGATATCTCATTTCCCTAGTCGTTAACTTTTCGCTTTCATCAACTTCCGCCAAAGGTGTTGCTAACCAAAGTTATTAGTAACGCCCTTGTTTTCTAAACCTTTCAAGGCATTAAAAATAAAATAGAACCATTTGGTTTTGATGAGAGTTCAAAACTTAACCTAAGTTTCCAAAGAGTCCTAAATGACTAAAACAAACTTCAACAGATCAAATTTGGAATTTCTTTGTGTTGAGTGGGTTCTAAAACTACCCAGCCTCCCTTTTCGGTTCTGCTTCTCTAAGAACTCTCTTTCGTACTTTTTTCTCCGAATATCCATACACACAACTAGGTATTACCGCTATGCGGTATTACCTCCGCTCAACTCATGGTCACCCCGCTTCATGAGAGAAACAAACTCTTAAGAACATAGGTTCGGGAACCCTTATCCGCCATGTAACACCTGGTGCTAATGAGGTGTGATGGTACCAGTCCTGTAACCTCGCAAAAAAACCAGTTGTTTGGACCTCTTTATACCATATGAGACCTCCTTGGTTTAATCTAAGCCGCTCGCACTCCTTGTTGATTCCATCTTGACCGCCAAAGACTTTGGCATGGGAATTCATTACCATCCGGTAAGGCTAGTGTTGTCGCAGATACAATTAGTCAAAAGGTGTTTTGCAATGCATTGTTGCTCCAGAATCGCAGCCTACCCTCCTTGAAGACTTTTATTGTCTCAACTCGGTGTGGTTGAGCACGGGTCTATTGCTACTTTGGTTGTGCAACCAACCTTAGTGGATTAGATCAAGTTTGCTCGCAATGGATGTTGGAGTGAACCAAATCAAGCAAAATGTCAAGATCGAACAACCAACTTCGCTTAAGTCGAGATCGATTTCACGCAATCAACCGCATGTATGGGCTATGCGGATCGTTGTTGTCACAAGTTGTTTACTCGGGCCTAAATGGCCATAGTCCATCTAAGAAGCCGGTCGCGAGGGATGACTCCGTGTAGCTAGTTAGCGTGCCGAGATTCCATTGTTAGTGGAGTTAACCGCATATATCGCCCGGAATCAACCGCACAAATTGTTCCGAATTAACTGCATAAATTGTTCCGAATTGACCGCATAAATCGCTTCCACCAACTAACCACTACCGCACCACCTCCCATAGTATCGTGAAAGAGCTCTCACCGTTAATCCTTGTTGTATCTAGACCTAGTAAGTTTTCCCGTGTCGACTAAAAATGGCACGCCGCCGCCTAAACCAGATTCGCATCGGCCACCTTATGAGCTCTATATCGCCAGATAGTGAGCTTGCATGGTGCCAAGACGATCATCTCGATCGTGGTTCCATCTTCACTTCCCAGCTCGCATAGCTTGCAAGAAGCTATGGGAACTGTCTTTCTTCAAAGACAAAGATATCACCCCAAACAGATGGTCGACCGAGAGGGTCAACTAAGTTTTGGAGGACATGTCATGAGCTTGTGTCCTTTCCTATGGGAAGCATTGGGAGAAGTGCTTGCCATTCGCCGAGTTTTCTTATAACAACAGCCTTCCAAGCCGCCTCTGATGGCACCATTTGAGGCCTTATACGGAAAAAGTGTAGAACCTCGTTGAACTCGTCCGAGACCGGTGAAAGACCTTTCTTTGGCCCGACTGATTAATGAGGCCAAGGTCAAGTCGAGCTCATTCGTGATCGCCACGCACGCCTCAATCCAGCAAAAGAGCTGCGCGGACGCCGCCGCCGTGAGTTGAGCTTTGAGCCCAATGACTTCGCTTATCTCAAGGTTTCTCCTCCGAAAGGTCACCAGCGCTTTGGTGTCAAGGAAAGTTAGCTCTCGATATGTCGCCCCTACCGTATTATCGAGAAGAAGGGAGCCGTTGCCTACAAGTTGGAGTTGCTCACGCACTTGCGGGAGTACATGATGTGTTCCATGTGTCCCACTAAAGAAGTGCCTCCGTGTTCCAACAGAGGAAGTCTGCTGAAACTCTTGATGTCCGTGAAGATTTGACTCACCGCGAGCGCCCTGCTCGCATACTCGAGGAAGTCGAACGAAGAACGAGGAATAAGACCATCAAGTTCCTTAAGGTTCAGTGGTCGAATCATTCCGAGGATGAGGCTACTTGGGAGCGAGAAGATCGCCTCCGCAAGGCACTACCCCCTCTTTCTTTTCCGAGTGAACCAAATCTCTGACGAGATTTTTGTAAGGGGGAGGTTTGTAACATCCCCATTTTCAACTTGTGTTTCAAATGTAAGAAAATTAGTAGAAATTAAAACTTTTTCCTTACATCATGTATTTCCGTGTGTACTAAACAATTATTGCACTGCAGTATGGAGATACAAAGTCACAAGTCCGTTGATCATCTCCGGGAAATATTTTTCCTAAGTTCTTGGGTTGATATGTGACCCTCCAAAAATTTCACAAATTTTCGTAAATTGTTTGAAGAGTTTTCTGGTCAACAAACTTGCTTGACTTGTAGTCAAACCTCAGCTCAAAGCATTGTATAATTTCGGAGAAAATGCTCAAGATAAAAACCTTTGGAAATTTTATGCAAGGTCCATCTCAATGTCGCAAGCTACCGCTAAAATTTCATAGAATTTGGAGCTAGTTTGCTAGCTCTAAAAGTCCCTTCAAGATCCCAGTTCAAAATTAAACCCTAAGCCCTCGGTCCGAGTCGACTTGGACTCGCACTCTCCAGTTTTGGTCACACCGAGCCGCTTAGCCGTGCCTGCCTTGGCCAAAGTTGGGCGCAGTGGTCTGGGCCATTGGATTTTCAACCGACGCCAAAGACCTCCTCGGGTCTTTGTAAAGGACCTCCCACCCGCACGACCTCCTCAAAGTTCTTTTACAAAGACAACCTCGAGGGCCTCCCCAGACCTCCTTTGCACCTTTGCAAAGACCACCCTGGCGACCTCTCACTCTCCACGACCACCCCTAGCGCTTGGGTGATCTTGAGCCGTCCATCTTGAGATCTCGTGGCTCGCACTCCCTAAGTGTTAGGACTCTAATACTTAGCCCAAAATCTGGGCCCTTGATTTCAATCCAACACTCACGACCTCCCCGTGGAGCTGGAGCCACGATTTAGCCGTTGAGTTCATTTGACCGCCTTCCCTATTTCTCTCACTGCCGGGTGGGCTCGGCATTATCAATTTTTGTGCGTGGCAAGAGGGAGCGTTGCCTTGTCAACTCTAGGGTCGACAACGGCTATGTGCTGCCAACATTAAATGTCCGACAAAGACCTTTGCTCAAAAGTCACCCCGACACCGCTCCCATCATGTCGTTGATGCCCTAGCTCTGCACCCGAGTGGGTGTGACCTTGTTTTCATTTTTGGCGCTCGGCTATATATGGATCCCAAGCTTCTCCTTAAGTTTCTTTGGATCCATTCTTGCACCCCTAGTTTCTTCCTCCGCTCTTGAGCTCAAGTCACCCGAAAGCCTCACACCATTGCCGACCTTGGAGCTCTCCGCGACCCTTGAGCTCCAAAGTGGTTCATTATTGCAATTTTGGCTAATCCTTTGTTCTCTTGGTCACCTCGAGCCTCTCGACTTGCTTTGTTTGACCTTCACAGAGGTTGATAAAGTAGGAGTGTGTGGTTCGTGGTCGGAGCGCTGCTTTCTTCACCTCCCACGACTTCCACCTTCACCGAGCTCTTGCGCCACCTCTAGCTCCTCCATTCCCCGGTCAGATTTCAAGATCGGAAATCCCTATTCTTTTAGACCTCTTCGGTTTTCGCCGTCAGATTGGTCCCCGGCGGTTATCTCCTGCTAGCCATGGTGGTGGTGTTGGTGTAGTTTTGGCACCCTTAGGTCCTCCGTCCTATTTGGAGCTCATTCGTGCCTTTGGTTTCCGCCGACGAGGTCCACATCGCCGCGGCAAGCCGCGGCACGCCGGGTTTTGTCGGCTCAAAACCTCCTGCTGGCTATATTCTTATGACCACTTTAATGCTCAAATCATTGCTCATCATTGGTGCATTAATTGTGTCCTAATTTGTGCCGTGGAGTCACCGACGTGGGCCATGGGTTTAGAATTAAAGTTTGGAAATCATTAAGTGTCCTTTAGTTTCATTTATTGTCAATCATCCGGAGCATTTAATTTGTCTTAACCGCCTTTTGTCGTTGTCCGAGGTCCTGCGCCATTAAAACCACTCCAGTGACCTCCTCACAAATCCCGCCGTTAAAGACCTCCGTAGGTTAAATCCCACCGCTAGGATCACCTCCTCCTTGGGGTCCTTTGCAAAAGACCTCCTTGAGGTCCTCTCAGGCGGTAGGTCACCCCTGGCTGCTTTTGTCAAACCGCCTCTCTGACCTCCTTGGGGTCCTCTTTGCAAAAAGTCCTTCCTTAGTCGCTTTCAAAAACCACCCCGAGCCACCCCACCAAGGTCCTCTTGTGCAAAGACCACCCCTGTCATTTGTAAAGAGAACCTTCAAAACTACGCTTAGGTCCTCTTTGCAAAAAGACCACCTCGCCCTTTGTGAAGAAGTCGAGACCTCCTCCGCCAGACCGACCGCTCATGACCTCCCACGGAGATCCGAACCGTCCTGCACTCTCTCTGTTGAACACTGTCGCGAGGACCTCCCGCCAAGATCATGGCCATCCATGACCTCCTCGGTGAAATCCTAGCCGCCCCGACTCTCCTCGCTTCATCTTAGCCGCTCAGACCTCCCACCGAGATCGTGACCGCCTAGGACCTCCTCACTACTGGACCGTTAGATTTAGATCTAACGGGCTAGACCTCTGTAGATCTCAACCGCCCAGACCTCCTATGGGAGATCTCGAGCCGCTAAGATCTCGCCTCGATCAATCGCTGACCTTAGACCTCCCTAGTGCTCTGGATCGCCAGATCTTGATCCGACGGCCACGCACTCTGTTAGGCGCGAGACCTCCTTTGCGTGCGCTGCGGCGCACCGGTCGAGCCATTGATTCAAGATCTACGCTTAGACCTCCTCGCCAGATCTTGCCGCCTAGGACCTCCTCGCTGGATTCGCACCATCAAGTCTAGATCTAACGGCTAAGACCTCTCCTAGGCGCGGCAAGGTCTTTGCGCCAGTGCTCGTGGCGGGTTTTACACTGAGATCGTGAGCCGTGCGATCTTTGATCAACGCCCACGACCTCCCGCTTTATGGGTTTTCCAGATTTAGTCCAAAAGCTTTTATTTGCACATATTAATTGTTTTAAACTTCAAAATTGCATAACTTTTTCTCTGCAGCTCCAAATTTAACAAACTAAAGTTCTATAAATGCATCTCATAAAGTACTTTAGCTTAGTATAGGTTTTGCAAGAGTCTTTAATACTGAAATTAATCATGTCTTAGATTTAAAACTTAGAAAAATCATAACTAAATCATTTTAACTCCAAATGACCTGAAATTTTATATGGGTTACCACTATACCTGTAGGTAGCTACCATAAAAGTTTCAGCTTCAAGATCTTTCTAGAAAATATTTTTGCTACAAGCTAATTATGGTAAATTAGGTTTTTAGAGAATATCTTTGCACCACAAATCCAAATTAAGTTTTTCCAGCTTCTATGTCTAGGTATGTTCGTATTTTACCTTGTGTATAAATTTCACACATTTGGATAATTTTTGCTTGCTCTTTGTTTAAGTGTTGCTCGTCTTATTGGTTGTTTTCGCTCTTTCGCTTAGGATTCGATATTTGCGGTGAACCCCGAGAACGACTCTCCGCAACAAATTGAGCAACAGCAAGCGTGCAAGCAGCTTGATCATTTCCCAATTGGTCCCATTACTTTTAAAGTCTAATATTTTGTTTAACTTCTATGTATGCATTGCTATTTTGTTGTTAAATTAATTAGTTAGACCTCTAGTTGCATAATCTGTAGGTAAATAATTATCCTCTACTACCCGAGCCTAGGTTATTTGTCGTGATTAGAGTTCGTTGGATGAGCTCTTGTCACTTAGTAGATTTCAATAAATATTGCTTAGCCATGCCTAGTATCGGTAGATTTGGGCGATCATCGACTTAGTCGGTGATCTTGATCACACAACTACTTATACTACTCCATTATGTCCAACCCTTGTGTTTTACCATTTTGCAAATCAAAACCAAAACAAAAATTATATCTTGGCTTGGGCACAATGGTATGTTGGGTGATCCGTTGGTGTGATTGAATGGTGCCTAAGTCCCTAAGGACCGAGTTACTTGTGCCATTGATCCAAGTAATTATTGCGTACAACCACACGAGGGGATATGGAACCTCTCTTGACTAAGTACTTTGGGAGGTGCTAATTATGAGCTGGCCTGGGTGTGTGCGTGTGTGTGTGTGTGGTGTGCGAGGAGCATTAGTCTGTCCTAAGTTAGGTCAGCCTAATGTATCCTTCTCCGTGGGTTGCGGCTCTTAATTAGCATCGCCCATTGAAAGCGCCTTGTTAGACTTAGCCATGCCTCGCATACCAAAGGAAGTGTGCTAACCGTGGTGGTGGAAAGGCGGTCTATCGTGTGGGTACATTGGTACACCCTCAGGTTAAAACTATTCGAATAGCCTCGCCCTAGGTTATGGACACGCTTGGTTATTTCCCACAAGAACTAGACTACAACCTTTTAAAAACTTAAACTTGACACTGTTGGTATGAAGGGGTACTTCATGTTATTGTTGTAGTGACTATGGGTTAGTCACTTCTAGGTTGGTGTTGTTCTCATCTATTGTTATAATTGTCTCTCTTTATTTAAACAATAAAAGTTAATTGCAAACTTGCTTTGAATCTATTACCTTATTGGAAATGAAAACTTGCTTTATGTCAAAATAAGTCCAAAGCCTCATCCACTTAAATAAAGCTTGCATGTAGTTAATTATAGTTCTGTTATCTCACACGTCAGTTTTGCGAGTACAAAAACAAGTTTTGTACTCATCCGCTTGCTTAATATTAATTGTTGCAGAGGAAGAAGGTGAGCCCCAAGGGCCTCACTTTTGTGAGTCGTGGTTATGCGCTGCTTGGGACGATTAGCTTGGCGGTCCGGTTGGTTGCCTTGTGGTAAAGGCACACCGATTGGCTTTTGTTTCTCGCCATCTTATGGCCATTTTGCTTCCACAGTATTTACTTATCTTTATGAATTTTGGCCTGTCGCCTCTCTTTTGTAATAACTCTCTTTATATTATCTATGTCTTTCGCTTGTTGCTTTTGCTTCGCTCTATGTGTATGAATGGAATTGATGCATGATTTTGTAACTGGTGTATATCGTGATTGGGAGTATACATATCTCGAGGCTTGTTTATTTGATTTGTACCGTTAGGACCAAGTGGATGGTTAAACAAAGATGTTTAATAAACCGGGGTCCTCACAAACCGTCTCCGTCTGCAAGTGGGTCCTGGTCGGGACGGTTGGATCTGGATGAACAGCGTGTTCGATCCTCTTCCCTACGAAAATACTCAGAGAGAGAGGACCATCAGGTGTCGATGGAGTTCCGGAATGATGGTGTAACATCCCAATTTTGGACTTGTGTTTCAAATGTAAGAAAATGAGTAGAAATTAAAACTTTTTCTTACATCTTGTATTTCCTATTTGTACTGAACAAGTATTGTACAAGAAGTTATGGAAATACAAAGTCACAAGCCCCTGATCCGAATCATGAGCTTTCAAAAACAATCTTGTCAAACCTCTTGATCATCTCCTGAAAATATTTTTCCTGGGTTCTTGGGTTGGTTTGTGACCCTCTGAAAAATTTCACAATTTTTAGAAATTGTTTGAATATCTTTGGAGGCCACCAAACCTATTCAAATTTGGTCAAACTGTGGACCCGCACCTTGTGGAATTTTTGGAGGAAAATGTATAGCACAAAAACCTCTGCAAAATTTACACGAGGTCTTAAACTCAGTTAGCAAGATTCTGTAAAATTTCATAATTTTTGGAGATAGTTTGCTGCCCCAAATAATTCTCCTAAGGTCACCTCTGTTGGGACTCAAATTTTGAACCCTAGGTTTGAGTCCGACTCGACTGAAGTCGACCACCAATTGACTCGCCGAGTCGAGTCACTAGGCCGCACCGAGCTCGACTGTCCTCGTGTGAGCCGTTGATTTGAAATCCAACGCCACGCACCACCCCGACCTCCTCTTCTCGTCTTCTTCTTCCTCTTCCGCCGAGAGCGAGCGCGCGCGCGCAGTGAGCGGGCGTTGTCCAGCCACTTCGTGGCCCCGCAACGGCTCTGAGCCCTCGATTGACAATCGTGTCGCCTTTGCTCGACCTTACCGCCTCGCCTGCTTTCGCGCAGTAACCCTTTGTCCCATCGCCATTAAACCTTCGCCCTCGAGCTCGCCGACCACCGCTACTTGGGCACCTCCGAGGTCCTCCTCAAGCTCCTTCACATCCCCGGCACTCCAGCCTTCTCTCGTGGTTAGTTTGGTGCAAAACCACCGAGTGCCTCTCGCCCGCCATTTTCGAGCCGGGCTCTCTCCGGGCAGTGTTCCAAAGGACCTCTTGCACTATTCTTACCCCTTTGTACACCTTTGGTCGCCGCTGCTGAGCCCTAACCTTTCTTTTTGGTTGCCTCCCGAGCAAACTGGATTTGGGTTTTCGGTTTTGCGTCGTGGGTGGAGCTTCGCCTTCTCCACCCCGTAGCATCCCCGCCCATCGTGGGTTCTCGACCACCTTGTGGTTCGTGGCGAACCTATCCCGACCTCTCCTTTCGCCGTTGGTTGATCGAGATCCGCGCCGCCGCCATCTCCTCCGCCTCCGGTGAATCGCTCCGCCACGCACTCCTCCGACTCTCCTCCGACCACCCCGTGCCCTCGGTGAGTTCATTTTAGTCCCTTAGAGCTTAGGGTCTAGCTAGATAGCTCGTAGCGCCCTTTTCGTGTTTTCGGTTTTTGCCGAAAGCCGCCCTCCGCCTCGCCGGCCGCGGCTGCTCAAGGCCGCCGCCGCCGAGAGCACCTCCGTTAGGTTCGCAATGCTATTAGCTTCGCTTTGGTGGCTTTGGTTCCCACCGCCGTAGTCCCGTCGCCGGCGACATGCCGCGAGCTCACCGCCGAGCTCAGCACTGCTTGCGCTTTTGTCGAGTCCTTGACCTCCTCGGTTCATCGGGACCGCCACGATCACCCCGCTTAGATCCGAGCCCTTGGCTCCTTTCCGAAAAGCTTAAGCCTCGTGACCTCCCCTCGTTGAATCTGAGCCATTAAAGACCACCCCTAGTTGGATCTGCACAGAGAGGGTTTCCCGTGAAATTTCTAAGTCCCAAGACCTCCTTGAGCAATCTCGCCGTTAAAAGACCTCCCAGATTAGCTCTAGCCGTTAGATCCTCGGTCTCGCGAAAACTATAACCGCCAGACCTCCCTAGAGTTGATCCTAACCGCCTAGGACCACCCGGCAAATCTCGCCGCTAGGACCACTCCGCGCAAAAGATCTCCTCGTGATCTTTTGTTAAGACCACCCTAATAGGCCGAAGACCTCCTCCGAGGTCCTCTTTGCAAAAGACCTCCTCGTGGTCCTTTGTAAAACCACCTCGACCTCCTCAGGTCCTCTTTGCAAAAGACCTCCCTTGGTCATTTTGCAAAGACCACTCAGACCACCTCTGGTCGCCCTTGTAAAGCCACCGCGCCTTTTACAAAGAAAACCCCGCTGCACCTCTTAGGCTCAATCTCGACTGCTCACGACCTCCCTGATTAGATCTCGAGCGTTAGATCTCTTTTGTCAAATCCTTAGTGCTCGACCTCCTCCGCGCCGATCCGGACTGCTCAAGACCTCCCTAGGTCTAATCTGAACCGCCCGCATCTCCTCCGATTAAAACCCTATCGCTTAGGACCTCCCGAGAAGATCTTGGCCATCCAAGACCTCTCAGTCAATCCCACCATCAAGACCTCCTCCGAGATCTTGACCGCCTAGGACCTCCTCCTTTGGATCCGTAGCGTTAGGACCTCCTCCTCTGGTCTAAACCGTTAGACCTAGATCTAACTGCCAGACCTCCTTCCTCGATTTAAAGCCTTAGGACCTCCTCGCTCAATCTTGATCGCCCAGACCTCCTCACTTGATCGTGTCCGCAAAGACCTCCTCCGAGATCTAGACCGCTGAAGACCTCCTCCGTGAGATCTTAGCCGCCCGCACTCTCCCTCCGTAGGTTTACCCTTAGACCTCCCTAGTGCTCGGGACCGCCAGATCTCGACCGACGGCCACGACCTCTGTTAGGCGCCAGACCTCCTTGCGCGCGCTGCACGCACCGGTCGTGATCGTTGATCCGATCTCGACGGCCCGCACCTCCCAAAGGGGAGGAGGTCTTGTGTGCGCCAGAGCTTGAAGCTCGTAAGCCGCCGATCTTGATCTAACGCCCACGACCTCTCCTTTTCATTCAATTCGCTTGGACCTCCCGAGAGCTCAATTGTTCTAAGTCTTTTTATGTTTCAAAGTTCAAAAGTGCTTAACTTTGTCATTTTAACTCCTTTTGAATGATTCCAGCTTGTTTGTAGCTTTGTTATAGTATGAACTTTAATCTGAGAATGAAATTAGGCCCTGTCATATAACAGTAAAATGATTTAACTACACGATCTTGTTTAGTGAAAATGATGTCTAGAAATTCATGGAAAATTTGTAAAATGTATAACTTATTCTCAGAATTCCAAACTGAGCAAACTCAACTTGGTAAAATGGGTCTGCAGACATGCTTTAATATGAACTAGGCTTTGTCCTTATTTATGTTCCTAAGAAATGATATATGCTAGTTTTAGAGCTTAGAAAATCATAACTAATTCATTATAACTCCAAATTGTGCAAACTTAGTTTTGCTGTTGTTAGGATGACATTATCTACCCACCATAAAAATTTCAGATTCCAGATCATTCTAGAAATTTTCGCCATGAACAAGAATCAAATTAATTTAATTAGCATTTTTCAAATGAGAGAACTTAGTTTAGCTATAACTTTTGCATGCTAAGTCTAAATGAAGTGATTCTTGTTTCTAAAATTGTCTAAAATCATAATCTAGCTTCTGTATAAATTTTATTGTATTTGGAGAACTTTTGTCGTTGAGTTTTGTTTGGAGTTCTTGTTCTTATTTGAGTATCGCTTTTCGTTAGGTTTCAAGGAATTATTGTTCACGTGAGTGAATCCTCTGCAGCAAGAAAGTGATCTACCGCCAAAAGCAGCTTTGATCATGTTAATCCCAATATTTTAAGTATTTATGTTGTTTACAACTTCTATGTATGCATTGCTATCTTGCTTTAACTATTGTCGATAGTTGGCCCGGTAGATGCATTTCCATAGACAAATGATTATCCTCTACTACCATGAGCCTAGGTTTTGTTGTGATTTAGAGCTCGTTGGATGAGCTCTTGTCCCTTAGTAGTTTGCTAATTAATTGCTTAGCCATGCTTAGTTTCCTAGAAATGGGCTGTTATCGACTTGTCGATAACCTTGATCACCTAAAACTTATTATCACTTATGATTTCAGCCTCGTGCCTTGTCTACTTATGAAAACTAAAACTGAAAACAAAATGATTTAGACTTGGGCACAATGGTAAGATGGTGTGATTGTGGGGTGTGATCGAATGGTGCCCGGTCAACAAGGACCGAACATCTTGTTACACTAAACCAAGCATTTTGTGCGTATAACCACACTAGAGGGTATGGGACCTCTCTTGAATTAGTACTTTGGGAGGCATTAATTAATGAGTCGGGTCGTAGCTTATAGAGAAAAAGGATCACTAAGGCGTGACCGGTGGTTCCTTTCTAGGTCCTCCACCCGACCGGGGCTTGTAATGTCCGGCTAGTAACTATTGACTCCGCTTGCTTGACCCCACCACAACGTGTGGTCCTAGTGGCCTCTTTCGCGGCTGGTCACTAAGGGTTAACCCCATACGTGCGACTTTAATTAACGATTCCATTGGAAACGCCTCAGGGACTTAGCCGTGCCGCATACCAAAGGAAGTGTGCTTAATAGCTTGGCAAAAGGCGGTCCAAGTGTGGGTACATTGGTACACCCCGCAGGTTTAAAACTATTCGAATAGCCTCGCCCTAGGTTATGGACACGCTTGGCAAGGTCTTTCAAGAGTTAGACTACAACATTTTTAATTAAAACTTGATGGGTGGCACGAACTGGATTCGTGCTATGTGTGGTGGCTATTGGGTTAGTCACCAATAGGTGGTTACTCTTGTACTTATTGTATCTCGTGTTATTTCAATCAATAAAACTGATTACAAACTTGCTTTTGAAATGTATTACATTATCGCAAATAAAGTTGGCTTTGTGCTAAATGAGACATACAACCACCACTTAAATAAGCTTGCATGTAGTATAATGATAGGTCCGCTATTCCACACGCTGCCTTATGAGTACAAAAACAATTTTTGTACTCGATGCTATGCTTAATGTTTTGTTGCAGAGGAAGAAGTGGATCCTCAAGGGATCGACTTTTGTGAGAATCGTGGTTTGGACGACTAGCTTGGCGCCCTGGCCGGTTGCCTTGTGGGTTATGGCTAATCGTTGATTTTATTTATAGCCATCTTATGGCACTTTTGCTTCATTGTTAATGTTACTTTGTTGTTGTTGGCCAATGGCCCTCTTGTGTAATAACTTTATTGTACGCCTTTTGCTAGACTTGTTATATGGTGATGTATGGAATTGGTGCATAATTTTGTAACTGGTGTATGTGTGATTTCGGAATCATACATATCTCGAGGCTTGGTTTATTTGATTTGTACCGTTAGGACCAAGTGGGTGGTTAAACAAGATGTTTAATGAATCGGGTCCTCACAAAGTTGGTATCGAGCCATATCGACCGTAGAAACCCTAAGCTTGGTCGTCTTTAGGATATTTTGGAAAACTTAATTTCAAGTATCAAATGATTTATGAAAGCTTAAGTAAATTCTCGATTTTATTCCTTACCTATCTTAGCTTTCTTCTCTCACCTTGCTCTAATTTGAGTTTTAAAAGTTGTTTTCCTCTCCTTCTTTCAAAAGATAGTGGTTTTCGTTAAGTTGGGTTTTGGGAACCAATGAGTTTGGCAAATTGAAGTGTTGGCTGCCCTTCTACAAGGTTTTGAAGCTTCGAATGGTGAATTTCACTGTGGGCTTGGATGCAAAATCTGACAGCAAGCGCCAATTTCCGACAGCAAGCTCAAAGGTTCTAAAGAAGGTAGATAATGAGAGGATAATTCAACTAAAACTTGTGGGAATAAAAGGGTAAGAAGTGATATTAGTTGGCTAAGTATCTAACACTATTATTAGTAGTTCTACCGCCATTTGGTCCTATTGGAATTTGAGTTGCATGCTGAAATTTATCTTCCTAAACCGACGCTGCTCCTCCATACGAGTTGGTCGCATCGGAAGTTGACTTTGTGATTGAAGCCTTATGTTGATTTCGTGGTTGTTTTTGAGCTTTTGAGTTCATTTCTTAGTGGTTTATTGTTCTTTGTCTTAAGCTTTCGGTTTGATCCTTGTCCATCTTAGTATCTATTCCCACCCTAACGCTCAGCAGCCCCCTAATCTTTGATATTTCTTCCGCATCCTCGCAGCTTCTAGTCTTCGGTTCGCGCTAACCCATCTCTTCGTAATAGATGTTCGATGCACTCAAAGAAGAGACTAGGTCGCAAGTCGGCCGATGAAGGTCTCCCGCCCCAACCGCCCGCATAAGGGTTGCAAGCGCCTCCTCGCGATTGTGATGGATTTTGGTCCCTTTTTGCCGTGACCATGGTAAAAGAGCCATGTCGCCAAGGTTGCAACCCGGGAAGGTCAAGGTCCGCCGCGCCGTGGTGAGGAAGGACACTACGGCAGCGAGTGTACCACGCCTTGCCCAAATTGTGATGAAGACCACCTACCCTAAACCGTCCGATCGCCAAAGTCACTTGTTTTCTCATGAGGAAGCACTCACTCTTCCAAAGAGTGTAGCATGAGTCCGTGATCGCTGTGTCATTAAAGCTTCAATGATCGCTTCTTCGGTCATCTCATGAGTATCGCAATCGCTAATGCTTCCGCACTGCAGGAGTTCTTGGATGATTTGTCCGTGGAGCCGCAGGACAAATTACCGCCTATACCTTCCCAACTTTCGACACGGTCGAGAATCCCGTGGTTGTTGGGGCCGAAAGAAGAAGCTAAAGCATCAACAGATGGCGGATGCCACTTGTTTCTTCAGAATAACAAGGGTCACTATGCGCATAGTTGTCCTAAGAAGAGTGCAACAACCCTCGCCCTCCGCGGTCGTGAGCCAGCCTCGCGCACCGCGTCCAGCAGCAAGGTGGCCCTCGCGATCCGCCGTTGTCACGCGCTTCTTTGTCACAAGAAGGGGCATTACGCCAACAGCTGCCCCGTGAAGCATCGTGAGCGAAGGTCGTTCGTGATCAAGTCAACTCCATCTCCGCCAAGAAGTTCGTGAGGCGCTCGACGCCATGTTGGGTACGCTTCTTGTTTACTCTTACCCCGATGCGTATTATTCGATTCTGAGGCATCTCGCCTTTATATCGCTATCTTTGATCGTGTTGGTGATCTTCATCTTGCTCCATCATCGATGCCTAGCACCATCTCGGTTTCATCAAGCCTTGCTAGCCTACCCTGCTTTTTCCCAAGAAGAAGGCTACCATCCGGTTGTCATCGGTCTTTTGACTTGAGTGACACCCTTCTGCTCTATACATCCTGGGCATCACCTACTTGGTATTGCCTCAAATTGTGGACCTAAATGTCCATAGCCCTTCTAATCAATCAAGCACGAGGGATGACTCGCATAGCTAGTTAGCAGTCGAGATTCCGTTGTTGGCGGAATTAACTGCACAAATCGCTTCCACCACCAACAACGATCTTGCGCCATCGCCTCAAAAATCGAGGAAGATCTCTCACCACAATCCTTGCTATATCCGACTTGATAAGTTCCTCTGTCAACTAAAGTGGCACATTTTCCACCGTGTCGTAACCGAATTGTGCCGATCCCTTGCTTGAGCTCCTTCTCTCGGGGAATCGTGCCATTCATTTCCTTGAAGTTCAGTGGTCGAATTGTTCCAAGGATGAAGCTACTTGGAAACATAAAGACCGCCAGCATACAGACTACCCCTCTTTCTTTCCTGAGCAAGTCAAATCTCTGACGAGATTTTTGTAAGGGGGAGAGTTGTAACATCCCAATTTTGGACTTGTGTTTCAAATGTAAGAAAATGAGTAGAAATTAAAACTTTTTCTTACATCTTGTATTTCCTATTTGTACTGAACAAGTATTGTACAAGAAGTTATGGAAATACAAAGTCACAAGCCCCTGATCCGAATCATGAGCTTTCAAAAACAATCTTGTCAAACCTCTTGATCATCTCCTGAAAATATTTTTCCTGGGTTCTTGGGTTGGTTTGACCCCTCTGAAAAATTTCACAATTTTTAGAAATTGTTTGAATATCTTTGAGGCCACCAAACCTATTCAAATTTGGTCAAACTGTGGACCCGCACCTTGTGGAATTTTTGGAGGAAAATGTATAGCACAAAACCTCTGCAAAATTTACACGAGGTCTTAAACTCAGTTAGCAAGATTCTGTAAAATTTCATAATTTTTGGAGATAGTTTGCTGCCCCAAATAATTCTCCTAAGGTCAGCTCTTGTTGGGACTCAAATTTTGAACCCTAGGTCCGAGTCCGACTTGACTGAGTCGACTCACCAATTGACTCGCCGAGTCGAGTCACTAGGCCGCACCGAGCTCGACTGTCCCTCAGTGTGAGCCGTTGATTTGAAATCCAACGCCACGCACCACCCCGACCTCCTCTTCTCGTTTCTTCTTCTTCCTCTTCCGCCGAGCGAGCGCGCGCGCGGCGCAGTGAGCAGGCGGTCCAGCCACTTCGTGGCCCCGCAACGCTCGAGCCCTCTCGATTGACAATCGTGTCGCCTTTGCTCGACCTTACCGCCTCCTCGCCTCGCTCTCGCGCGCGTAACCCTTTGTCCCATCGCCATTAAACCTTCGCCCTCGAGCTCGCCCCACCGCTACTTGGGCACCTCCGAGGTCCTCCTCAAGCTCCTTCACATCCCCGGCACTCCAGCCTTCCTCTCGTGGTTAGTTTGGTGCAAAACCACCGAGTGCCTCTCGCCCGCCATTTTCGAGCCGGGCTCTCTCTACCGGCAAGTGTTCCAAAGGACCTCTTGCACTATTCTTACCCTTTGTACACCTTTGGTCGCCGCTGCGGAGCCCTAACCTTTCTTTTGGTTGCCTCCCGTGAGCAAATGGATTTGGGTTTTCGGTTTTGCGCGTAGGTGGAGCTTCGCCTTCTCCAGCTCCGTAGCATCCCCGCCCCATCGTGGTTCTCGACCACCTTGTGGTTCGTGCGAACCTATCCCGACCTCTCCTTTCGCTGTTGGTTGATCGAGATCCGCGCCGCCGCCATCTCCTCCGCCTCGGTGAATCGCTTCCGCCGCACTCTCCGACTCTCCTCTCGACCACCCCGTGCCCTGGTGAGTTCATTTTAGTCCCTTAGAGCTTAGGGTCTAGCTAGGATAGCTCGTAGCGCCCCTTTTCGTGTTTTCGGTTTTTGCCGAAGCCGCCCTCCGCTTCGCCGGCCGCCGGCGCTCAAGGCCGCCGCCGCCGAGAGCACCTCCGTTAGGTTCGCAATGCTATTAGCTTCGCTTTTGGTGGCTTTGGTTCCCACCGCCGTAGTCCTCGTCGTCGGCGACATGCCGCGAGCTCACCGCCGAGCTCAGCACTGCTGCGCTTTTTGTCGAGTCCTTGACCTCCTCGGTTCATCGGGACCGCCACGATCACCCCGCTTAGATCCGAGCCCTTGGCTCCTTTCCAAAAGCTTAAGCCTCGTGACCTCCCCTCGTTGAATCTGAGCCATTAAAGACCACCCTAGTTGGATCTGCACTGTAGAGGGTTTCCTGAAATTTCTAAGTCCCAAGACCTCCTTGAGCAATCTCGCCGCAAAAGACCTCCTGTGATTAGCTCTTAGCCGTTAGATCCTCGGTCCGCAAAACTATAACCGCCAGACCTCCCTAGAGTTGATCCTAACCGCCTAGGACCACCCGGTTAAATCCGGCCGCTAGGACCACTCCGCGCAAAAAGATCTCCTCGTGATCTTTTGTTAAGACCACCCTAATAGGCCGAAGACCTCCTCCGAGGTCCTCTTTGCAAAAGACCTCCTCGTGGTCCTTTGTAAAACCACCTCGACTCTCCCTCGAGGTCCTCTTTGCAAAAGACCTCCCTTGGTCATTTTGCAAAGACCACTCAGACCACCTCTGGTCGCCCTTGTAAAAGCCACCGGCCTTTTACAAAGAAAACCCCGCTGCACTCTTAGGCTCAATCTCGACTGCTCACGACCTCCCTGATTAGATCTCGAGCGTTAGATCTCTTTTGTCAAATCCTTAGTGCTCGGACCTCCTCCGCGTCGATCCGGACTGCTCAAGACCTCCCTAGGTCTAATCTCAACCGCCCGATCTCCTCCGATTAAAACCCTATCGCTAGGACCTCCCGAGAAGATCTTGGCCATCCAAGACCTCTCAGTGTCAATCCTACCGATCAAGACCTCCTCCGAGATCTTGACCGCCTAGGACCTCCTCCTTGGATCCGTAGCGTTAGGACCTCCTCCTCTGGTCTAAACCGTTAGACCTAGATCTAACTGCCAGACCTCCTTCCTCGATTTAAAGCCTTAGGACCTCCTCGCTCAATCTTGATCGCCCAGACCTCCTCACTTGATCGTGTCCGCAAAGACCTCCTCTCGAGATCTAGACCGTTGAAGACCTCCTCCGTGAGATCTTAGCCGCCCGCACTTCCTCCGTAGGTTTACCCTTAGACCTCCCTAGTGCTCGGGACCGCCAGATCTCGATCCGACGGCCACGACCTCGCAGCGCCAGACCTCCTTGCGCGCGCTGTGCACGCGCACCGGTCGTGATCGTTGATCCGATTCGACGGTCCGCACTCTCCCAAAGGCGGGAGGAGGTCTTGTGTGCGCCAGAGCTGAAGCTCGTAAGCCGCCGATCTTGATCTAACGCCCACGACCTCTCCTTTTCATTCAATTCGCTTGGACCTCCCGAGAGCTCAATTGTTCTAAGTCTTTTATGTTTCAAAGTTCAAAAGTGCTTAACTTTGTCATTTTAACTCCTTTTGAATGATTCCACATCGTAGCTTTGTTATAGTATGAACTTTAACTGAGAATGAAATTAGGCCCTGTCATATAACAAAAATGATTTAACTACACGATCTTGTTTAGTGAAAATGATGTCTAGAAATTCATGGAAAATTTGTAAAATGTATAACTTATTCTCTGAATTCCAAACTGAGCAAACTCAACTTGGTAAAATGGGTCTGCAGACATGCTTTAATATGAACTAGGCTTTGTCCTTATTTATGTTCCCGAGAAATGATATATGCTAGTTTTAGAGCTTAGAAAATCATAACTAATTCATTATAACTCCAAATTGTGCAAACTTAGTTTTGCTGTTGTTAGGATGACATTATCTACCCACCATAAAAATTTCAGATTCCAGATCATTCTAGAAATTTTCGCCATGAACAAGAATCAAATTAATTTAATTAGCATTTTTCAGTCGAGAGAACTTAGTTTAGCTATAACTTTTGCATGCTAAGTCTAAATGAAGTGATTCTTGTTTCTAAAATTGTCTAAAATCATAATCTAGCTTATGTATAAATTTTATTGTATTTGGAGAACTTTTGCTGTTGAGTTTTGTTTGGAGTTCTTGTTCTTATTTGAGTATCGCCTTTTCGCAAGTAGGTTTCAAGGAATTATTGTTCACGTGAGTGAATCCTCTGCAGCAAGAAAGTGATCTACCGCCAGCAAGCAGTTTGATCATGTTAATCCCAATATTTTAAGTATTTATGTTGTTTACAACTTCTATGTATGCATTGCTATCTTGCTTTAACTATTGTCGATAGTTGGCCCGGTAGATGCATTTCCATAGACAAATGATTATCCTCTACTACCATGAGCCTAGGTTTTTGTTGTGATTTAGAGCTCGTTGGATGAGCTCTTGTCCCTTAGTAGTTTGCGAATTAATTGCTTAGCCATGCTTAGTTTCCTAGAATGGGCGGTTATCGACTTGTCGATAACCTTGATCACCTAAAACTTATTATCACTTATGATTTCAGCCTCGTGCCTTGTCTACTTATGAAAACTAAAACTGAAAACAAAATGATTTAGACTTGGGCACAATGGTAAGATGGTGTGATTGTGGGGTGTGATCGAATGGTGCCCGGTCAACAAGGACCGAACATCTTGTTACACTAAACCAAGCATTTTGTGCGTATAACCACACTAGAGGGTATGGGACCTCTCTTGAATTAGTACTTTGGGAGGCATTAATTAATGAGTCGGGTCAGAGCTTATAGAGAAAAAGGATCACTAAGGCGTGACCGGGTGGTTCCTTTCTAGGTCCTCCACCCGACCGGGGCTTGTAATGTCCGGCTAGTAACTATTGACTCGGCTTTGCTTGACCCCACCACAACGTGTGGTCCTAGTGGCCTCTTTCGCGCTGGTCACTAAGGGTTAACCCCATACGTGCGACTTTAATTAACGATTCCATTGGAAACGCCTCAGAGGACTTAGCCGTGTTGCATACCAAAGGAAGTGTGCTTAATAGCTTGGCAAAAGGCTGTCTCAAGTGTGGGTACATTGGTACACCCCCGCAGGTTTAAAACTATTCGAATAGCCTCGCCCTAGGTTATGGACACGCTTGGCAAGGTCTTTCAAGAGTTAGACTACAACATTTTTAATTAAAACTTGATGGGTGGCACGAACTGGGATTCGTATATGTGTGTGTGGCTATTGGGTTAGTCACCAATAGGTGGTTACTCTTGTACTTATTGTATCTCGTGTTATTTCAATCAATAAAACTGATTACAAACTTGCTTTTGAAATGTATTACATTACCGCAAATAAAGTTGGCTTTGTGTTAAATGAGACATACAACCACCACTTAAATAAGCTTGCATGTAGTATAATGATAGGTCCGCTATTCCACACGTCGCTTTTGCAGTACAAAACAATTTTTGTACTCGATGCTATGCTTAATGTTTTTGTTGCAGAGGAAGAAGTGGATCCCCAAGGATCGACTTTTGTGAGAATCATTGTGGTTTGGACGACTAGCTTGGCGCCCCCCTCGGTTGCCTTGTGGGTTATGGCTAACTGGTTGATTTTATTTATAGCCATCTTATGGCACTTTTTGCTTCATTGCAATGTTACTTTGTTGTTGTTGGCCACGGCCCTCTTGTGTAATAACTTTATTGTACGCCTTTTGCTAGACTTGTTATATGGTGATGTATGGAATTGGTGCATAATTTTGTAACGGGTGTGTATGCTGCATTTCGGAATCATACATATCTCGAGGCTTGGTTTATTTGATTTGTATCGTTAGGACCAAGTGGGTGGTTAAACAAGACAAGCCGAATGAATCGGGTCCTCACAAAGTTGGTATCGAGCCATACATCGACCGTAGAAACCCTAAGCTTGGTCGTCTTTAGGATATTTTGGAAAACTTAATTTCAAGTATCAAATGATTTATGAAAGCTTAAGTAAATTCTCAGATTTTATTCCTTACCTATCTTAGCTTTCTTCTCTCACCTTGCTCTAATTTGAGTTTTAAAAGTTGTTTTCCTCCTTCTTTCAAAAGATAGTGGTTTTCGTTAAGTTGGGTTTGGGAACCAATGAGTTTGGCAAATTGAAGTGTTGGCTGCCCTTCTACAAGGTTTTGAAGCTTCGAATGGTGAATTTCGACCAGGGGCTTGGATGCAAAATCTGACAGCAAGCGTCAATTTCCTGACAGCAAGCTCAAAGGTTCTAAAGAAGGTAGATAATGAGAGGATAATTCAACTAAAACTTGTGGGAATAAAAGGGTAAGAAGTGATATTAGTTGGCTAAGTATCTAACACTATTATTAGTAGTTCTACCCTGCCATTTGGTCCTATTGGAATTTGAGTTGCATGCTGAAATTTATCTTCCTAAACCGACGCTCGTTCCTCCATACGAGTTGGTCGCACTGGAAGTTGACTTTGTGATTGAAGCCTTATGTTGATTTCGTGGTTGTTTTTGAGCTTTTGAGTTCATTTCTTAGTGGTTTATTGTTCTTTGTCTTAAGCTTTCGGTTTGATCCTTGTCCATCTTAGTATCTATTCCCACCCTAACGCTCAAAGCAGCCCCTAATCTTTGATATTTCTTCCGCATCCTGCAGCTTTCTAGTCTTCGGTTCGCGCTAACCCATCTCTTCGAATAGATGTTCCGATGTACTCAAAGAAGCAGACTAGGTCGCAAGCCGGGCCGATGAAGGTCTCCCGCCCCAACCGTCCGCATAAGGGTTGCAAGCGCCTCCCCTCGCGATTGTGATGGATTTTGGTCCCTTTTTGCCGTGACCATGGTAAAAGAGCCATGTCGCCAAGGTTGCAACCACTGGAAGGTCAAGGTCTGCCGGCGCTGTGGTGAGGAAGGACACTACGGCAGCGAGTGTACCACAGCTTGCCCAAATTGTGATGAAGACCACCTACCCGGAAACTGTCCGACTGCCAAAGTCACTTGTTTTCTCTGCGAGGGAAGCACTCACTCTTCCAAAGAGTGTAGCATGAGTCTGGTGATCGCCAGGTCATTAAAGCTTCAGCGACTGCTTCTTCGGTCATCTGCGAGTATCGCAATCGCTAATGCTTCCAGACCAGAGGAGTTCTTGGATGATTTGTCTGTGGAGCTGCAGGACAAATTACCAGTCTATACCTTCCCCAACTTTCAGATTACGGTCGAGAATCCCGTGGTTGTTGGGGCCAGAAAGAAGAAGCTAAAGCATCAACAGATGGCGGATGCCACTTGTTTCTTCAGAATAACAAGGGTCACTATGCGCATAGTTGTCCTAAGAAGAGTGCAACAACCCTCGCCCTCCGCGGTCGTGTTTGAGCTCTCGCGCACTCGCGTCCAGCAGCAAGGTGGCCCCCGCGATCTGGCCGTTGTCACGTGCTTCTTTTGTCACAAGAAGGGGCATTACGCCAACAGTTGCCCCGTGAAGCATCAGGAGCGGAAGGCTGTTCGTGATCAAGTCAACTCCATCTCCGCCGAAGAAGTTCAGGAGGCGCCTGACGTCATGTTGGGTACGCTTCTTGTTTACTCTTACCCTGATGCGGTATTATTCGATTCAGAGGCATCTCGCCCTTTATATCGCTATCTTTGATCGTGTTGGTGATCTTCATCTTGCTCCATCACCGATGCCTAGCACCATCTCGGTTTCATCAAGCCTTGCTAGCCTACCTGCTTTTCCCCAAGAAGAAGGCTACCATCCGGGTTGTCATCGGTCTTTTGACTTGAGTGACACCCTTCTGTCTCTATACATCCTTGGGCATCACCTACTTGGTATTGCCTCGAAATTCTGTGACCTAAATGTCCATAGCCCTTCTAATCAACCTGGCACGGAGGGATGACTCCGCATAGCTAGTTAGCAGGTCGAGATTCCGTTGTTGGCGGAATTAACTGCATAAATCGCTCCACCACCAACAACGATCTTGCGCCATCGCCTCAAAAATCGAGGAAGATCTCTCATCACAATCCTTGCTATATCCGGACTTGATAAGTTCCCGTGTCAACTAAAGTGGCACATTTTCCACTGTGTCGAACCGAATTGTGCCGATCCCTTGCTTGAGCTCCTTCTCTCGGGAATCGTGCCATTCATTTCCTTGAAGTTCGTGGTCGAATTGTTCCAAGGATGAAGCTACTTGGAAACATAAAGACCGCCAAAGATACGACTACCCTCTTTCTTTCTCGAGCAAGTCAAATCTCGGACGAGATTTTTGTAAGGGGGAGAGTTGTAACATCCCAATTTTGGACTTGTGTTTCAAATGTAAGAAAATGAGTAGAAATTAAAACTTTTTCTTACATCTTGTATTTCCTATTTGTACTGAACAAGTATTGTACAAGAAGTTATGGAAATACAAAGTCACAAGCCCGATCCGAATCATGAGCTTTCAAAACAATCTTGTCAAACCTCTTGATCATCTCCTGAAAATATTTTTCCTGGTTCTTGGGTTGGTTTGTGACCCTCTGAAAAATTTCACAATTTTTAGAAATTGTTTGAATATCTTTGGAGGCCACCAAACCTATTCGAAATTTGGTCAAACTGTGGACCCGCACCTTGTGGAATTTTTGGAGGAAAATGTATAGCACAAAAACCTCTGCAAAATTTACACGAGGTCTTAAACTCAGTTAGCAAGATTCTGTAAAAAAATTCATAATTTTTGGAGATAGTTTGCTGCCCCAAATAATTCTCCTAAGGTCAGCTCTTGTTGGGACTCAAATTTTGAACCCTAGGTCCAGTCCGACTCGGACTCGAGTCGCACCACCAATTGACTCGCCGAGTCGAGTCACTAGGCCGCACCGAGCTCGACCACTGTCCTCGTGTGTGAGCCGTTGATTTGAAATCCAACGCCACGCACCACCCCGACCTCCCTCTTCGTTCTTCTTCTTCCTCTTCCGCCGAGAGCGAAGCGCATGCGCGCGCAGTGAGCGGTGGCGTCGATCCACTTCGTGGGGCCTCGCAACGCTCTGAGCCCTCGATTGACAACCGTGCCGCCTTTGCTCGACCTTACCGCCTCCCGCTCGCTTTCGCGCGTAACCCTTTGTCCCATCGCCATTAAACCTTCGCCCTCGAGCTCGGTCGACCGCTACTTGGGCACCTCCGAGGTCCTCCTCAAGCTCCTTCACATCCCCGGCACTCCAGCCTTCCTCTCGTGGTTAGTTTGGTGCAAAACCACCGAGTGCCTCTCGCCCGCCATTTTCGAGCCGGGGCTCTCTCGGCCGGGCAGTGTTCCAGTGGACCTCTTGCACTATTCTTACCCCTTTGTACACCTTTGGTCGCCGCTGCGGAGCCCTAACCTTTCTTTTTGGTTGCCTCCCGTGAGCAAACTGGATTTGGGTTTTCGGTTTTGCGGCGTGAGGTGGAGCTGCCTTCTCCAGCTCCGTAGCATCCCCGCCCCATCGTGGGTTCGGACCACCTGTGGTTCGTGCGAACCTATCCCGACCTCTCTTTCGCCGTTGGTTGATCGAGATCCGCGCCGCCGCCATCTCCTCCGCCTCCGGTGAATCGCTCCGCCGCCACTCCTCCGACCTCCTCCGACCACCCCGTGCCCCGGTGAGTTCATTTTAGTCCCTTAGAGCTTAGGGTCTAGCTAGGATAGCTCGTAGCGCTCCCTTTTCGTGTTTTCGGTTTTGCCGAAGCCGCCCTCCGCCTCGCCGGCTCGCCGGCGCTCAAGGCCGCCGCCGCCGAGCACCTCCGTTAGGTTCGCAATGCTATTAGCTTCGCTTTTGGTGGCTTTGGTTCCCACCGCCGTAGTCCCGGTCGTCGGCGACATGCCGCGAGCTCACCGCCGAGCTCGCACTGCTTGCGCGTTTTGTCGAGTCCTTGACCTCCTCGGGTTCATCGGGACCGCCACGATCACCCCGCTTAGATCCGAGCCCTTGGCTCCTTTCCGAAAAGCTTAAGCCTCAGGACCTCCCCCTCGTTGAATCTGAGCCATTAAAGACCACCCCTAGTTGGATCTGTATCGTAGAGGGTTTCCCGTGAAATTTCTAAGTCCCAAGACCTCCTTGAGCAATCTCGCCGTTAAAAGACCTCCTGTGATTAGCTCTTAGCCGTTAGATCTGGTGCGAAAACTATAACCGCCAGACCTCCCTAGAGTTGATCCTAACCGCCTAGGACCACCGGGTTAAATCCTGGCCGCTAGGACCACTCCGGCGCAAAAAGATCTCCTCGTGATCTTTTTGTTAAGACCACCCCTAATAGGCCGAAAGACCTCCTCCGAGGTCCTCTTTGCAAAAGACCTCCTCGTGGTCCTTTGTAAAACCACCGACCTCCCGAGGTCCTCTTTGCAAAAGACCTCCCTTGGTCATTTTGCAAAGACCACCTCAGACCACCTCGGTCGCCCTTGTAAAAGCCACCGGCCTTTTACAAAGAAAACCCCGCTGCACCTCTTAGGCTCAATCCTCGACTGCTCACGACCTCCCGGATTAGATCTGAGCGTTAGATCTCTTTTGTCAAATCCTTAGTGCTCAGACCTCCCTCGCGTCGATCCGGACTGCTCAAGACCTCCCTAGGTCTAATCAACCGCCCGGATCTCCTCCGATTAAAACCCTATCGCTAGGACCTCCCGAGAAGATCTTGGCCATCCAAGACCTCTCAGTCAATCCTACCATCAAGACCTCCTCCGGAGATCTTGACCGCCTAGGACCTCCTCCTTTGGATCCGTAGCGTTAGGACCTCCTCCTCTGGTCTAAACCGTTAGACCTAGATCTAACGGCTAGACCTCCTTCCTCGATTTAAAGCCTTAGGACCTCCTCGCTCAATCTTGATCGCCCAGACCTCCTCACTTGATCGTGTCCGTTAAAGACCTCCCTCCGAGATCTAGACCGTTGAAGACCTCCTCCGTGAGATCTTAGCCGCCCGCACTCCTCCGTAGGTTTACCCTTAGGACCTCCCCTAGTGCTCGGACCGCCAGATCTCGACCGACGGCCACGACCTCTGTTAGGCGCGAGACCTCCTTGCGCGCGCTGCACGCGACCGGTCGTGATCGTTGGATCCGATTCGACGGTCCGCACTCTCCCGAAGGGGGAGGAGGTCTTGTGTGCGCTGTGCTTGAAGCTCGTAAGTCGTCGATCTTGATCTAACGCCCACGACCTCTCCTTTTCATTCAATTCGCTTGGACCTCCGAGAGCTCAATTGTTCTAAGTCTTTTATGTTTCAAAGTTCAAAAGTGCTTAACTTTGTCATTTTAACTCCTTTTTGAATGATTCCAGTTGCTGTAGCTTTGTTATAGTATGAACTTTAATCTGAGAATGAAATTAGGCCCTGTCATATAACAGAAAATGATTTAACTACACGATCTTGTTTAGTGAAAAATGATGTCTAGAAATTCATGGAAAATTTGTAAAATGTATAACTTATTCTCTGTAATTCCAAACTGAGCAAACTCAACTTGGTAAAATGGGTCTGCAGACATGCTTTAATATGAACTAGGCTTTGTCCTTATTTATGTTCCTAAGAAATGATATATGCTAGTTTTAGAGCTTAGAAAAATCATAACTAATTCATTATAACTCCAAATTGTGCAAACTTAGTTTTGCTGTTGTTAGGATGACATTATCTACCCACCATAAAAATTTCAGATTCCAGATCATTCTAGAAATTTTCGCCATGAACAGAATCAAATTAATTTAATTAGCATTTTTCAGTGAGAGAACTTAGTTTAGCTATAACTTTTGCATGCTAAGTCTAAATGAAGTGATTCTTGTTTCTAAAATTGTCTAAAATCATAATCTAGCTTCTGTATAAATTTTATTGTATTTGGAGAACTTTTGTCGTTGAGTTTTGTTTGGAGTTCTTGTTCTTATTTGAGTATCGCCTTTTCGCGTTAGGTTTCAAGGAATTATTGTTCACGTGAGTGAATCCTCTGCAGCAAGAAAGTGATCTACCGCCAGCAAGCAGTTTGATCATGTTAATCCCAATATTTTAAGTATTTATGTTGTTTACAACTTCTATGTATGCATTGCTATCTTGCTTTAACTATTGTCGATAGTTGGCCCGGTAGATGCATTTCCATAGACAAATGATTATCCTCTACTACCATGAGCCTAGGTTTTGTTGTGATTTAGAGCTCGTTGGATGAGCTCTTGTCCCTTAGTAGTTTGCGAATTAATTGCTTAGCCATGCTTAGTTTCCGGTAGAAATGGGCTGTTATCGACTTGTCGATAACCTTGATCACCTAAAACTTATTATCACTTATGATTTCAGCCTCGTGCCTTGTCTACTTATGAAAACTAAAACTGAAAACAAAATGATTTAGACTTGGGCACAATGGTAAGATGGTGTGATTGTGGGTGTGATCGAATGGTGCCCGGTCAACAAGGACCGAACATCTTGTTACACTAAACCAAGCATTTTGTGCGTATAACCACACTAGAGGGTATGGGACCTCTCTTGAATTAGTACTTTGGGAGGCATTAATTAATGAGTCGGGTCGTAGCTTATAGAGAAAAAGGATCACTAAGGCGTGACCGGGTGGTTCCTTTCTAGGTCCTCCACCCGACCGGGGCTTGTAATGTCCGGCTAGTAACTATTGACTCCGGCTTTGCTTGACCCCACCACAACGTGTGGTCCTAGTGGCCTCTTTCGCGGGCTGGTCACTAAGGGTTAACCCCATACGTGCGACTTTAATTAACGCATTCCATTGGAAACGCCTCAGAGGACTTAGCCGTCTTGGCATACCAAAGGAAGTGTGCTTAATAGCTTGGCAAAAGGCGATCAAGTGTGGGTACATTGGTACACCCCGCAGGTTTAAAACTATTCGAATAGCCTCGCCCTAGGTTATGGACACGCTGGCAAGGTCTTTCAAGAGTTAGACTACAACATTTTTAATTAAAACTTGATGGGTGGCACGAATGGATTCGTATATGTGTGTGGCTATTGGGTTAGTCACCAATAGGTGGTTACTCTTGTACTTATTGTATCTCGTGTTATTTCAATCAATAAAACTGATTACAAACTTGCTTTTGAAATGTATTACATTACCGCAAATAAAGTTGGCTTTGTGCTAAATGAGACATACAACCACCACTTAAATAAGCTTGCATGTAGTATAATGATAGGTCCGCTATTCCACACGTCGGTCTTAAGTAGTACAAAAACAATTTTTGTACTCGGATGCTATGCTTAATGTTTTTGTTGCAGAGGAAGAAGTGGATCCCCAAGGATCGACTTTTGTGAGAATCGTGGTTTGACGACTAGCTTGGCGGCTTGGCCGGTTGCCTTGTGGGTTATGGCTAACTGTTGATTTTATTTATAGCCATCTTATGGCACTTTT
Organism: Ampelocalamus luodianensis; assembly: GCA_036346255.1. Classification (NCBI taxonomy): domain Eukaryota; kingdom Viridiplantae; phylum Streptophyta; class Magnoliopsida; order Poales; family Poaceae; genus Ampelocalamus; species Ampelocalamus luodianensis. The sequence continues at coordinate 24,403,009 of CM070634.1, read as the reverse complement.
GCTTCCGCTGTTAATGTTACTTTGTTGTTGTTGGCCAGTCGGCCCTCTTGTGTAATAACTCTTTATTGTACGTCTTTTGCTAGACTTGTTATATGGTGATGTATGGAATTGGTGCATAATTTTGTAACGGGGTGTGTATGCTGCATTTCTGGGAAGCATACATATCTCGAGGCTTGGTTTATTTGATTTGTACTGTTAGGACCAAGTGGGTGGTTAAACAAGATGCCGAATGAATCGGGTCCTCACGCATGGCTTCCGAACCTATCTTGCCAAGTCGCATCGCCTTGGGGACTCAACACTTGGAGGAAAAACTCGCCCCGCTATGCGAGTTTGCCCCGAGACGCCCTGTTGTCGGTCATGTTGACCCTTGCCCCGAGGAAATTGGTCCTCGACGGCGCTCGTCGTGGGGATAAGGATCCTCCTCGACTCCTGTAGTGACGCAGCCTCCGAGATCCGATAGAAGATCTCCGAGGCGCAACACCGCCGAAGATTCGATACTCGGTTCAGATTCGAGACCGGCATCCATGTCGACGTCTGCGCAATTGGCCAAGTCGAACCAATTCTCCTCGCTCCATTCTCCCGCCATGGTAACATCAAAGAGAAAAGAAAGAATCGCTGACAAGGAATTACCAGAAGATCCCCACGGTCGGCACCAACTGTCGGTGTTTTAGAACCGATCTTACGTAAAGATTGTTTGATTCGGGGGGTCTCCACAATTGATCACGCAGACGAAAGAGACACGGGGATTTTTATATAGGTTCGGCCTTCTCCGTGAGAATAACAACCCTACTCCCGTATCTTGTATTGGGTATCCGTTACAATCACCGAGGGTCTTACTAACTGTCTCCAAAAAAGCCTCTCCCTTTCTATCTTTAAAAGACACCTATTTATATTACGCAGTGGTGGCTGTTGTCGTTCGAGGCTAATTAGTCGCTCATTATTGCGCAATAATGAGAGTAATTACTAGAGTAGTAACTTCCTCATGCTGTCAAACGGTTATCAGTCAGAGATAGTGGGGCATTATCTGTAGTTACGTCAAGCATAACTACGTATTTTGACTGCTTGGATTCTCACCATTGAATGGGCCTTCTGACGGGTGGACTCAGTTAGTCGTGAAGAATTCGTAGCAGACCTAGTCATAGTAGGACTTACGATTACACTATAGTCGTAGAAATGCTTACGACTAGGGGGTAGTCGTAGAAGAACCTACGACTTCCTAATTTGTTCTTTCCTTATAATATTAAGGGGTATGCCATGTGACGCCATATTTCATGATTATAGAATAATAGAATGAGGATTATTTAGATCCTCGCGACATGTATTAAATTTGTAAAGAAAATTGTAGTTGCTACATAGGCTATGTAAAGATGCATGAAAAAAATATGAACTTTGTTTTTTGCTGCATTTTCAGGTATGACAAAGTTGCTACATAGGCTATGTAAAGATGCATGAAAAAAATATGAACTTTGTTTTTTGCTGCATTTTCAGGTATGACAAACGCGAGTCACTACGAGTTGCTTGACCTGTTGATTGACGACGCCACCAGAGTCGCCTCGCATCTGTGCTCCTCGAGGGCGAGGCGCCGATAGAGCTTGGGGCGTTTCGGCTACAGAGCAGGTGGTGTATGAGGCACTTGGGTGCAAACTTCTATAAGCAGTTCCGCAACAAGGACTTGATGAACCTATTCAAGCGCCTGTGCAACCAGAACCAGAACCGTAAGTTCAAAACACTCTGGAAGATTCTGGACGACCGGACCCAAACCCACAGAAGGGAGGCAGCGAGAAGGGCCACCCCAAGCGCTGACCAGGCCCCCGAAGCATTGCCACAGCTACCCACAGACGCTCCTAGTGTCACGAGGAAGACAGGGGCACAGGTCAAATGCTTCTCAGACTGGATTGAGCACTAGCCTAAGGATAAGTGGTCGCTGCTACATGACAGGCGTGGTGCTCGATATGGTATTATGACAACCAACCTAGCTGAGGTCTACAATTGGGTCATGCGCGACGCCAGGTGCCTCCCTTTGGTTGGTATTGTGGATGCAATTCTCCGCGGTACCACAAACTATTTTGTTAACAGATGTAGCAATGTGTCGCCACCATGGCAATGACAGTACACTACTCCGCCATGATCACCGCATACATGGAGGAGAAGAGCAAGAAGGGTGAGATGCACCGGGCATTCAAGATGGGCACGAGGGAGCTTCGCTTCGAGATAATGTGCAGGGATAAAGGACGTCGCGAGACTAACCGCGAGAGGATCACCCATGAGTGCACGCTACGCCGTGATAGTTGCGTATGCACTTGTAACGAGCCCCTTCTTCTGCATAGGCCCTGCTCCCATGTCATGGCCGCCTGTTCAACGGTGGCGCAAAGATCCCGCAAGACTCTCTCACTATTTCACCAAGGAGGCGGTGATGCAAACATGGAGTGGAGAGATGTATGGTTACGCCGTTGTTGGCCATTTAACTGGCCATCCAACCTGGGAGCAACTAATCTGGGCCGCGGACATTGCTAGGCTCAAGGGAAAGGTTGGCCGGCGACAGTACGCGCGATCGAACGATATGGATGAGGCGGTTTGACGTCGCACGAAGAAGGACTCCATTTGCAGGGAGTCTGGGCACACCTTCAAGACATGCCTCACGCGAAATACTCAGGACCAAGGAGACATCGGCATTCCGGATGTCGCCGCAGGGACCTCATCCGGTGCCCCGACTAGAGGCAGTCCACATCGGAGACGTTGACGTCGCGACCACGAGAAAAATATTATTATGAGACCCCGGTTTACTTAACTTGTAATGTTTAGTCATTCATTGACCCTAACACCACAAATTAAATAAACCAAGACTCGAGATGCGTATACTTCCCAGAATAAGCAGTATACACACCCCTTAACAAAAATAGGCATCACATTCATACCACGATATAACAAGTTTAGCGAAGACGACATAAGTAAAGTTATTACAACCCGGCCGACCGCCAAATAACAACAAGTTAAAAGGAACAATGAAGCAAAAGACGCCATAAGATGGCTTAAACCAAAATGCGATCAATTAGCCTCATAAACCACAGGGCAATCGATCGGGCCGCCGAGCTAGTCGTCCCACGCACTACCACAACGACGACTCACGAAAGTGAGGCCCTTGGGGCTCACCTTCTTCCTCTGCATCCAAAAATATTAAGAAGACAACCGAGTACAAAATTGTACTCGCAAGATCGACGTGTAGAATAGCGCACCTATACATATTCTACATGCAGTTTATTTAAGTGGAGGTTATATGTCTCATTTGCACAAAGCCAATTTTATTTTCAATAATGTAATAGGTTGAAAGCGAGTTATCAAAATCTGATTTTTACCGCTAAAGTAACAAACGTAACAAGTTAAGCATAAATAATCACCTACCCATAGCACTAATCCCGATTCGTACTCACCCATCAAGTTTTAATTAGAAATGTGGTAGTCTAACTCTTGAAAAGCTTACCCAAGCGTGTCCATAACCTAGACGAGGCTATTCGAATAGTTTTAATCCTCGCAGGTGTACCAATGTACCCACACTCGATCGCCTTTAAGCCACATGATTTAGCACACTCAAGGTATGCCGCACGGCTAAGTCCTACGAGACATTTCCAATATTGTGTATCAACTACGAGTCGCCGTATGGATAGAAACCCATACGCTACATTGTAAAGTCAGAAAGACAACTACCCTTGGGGTAAAGCTTACTGACAACTACAATGCTCCCATCCCATACCCTCTCATTTTACCACAACACAACACACGCACGCCCACCTGCGACTCGCAGCCAACACACGCCAAAGTACCAGGTCAAGAGAGGTCCCATTCCTCTAGTGTGGTTAGCACGCACAAAAATGCTCGGATAACAGATACTCACAAGATGTTCGGTCCTTAATTGACCTGCACCATTCCACCACACCCAAATTCACACCATCTAACCATTGTGCCCAAGTCCAAATCCGCTTTGTTTTCAGCTTTGATTTTCTTTGCAAATAATTCTAACTCCAAACTGAAACATAAAGATCATAATAAGTTTATGTGATCAAAGTTATCGACTAAGTCGATAAATGCCCATTTCTACCAAGATCTAAGCATGACTAGGCAATGTGTTTCGCAAACCTACTAAGTGACAAGAGCCCATCCAACGAGCTCCATTCACAAAGAATAACCTAGGCTCATGGTAGTAGAGGAATCATCATTTGCCTAAGGAAATGCATCTACTAGGTTTACTAACGACAATAGTTAACACAAAGTAGCAAAGGCATACATAACTTTTGCAATCAACATAAATACTCAAAATACTGGGATTAACATGATCAAACCGCTACCTTGCTGGAGTGCAGGATCTGATGGTGTGGCTTAGAATCAAGATCACTAATATCTTCGACCTAACGCTAAAAGGCGATAAAACCAATAAGAGCAAAGAACTCCAAATAAACTCCAACAAGAAAAGTTATCCAATTGCAATGAAATTTATACAGCAGCTAGAGGATGATTTTAGACAAATTTAGAAACAAGAAACAGGTCATTAGGACTTAACATGAAAAAGTTATGGCTAAACTAAGTTCTCTCAGCCTGAAAAATCCTAATTAAATTAATTACAGCTACTGTTCACGGCAAAAATTTCTAGAATGATCTAAGGTCTGAAATTTTTATGGTGGGTAGGTAATAGTATCCTAACAACAGCAAAACTGAGTTTGCACAATTTGGAGTTGAAATGAATTAGTTATGATTTTTCTAAATTCTAAAACTAGCATATATCACTTTTCAGGAACATAAATAAGGACAAGACCTAGTTCACATTAAAGCATGTCTACAGATAAATTTTACCAAGTTGAGTTTGCTCAGTTTGGATTTACAGAGAAAAAGTTATGTATTTTACAATTTTTTTTTAATGAATTTCTAGGCAACCTTATATACTAAACAAGCTAATGCAGTTTATATCATTTTCCGCTACATAACAGTGCCTAAATTCATTCTCATATTAAAGTTCATTCTGTAACAGAGCTAAAGCAACTGGAATCATTCAAAAAAGGAGTTAAAATGACAAAGTTATGCACTTTTGAAATTTGAAACATTAAAAGACTTAGAAAATTTGAGCTCTCGGGAGGTCCAAATGAACTGAATGAATACGGGGAGGTCGTGGGCCGTTGATCTTGCATCGCAAGGGCACGGACCTCGAAGCACAGCGCACAAAAGACCTCCTCCCGCTCTGGGGAGGTCTGGACCGTTGAGATTGGATCCAACGGCCACGACCAGTGCATGCATAGCGCGCAAAGGAGGTTCTTGCGCCTAACGGAGGTCATGACCGTCAGATCAAGATCTGGCGGTCCCGAGCACTAGGGGAGGTCCTAAGGCTAAACCTATGGAGGGAGGTCTTGGGCGGTCAAGATCTCCCAGGGGAGGTCCTGATCGGCTGGGATTTACATGAGGAGGTCTTGGATGGCCAAGATCTACTCGGGGAGGTCCTATGCGATAGGGTTTTAACGGGAGGAGATCTGGACAGCTCAGATTAGACCTAGGGAGGTCCTGAACGGTCCAAATCGACTCGGAGGGAGGTCCGGAGGTTCTGAGGACTTCTTTATAAAAGACCAGGGGTGGTCTTTTACAAAGAGGACCCTGAGGAGGGGGGTCTTTAGGGGTGGTCTTTGCAAAATGACCAAGGGGAGGTCTTTTGCGCACGGGGAAGATATAATTGGCTAGAATTTAACCGGGGTGGTCCTAGACGGCTAAGATTGATCTAAAGAGGTCTTAAGACTAAGGATTTTTACAGAAAGCATCTAACGACACAGATCTTACCTGGGGGTGATCTTAACAGTTGAGATTAAACAAGGGAAGGTCCAAAGGACTTGAGGTTTTCGGAAAACACCCAAAGGCTCAGATCTAATCCTAGGGTGGTCTTGAATGGCTAGGATCAACCCGAGGAGGTCTGAGGACTTGTCGATTTCGCGACAAGGGTCCAGAACATGACGCCATGTCTCTGCTCGTCGCGGCGATCTAAACGACGGCGCACAAGCCAATTAAACCAAAACGTGCACAATACTATTGCGAACCTAAGGGTACCGCTCTCACCCACGAGTCGCTTAGAACGCCGTGGCCGAGAGAGAGCGGAGGTGGTTTTCGGCAAAACCAAAACAGCAAAAGCTCCTCCTCGAGCTAATCTAACGAATCCTTAAGCTCTCATCGGACAAAACGGACTTACGTGGCACCGGAAGGTCTAAAGGAGGTCTGAAGAGGGTCGGCGCGAGACCGACGCGAGATGAAGAAGACGGTGCCAAACAGTGCTCGGAGTTGCTAGGAGTAAAAAGAGTAATCAAAACGGGTTTGCGATGGTCCAGGGGTGAACCAGGACTAAGGAATTGGGAAGGAGCTACTCACCGGAGATGAAGACGAAGAAATCCCCTTTTCTGTCGCGAAGCTCTCAACTCAAAATTGAGGAGTCCCTGTGGACGAAACCCAAAATCATGTTAGGATAATCGAACGCAGGCACTAGGGGCACCAAAGGAATAGAAAATCTGTGATCGAGAACCACTGGAGCTCCAGGACCCCTGATGGAGCTTCACGGTCAACAATGGCGATTTTGGTGCTCTTTGAGGTTGAAGCTCCCAAAATGAAAAAGGAGCAAGGAGTGGTGTAAAGGAGCACCAGGAAGACTTTGGAGGAGCTTAAGAAGCTTGAAGACACAAGGGTTTGGAGAAAGCCGCTTCTCGGGTGACCTTGCACAAGGCACAAGACATGGCCGACAAAAAGGAAGGTGGTAGATGATGCATCAGGGTATGGCGTTGCCGAAAGCGTCTCCCACGCCCCTAAATGCCGGCTAGGACGACTGTAGGGAGCAGGATTTGACGTTCACCTCTCCTCGGCACTGTACACGCACGGCTCGAAGAAGAAGACAGAGGAGGAAGAAGAAGAAGAAGAACGGGACTGATCATGATCATCGAATTTCAATCGAACGGTCGAGAACAAGCCACGTCTCCGGAGCTTTTAGGAGAACTAAAGGAGATCGTGAGCGTTAGATTTCCATCCAACGGGTCGGAGCGATGGTTGCAATTGAAGGGTCCGAACGGCCCACTTGATCCAGGCCGCACGACTAAAATCCAATGGCTAAGAAACAGCCACGTGCGCTCGAGCCGGACTAGGTGCGGTTAGTGGGCTAGACCGAAGTCAAATGGCTCGAGCCCAGTCCGACCGGACCGATGAAGTGCAAACCCAGAGGGTTTTAAATTGGAACAGAGATCTTTGAGGAATTATTTGAGGTAGCAAATCAACTCCAAAAATTCTGAAATTTTTACAGGAGCTTTCTAACCCAAATATCTACCTTGTATAAAATTTTCAGAGGTTTTTATGCGGTGCATTTTTCTCTAAAAATTCAGCAAGGTTCTGAAATGTGGTTTGACCAAGTCAAACAGTTTGATCGCCTCTAAAAATATTCAAATAATTTCTAAAAATTATGAAATTTTTCAAAGGGGTCCTAGACCATTTCAGGAACTTAGGAAAATTATTTCCCAAGCATGATCATAAGATTTGACTTGCATGTTTTTGGAAGACAAGGTTTTTGGATCCAAAGGACTTGTGACTTTGTATTTCCATATTCTTTGTACAAAGGTTGTTGAGTACATGCAGGAAATACATAATGTAAGAAAAAGTTTTAATTTCTACACATTTTCTTATATTTGAAACACAAGTCTAAAGTTGGGATGTTACAATTATTATCAATGTTCTGAATTATCATTTCAATTAAGTGTTATGACGCTCACGCAAGTTCGTAATATCGCAGTGTATGAATTCCAGCGAATCGCAATATCACTTACCTTCCTCTTTACGAATTGTTCATACCTCAAACGTCCTCGCTAAATTCTCCAAAAATTTACCGTAGTAGAACAACATACGACGATGATAAAATGTTATTGCGAGTCTAATAGATTTCGTACCATTTAAAATTTATGAAAATCACAAACCGCCTAAGTGGAATAGGCAAAATCAAAAAACCGGCTAGGGCTGAGGTATATATTGCCGCTTCAATCGGCGATAGAGTTCTGCCGCCGCTTGAATCGCGATTCGAAGTCTAACGATTTCGTATCGCTTAAAATTTATGAAAATCACAACCGCCTAAGTGGAATAGGCAAAATCAAAATCGCTAGGGTCGAGGTATATATCGCCGCTTCAATCGGCGATAGCTTCGCCGCCGCTTCAATCGGCGTTAGCTTCCTTTCGCTAGTTCAATCGGCGATAATACCTCAATCGGCGATAGAACTCGCCGCCAGCTTCAATCAGCGATAGGTTCTGCCGCCGCTGAATCGCGACAGGGACATATTTTTGTAATTTTTGGGAGCGACTATTTATTTTTGTAAATATCTTTTAAAATAATATTATTTTTTAAAAAAAATCATCTAACAGCATTGTTCCATTTGAGCCTTGGTAACAACTTGCTCCAGGGAAGTATATACCGCAACAAGTTGCGTCGCTAAAGAATTTGGAATATTTGGATTTATCATCAAACAACCTAAGCGGGCCGATACGAGGATCAATTGAGCATTGTTTGAAGCTTCGCATACTACAGTTAAGGCATAATCACTTCAATGGAAGCATTCCTATCGAACTAGGGCTGTTGGTAAACCTACAAGAATTGTTGGACCTAAGTGACAATTCATTCGCTGGCGCCATACCAAATCAGCTGAGTGGTTTGAGCATGCTCGAAGCTCTGAATATTTCACACAATGCACTGAATGGCAGCATTCCACCATCATTTCAGAGCATGGTCAGCCTCTCATCCTTGGACGTGTCATACAACAAATTGGAAGGGCCAGTGCCACATAGTAGGTTCTTTGAAGAAGCTCCAATCGAATGGTTCGTGCATAATAAGCAACTGTGTGGTGAAGTGAAAGGTTTGCCCTCTTGTGACATTACTCGAAGTGGTGGACAAGAAAAGAAGTCCAAAGCTACTTTACAAGCTATAATACCAGCTATTGTATCTTTTGTGTCTATCACCGCACTAATAGCATGGCAATGTAAAAGGAAAAAATCCAACGCAGAAACTGCAAATGAAGTGCAAGTGACAGAGTTGTTCGCGATCTGGAACTTTGATGGAGATGTGTACAAGCAAATCATTGACGCCACAGAAAATTTCAGTGACACAAATTGCATTGGAACTGGAGGGAATGGATCTGTCTATAGAGCTCAACTACCAACGGGTGAAATATTTGCAGTAAAAAAGATTCATATGATGGAAGATGATGAGCAATTTAATCGTGAAATAGATGCTTTGATGCGTATTCAGCATCGCAACATTGCTAAGTTCTTTGGCTACTGTTCTGCTACTCATGGCAGATTTCCGGTCTATGAATACATGGATAGAGGAAGCTTAGCAGCATGTTTAAAGATCAAGGAAACTGCAATTGAATTGGGTTGGATGAGGAGGTTAAATATTGCCAAGGATGTTGCTCACGCTGTGTCTTACATGCATCATGATTGCTTTGCGCCAATAGTCCATCGAGATATAACAAGCAACAATATTTTGCTCGATCGGGAATTCAGAGCTTGCATTTCCGATTTTGGTATAGCCAAAATACTAAATGCAGATGCATCAAACTGCACAAGGCTTGCTGGGACAAAAGGATATCTTGCCCCAGGTAAAATTTAAAAAGTCGGCTACTTTAGTGTTATTATCTAATTTTTTTCATAATTTATTATATATGTTTTTTCCTCAACTATGAAATGTTCAACATTCATCTTTCCAATCCCTTTGAGAAGTACTAGTGTATCACATGCTGCACAAATAATGCCACAAATTCTCACTTTAATTAATTATAGTTGAAAACCAGCATATCCTAACTTTTATCCACCACACTATGTTAATTAGCATTCATCAATACATGCATAGACAAAGGTTATCAAAATTAACTCATCAATATTGACATAGCAGAGCTTGCAAACACAACAAAGGTGACGGAGAAGTGCGACGTCTATAGCTTTGGAGTCCTCGTGCTTGAGTTGTTTTTGGGACATCATCCAGGTGATTTCCTTTGTCCCTCTCGTCCATGGGCAAGAAAAGTACATCAATGAAGGATTTGTTGGACACCAGGCTCCCACTTCCTGAAGCTGGGACTGCAAGTGGAATATTCAAAGTAATCATGGTTGCTGTTCAGTGCTTAGAACCTAACCCATCACGCCGTCCAACAATGCAACATGTAATCCATTTGTTCTCTAAAGCTGAAGGACTCGGAAATCTTGATTATCTACACACTGACATCGTAATCCCTGCCTATTATTCGTGAATGTTCTTAGAACATTGTTGTTTCTTCCGTTCCACCTTTTGATTAGAGATTGTAAATTTGTAATTCATCATTAGTATGATAGTTTGTTTTTCTTTACCTTCATACCCTGTACTATGTTGGTGCAACATGCCGTTATACTTTAAGCTGACCATTCATAGTTGGTTGGCACATCAGATTGGTTTGTAAGCAATGCAGAGAAACCTTTGTTACTATTAACTATTTCAAAATATTTCATTTGCATCCTGTGTGGTAGGAAGTGATAGCTCATTCAACTGGTGATTTTATATGCGTGAATAACATTGACATCATCTCTTTCGGGTCTTCACTTAGCCATTTCAAAGTGCTAAAGCTATGCCTTTACCTGTTGCCATCACTTGGGACTGCAACAAAATCCATTCCATTGGTCGTTTTTCAACAAGAATATGCATGTTAGTTCTAAACTTATTTTTCTTTGGCACATTACTGCCAAAGCCACCTAGCTTATTTTCTTTGGCACATTACTGCATGATTCTGAATATCTTGATTTTTTTTTTGACGTAAAAGGTAGATAAATCTCTACCTTATGACCATTGTATTAGAATGGTTGCCAAAGCAATACAAGGATTGCTAAAAAGAAATGAAAAAGCAAAAGACAAAGAAAAAGAGGAAAAAAACAAAAGAGCAGAACAAGGAAACTGAGACAGTAAGAGAAAGAGCTAACTAACTAACTAGAAACTAAGCAAACAAGGGAATTGGAGTAATAAAATAAAATAAAATTACAACAAGAGGTTGCACCATTGTTCAAGTGAAGCCTTGTGCTCGTTTTTAGTCCTGTAAGACCATAGTCCAATGTAATTTTGAATCTGACGTTGCACCTCTATCGATCTGGTCACAATATTTTGAAATATCCGTTTATTCTTCATGAGCCATAATGTATGGGCGCAAGCTGCAAAGCATATTGGCCAGACTTCACGGTAGGTCATTGATTGTGTTGATACTCTTTCCACAAATTCAAAAATGTCCTTGGAAGAGGTAGCTTCATCTATTAATCCTAGTTTTTTCCAAAGATGGTCCGCTGCTTTACATCGGAGAATGATATGGTCAATACTTTCTAATGTCGGGCAAATGTCACAGTGAGGATTCGTTATCCAATACTTTGTTATCATATTGTCTTCGGTGTTTAGTTTCCCCCTGAAAGCTAACCATAAGGAAATTCTGTATCTGTGTGGGATTGATCTGTGCTAAGCATAATCAGACGCTTTCCATTTGAGCCCATTAAAAGATAGGATTCTATATACTTCTGAAGTAGTTATATCCTCCATGGTTGATGCGATGACTCTACGGTCTAGAGTTCCATGTGTGATGTGTTGCTCCGATAGAATAATCGATAAAGCCTGGTTTTCCAAGAGCACCTGCTGAGATAGGACCGGATGTAGTGAAATCGCCCAGCCGTTATGCACTAACTGTACAATTCGGATTAGTTGCGTATGTAAACAGAGTGGGAAAACATTGATGTAATCTTCCTGCTGAAGTCCAAAGGTCCTTCCAGAACGAAGTACACTTTCCATCTCCGATTATGACCTTTGTCATGTGCATGGTTGTCTCAATAGTAGCTGCTAACATTTTCCAGACTGGTGTGTCTCCTTGATGAGGCTGTCCAGGTATGTGTCTTTGAATATATCTATGTCTTAGCCAATTGAAGCAAGGTGCAACCGAGTTCGATAGCAATTTTCCTGTCAATTTCATGATCAAAGCTTTATTATGGATTCGTAAGTCTCGGATTCCTAATCCTCCTTGCTCTTTGGGCAAGATTATCGTAGTCCAAGCCACCGTGCAATGTCCACCTTGAATTTTCTTGTCCCCTTCCACGTAAAGGCTCTTCTAATTTTGGCAATAGCTTCAATGCTGCGTTCTAGCCATTTTATACAACTTATGTAATACGTTGGTATTGCGATAATACCGAATTTAACATTATCACTCTCCTCCCCAAGATAGCAATCCGAGCATCCATCCCGCCACTTTCTATCTACTTTGTCAATAATTGGTTGCAACAAACCGTGGGAAATCTTGCTAGTAGATAAGGGAAGACCTAAATAGTTGCATGGCGTTGAGCTAGCGGACATTGCAAGGTGGATGCACTAAGGTGGCCTCTTGTCGTGACATGTGAATAGGCACTAATGTACTTTTATGGTAGTTAATTCTCAATCTCGAAAAAGCGAGAGCGAGTCAAGGAGATCCTTGAGAATCATGGCTTGTTGTGTTGTTCCTTTGAGCAGATTAATGTATCATCTGCGTATTGTAAGATGGGAGGGGTCTCATGTATATTCAAGGGATGTAGCATCATTCCTCCGTATGGGCGCGCGTTAATCGTTTCTTTGTAGGATATCCGCTACTGGGGTGAATAAATGCGGGATAGCGGGTCTCCTTGTCTAACCCTCGCTTATAGGTAATTTGATCACCCACCGCCCGTGCTCACAAGAATCTGCGTTTGCTAGAAAAGAGAATAGTACTAATCCAAAGTATCCATTTATTGTCAAACCCTCTCGTAATGTAGTGGTGAAGAATACATTCCCGCTTTATTGTGTCAAACGCTTTTGGAAGTCCAATTTGAGCACTAGCATTGGTTTTTTCTGCTTTCAACGCACATTGACAAGTTTCAAGCCAATAAGAAGCTCTCATATTGATCTTTTGTAATCAAGCCAGACTGCATAGGCCTAATGAGATAAGTCATTTTTGGGTGCAGTCTATTTGCCAAAACTTTGCTGATGATCTTGGGTATACTATGCAAAAGCGATATGTGTCAGAAGTCCTTAATGTGTATCGGCAACTCCTTTTTTGGTACCAAGGTCACATAAGAATTATTAATCCTTGACATGTCTAGATTATTGGAATGTAAGTCCATAAAAATGTGTAAGAGGTCAGGCTTAATGATGTTCAAGAACTTTTTGTAAAACTCATTGGTAAATCCGTCTGGTCCTGGACTTTTATTGTTCGGGGATCGTATAATTGCATTAGCTATCTCCTCCCAAGTGAAGTGATGAAAGATCGTGTAGATTTTCATTTTGCTGATACAACTATGCAAGGTCAATAGTTGGGAGCCAAGGATCTTGTACATCAAGAGGTCTCAAGTAATCCGTTGCAATTTTCAATTTGAAGACATTGTCATAATGTTCAACACCATCTTCCACAAGAACCTTTATGTTGTTCCTTCGGTATCTTATGGAAGAGGCCACATGGAAGAAGTGTGAATTCTCATGTCCCAATTTGCACCATTTAATCTTCGCCTGTCACTTCCATTTTAGGTGCAGAACCATACTAATTCTTGAAGGTGAAGTCCGATAAACTTTCTAAAGGTGAATTCAAGGGTCGTGAGAGGTCTCCATTCCTCCATACTGTCAAAAATATTCCAATGTGATTTTGGTGTTGTCAAGTTGAGTTGTCGGGCCGTGACTCCTTTTTATCCATGATCTGATTTTTGCCCGTAGGCGTCGCAATTTAAAATTAGCTCTGGATATGCTGGATAGGTTCCTGGTTCCTCGTGTCCAGTTTTCCAAGACTAGGTTTTGAAAGTCCGGCATCTGAAGCCAATAGTTTTCCAGTTTGAATAGCTTTGATGATGGTAAATCAGTTTTGATGTCAACCATAATTGGAGTGTGGTCTGAAGTGATTGCTACTTCTGATTTTATGGAGATGTTTAGAAAAGTTTGGCTCTAATCCGTATTAATGAGAATTCTATCTAGCTTGGCCATTGTTGGATTCCTCCTCTTGTTCGTCCATGTATACTTTTTGTTCGAAATTTCCACATCTAGCAACCCTTGATGTTGTATCCATTCGTTGAATATAGCCATACAAGTCCAATTTATGTTGTCGTTGCTTTTCTCATACGCATATCTATATATATTAAAGTCTCCAAGTATCATCCATGGTCCAGATAATCGAAGTCGTAGATCCGATAGTCGCTCAAAGAAGGGCTGACAGGCATTGTCTTCAAATGGTGCATACACGTTTGTGATGTAGAACTGTATGCTGTCAGTTCTTGATTTAAAGACCAGGGTTAAAGACCAATAAACAGCTTGAATCAATGTCGCCTCAAAATTTGTATTGCACCAAGCTGTGAGGGTGCCTCCTGAAGTTAGTTTCTTAATTTCGGAGGTAAGAAAGTGTTTGCTTTACAACTATCAATGTTACTGAGTTTAGTTTCTTGAAGGCATATTATATCTGGTTGTGATTCCACAATGGCTCTATAGACTAATGTCGTTTTTCGATATTGTCCAAGTCCTCTAACATTCCATGCTAGAACTTTCATTTGCATCTCTGACCTACTTCCACAAAGAGCTTGCTCCAGTATATATACCAACCGCCCCCAGACTCCAACATGCAATTAGGCCAGCAGTTTGTTCAGGTTGCCTGATAAAAAACGACCAAACAAACCAGAGCAAAAAATGGCGGAAAGCAAACGAGAAACCCAAACCCAAGTCATCCCGAAGCAAACTGAACCTGAAGTAGAAAGGTAGAAGACTGCACCTTTTCCTAACATGGAGAACCGACAAAGGCGGTGACAGAGAACAACACAACCTGAAACAGAGAGGCGACCAGGAAAACGAAAAACAAACAAGAATACAAGGCGCAGGACCGGAAAGCTGCACTTACAGACGAGGTGAAGCACAACTTTCGAATCAAAAGGGGATACAAGAGCCGATTGCTCTGGAAGACTGAAAGATCTAACTAGCTTAGACATTGCTATGTGTGCCGCTCCCTGATGCGGCCCTCTCCACTTGCGCTGCTTCCTTGAAAGTTTCTTTTGCATTTAACCCACAGAGGTAAGCTAGTTCCTTAATCATTGCTTTGGAGGTTTGCTTCGCTTTGCTTTAACTGGCATCTGTATTACCTCCTCGATTTTCCTCACCCTTGGTCGGTTTCGCGACCTTTCCTCCAGATGAGGTTGAAGCCGAACTAGCTGGAGAGAGAGGTGTTGCTACTGCCACCCGACGGCTTGCTCTTTCTACTGGATTGATATGATCTCCGTCATACACCTTTTGAAGTCTTGGGCTTCTTCGGACATAGACCTGTATTTCGCTCTTCCTATTGCGATCATCCTGTGGTAGCGGGTCATTTAAGTCCGGTATCATAGACTTCACCTGATTTGGCAGCAGCTGCAGCAGTTCTGGAGCTTCATGATTCCCATCTTCTGGCGACTGTGTGATTGGTGTGGAACCATTGTCCTTCTGAAAGTTCCCTTCTTGCTCCAAGGATTGTAGCCGTGGAGGCCCAGTTCGAGCGCAATGCTGCACAACAAGGGGCACTACCGCCACTGGGCTTCCTTCCGGAGGAAAAGGCAATCTTTTGGCCAGCGGCGGCACCATGGTTGGAGGCATGGTGCAAATGGGCGGTGGAGGCATAATGATTGGGGTTTGCTAACTAACTACTGCCTGGAGAGAGCTGTGAGGAAGTAAAGCCGGGCACTGTGACAGCGGCAAAAGCGATAAAGGAGCTACCTCCGCAGCGAGAGGTCTCACATGCAGCGCTGATTTTATCTTGTATCGGCAATCGACTGCCGGCAGAAGGGCAAGCACGGGTCCATCCTCAGAATCCGGTAATAAGTTAAACAACAGAAAATGATAGGTTTCTCTTGTGATAGAGCCCAAAAGGATATCAAAACAAGGAAAGGAGGGTTCAACAATGTGATTAACTTGTGCTACCAGAATCCAAGCTTCTATGACTCTACAAGGGCTCAAGTCAAGATGAATATGATAAGCTCCCCGCTCAAAAGCTACTGAAGCTAGAGGTGTATGTCCCGGGAAACCCTCTAAGTGTAACCTACTTGTCTGTGCCAGAAAGGCTAGAAGGTCATAAAGGTTTGGGTTGGCGTTTTGCTGAAAGGTGTGGCTAGCCCGGTCACCCATGAGGAAGAGAGCTGCCTCAGAATCAGATAAAGTTCTAGCACTTGAAGAGCCTACAACTGATGTGGAAGTGTTTGTAGCTGAGGAGGGTAGATAACGGGTACGATTTGGAGGCGAAGCAGGTGCACGGTTATTGCCATGGCGAAAGGGATTAATGTCCAAACAGGCATGGAAGACCCTGCGGAGCCAAGGCACGACAGCTGGAGCAGCCGGTTCCACCGAGACTGCAGTGACAAGCGAGTTTAAGTCCCGGGCTGGAGGGCAGTGGACATCAAGAGATGTAGGGCGACCAAGAATGGCAGGTTCCATGGAGGAGACCGGAGCTGGCATTTTTTGGGACTTGATTTGAAGATTGAACTGAGAAAAGAAAGGGCAGTTTCTCTTGAAGTGGCCACTTGTTCTACAGAACCAGCAAACTACAGGATCTCTACAAGAAGCTATGAAATGGGAGTAAGAGAGGCAGTGAAAACATCTCCTATGAAGGTCTTTAGGTTTACTCGGGTAAACATGGTGAGAAAACTTTGGCTGTGATGAAGAACGAGGCTTGGAGAGCAGAGCGGATTTATAGGTCTTTTGTTCCATAGGGCTTGCCATTCGCACCTCCAGTTTGAGTCACAAGGGAGCTCCTCAGTCTGATCGGCCTTGGGCGAGGAGCCGGCCTGCTGCATGATTTTAGGCGCCACCACCCACTCTCTCTGTGCAAACAAATCTGCACTCCTTCGCCGATTGGCTGTGTATCCTAGTGAAATCCCTTTTGTTCCAGTAGAACAACTAATCATTTCAAGCTGATGGGCCGATTCACAATTAAGATCTCGTTCTGATTCAGTTTTGGCTGCATTAGCTTGTCCCCTCTGAATGGTTCTATCCTGCGGATTTGACAACTGAAGCTGCGGTTTCTTTGAGCAAGTTGGTGCGCTATCCCTTTTTAGGCTAAGAGCAATCTGAATACATCCCGAGCTCACCCGACCTCGTAGCGCAATTTCAGATGCTATGTCGGCAGATGCAACTTTGAATTCGAAACTTCTCGCTCCAAGCTGCTTGATTGCGTAAGCTGACTGGGATCCTCCGAAACGGGAAGTGAGCAAGCTAGCTAGTCTCACGGGGGAGATGAGAATTCCAGGGGATACAACCGAAGCAAGAAGGTAGCCCAGAGAGTGACAAAATGGGTTGATCGGGTCGCAAGTTGAGGACAAAAATACTTGGTAAGCATCAAGGATTCGAAGGCAATGCCTTGAACAGATGGCCTCTCGTTGATGAAGGCGACAGCAGCCCCATCGGGGGGGAAGAGAGGCCAAGGGATAGAAGGAGCAGACATGGTGAAGGGAAAAGCAACAAGTTTGAGAAAATCCTGCCTCTAAGGTACAACCGAAACGGACAAGAAACACAACGGGAAAACGCTAGCAAACCAAGGCGACAAGATGACACAAAGAGAAAACTCAAACAAATCAAGACAACCTGAACAAACTACGAACTAAGACACGAAGGAAAACGAGGATTGATACTCAGCTGGGGATCCAAATCGGATTGTCGCCTTTCCAGACGGTAGTCCTCCATCTCCGTCATCAGCAACCATCCCATCGCCGGCTAGCCGGCATCCAATTGCTGCATCTTTTGGAGGTCGTCAGCACGACGAGCACCGGTGTCCTCTTCTTGTAAAATCTCCTAGTCAGCCAGGTATTCTGTCGAACACCGTCAGTGCACGCCGCGCACAAGCCCGGGCACGGTCAGAGGCGACGCCACCAGCCTCCGGCGTAGCAGTATCCACCGGACGCCGCCACTTCCGGCCGCCGCCGGATCAAGTATCCTCCTCCTCCTTAAGCGCTTTCTTCAGAAACCTCATGAGTCCTGCCGCACGGTGACGTAAATCCTGAGGCGCTCGGCGCAGAAGCGAAGGCGGCGGAAAACTTGAGGCGTCGCAGCGGACGGAGGCGATGGAATCCCGATGGCGGAGGCGACGCAAAGCCCCGAGGGCCGACGAGTCGCGCGGAGGCGGCTCGCAGCAGCGGGGAGGCGGCGGAAGGCCGGGCGTCGAAGGGTATCAGAAATTTATATCTTGAATTGCAAGCGAACAAATAACATTTGTTGGTTCGAAAATACCAACCCCGCCCCCCCCCCCCCCTAAACCACTATTTTAAGCGTTCTAATAACCCGCTTGAATGGTCATGTGACACAGTGATAATACAATTAGTCCAATTCAACCTTGTTAATAAACCACTTTCAGCACACAGAGAATTTTGGGGGCAGTCATCCAACCATAGCGCATAAACAAAAAGCAATTGCTTCACAGAGATGTATCGGATGCAAAGGAATACATACGCGTACCACATTGTCCACGCCAAGCGGCTAAATCCGCCTCGGCATCTCCGAACGGCTCCTGCAGCACCCAGTCCCCTTCGATGTTTCGGAGGAGCGAGCGCGACGGCGTGGGCCTCCGTGTCCGTGTGGCATGGAGGAGCGGCCAGTGCCGGCCGCGTGCAGCGGTGTCGTCTGGGTACGATTTTTTGCTGGTATTAGCACAATTTTGTTTCGTATTTACAAAAGTAGTCGGTCTTAAATTTTTTTGGCAAAAGTAGCACCCGACCGCACGGCGTACGGCGGCCACCACCGCCCGACACGCAAGTCGCTGCCGCACGGCCACCGTGCGGTTGCCCCGTCGACCGCCATGTGGGCGTTTCGGTTAGGGTTAGGGTGGCTAGGATTTCGACCGATAATCCGCGAAACTCGTAGTATTTTAAAAATATAGCAAATTAGTTTGTAAAATTATGAAATTTTAAGTGCATGCTCGTAACACAGTGTACTTTTTGTTGTAATTGTTTCATATTTTTTCTTGTTCTGATTTTACCTTGCAATTCCATTTAATTATTACCTCGCAATCCCCCTCCCGCTCTCCCCCCTCCGGTGGCCACCTTTTCGACCGTCTGTGATATTACTATTGAAATCTCGCAGTCACTGTACACTCATCCCAATTGTGTGTCTCTAACAAGGCCCATTCTTAGATTCCGACACTAACTCACCAACAAATGGTGGATGATGTTCTTTAATAATGTTGCTTTTTGCAGACGTGCAAGGCATATTAGGGTTTGCAATGAAGTTGTAATGTACGTTTTCATACAGATAATTATCGACATTTCAAGTGTTACAAGCATTACATTAAACACGCACGGGTTTAATGTGGATGATGTTCTTTAATACTGCATTATACGACATGCTAGATAAGGTTGTGTATGAACCAACTGAGGGAAATACGTGGCATGCGGATCATATAACGATGTACCGTAACCTCTGACTTGTGTGCGTTTCAAAGGTTACGGTACATCGTTATATGATCCGTACGTCACGTATTTCCCTCAGTTGGTTTATGCACAATGTTATCTAGCTTATGGTACAATACAGTATTAAAAAATATCATCCACAAAAAACTGATAAATTAACAAAAAGCGTCCTATAGCATGGCTTGATAGGTGGGTGCAACTAGTCTCCGCGGCACTCTCTTTTCTTGCTGAGCTCACCTCATCACATAGTACCAACTTCGATGCATGTTCAGGGCACAAAACATGACTATTATCCTATAGCATAAAAAGTAGGCATGTTAGAACATTACAACAGTGATGAGAAATAGGGAATTTTGAAGCACGATTGATTTCTGACTCTAAGTTCATAACAGTAAGAACTAAGAAGACTTCAACATATCACCTCTGGCTTGATAGATGCAAATGATTCGATTGTATTACCTGACTGATTCTAAATGAATGGCAGAAAGCACATTCATCCTCAAATAAGTTGATTAGTGTTTGCAGTCTCTTCAAGCTAGTAGCACCTTCGTTGTCTTCCTGCGACATAACAAAAACGTAGCAAGGATGTCAGTGCACCGTACAGTGAAGAACGTAGCAAGGATGCAAATTCTGCATAACTCGTACAAGTTTCGCTGTACATAAGAAAACAAGGCTGAGAAAACATTACATTACGACACCGAATAACGACCAGACGAACTCGGTCTGTTGGGACAATCCTTCGCTGAGTGCCTAGGAGTCTTGCATATCCTGCACTTGCTAGTGCGGCTAACATTGGTACGTTGGCTGTCATCCATGTCATTTCGGAAGCGCCGCGTCTGCCGTCGCCCCTTCGTTGTTGTCTTCAAGTTCTTGTTTGGGCCCCAATGCACCATGTCCAGCCAAAGATCCTT
Organism: Ampelocalamus luodianensis; assembly: GCA_036346255.1. Taxonomy (NCBI): domain Eukaryota; kingdom Viridiplantae; phylum Streptophyta; class Magnoliopsida; order Poales; family Poaceae; genus Ampelocalamus; species Ampelocalamus luodianensis. The sequence goes on along the minus strand of CM070634.1, from coordinate 24,382,661 downwards.
GTAGTTCATTTCCAAGCCATACGAGTGAAACTGCGCACTCCATATACCGAAAAGGTGTTGCATGTCGTAGTACTCGGAGATGTACGGCGTACACATCTGCCTCATTTGCGCACACGCCTTGTACATGTGCGAGCATGGCTTGTGCAGGAGCTTCGGCTTGTTACAGGTGCATGTCGCCACATCACCCAGGGTGCATGCCTGTTTCCTTTCCCCCCTGGCATGACTATTGACTTGTTTCTGTCGAAGCCTGATGTCGTACTTCCTCCTGAGGCCATCGATCACCCGGTTGTCGTGCATCCGGGCCTTCTCCATCTTCTTGTCCATGTGTCTCTGCATGTTCTCGGACCACTACTTGCCTTCCTCCATCTGTCGCTTGACTGCGGTGGCTCTATTGACAAAATAACCAACAGTGCGAGTCCATGTCTCCTCGACGATCGCGGTGATAGGGAGGCACCGCACACCTTTGAGGATGCTGTTGTACACCTCGGACATATTGGTCGTCATAATTCTGTACCTTGCACCGTCTGTGTCATATAGAAGGGACCATTTCTCCAATTCAGGAGCGTGGCCATTAATCCACTCGGAGAAACTTATGGCACTATGGGGTTGCTCTCCCTCCAGTACCTCCCTTGTATGCCTCGTAGTCTGGTGTTCGAGGTCTCTCCAGATGGACTCAAACTTCCGCCTCTGGTTCTGCAGACACAATGCCTTGAACGTCTTCATAATGTCCTAACTGCGGAACCGCTTGAACAAGTTAGATGAAAGATGCCTCATGCACCACCTGGATTGCAGGTCGTTCCACTGGTGAGGGGGGCCGTCCCATGCTGCATGGTGTTGATGACCGCCAACAACCCAGCATTGCGGTCTGTGATAAGGCATACGTTGGGCCGGTCTCCCACCACCGCCGTCTTCATGTTCGACAGGAACCACAGCTGATGAACCCGAAGGTCTGATTGTTGGTCCGATCTTTCGATGAGAACGATAAGTTCGGTAGTCGTCGCTCAACTCCCACGATCCGGGCTACGAACACGCAAGGCCCAAAACCACGTATTCGCTGAACTGATTGACAAGTCGTTATCAACCGTGCACGAATACCCGGATGACCTGACCACGAAGGTCGATTCCTGCATACACCGAAGAAGCACGCGAGAAAAAGATAAAGCAATCTGAAATTGCAAATAGGAATTGAAATATTGAATTGAGTTGGGATTTTGAAGCGGTATTATGGTTGGTCTAGTCGACACAAGCCAATACACGAAGTTGCAACAAGGCTAACTTTTAACTAAACAAAATCCCAGAAAACTAGAGGGGGTGCGACCTCCTTAAATAGGGGATGAGGAGCCACACATCTAATAGAACTAAAGGGGTGGGACTAATCTCATGGATTACTGTTTATGTGAACAGTAACAGCACCCCCAGGTGGTCCACCGGCAGATGGGCCAAGTTCAGTATGATTACAAGGCCCAGATTGGCCCAAACAAGTGATATGATGTCTTCTTTTGATGATTACGATCAGTCCAGAAGGAATTTGAAGGTGAGGCCAGATCCGTTGGAAAGAGAACGAAATAAGCTTTCAATCAAGTACTCGTGGACCTCCAACGGACTCCGTATGTGAAAGTTATGCCTGTTTTAAGTTGGTGTTGTCAGGCTGATTCTGGAGGCCGAACTGGATTCTAAAATGGGTCCAGCTCGAACTGCTTGCTTGTCTTGGACCAAAAGTGACATGGCGCTGATAATTTAAGTGAAGCGTATGAGTTCTTATACTTGGAACAGTAAGCATAGCAAATATGGTTGTATCCATAGGGGTCATGTCCTCATCAACAGCCAACTGGATGTGTTCTCGCTCTCCACAATCGCAAATGCCACAGGGAGAAGCTAGCCATTCGCGTCGGCCACTACCGCGGTGAGGATGGTGCCCTTGTACCTCCCCGTGAGGAAAGTGTCATCCATCGTCATCACGGGACGACAGAACTGGAAGTCCCCAATGGCCTAAGCGAAAGCCCAGAACACTCGGTCCAGTATGGAGCGGTTGGGCCCTTTGTCGGCATCTTCACACTCAACCTTGTTTATGTATGTGCCGGGGTTTGATTCGGCAATCTGGTGAAGCAATCTCGGCATAAGGTTGTACGCCTCTTCGTATGTCCCATACATGGACTCGATGACCTTCTGCTTGGCTCGTCGGGCCTTGCCGTAGCTGACTGGATAGCCAACCTGATTGGCGACTTCCGACATCAGCAGCTTGGGGGAGACGCACACGTCCGCCGCAACTAGGTACTTGATGAGGTTTGCCACATATGCGGAAGTCACGTTCCGATGTTACCGCAGGGGCTCGCTAAGCTCGCAAGTGTGGTCGATCACCGCCTTGATCGCGAATACCGAGCTGAAGATCTTTGCTCGGTGAGCACTGACCTTGCTAGGGCAGCCTTCCACTACGCACCTCACTGCGTAATGTCCGAGGTTGGACCGGTGCACTCGGTACACACGGCTGATGGACAAGGCGTACCGTGCTATAGCTTGTTGCACGGCCTCCTTGCTAGGGAAGCGCTGCCCTACTAAGAGGGTCTCGGCATCAAACCCCTAGTGGGAGCCTTCTTCTTGCGGCAGTACGAGTGAACGCACTGTGACATCATCAAGTCGGGATGCCACGTAAGGCACCTCCGATGACACAATTCCCCCGGTTGGACCACCGGCATGATGTGCGTCATCGTCGCTATCATCCGAGCTTGGGTCGGCGTCCTCATCGGACTCCAACGCGAGAGCTTGGTCCGATAGATACTCGTGGTAGTTAATCCGGGCCGACCACCACGATTCCGCCCCCTCATTTCGTACAAAATTATGCGCGGGGCAATCCTCCGAGGCAGCACATTCCGTGCTACCGTCTTCAAGCTCAGGTTGCGCTTGCCCGCTTGTAGAGGACTCGGCATCATCAAGGTGGCCCGGCGCCCTGGGTACGAAATTCACGTACACCATCGGCCTCCCGTAAATGGCCGCCTTGGGCTGGGAGGCAATCTGCATGTACTGGCTCCATGCTACGCTTCCAGCCACCTTGATGAGCTCCTACACATCATTCGTGCAGGCGATCCCCTCGATCACAACTTTCTTCCTCGTTGCCTTTGCGACGAATTCCCTCCAGATGCAACTCCGAAGCTCGTGAATATTCATCGCGTCGAGCCCCTCCACCCAGACCACCTTGTACTGGCATCTCGACAGGTCCAACCCGCCAGGTCTGACCCGTACGAGACCATCGCCATAAAAAACATACAAGTCTTGCATGTTCGACATTACCTAAAGTGATGGATTACATATGTGTAATTAGATACAACAAATTGCATGCAAGTGATGGATTACATATGTGTAATTAGATACGACTAATTATTTACCACTAAACTCATTAACAGAGACTAAACTAACTAATTACGACTATTTAATTACCTCTAAACTAACTAATTGCAATTGATTAATTAATTACCAGCGAACTAATTAATTACCTCTAAACTAATTAATTACCGGTAAACTAACTAATTCATAACCAGTACACTAACTAATTACGGTAATAACGACAAAAGCATCTGATAAATTACCTGCCCTTCGCGCTATAAAAAAACCGAGCGATAATCAACGAGCAACGAGCGCCAGAACGAGAAATGAAACACAATTGGGATGAGCGAAGAGCGACTGCTAGATTTCGGTATTTGTAGCTAAGCGAAGGAGGAGCCGTTGCGTTGGCGCCGGGAATTTCGGATGCGTTGTCTACGCGCAACACTGCGGGCAATAGGGGACACCCGCAAGGAATCAACAGATGTGCGGAGGAGGTGAAATAGATGGTTCAAAATACGGGAGGGGATTGAAAAGGGGCTAGCAGAGGGGGGGGGGGTTTGCGGGAGGGGTTGACACGTGTTGGGATAAAATCAGTACACTTAAATGGAATTGCGAGGTAAAATCAGAACAAGAAAAATTATGAAAAAATTACACAAGAAAGTACATCTGTTACGAGCATGCACTTAAAATTTCATAATTTTAGGAACTAATTTGCTATATTTTGAAAATACTACGAATTTCGCGGATTATCGGTCGAAATCCTAGCCGTTACCTAACCCACCCGAAACCCTAACCGAAATCCTAACCCTAACCCACGTGGCGGCCGACGGGGCGACCGCACGGCGGCCGTGCGGCAGGCTGTGGTGGCCGCCGCACGGGGTGCTATTTTTGCCAAAAAAAAATAGGGCCGACTACGAAACAAAATTACGCTAATACCGGCAAAAAATCTCTGGGTACTGGGTTGAACGGCTCCTCCACTGGCGTGACGGCGGTGGGTACTGGGTTGGATTGTTTTCTCTAGCCCAGAGTCGACCGTGCAGATGAGGCCCATATGGGCATGCTATGTCGGCGTTACGACAACATTTGCTGGGCTGAGAAATAACCAATGTACAACTACAGCGCACAAAAGTCTTGGTGCTTGATCGATAAAGCCATCTAACATTTTTGCCAGTCATACGCCGAAGTAACTGACCAGCCATGTTCTGCCAACCACAACTGTGCACCACGTCAAGCTTGACAACTTTACCATCTTTACTATTACTACTAGGATGGAAGGCGCGCTTCGCTGCGCCCGTGTCGAGCACGAGACATATGAGGATTGCGCACAATGTGTACTTCTTTGGACCTAGCGTGTGTAATGGCCGTCTCGTTTTGGGCTAATGCCTGCGGGCATTCATTCAGATGTACTGATTAAATGCTAGCTATATTATGTGAATACTTGTTGGTTCTGCACTGTTTCTTCTAACAGAGTATGTACTAAACAGCGAGACAATAAAATTTGTACCGGAACGTGCAGGTCAGATACATGATTCACTAAATGCTAGTTATACTATGTGAAAACAGGACAAAGATGGACTGTTCATATCTGGACCTATCTAGTCCTTATATTAATCACCATAGCCTATATAGCGAGTTTGAGTATCTATACATGGAAAAGGGTTGACAATACACAGTAACCTGAACTAACCAGGAGGGCACACAGATCCCTAGACCGGACAATACAGGCAGAAAGACCATGGAGGCTGGCAGACAGCAACTCGAACAACTCGTTAGTGCTGGAAATGTTTCGGCATGAATGCATTGTCCCCTGTATTATTCAAAGACACCTGTATTATTCAAAGACACGCAGCATTGAAGCACCATTCGAAAGGAAGATACAATGTGTAGTATAGCTGTTTTGATGTTATACTCTAGAATAGCATGTGCATGATGTACTTAAATTTAACATAAAACAAATATGGTTAGATACAACTGGCCATGTGTAGCATAATACAAACAATTGATCTGCAATGTACAATAGAGAACCTAGCTGAAATAAAGCACAGGAAAATGTATTTTTTGAAAAAACTAATAAATATATATAGTTTTATTTGATACTAATTGGTCAGCAAAGAACACCAGGGTAAGAAATATATATGGTTTTATCTGGTACTAATTAGTCAGCAAAGACCAACAGGGTGGTTCGTAAGTTATTACATGGGACAAAATAACAAAAAGAAACGTGCACTAATTAATAGGATGAACAGCTGTATGAGCTACGAAGATGTAGATACAACTGCTAAACACCTTAAAAGGCAGTGGCATTGTCTTGTCATGAGTAATAGGAAACATTCCTATGTAGCGGGCTGGCTAGGAAAACATATGGTCATGTATGATCAACTATATTACTGTGAAGTGGAGGAGACAGTAGGGTTTTTTTAGCATATACATTATTTTTTAGGATTTTCCCACATGGTATGGATCTTAATGGGCATGAATCTCTCAGGAAGTATCATAGTGGACCAATTTAACAAGGAAGCACAAATTCGTAGGCTTGTTTTATGCTACTCATATAAATAGGCTATACATGCTTAGAAAAGGGCAATCCTATTTGCGACAAGGTAGCATGTGGAATCATAATGGAAACAGAAAAAGGAATTACTGCAGGGAAAAGGGAAATAGTTGCATTAGTAGGCAATACAGAGAGGTATAGGAAAAAATGAACTTACTTTTTTTTGGAAAATGATGGGTACGTACCTCCAATCTATGTGAATCAACCGAAGCTGTGCACAACATGGGTAGACGAAGTTAATTCTGCAATGAAGTCCTACCTTTTGATTATGATAACCAGGTGGAAATATGCAAACAACATGTCATAAAATGGTTCAAAATAACGGGAAAGCATTTTCTGCTATAGCAATGCATGGTACGAAAATAGTTAGCATACTTTCGTAAGCATCTATAGCCTTAAAAAAAGGTTTGTGCATAAGACCAGTATCTGATGTGTATAGCAGTATGTTCAAATGCAAGTGCTGCAGGGTGACGCAGTAACGGCCAATGGATGGGCCAAGAATTAAAGATGGGAAAGCATGTGTCTAATGCTGAACGTATCATGTGGTCTATTCATAATCTCAAAGCCTGCAGTTCAACGTAATGTCAACTGATGTATTTTGACGTTTTCTGAAAACGAAGCAAAACAATCAGAATTTACAAAGAATTGAACTACGAAAAAGACTGGCTGTGAAGCTAAGATTGTAAAGAAGGCTACTGTTTGCGCTTTCATTTATGCCTGCACTAAATGAGGTAAGAGCTGCTCTGTATCAATCCGAGAAAGGAAAGCTTGACATAAATAATTGCAAAGGTAAATTCTGACAAAGAAATAAGTTTTCTAAAGTGCAAACCTGGGACAACTACGCTGAGTTACTAGATTCATGGTGTAGGAGCAACTGAACAAAAAAGTTTGCAGATCTTCAGAGAACAAATTATCTAAATAAGATATTAATAAGACGCAAATGTGTAAGTAGTGCAAGACCTCTGTTCTAATGAAAGGTGGAAAGAATCTAAATAAGGCTGCAGCCCATGGGGAAAATTTCATGGAATATCATTCTTGGGAGCTTTACTGCTGTAGAATACTAATGTTGAACAACAGTGCTAAAGCAAACCGATAAGACTTAAAAGAAATAAAAATCTCCAACCAAGTTGCATTAGTAGGCAATACAGAGAGGTAAAGTAGGAATTGAACTCGTTTTTTTTTTTGGAAAATGAGGGTACATACCTCTCAGTCTATGTGAACCAACTGAAGGTGTGCACAATGTGGGTAGTAGAAGTTAATTTTGCACTGAAGGCCTGCCTTTTGCTTATGCTGACCAGGCGGAAACATGCAGACAACATGTGATAAAATGGTTCAAAAATCATGGAAAAGCATTTTTTGCTATAGCAATGCATGGTACGAAAATAGTAAACATACTCCCATAAGCATCTATACCCCAAAGAAAGGTTTGTGCATAAAACCAGCATCCGATGTGTATAGCATTGCGTTGAAATGCAGGTGCTGGAGGGTGACTCAGGAACAAACAATGGATGGACAAAGAACTAAAAATGGGAAAACATGTGTCTAATGCTGAATGTACCATGTGGTCTGTGCATAATCTCGAAACCTTGCAGTTCAACGTAATGTTGGATGATTTCTTTTGACGTTTTCTGGAAACGAAGCAAAACATTCAGAATTTATAAAGAACTGAATTACGAAAAAGACTGGTTGTAAAGCTCAGATTGTAAATAAGTTTACTATTCACTCTTTCATTTATGCCTGTACTAAATGAGCTAAGAGATGCTCTGTATCAATCAGAGAAATAAAAGCGTTGCATCACTAATTGCATAAGGTAGATTCTGACAAAGAAATAAGTTTTACAAAGTGCAAAACTGGGACAACTGCGCTGAGTTACCAGATTCATGGTGCAGGAGCAACAGAACCAAAAAGATACGATGTGGTCTATGCATAATCTCGAAACCTTGCGGTTCAATGTAATGTTGGCTGATGTCTTTTGACGTTTTCTGAAACGGCAAAACAGTCAGAATTTATAAAGAAATGAATTACGAAAAGACTGGATGTAAAGTTCAGAGTGTAAATAAGCCTACTGTTCGCTCTTTCATTTATGCCTGTACTAAATGAGCTAAGATATGCTCTGTATCAATCAGAGAAATAAATGCGTGGCATCAATAATTGCATAAGGTAGATTCTGACAACAAAATAAGTTTTATAAAGTGCGAAACTGGGACAACAGCACTGAGTTACCAGATTCATGGTGCAGGAGCAACTGAACCAAAAAGTTTGCAGATCGTTAGAGAACAAATTATATAAGTAAAATATTAATAAGACTCAAATGTGTAAGTAATGCAAGACCTCTGTGCTGATATGTGGTGGAAAGAATCTAAACAAGGCTGCAGCCCATAGGGCAAGTTTCGATGGAATATCATTCTTAGGAGCTTTACTGCTGTAGAGTAGTAATGTTTAACAACAGTGATAAGACATATCACTAAGACTTAAAAGGAATCCAATTGTCGAACCAATCATATAGTCGTAACAATTACTACCTAAATGAGTGCATACATTTCTGGAATTCTTTCGATGAGCCCCTTCGAAATAAATAACACTCTGTGGTACTTCCCTAGAAATTAACATTGATACATCAATTCAGCACAAAGTGCTAAATGTTTTCACTGTTTCAATTATGTGCATTCCATTCTGAAATTGATTTATCCAACTTAAACAGTACATGAGCTATACAAACCTTGCGCTGCTGTTGGCTGCAGTCCATCACATATCCTGTCTGTAATGTCCATCAGTGTAAGCTTTTGACAGCGCCACCTCCTTTCCTAAGATAACATGCATGGAAATGTTTAGTAAAGAAATAGTAACGACGACAATTTTCGCCTAAGGTAGAGTTTCTTCTGGACAAATAGTACCATGTTTGGTGGTGATCGGAATGCACACTCAAAGTCAACATGAGATGCTCTTGGACCCACCAAACGAACGAAATAGCAACATCGACGCAGGGGGGGATAAGGCAAGTAAATGAAATCTTACTAATTGATCAGCTATTACCTAATTTACCAATGAGGACCCGACAAAGACCTCACTCATCTTGCTAGATCAAATGGTATGAAATCAGTCATATTTGTTTGAGTTTCCAAGTAGAGTTTACCAACAGTAGAAATTAGCAAAGCGAACCGAAAGATAAAGGAAAACGCGAGCAATGAAACACGAAAACATGGATAGCTCATAGAGTGATTTTGAACAGAGTGGTACTGTTTATAGGTTTAGACTGAGAAGACCTGGGAGCAGCAACGGAAATTGAGACGCCAATCGCAGCACATTGTAGGTAAATCCCTGCAAGCCACATCCAAGCATATAAATTTAGTAAGCGAACGATAGGCAAACTTTCGGAAGGGAGGAGCGGATCTGGGTCTGGGGGAGGAAGGGAGAAGCGGATCTGATGTTTGGGGATGCTTCCGGAAGGAAGGATCGTCTTTGGTTTTTGGGGAGGAGCGGTCCTGGGTTTGGGGGAGAAAAGGAAAAGAGGATCTTGGTTTGGGGAAGGAAAGGAGAGAGGGGAGCAAACAACAGCCGGCAGCGCAAGATCGGTTGGGCAATGGCGAGCAAGGAGGCACAGCAGAAGGCGACAGCGAGAGCAACTCATAGGCAGCGACAGCGAGGAGGGGGCGGAGACGGAGAGGATATCGGGAGGGGACGAAGAAAACGCCGAAGACTGAGGATATCGGGAGGGGAAGAAGAAAGCGACGTACGTGCGTGCGTGCGTGTGGGTCGATGGCATTGTCGCGCTGGCGATCGCGCAATGGCACGGCTTGGAAGCTTCGGGTGAACACGAAGCTGTGTGCAGGGATGGAAACCGGAAAGCACGTACCGCATTCACACGACGAAGCGCACGTGACCGGACGCAGCCCGCTGCAGAAAAGGCGAGAAGAGCAAGGAAGCGCCGACCAGGCTAAACGGTTGCGGGACCGAGTGACCGGCCAAAGCCTGGCGCATCCGCGCTCAGCAGCGAAAAATGGAGCGATGAAGACACGCGGCGTAGGGAGATTGGAGGACTAAACGTACGAAGTTGCTCTGGCTCGCCATTTCCACCAGGTTAATACAAGGTAAGATTTGGAGGCTCCTGTAGAAGCCATCGTATTAATCATAAGAGGTAAAAGGCTAAAAATTCCTACATTAATTAAAAAAGAAAAAAGAATCTAGAAACTTCCACATTAATCAAAGAAAAGAAAAATATCTTGATCGTCTGATTTATGTAACATATGCAACCATCATTATATTTATCTCCTAGGTGTCATACATCGGCAAGAAAATAAGAAGTGTTCTATTTAAATAACATGCCCATATGCTAATAGCCTACCAAACACAAGTCCTCTTGGTGAGTTACAACAAACATGCATGCAAAGATAAATAGCTCGAACACAAATTTAATCGAGCCCTAATGGAAAACCGACTAACAAAATGCTTAAATAATTTGGCTCGGACGTTAGTTAAAATTACACATGCTCAACTATGTTTTTTTAGCATATATGCACAAGTGCACAACTATGCGGTGCTTGGGCGTTAGCAAAACATGGAGTGAAAGCTCACATTCATAGTATGTGTGTAGAAAATTAGCTCCAAAAAATTAAAATTAAAATTTGGAATTGATCATATATCAAATTAAATTCAAAACTAAAATTATATCTAATTTATATAAATTTTGAATAAAAATTCTAAAAAATGCTTAAGTTTTTAAGTCATATGCAATCGATTTGAATTGATGTCAATTCTTGTATAGATAAGAATATTATGGAACTTTTTAAAGTTAAAATTTATGGAAAGAATGTTTAAAAGTATAGATTACTTTAGTGCTGTGTTAGAAGTCCACCATTCCAATTAAAGAAATATAATTGTTCAAAATATATGATATTGATCCTAATGTGATTTGGATTTGTATTTTCTTCAATAACAAAAAATATTGAAAATATCCTAGCCCGTGTGATACACGGGTTCATGACTAGTACATTGAATTTAAGTACCACCACCCCATCGAAGACTCTAGTTATTGGTTAGACTCTCTATTATCTCATTAAAACAAGAGCGTTTATGTAACGGACGTGTCCAAATCACTCTAGCCCACTTTCACTTGGAATAAATCACATACACGCACTAACTCCGCTTACGCTTTCGTCCTCGCTTCGCATAAAAGAGTTAACACGAGGTTAGTGGTTTGGACTCAAATGGCCTTCCATATTTGTCACAGCCCCAACTTTATTAAATAAATTGTTAGGCATCTCATGAGCATGCATATCATTTCTGAAACAATTGAACAAAATTTTGTATGTAAATTTTTTGAATCAATTTGAAACATACAACTTGTAACATCCCTAATTTGCGAGTTTTTGAAATTTCAAAAAGTTTTAAAAGCTAGCATTTGGTTTAAGTTGCAAAAAGCTTAAAATTGAAATTTAGAAATCAAAAACCCTTTAAATTGAAATAATCCAACTTCAATTAAAATAAAAAAGTTAGTTTATTGGAGTTTCCTGGATTTTATTTGGATTTTGAGCTTTTATTGCATTTTTTGGATTTTAATTTGGCTTTTCCCTTTTTGTTTGAAGCCAAAATTTATTTTGTTTGCAAAAATTAAAACTAAAGTATAGCTAAAAGTATTTTTATTAAGTTTCATTTAATTCAAGGATCTTATGTGAATTTTCCTAGATTTTTGGAATGTTGTAGCTATTTTCTAAAAGTGTTTTTGCTTTTTCGGGATTTCTTTAAATCGAAAATCTATTTATAATTTCTTTTCGGCTCATGGGCCGAATTCCTTCCTCGGCCCACCTCGCGCCGCCCGCCATGCCAGCCAGCGCCTCCCGCACCATCCGATCGCAATCGGACGGCACGCCGCCATACGCCTCTTTCTACCCCGACCGTCCGTCACGAATCGGACGGCCAAGGCTTCGCCCCATTGCGTCGTCCTCCTCCGGACCCCTCTCAGGCGGCGGCGTGCGCGACGCCGTCGCGTTTCCCGCCGGTCCCCGTCACCCCGCATCCCCTCGCTGCCTCCCCGCAACCCCTCCGCCGCGCCCGCTGCCGCCCCCTTACCCCGTCCCATCGCCGTTTACCCCCACGTCGCTTTGCCGCCACCCTTACCGCCGACACGGTCCTCTCCTTCCTCCTCCTCCGGGACCCCTCGTCCTCTATTTAAGCGTGCCCCGGCTGCGCCTCCCTCTCCTCTCTCTTTTCCCCCTCTTCCCTTTCCCTCTCCTCCCCCGAGCTCGCCGCAATCGGAGTTTTTCGCCGCCGCTGCCGAGCTTCATTTCTCCGCCTCCGCCGCCGCCGTCAAGCCTCCTTCGTCGGCTCCGACCTCTCCTCCGGCATTGCCGCACCGAGGCGCACCCGGTGCTCGCCTCCCCGACTCCGGAAGCCCCTCGGAGGGTCGCCGCCGTGTTCACCCGCCGCCGCCTTCTCACCTCGCCGCCGGCCACCCCGTTGCTCCGCCGGCGAGATCGTGAGCACCGAGATCGCCGCGAGCTCCTCTTCGCGCCGGTGCCTCGCCGCCGCCGCCGGCCCAACACCGGCGAGCCATCGCCCCGAGCGCCGCCGCTCGGGTCCGACGTGGTCGCCGACGTGGCTGCCACCTCGGCGCCCACGTCACGGCCACGCCACCCCTCGGGCCTACGTGGCTGTCCACGTGGGAGCCCATGTGGCACTCCCCCTCCCCCCTCTTTTCCAGAGCTCGCTGGACCCAGTCCATGTGCGCCATCTCACTGACAGTGGGCCCCACATGTCAGTTTCTTTTTCTTTTATTTTTCTTTCGGCCGAATTTCCTCTGTTGACGTCATATTGACCTTTTCCTTTAGAAAAATAATTCCAGAAAATCAGAAAAATCCCCAAATCCTTCATTTTATGTGTTTTTCAACTTCGGAAGGCCATAACTTCTTCGTTAGAACTCCGATTCGAGTGATTCAAATTTCTAAATTCATCTAAAATCCCCTCTTGCTGTTAGTGCTAATTTGGTATTTATTTGGAATTTATTTGGAGTTGTTTTATTTATTTTGCTCTTTCCGCACGTGTAGAAACCGCTTTTCTAAGATTTCTGATCCGAAACGACATCAAGCACCTCAACTCTTCAATGAAGGCAAGTCATAGAGCTTTGATCATATTGAACCCATATTTATAAAAATATATTGTTTTATATAAACATGCATCGCTAGTTTTATATTAAATTGTTTCGGGAGTAGATAAATGCCTAATTGATGTATACCTCCTTGATAAATTGCAAACGACATGTACCCTTGAATGACATGAACCCTTGGACACCTTAGGAGGGTTTATATTAGTTGGACGTTGATAAATTACCAACACGGGTAACGTATTATGCTTAGCCATGCTATAGTTGTACGTCGGGACTCATGATCACATGCTTATATGAATGAACATGACTAATGGAATTATGGAATCGTGGCGCGGCCACTTTTGTTAAAAGATGTTGAGCCAAGGCTAGGGTGGTCTTTGGCCGGGTTGATCCGGAAATGTTTTATGCTCGGGCGAGTGGTCGGTGGTAAGTGTGGGTGCCGTAACGCACATTGGGACGTGGAATAGTCTCGCCTGAGCAGCCAACTAAGGACTTAACCTTGAACCTTTGATCTGGGTCACATCGTACAACCACATGTCCAGGATGGGGTGTACCTCGCCTAATAATTAGCAATGAGTTGGCTAGGTTCTGTTGTGGTGGAGCGTGCTGATTCGCTGGCGCAAGAGGGGGCACAAATCTAACGGGTGCGAGGCTCGTTAGAAGCGAAACCTTAGCGGGCAGCTCTTAGCCAATTCAAAGCTTTGTAACGGCATTGTGATAATCTCTTAGTCACATGCCTTCGGAAGCGTGAAACGCTTGACAGTATAAGATGATTATCTCTTGTGGGTAAAGCTGTACAACCTCTGCAGAGTGTATAAAAACTATTCGAATAGCCGTGTCCCCGGTTATGGATATGCCTGGTGATTCCGCGCAAGGGGGTAGACTTTATCAAAATTGTGAAAATGGTTTGGGTGGAAAGGTTGGGTTGATCTCTAGTTGTTTCAAAGAACTGAATTACTTATGTATTATTCTCTTAAATCGTGCTTTAACTCTACTTACGGTATTTACTGTTAAATGCTGCTTTTTTGCAAAAGTAAACATAAAGCCATTCCTTGACTAGCCCCACATGAATAATAACTGCATACGATTCCCTATGACTTGCTGAGTACATTCCAAGTACTCACGGCTTGTGCCCTGTGTGATAAATCTCCACAGAGGAACCAGGGAATCCAGAGTTCTATGAAGAGGAGTATCCTGAAGACCTTGCGAACTAGGTCACGTCCTCCACTTGATTGCCTGTGGGCATGTCGCACGGGAACCACGAGTTATTGCGTTTCCGCTGCAAGTTGTATTTTGTTGCTAAGCCCTGTGTGGTGCACTCTGTAAGACTTGACCATAAGGTCCCTTTTGCTACTAAGAAATATTAATTTGTCCGCTTCATCGTTATCTGGTTGTATGGTTGTGATTACACCGATGTTGTAACTGTGCGAGCTAGCTACTGATCTAGGACTAGTTCAGAATGCACAGAGGGTCCTGGGGTTGCATACCCGGGGGCCCGACACAACTTAAATAGAAACTCCAATGGAAAACAGAGTTAAAAATTTGTGATCATCATTGGAAAATAATTTATTTAAATCTTATAATAATTATCATGAACAAATATTATTTTTCCCAAATTTTAGGAACCTAACTTAACCCAGAGAAAATTCAAACTCATTTCAACAGCCTTTTCTGGGAATGAATTTAAAACAAGAAAATAAAACTTGAACAATGAGTTTATAAATTTTATATGTGTACTAGGTCATCCCAGAAACCTCTCTGAAAATTTTTAGATTTTTAGGAATTTATTTAATATTTTATCTTGGCCGGTCAAAGTGTAGAAGTTTGAATTAAAACCCAGTCAACCTTTGGACTTGAACCAGACTGGACCCAAATAGTAGCGTCTCGACTCGACCGAACCCCACTTGAAACCAGCTCACACCACACTCCGACCCACGCCGTCGTGGAGCCATTGACAAGGTGGGCCCACTTGTCAGCACCATCTTCAATCTCGCGCAGGGCACGCTCAGGGCGCCCTCGCCACACGGCCGTGACATCCTGCGTCGCGTAGTGGACACCGTCAATCCGCTGCCCAGATTCACCACTCATGTGCATCGCTGTCTAGTGTCGTTGCCATTTTCGTCTTTGCCTAGGCATAACACCCCCTCCTACTCCTCCTTTTCGCCTCACTTCTCCTCAGAGCCGTGAGGAGGACGCTTGTGCATGCTCCATTCTTGGGTAAGCTACGAGCTCCAGCGTCCCCTCTCTCCTCCATTCTTCGCCGTCTCCTTCTATGCTAATATGAGCTCATGCTTTCGTTTGTAGCACTCGGAACACCAGGGTTGTCTTCCTCATCTCCAGTGCGCGCACTGAAAACCACCGAGTGACTTCGCCGTGTCTTCTTCAGCTCCGGTGAGCTCATCCTCCCACTAGTGTGTCAGCTTACGTTCTATAGCATAGCAAGTAATTCCCCTCCACTTATTTCCTTAATGCTGCACAGGAGCCCGCGAATTTCAAAGTTCCCCATTTTCGGCCAAAGAACCCCATCTTCTTCCCCGGCGCTGTTCCGGTAAAGCATTTCCTAATTTCGTGTGTTTACTCCATCTACGTACCTCCCTTAAGCATCTTCGATAGCTTTTTGTCCTGCTCCCTCTCCAGATCGACCTCTCCTCGTGAAGCTCATCGCCGCCACCATCCCCAACGACAAGCTTTCTCCGATCAGCTCTGGACCTTTTCTTCACTCTGGTAGGTCCTCCTTGACTCATGGATGATTGGGCACGCGCTTAGTGGCATAATGCGGAGCTTTATTTGTGCATGCATGTTCGTCGTAGCACTAGCGCCGCCCCTCGCCGTCACACCGCCACTGTGGGCTGTCCCTGCCATAGCCGTTGGTACCTTATGCTACGCAAGGGCACGAGGAGTCAGTTTCTAGTCTTGGCCGGCGCCGCCATGGCGCGTAGCGCCGGCGAGTCGTCGGGCAAGCCACAGTCGCGCTTGAGCTCTGGTCGGAACCCCCGACAGTTACTGTAGACATTTGGTTAGGGTTAATTATGGTCATTAATTAGCTAATGATTGCTTGATAGTTAATGGATGTCTTAAAGTAGTTAATGTTCCACTGACGTGTGAGACCTGTAAACAGAAAACAAGTAATTAAGTACCGGTTTACTTTAGAGAATGACATGTGGGCCCAGCAGCACTTAAGTGCCGTGTGGACTGTGCAGGTGAACCCGTGCACCGGACTCATGGACCTCGGTCCATGCACTGTGCGATGAACCGAGCGTATGACCTATGGGCCCTACCTATCAGAATGAATTAATTCGTAAGTTTAAATAGAAAAAGACAATGTGCAGTGGACCCCACTTGTCAGTGTCTGCGGCTAGGTTATCCTCGGTATAAAAAGTATTAAATGCATCAGAAAATCTGAAAAACAATTATTTATACATTGAAAATCCATTTAACTTCAAAAATTCATAACTAATTCAAATTAACTCCAAATCAAGTGAAACCAATTTTGATAATTTTCATTTTAAATATACTTTATTTTGAGATAGATTTTAAATTTTTTTCAATTACATAAAATATTAATTTTGGAGATTGATCCAAAACTGAATTATTTTTACACTAGAAAGTGCTTTTAACTTTCAAAATTCATAACTAATTCATATGAACTCCAAATGAGATCAACCAAGTTATTTTGATCATAATTTTTTATTCTCTGTCCAATCATGTAATCCTTATCTCCACCCCTGTTCTACAAATTTTCGCGAAAAATTGAAAATGGGATGAACAGTAACCGAACCTCATCTTCAGCATTTTCACAAATGCTTATTTTCAAACTGCTATAACTCTCATATACTAAATCCAAATGAAATAATTCTTTCGCCTAAATTCATCTAAAATCATGATCTAGCTACTGTAGAAAATTCATGCATTTTTGAGCAATTTTATTTTTTGGCTTTTTCTCGGTGTTTATACTATATCGTATTTATATAGAATCCGAAGTGCTCAATGTGAACGACTACGCCACCGAGAGTGAACAACTTGAATTTCAGCAAGGCAAGCATCATTTAAACTTTATTTTGCATCATATTGATCCCAGATTTTGTTAACTTAGTATTTTAAATTGCAATGACACTTGCTTGCATGCTATTTTGGTATATCGATATTTTTGTGAGTTAGTTAGCTATGTATTATTCTTGCTGGTTATCCTTGATATTCCCATTACCAATATGCTTCAGTTAGATGTTGTGATGATGTATCTATTGTATGTGTTGATGCTTAGCCATGCAAGTCTAGTAGTTCCGGTAGTCCGATTGACGGGAATATCTCGTCGATCGTGGTAAACACCACACACTTATCTTTTATGATTTTGGTCCAGATCTTCGAATCTGGTTGTTAAGTTTATATTGGTCAAATTAAAAGGATTTGGGTCCGGACAAGTAGTTGTAGTGTGGGTGCCTTCATGCACGAGACTTGGGTATCGCCGTTGTCTTGTCCCACCATCAAGGACCGAATCTGGTGACATCGTTAATTCAAGTAAAACTCGTACTTCCATATGCGGGATATGGGTACCGTTTGGTTAAGTAATGGGTGGGTTTTTATTGGGTTAAGTCCTAGGTGGTGTGAGGATACTTGCGTTCGATTATTTGTCTGTAGGAGTTGATGCAATTTTCTATAATGCACATGTGAGTGCTCTTTTTATTTATTTACATTGTATCGGTATTTCCAACACTACTTGTGAGCCCGCTTAGCAAACTCTATCAGTAGCTTGTACTAAGTTTGGGGTTCATCTCGCAAGGGGGACTCATCTCAATAGGACCTTCTTGCTAAACAATACCAAATCTCGATTTCCCCGGCCGACACACCATAGGTAGTGTGTTAATTCCGGAGGCTTACGGGCTAGTCGAGTCGTGTGGGTAAAGTAGTACCCCCCTTGCAGGGTGTAAATATATTTGAATAGCCGTATCCACAGTTACAGACGACTACTTGGATTCGGGAGTCATTATTGTTAGACTTTAAATTAAAATTGACATGGTTACAACTTGGTATTCGGCATGAACGGATTTTCATGCAATTTAGTTCATCAAAGGGCTGCCACTTTGGTATTGTTTAATCTATATGTTTATCAAGGTATATCTATGTCACATGTTTTACTTTTGATTTAAATCTGTTTTCTAAATGGCAATTGAAAAACTAGTATGTGTAGGATGAAAATTATTGCGTTTTACAGAAAACTAAGCCACTAATGTTGTGAGGACACCTTAATATTGAAATGTACTTAATTAAATTCATACAGTAACATAATTCTTAATTAAGGAACAGTGCTGCCCCTTTATTAAAGATCATGCTAAAGGTATAAATTTAACAAGTGACAAATCCAATAAACAGGATTCCCGGATATATATATTTCTCAATGGTTCCTGGGATCAACGACCATTGCATATATATCCTTCAACAACATTGCATCAAATACATACAAGTCATACATTGACATAATTAAACATAAGTTTACAACTTGCGGTTTTAGTACTACATTATGGAGTAACTTGGTCACTACAACAAGTTCAACAGCGGAAGCAAAATAAAAGTTCAAAATCCACCAATGGCCTCATCCACCAAGCAGCGATTGCGTGGAGGAAAGAAGTAGCTTTACTCGTTAGCGTCACCGATCGGCGCTAACTGGTACTTCATAAAGATAACCATCCTCACCGCAACAATAGGTTATAGCACCTTGAGTACGGAAGGTACTCAAAGAAGTCTTACACAAACTAATAAAAGAAAGTGGTTATTAGAGCCTATGCAAAGGAGTAGAATTTATACATGCATAAGGTTGCAACAGAAGGTATAAAGGTTCAGATTTGCATAAAGCAATACATCTTAACCTACAAATGCTAAATTTTGACAAAGCAATTTCATAACTCAAAATTTGACTAGAACAGTAAGTAAATGAATTAATTGTAAATAAAGATAAATTGCATGAATCCCTCATGCAAAGCCAAAACCGAAACCAGATTTGTGAATCAAAACTTCTATACAGTGACATCAATTCAAGTTATCGTCCATGACCGTGGACACGGCTATTCGAATGTTTATACCTGCAGGTGTACATCTTTACCCACACGACTTAGCTAGCCCGTTGCCTTCGGATGCCTCCGAATGATGACATACTTCCTTTGGTATGCCGACCGGGGAAACTAAGATTTGGTATTTTTCAACAAGCTAACACTATTGAGTTGGACCCCCATGTGTGAGCTGATCTCGCTTAAACAACGACTGATAGCATCTGCTTAACCGGGGCACACATGTTGCGTCAGTAATGCCGACCCAAACAATTAAATGCGAACTGGGCTCACTACCCATATTAGGATGCGATCGGCATCTTTAAGGTGCGATATGCTACGAGCACATATACGCCCTCACCCTTCTAAGAACATCGATCTCGACATACAAGCTCACATGGCATACAACGCAGTCATAAGACCAAAGCATCTATGCCATACAAGGTCAATACACATATTCTTACTTTCTGTTTCCAACCCAATAGTCTTAACATTTTACTTAACCAAACAGCGCCATACATCGCATGTGGAAGTACGTGGGGACTTGAATTGAATAGTCGAGTTCGGTCCTTAATTGGTCCGACAAGTCCACCACAATTCCCAATCTCGTGCACAAAAGCACCATCACTAGCTTCCTCTTGTCCGATCAATTTAAATATAAAATTCATTTCGACATAAGTAAACTGGACAAAGAGTTTAAAGTAACAAAAGCCATTTGTGATTCCATGTTTGACAAGATATTCTTGTCAAACTCTAAAGTTTCTAGACTGCATGTCTAAGCCAAATCAAAAATATATTATAGTATACAAGACTATGCTAAGGTTGAGTGTATGGTGACAATTGAGGTAATCCACCATGTTAGGTCATAACTAACTACTAACATATCACAATTTGTATTTTGAGAAAAGTAGCATGCACAGATGTCACCGGATTTAGAAAATCTATTGTATAAAACTTGGGATCAACATGGTGCAAAGAGGATGCTTGCCTTGATAATAATAAACCTCTTGTGCGAGCTCAAAGTTGCTCGAAGCGATGTCAAAAACCTCGGAAGAACCAGATTCTATAAGAAGCAATAAAGTCCAATAAATGCCAAAATCGATAATAAGTACAAAATGGAAGAAATATGCATGATCAACTGCGGAAATGCATGATTAGCGAGATCTGAAGTTATATCTACCCTAATAGTGAGAATAACCCATTTTATCGATACAACTTTTAAATAATGTAAACTATAGTCTAGAACCAAGTTTCAGCTTTTCCGAATTTGAAAAGAACAGTAAACAGATGTATGCATTTGGGAAAAAGGAAACTAGATCAAGCAAAGGTTCTAAATGAAGCTCAACTCTGATCTATTAGGTAGTTAATACCTAAACTAACCTTAACCTAACCCTAATCGGTTAGATTACAAAAGCTAAAGAAAAACCGATATTGCCTGGTTAAGCCAACAAAAGAGACAGAGACGTAACTCGCTATAAAGCTAAATAGATGATGACAAGAATTAAAAGTACAACTTGTTATGTCGCTAGGTTTAGTTGAAACCTAACTAGGATAATAAGTTGACATGAGAAACCCTAGTTCTTGAGAACGATATGAAAGACCGAAAAGTTAGAATAACAACTTTTCAGTTTACAGCAAGTTGAAGTTACTGTTGTACAGATGAATGATCCATATGAGCGCCTAAGGTACTTAAGGTGCTCAAGAGGTCATAACTAGGGTTTTAACTCACCAAAGTTAAAAGAAATTCAAAAGTTGAGAAAATCACTGCTCAACAGAGAGAACACCCTTGGTTTTAACCTACAAAGGTGTTAAAACCTTAGTGCAAGGTGAAACCAGTGCTTACGGTGGATAAACAATTCGGAGGGGCAAGAAACTCCACTGGACAGCAGAGCAAGCGTAAGAACACTCGATGGTCAACAATGGCAGGAGCTCAAAAGTTAGGGTTATATATAGATGTTGAGCTACAGGGCAAAGTGGAAGAGTCTAGATTTGATGAGGTGTCCATTTAGGACTAAACATCCAAAAATTAGTTGCATAATCTTTGGATAAATCCTCTCCTCGCTTTCAGAAATGGCGCGCACAGATAAGGAAGAAGAGGGGCAACATATGACATGTGGGTCCCTTTGTCAGCCACAGTCGCGCGTGCCTCTTAAAAGCTCCAAGAATCGTCGACCGTTCGATCAGAGATGGACGGTTGCGATAAATAGAGGGTTAAAAGGTTTTTAATCGGTATCGTTTAATATGGACCGTGCGATTTCAATCGGTCGATCGAGATTTAAACGGAGCTCAAAGGGATCTCGGGACCTACTTTCAAATCTGGACGTTGGATTGGAATCCAACGGTCAAATAAAAGAAATACACGTCACCCCTTTAGATGCGATGACGCGGCGCCGTTAGATGAAATTTCGACGGTCAGGATGGAAAAATGAGCCGGATGGTCCGAATGCATACACTGACCTGGACCCTACGATTTAAATCCAACGGCCCAAAGAAATGCAGGCCTTAACAGCAGGCGGCAAAAAGGGACGCCGTAGGATTTGAATCTGACGGCCGAGAGAAAAGCGCGCCTTTAGGTTTAAAAAGAAAGGGGCGGTGCGGTTGGATTAGAAACGAACGGCGAGGATCGAGAGGAGAGCCGGATGGTCCGAATGCATACACCGCTCTCGATCGCTCGATCAGGATCCAACGGTCCATTGAATTTGGGCCTTAAAAGCCTGCGGTCAAAAAGGCACACCGTAGGATCGAAATCCAAAGGTCCACGATGAATGCACGCCTTTAAGTTTAAAATAAAAAGGCGGCGCGGTTAGATCGAGAATGGACGGTGAAGATTGTGAGGGATCCGGAGTCGTCCGAATGCATACATCTCCCTTGATCGTCCGATTAAGATCCAACGGTAGAAATTAGGGCGCACACGTGGACAGCTCGCGTGATATCGCGATCCCGCCCGTGCGATTGAGGATCGACGGCTCACAGTGCGCGAGGGGATTGGGCTCGCGCCCGAACGTGACAAAGCCGGACCAGTTGCACTGGGTTGGATCCAACCGCATGGCTCGAGTCGCTACAGTGATGAGGATTAGGTCTAGACCAGATTAATTGACCAGAACCTATTCAAATGCTCCAAGGGTTGACTGGGCTTTCAAAAATAGCAAATAAATTTGTAAAATCATAAAATTTTTACTGGAGGCTACTGGGATGATATATTTCCCAAATAAATTCTAAAACTTATATTGTCACTTTGTAAAATACAAAACTAATTATCTTAGCCCGAAATTGTTTATTTAAAAGCAGACATTTTTCTCCACACCAAAATAATTTCTAAAAATTCAACAAAAATTATTTTTGGTCAAGATAATTTATTTAAGCTTTAAGGAAAATACTTCCCAGTCTCAATACAAGTTTCATCCTGTATTTCCTTTGAAACTTCAAATGTGTTATTGGACTTTGGCTAGAAAAGGGAGGTTTCAATTGATAACAGCAATTCCAAATCATTAATTACTTAACAAGAATGTCATGAACAGATCCATTCTGCTCATAAAGCAGATTGTTACTGTTTATAAAATTGGGGCTGTTACAAATGCCATCCTTTGAATATCCTCTAGCATATATACTTTTTAATTTGTGTAAGACTTGCGAGTACATTTTCGGTCTTGATCAACCTTTGGGGGAGAAACCATTATTACCCTTTATGCTATATTTGGAAAATGCATGACATTAGGTAATATCAGTAATTAGAAAATAAAATAAAATAAAATAGTGGAAATTGTTTAGACTAGGGCGAGTGGCATGAGTTTTGACTGTCTCGCCTTGGTCGATTAAGGACCGACGCTTGTTTCTATTCAAACCGAGCAAAACTGTACAACCACATGTCCTAAATGGGAAGGACCTGGCTGAATAATTTACTAAGTCCAGACATTTAGCACGCAGGCTGTAGATGGTAGGAGTTACCTGGGTAGTGCAGACGATGATAATTGACGTCCATGTCTGTCAGGGCTTGTGCCGGGTGATGGTAATTGACGTCCATGTCTGTCGGGGCTTGTGCCGAGTGATGGTAATTGACGTTCATGTCCAGGCAGGTTATCCCCCACAACGATGAGCTCTGGGTCGATGGTAAATGACGTCCATGACCTGGTGTTAAGCTCATCGGGCGGGCTAATGTTAGGATAAAGTATTGTAAAAGCCCTGTGAAAGTCGCTTAGTCGCACGCTTAAGGAAGCGTGTCATGGCCGACATTATAAGTCGATTATCTCGTGGGTCAAGCTGTACAACCTCTGCAGAGTGTAAAACTATTCGGATAGCCGTCCGTGCCCACGATCAAGGGCGGGCAAGGTGCGTTTTCACATAGTAGATTTTAGTTTAGTTTTAAAAGAAATATTTTTGGAATCCAGGAGTAGTTGGAACTCTTGGATTGTTGTTCTGGCAGAATGAGCCAATTGGGCAGCTAGAGCCCTACTCATAAAACTTGACAGATAGAGCATCAATACTAGTGATTGGTAGCTAGAACCTTCACTAGAGATAGAAATTATTTTAATTATTGAATCTTCGTTTGTCAAATGTACTTTATGAAAAATATTCAAACCTAAAATATTGCTTTGTGGAAAAGAACCTTATAAGCCCAATTGTTGAAGCTATGCATATGCATATTTTCCCAAGACTCGTGGAGTACTTTATGTACTCACATGCTACCCTTAAAACAAATATTAGAAGTCTTCAATGATGCCGTGGACGACTACGACTCCTATGCCGATGGTTTGACGAAGGATACCTGGAGTACTAGGCTGCGCTCCCTAGTCGAATGCCAGTGGGCGATTCGATGGGCCACCACAGAGTTTATTTTTATTTCTGCTGCTGTGAGACTCAACGTCTTTTGACCTCTTTTGTAATAAGTGGCCATAAGGCCAGTACTCAGTTATTTATTAAAGTTATTCCGTGATTCAAACTTGTTATCAACAATGTTTCCACTGTGTGCACTAGCTACTGATCTGGGATTGACACAGAAATACACAAATGGTTCGGATTCAGAAATCCTGTCCCGGTATCTTTCCCTAGGTAAAGCTTTATATGTCGGTTAAACCAATGTGTTATATCTAGTTTGTTCGTAATTTATATAGACGAGCTAACATATTATAGATGTTTTCTCGTCAACTATGAAATGATTAGTGTTCATATTCCTTATGACTGAGAAGCGGTGTAATATGTAAAAATGCTTTAATTCCTGGTTTAATCCATTATACGGTTGAAAACCAATATAGAGTAATTTTTATGTGACACGGTATACCTGTCACTATAGTGTACATTAGCATTCATCAATACATACACATACAATGAACTCTTAAATTTTGACGTAGCAGAGCTTGCATATACAACAAGGGTGACAGAGAAGTGCGACGTCTGTAGCTTTGGAGTACTCTTGCTTGAGTTGTTTATGGGACATCATCCAAGTGATTTTCTTTCGTCTTTCTCATCTATGGCCAAGGAAAGTGCATCAATGAAGAATTTGCTTGATACCCTGCTCCCACTTCCTGAAGCACGCATTGCAACAATGCAACATGTAATCCATGTATTCCCTACAAACAAGGACTCGGTAAACTTGATTATCCACACACCACCTGAATATTCTAAGCACATTACAATTTCTTCTGTTGCACTTTTTATTATAGACTGTAATTCATCATTTGTGTGATGGTTTGTTTTTGCTTTACCCTGTACTATGTGGGTGATTGTGAAATGTATTATACTTAAAGTTGATCATTCATAACTGGTTGGAATGCTAGATTGGGTTGTAAGCAAAGCAGAGAATAGAAATCTTTGTTATTAATACTTCCAAATATTTTCACTGTGTGGTTTTCTATGGGTGAACAACAATCTCTTTTGGAGGTGAGAGCCCATTGTCTTAAACTCTTATCAGATGTACTCCTCCGCTCAAAAAGTATGATGTTTTGGACATCAAGACGGTCTTCAATACCCAACTTTGATCATTACTTTTCATAT
Organism: Ampelocalamus luodianensis; assembly: GCA_036346255.1. Taxonomy (NCBI): domain Eukaryota; kingdom Viridiplantae; phylum Streptophyta; class Magnoliopsida; order Poales; family Poaceae; genus Ampelocalamus; species Ampelocalamus luodianensis. The sequence continues at coordinate 24,357,667 of CM070634.1, read as the reverse complement.
GATTATGTTAGTAAACAATTACAAAATTATTATATTATGAAAATATTTAATATGACAAATCTAATGATACTATACACTCATGACCAATCTAAATAGTTTTTCATATATTATTAATCAAAGTTAGGTAAGTTTGACTGCACAGTTTCTAAAACGTCACACATTTCTGAACAGAGGGAGTAATTTCCCACATGTGATTTTCGATGGGTGAATAGCATTAACATAATCTCTTTTGGGGCCCTTTAATTATATCCATTTCAAACGCTAAAATTTTAGCCTTTTTCCCGTTGCCATCAGTTGGGACTGTAAAAAAAATGCCTTGGTTGCTTTTCAACAAGAACAAGCATGTCAATTCAAAAATTTTATTTCAAGAACACGTTTTGTGTGTCTTTTCATTAAGTGAACAACAACAGAGGTACAACGACGCTAAAAGGGTGGTCATCGAAGGCCCCTTAGTAGATTGTTAGAGTTCATTGACAGGGTTTGTAATAGCCCAAAAATCCATAAATACAAAAATGTGAGATTTTTAAAACTTTTTAGGTAATGACTATTGTTGCGCTTCTTGTTTGCCTTTTCGAGTCTTAATTTGACTGCATCGTATCTTCTTACCGGGGGAATAGCACCAGATCAAAGAACTCTAAAGTATGAGGACTTTGAGTTAGGGAAATACATGTATTATATAAACCACCTCGAGACCACTAACCTCTCATCCTCTCGGTTTACTGTTCACCCGACCCATAGTGGTCAACACAGTGCGGACTGGTGACTGCTATCACTCGGCCATTAATAGCCATCGCCCAAGCCATCCCATTGTTGGCACTGTGCTGCCAACCCTTGCCAACCCTATCAACATTACCACCATTCCACCTTGTCGGGCTGTACCAAACTGCCTATATATAGCACCCCCAAGCCCCCTCATCACCTTTTCCGCCACACCAGTGTTATCTCCACTTCATTCCTCCCCAAGCTAGCTAGAGCTCCAGGTAGGCTCGAGTGCTCGTTTCGGCCGGGCATTACCACGACGTCGCAGCCTTCGCCGTTGATAACCATCGGTAAGGCCCTTCCCTCTCTGTGAGAATCCGCTCACATCCTTAAACCCAGAGGGGTGAATTCCCTCAATTGAGTTCTTCTTTTGGTGCACAGGGATTTCAACTAATATCACTCTTTCCTCCCCTCCGGCCAGAAGACTCCAAGACATTCCTTCAGGACCATCTAACTACTTCCATGGAGCTGCCCTGAGGATTGAAGACCACCCTCCTTCCTCAAGTCACTACTATAGCAGGAGTTTCCTCATTGCAGCAGCACCACGCCGCCACCCGCTCAAGCTAGCTCGCACTCACTCCATACCAGACGCGTTCCTAGTAGCCCAGATGCTCCTCCTAGTTCGAGCTACCCTGCTCCTTCTTTAGTAACTCTCTGATTCTTTCTATTACTACTTTCTCACGACCTCCTCAGGTCGTAACACTTCCACGACCTCACTTGGTCGTAACACTCCCACGACCTCTCTTGGTCGTAACACTCCCACGACCTCCCTTGGTCGTAACATTCCCACGACCTCCCCTGATCGCAACACTGCCACGACCTCCTCTTTTGCAAAGACCACCCTCTTGGCCACGACCTCCTCTTTTGCAAAGACAACCTTCATAGGCCACGACCTCCTCCTTTGCAAAGACCACCCTCCTTGGCCACAGCCTCCTCTTTTGTAAGGACCACCTCCTTGGTCACGACCTCCCGGTCATAGCACATCCACGACCTCCCCTGGTCATAGTGCTCTCACGACCACCCCTGGTCCTACGACATTGTAATTGCTACAACCACGCGTGAGTCCTACTAGCACCACCGATCCTACGATCACCGTAGCTTCTTCAACCACTGTGTCTTGACCACTCAGCCCTCAACTATACTGGTCTAATACTTCTGATTTGCAACCTTGCATTGTTTGGAGTTCATTGAATGTCTGAAAGCGATTTGCATTTATGTGTGCTTATTGGCCTTTTTGTTGTCTTTGCGTATATAGAAGTCGAGGCGACCGAAGAACCATCAATTGATCCAGAACCAGATCAGCAGAACTTCGACCAAGGCGAGTCAACACTTTGATCATAATTGAGCCTACCTTTTCCAAATTATATTGCTTTAAATTATGAAATTGCATTGCTATGTTTTATACAACTATATTGTTTTAGCTCATAGTTAATGCCTTAATCACAATTGTGTATAAACTTCCAACCTTTGAACTTGGACACTATCCTTTGTCGCCCTAGAACTTAATAGATTACATACTAGTTAAATAAGTCTGTACCTAAGTGTCATGCTTAGCTTTTCTTAGGTACATTGTCACGCGGGCATTAAATTGCCCGACAACACTCATTTAACATGAAAACTGGATTTAGGCAGTTGAGGCTGGGAGCTTGGTTGGTATGTTGGATTAAAGGTTATTTTCAAAACAAATGAAAAACCTAGAAAATCAATTTCGACTCGGGTGGCTGGAAAGAGTGGCTGGTACCGGAGACACGAGTGGATGTGGGTATGTGGAAGTACCGCCCGAGTCAATTAAGGACCGAATCTGGTGATGACCTCTCATGTAAAACAGTGCAACCACAAGTCGGTAACACATACGACCTGGCTGATTAATTTGCTTTGCCTTGGCATGGCTTCGCCGTTGATGGATACGGGTGGATAGACAGGGGAAAACGAAGCCATGGGAACCGTACGACGCTAAAGGGAGACCTCTGGGTGCGCAGGGAGAGCACGAAAGAGGTGATACCTAAGCGGTGCGGAGTTGCAAAGAGGTTGAGCATTGTAAAGGCCTTGTGATAATCAACATTAGCCACACCGACGGAAGTGTGATGGGGCAGTATAAGTTGATTTATCTCTTGTGGGTAAAGTGTACAAACTCTGCAGAGTAAGAAAACTATCTGGATAGCCGTGCTCACGGTCAAGAGCGGTGCTGAGAACTTGCCTAATATAGCTTTCAATTTTATAAAACCATTTGTGGGTGGATTGGAAAGGCTGGGGTGGGACCCCAGGTATTTGAGGAAGCCTGATCTGGGACCAGTGGTAAATACGGGATAGCCCGGGCATTGTGTGGATGGAGCCACTCGATGGTATAGGAGGTTGGACCTCCGCTAGTACTTTACAAATGAAACCCCCTTTTTGAAAGCAAGTTGTTAAAATGCTAGGTCTCAGAATTTTCTACTACTTGATCTATTTCAAACCCAGCTTTGTGCAAACAAATGAACCATGAGCTTCTATTGATCAGCCTACATCTATAAGAAACTACATTGTGTGTTGGCTCACGAGTACGGCTGTGTACTCAGGCTTTCACCCAATATAATCTTTCAGATCCACTCAATCAAGATCCCTACGACTACTTCGTGGAGACTAGAACAGATGGCAGGGAAGATGGAGAAGCTTAGGCCAGGACCCCCAGTCGCTTGCCTGTGGGCAGAGTGAATGGATCCACTACAACTTGTTCTGCTTTCGCACTCATCCTCAAGTCTGTACTTTTGGCTTTTGTAAGACTCGTTGCCTTCGCAGCTCTTTTGTAAAATAGTTGGCCGCAGGGCCTGTTATGTAATATAGTAAGGGCTTGCACTAATTCATATTGAGCACTGTGCGTGTCGAATCCTGATTGTTGTCACACCACCTACAACTAGGTGTGGTCTCGTGGACCACTCCAGACCTCCTCCGATCACCTCCAGACCTCCTCGAAACCTCTCTAGGACCACCTCGAAACCACTCTCTGACCTCCTCCTGATCATCTCTAGGACCTCAGAAACCACTATAAGACCTCCTCTGGATCATCTTCAGGACCTCCTCAGAAACCTCCTCAGGACCTCCTCGAAACCACTCTAGGACCTCCTCTCAGTCGCCTCCCGACCCCCTCCAGACTTCCTGACCACCCAAGATCCCCATGGCCTCTTCAAGACCTCTAGGACCTCTTCATGACCTTCAGACCTCCTCGGGACCTCCCCTAGACCACTCCAGGATCACTCCAGGACCTCCTCGGAACCACTCCAAGACCTCCAGGACCTCTTCAAGACCTCCCCAGATTTCCTTTTTGACCAAGTGTGGTCGTAGCTATGGACCTGATCATAGGTCTGCGTGGAGCTTCCATGATTATGTGAATGATCCGAGTATGTATCTGTGTGTGCTATCTACGGATTCAGGGAATGACACAGCTTAACACAGAGGATTCCAAATTGCAAATTTGGGGTCCGACAGACTTGGTATCAGAGCCTACGACTGTAGGGTAAAGGCCTTAGCTAGCATGGTCGTTAGAGACCTAGGACTACACACTAGAGAACAATTTAGAAGCCCCTCAAAACATATATATAGGTATTTTATCCTGGCTTTCCTGGTTTTACTTGCCTAGCTGTTTCTTCCTCTCAGTTTTTCTGAATTTGTGTTGGTGTCTTCTCTATTATGAATATCACTTTGTGTTACCGTGTACTGCTCTCTAAAGAGTTCTCATTAACAGATACCTCCAAGGAGAGCAGCCACGGTGTAACAGCCCTAACTTAGGGTTTGTATTTCAAATGTAAAATTTTGAGGAGAAATAAAAACTTTTGTTGTCTCTTCAAATCATTTGAAAGTTTCTACATTTTTCCCTAGCAATTTCCATTTTCTAGAATTAAATTCTTGTGAATGGAAATTGTTGTCAAGAAATTCTTAGCTTTCAAACTTGTGATCATCCTCTGCAATTATTTTTCCTATCATCTTGATCATCCTATCTACCTCCTGAATTATTTCACAATTTTAGATTTTGTTTGCTATTTCAAATGGCCAAGTCAACTCTGTTTGAAATCTGGTCAAACTCCTTGTACAGCAGCTTGTGAATTTTCTAGAACAATGCAGTGCATAAAAAGTTCTGGAAAAATTATGCGAGGTTGTCCTCTGTCTCTAGTAGCTACCATAAAATTTCAGAATTTTTGTAGCTCTGGGTCTACCTCTAAAATTCCCAAACCTTCTCTCGTCTTTTAAATCAAAATCTAAAAATCTGCTTCCTGCCCAACCCAACTCAGCTCGAGTCCGACCCGCGCCACTTGACTCGGTCGCGTCAACTATCTGCACCGCGAAGTCCAATTGATCGTGACCGTCCGATGCAAATCGAACGATCCACGTCTTGCGCGCGGCAACCGACTGTCCGAATGCATACATCAATCTCACCGCCCATTTCGTGATCCAACGGCGGCGTGCGTTCAACCGAGCCAAACCTCCGGTTCGCACCGCTCGTCTGTCGTGGCGGTGGACCCTACCGCCAGTCCACCTCGTCTTCTCCGCACCACCGGAGTTCGCGGCGCGGCGCGCATGCTTGCCACGCACTCGCCGCCGCCACCTATTTGCCCTCGTGTTCGTCCGCGGAGCATCGCGAGCTTCATAACCTCACCGCACTCATTCGCCATCGCTTCTTCGCTCTCACCTTCTCCGCCCAAATTTTCCTCTCGCCGAGAAGAACTCGAGCGTAGCGCCGCCGCTTCGAGCCGCTTGAGCCCGGCGCACAAGTCGTGTTCCTCTCGCCTCGCCGCCCATTTTGCCTATTCCGGTCCTGGCGCCCGGTGGATCACCGTGCGCGATCGCTGCCCCCGCCCGGCGATCTCGGCCCCGCGAGCTTGCTAGCGCTCGTGAGTCTCAAGCCTCGCGTTGGTTCCACTTGATCGCAATGCTCCACCGATGCTCACGGTGGGTTCGTTCGCCTCTTTGGTGCATCGTGGAAGCCGTGCGACCGATTTTTCTCCGAGCTCGGTGTTTCGCCGCCGTGGTGATTCCGGCCGCCTCGAACCTCCTTCGCCGCCATCATCTTGTTCTTATTGTTCACGGATCAAGGCGAGCCGTGGCGCACCTTCCGAGTCTTCTCGGCCCGTAGCGCCTTCTCCGCGAGCACCGCATCTTCTTCTCCGCTCCGTCTCGCCGCCACGCGCGGCATTCCCGTGACTCGCCACCGTCATCGAAGTTCGCGAGGTCCTTGCGAACCCGAAGGTACCACTCACTCGCCTTGAAACTCACCGGTTTGCTAGATCACCGCGCGCCGCACCGCCGCAGCGTTGCTCGCCGGAACCGCCGGTGAAGATTAGTTTAACTCTAATCATGTCTTCTTTGAGTCACCGATTTGTGGGCCCTCTCTGTAATCGCATTTAGAAATCCTTTAATCCAGCCCGTTATTTGTTCTCTCGAGTCACTACCATGTGGGTCCATGTTGTCGCTAGGTTTGTGTAGTTCGTTATACGCTTTTCTCGATGGGAAGCGATTTCTGTGTGAGTGTTTTAGGTTTGCACTTTAGTGAGCCAAGACGATTCTTTGAATACGCCGACGCCACTTTAGGCGTGTCGCTGTCTCTGGTCAGCGTTACATGCCCCCGCTGTCGATGGTCGGGCTTCTCGATCGCGGTAGAAAAGTATTAAGTGCTTTAGTATTTCAAATGCTTTTCATTGCACTATTAAATCATTTAAACTTGTAAATGCATAACTAATTCAATTTTTATCCAAATTGCATGAAACCAGTGCTGTTATTTTTCATTTTAAATGTATTATTTACTAAAATTAGTTTCATCCATGTCTCTGTAGCAAAAATCTGTTATCTAATAAAATGATGTCTTATGTATCTTCTAAATTAGAAAATGCATATCTTTTCCAATAATTGTCCAAATTCAATGAACCCAGTTTTGTAAAATTTCATTTTCAGTATACTAACTGTTAGGATAGGTTTTATACACTGTTTCTGCTTATGAAAAGTTGTTAAGTAACTAACTAGTGGCATGTTGTGTTTTTAGCTTAGAAAATTCATAGAAAATTATTAGCATCTTAAAATGATTTGTTCTCTGCTTCTAAATTTTGTTATATCTTGTTTAGGCTGTGTGAATTTTGGCATGGGTTGATGTTGTTGTTGTATGCTTGAGTTTTGTCGGTGTTATTCGCCCTTATTTGTCGTTGTGTTCGATCGTTAGGCTTCGATATTTGCGGCAACCCCGAGGACGATCCTCCGCAAAGATATTGAGCAACAAAGATCCAGCAAGCGGTTTGATCATGTTTATCCCAGATTTTAAAGTCTAATATTTTGTTTCAAATTGTATGTATGCATCGCTTAATTTGTGTTAAATTGATTAGTTAAATCCGTAGCTGCATATCCTGTAGATAAAATATTGATCTCTACTACCTGAGCCTAGGTTATTTGCTGTGATTAGAGGTCGCTGGATGATCTCTTATCACTTAGTAGATTCGGGTCAACTTGCTTAGACATGCTTAGCTATCGGTAGAATTGGGCGGTTATCGACTTTAGTCGGTAACCTTGATCACACAAAATCTACTATAACTTTATGTTTCAGCACTTTTGCTATGTTATTTGCAAAATTAAAATGAAAACAAAATGATTTAGACTTGGGCACAATGGTAAGACTGTGTGATCTGCTGGGTGTGATCGAAAGGTGCCCGAGCCGCTTAAGGACCGAGTTACTTGCGCCACCGTACTGAGCATTTTGCGTGCTAACCACACTAGAGTATATGGGACCTCTCTTGACCTAGTACCTTTGGCGTGTATTGGCTCCGGTCGCAGGAGGTCGCAGGAGGGACGGAGGTGGGAGCATGGTAGTTGTCCAAAAGCTTTATCCCGAGTGGGTAGTTGTCTTTCGGCTTTACCATGTAAGCGTATGGTGTTTCTACCCATACGAGCTGCTCGTAGTTAATACACAATATTGGAAAAAGTCTCGAGGACTTAGCCGTGCCGACATACCTACGGAAGTGTGTTTTGGCTTAAAGGCGATGCAAGTGTGGTACATTGGTACACCCTGCAGGTTAAAACTATTCGAATAGCCTCGCCCCAGGTTATGGACACGCTCGGATACGCCCGTAAGAACTAGACTACAACATTTTAATTAAAACTTGATGGGTGGTACGAACTGGGATTCGTGTTAAGTTGTAGTGACTATTGGGATAGTCACTTCTAGGTGGTTACTTGTATCTATCTTTATTTCGCAGCTTATTTCAACAAAGAAAATGAATTGCAAACTTGCCTTTAAACCATTACATTATTGCAAATAAAGTTGACTTTATGCAAATGAAACATATGACTTCCACCAAATAAGCTCGCATGTAGCATATGAACAGTCCGCTAGTTCACACGCTGTTTTGCGGGTACAAAGACAATCTTTGTACTCGTGCTTTGCTTAATGTTTTTGTTGCAGAGGAAGGAGGTGAGCCTCGTGGCCTCACTACGTGAGTCAGGCTGCCGCCGTGGGTGACGACTAGGCTTGGCGGTCCGGTCGATGCCTTGTGGGTTGAAGGCACGCTGATTGGCTTTGTTTATAGCCATCTTATGGCGCTTTTGCTTCCGCTCTTTTCGTTGTTATTTGTGTATCTTGTGGCGATCGCCATTGTCTGTAATATTGTTACTATTTGTTTATCTTCCGCTTGGAAGTGTGGTGTTTGGACTCTATGTGTGGAATGGAGTTGATGTCTAATTTTGTACCGGTGTGTATACCGTCGAAGTATACATATCTCGAGGATCGCTTATTTGATTTGTGATGCTAGGACCGTGGTTGGTTACATTACAAACCAAATAAACGGGGTCCTCACAAAGTTGGTATCGAGCCATTCGACCGTAGTAACCCAAGCATAGTCGTCCTTAGGGTATTTTGAAAGTCTTATTTTCAAATTATAAAAGGTTTATGAAAACCTAGGCATTCTCGATTTTATTCCTTACCTATCTTAGCTTTCTACTCTCATCTTACTCTAATTTAAGTTTTGAAACTTGGTTTCTCTCTTCACCTTTCAAAAGATAGTTACTACCATGGAATTAGTTTGGGAGAACCATGAAATTTAATCCAACTAAAACTTGTGGGGATAATAGGTAAGATGTAAAGGGAATGGTTATGTGTCCGATTTTTGCCGGTCGAACTTCATCCCGCCTTGTGTTTGTTTCGGACCGCTTTCATGGATTTTGGCTTTCTTGCTCTTAAATTTGTTGCTAACTTGTCTTAGTAAAACAGATGGCCGGAGAACGCGTGGCGCCAAGAGGTGGTCATGATGAGGAGCTTCCTCCTCCGACCATGGTCGAGGTTCTCGCCGATCGAGCGAAACCGCATGGACCGACGCGCATCTTAGAGGTTATTGCTAGGAATACCTCCACTCCGCCGGTGGTGGCGCCACCGCACTCGCGGGGACTTGCAGAGTTCCTCCGTGACGCACCGCCGACTTTCTCCCGCCTCGAGGACCCTCTCGATGCGACGATTGGTCGCGCATGGTTGAGCGAAAGCTCAACATAGCTCGCCCGCGCAGACAAGGCGCTTCGCGTCCCACCGCCTGAGGGCGCAGACACTCATGGTGGGAGAACTATCTCGCCATGCACCGCGGGCCATGTGGTCGCGGGGAGGAGTTCCGGCCGCTTTTTGTCGGGCCCACATCCCGCATGGCCTGATGAAGTCAAGAAAAGGAGTTCTCGCGCCAAGCAAGGGCGCAAATCGTGACGGAGTACCTTTACGAGTTCAATCATCCGCTCGTTATGCTCGGGTGAGGTGGCCTCGATGAGGCTAAGCAGAGAAATTTATGGATGGCTTGTCCGAGGAGCCGCAGACAAGCTATCTATTGTGGACTTCTCGACTTTCGTGCCTTGGTAGATAAGGCCATTGTTGCAGAGCATAAGGCAAAGGCGGCGAGTCCCGCAGCGCAAATGGGAGGCGACGCCTACTCACACCACCTCGTTCGTCCTCGGCCGGGCGACCGGGCCTGCTTTTTTGCTCCACCGCGCCGAGACCATCTCGCACCAGCTCCCGCCACCGCAGCCGTGAGCCAGCCACGCGCGCCGCGATCCAAAGCAGCAGAGCGGTCTCCGCAATCCGGCGCCGAGGTGACTTGTTTTCGCCACAACAAGGGCCATTATGCGAATACCGCCTCGTAGTGTTGCAGCAGCCCTCGCCCTAATGGAGGACGCGGGGGGAGTGGTCACCCGCCGACTGTAAGATTATTCGAAGACCTGTGGTGCGAGCAATGGTCGGGTGAACCACCTTCACCGAGGAGGCTCAGAGGCGCCGATGTCGTGATGGGTACACTTCTTGTTAATTCTCGCCCGCCGCAGATATTTGATTCTCGAGCATCGATTCTTTATTTCAAGATCATTTGCTGCTGTTAGTGGTCTTCACCGTGTTCCTTTGGAAGTTCCTTTGCTCATCCGCTCCGGGTCGGAAATGAGAGCCGATTTACATGGTCTGGATGTCCCTATCATAGTTGAAGGAGTGGATTTTGGCAAATCTCATTCGCCGGTCAAATGAGTCCGATGTGATTCTTGGCATGGATTGGTTGTCCCAACACTTGGGGCAAATCGACAGTGCGTGAAGATTGTCTATCTTACCACTTCTTCGGGTGAGCAAGCGGTTTTCGCCACGCCACCCTTCGTGGCCCGTGTCTATGTGCATTAGAAGCAAAGCCACTTGCGAATTCAAGATGTTCCCATAGTATCCGACTTTGTGGATGTCTTTCCAAGATTTGCTCGATGCCTCCGCTCGAGACCGAGTTTGTCATCGAAGTTGCTGCCCTGCATCAGCCCGATTTCAAGGCGCCAGATCGGATGCCTCCCAATGAGCTAGAAGAATTGAAGAAGCAGCTTGGCGAGCTCCAAGCAAAGGGTTTCATCCGTCCCAGTTCATCTCCTTGGGGTTGTCCGGTGATCTTTGTGAAGAAGAAGGACAAGACTTTGCGCATGTGTGTTGACTACCGTCCTCTCAATGAAGTGACGGTGAAGAACAAATATCCTCTGCCCCGTATTGATGATCTTTTTGACCAGTTGTCTGGAGCTCAAGTGTTCTCCAAGATTGATCTGAGGTCGGGCTATCATCAAGTCCGGATCAGGGCTGAGGATATTCCGAAGACGGCTTTCACTACTCGTTATGGCCTGCATTTAGTACACCGTCATGTCTTTTGGTTTGACCAATGCTCCAAATTTGTTCATGAACCTTATGAATTCGTATTCATGGAGTATTTGGACAAATTTGTGGTGGTCTTTATTGATGACATTCTTATCTATTCCAAGATCAAGCAGAGCATGCCGAGCATCCAAGATTGTTTTGGGCAAGTTATGGAGCATCACCGTGTATGCAAAGTTCAAGAAATGTGAGTTCGTTGAAGGAAGTGGCATTCTTGGGCCATGTTCTTTCAATGGAGGCATAGCTGTGGATCCCAAAGAAAGTCAGCGATGTTCTATCTTGGGGCCACCAAGTCACCATCGATGTGCGGAGTTTTCTGGTTTAGCGGCTACTATCGCCGCTTTATCGAGAACTTCTCCAAAATCGCAGCCGATGACTCGAATTGCTTAAGAAGGACAAGAAGTTTGTATGGTCCTCTGCTTGTGATGAGAGCTTTCGGAGCTCAAACAACGATTGACTTCACTCCGCCTCACTCTTCCGATATCCGCAAGAGCTTCGATATTTATTGCGATGCCTCTCGTCGGGGACTTGGGTGTGTTCTTATGCAGAAGGCAAGGCGCTTGCCTATGCATCCAGCGCTTGAGACCTCACGAGCTCAACTATCCCACCCATGATTTAGAGCTTGTCATGCGGTGGTTCATGCACTCAAGATTTGGCGGCATTATTTGATCGGTAATCACGTGAGGTGTATTCGATCACAAGAGTTTGAAATACTTATTCACTCACCAGATCTGAACCTCAGCAGGAGATGGCTAGAATTGATCAAAGATTATGATATGGGTATTCAAAGATCATCCGGCAAGGCCAATGTGGTTGCCGATGCGCTTAGCCGAAAGGTGTATTGCAATACTTTGATGGTCCAAGAGCAAAGAACCGCACTTCTTGCGAATTTCAGCCTCAACTTGGGTTTGGTTGAGCATGGTTCCTTGTCGCCTTGGTTGTGCAACCAACCTTGGTGGATCGATCAAGGCGCAGACAAAGAATCGATGATGGCGTGGTAAAATCAAGCGTAACATCGGGAATGGTTCAAAGAAAGTGTTTCACAGAGGATGAGCACGGTGTTGTGTGGTTTGGGCAGCGCCTCGTGGTCCCAAAGATCCCGAGTTGCGGATTTGATCCTTCGAAGCCCATGATTCGCCTTTGTCCATCCATCCCGGCTACCAAGATGTACCAAGATCTCGCGTCGAGATTTCGTGGACTCGCATGAAGCGCGAGATTGCCGTGTTCGTGGCCGATGTGACATATGTTGTCGTGTCAAGGCCGAGCATCGCCCAATGGTCTTCTTCACCCTTACCTATACCGTAATGGAAGTGGATTCAGAGGCATGGATTTTATCACCGGTCTACCCCGCACTCTCGCAGGAAGGATGCATTATGGGTTATCGCTGATCGATTGACGAAGGTGGCTCATTTCCTCCAAAGGCGATCAAGATTGATGTGAATCGCCAGCGGATCTTTACATATCCCGTACAGAGTCTCGCATGGTGTGCCACGAACAATTGTGTCGATCGTGGTTCTCTGCTCACCTCTCGGTTTTGGCATAGTCTCAGAAGCCATGGGGACCCGTCTTTCATTCACCACCTATCATCCTCGGGATCGATGGTCGACGGAGCGCGTCAATCGTGTGCTTGAAGACATGCTCCGTGCTTGTGTTCTTTCCTATGGAAGGATTGGAAGAAGTGCCTCCGTGTTCCGGCTGAGGAAACACCCTTGGAAAATATTGATGTGCGTGAAGATCTGCCTTATCGTGAGCGCCTGCTCGTATCCTCAAAAGCTGAACGCAGAACAAGGAACCGGGTGATCAAGTTCCTTAAAGTTCAGTGGTCGAACCACTCCGAGGATGAAGCCACTTGGGAGCGGGAGGATCGCCTCCAGCAGACACCCGCCCTTCTTCTCCCAGTTGATCGAATCTCTGCCGAGATTCCTGTAAGGGGAGATTTGTAACAGCCCTAACTTAGGGTTTGTATTTCAAATGTAAACTTTTGAGGAGAAATAAAAACTTTTGTTGTCTCTTCAAATCATTTGAAAGTTTCTACATTTTTTCCCTAGCAATTTCCATTTTCTAGAATTAAATTCTTGTGAATGGAAATTGTTGTCAGAAATTCTTAGCTTTCAAACTTGTGATCATCCTCTGCAATTATTTTTCCTATCATCTTGATCATCCTATCTACCTCCTGAATTATTTCACAATTTTTAGATTTTGTTTGCTATTTCAAATGGCCAAGTCAACTCTGTTTGAAATCTGGTCAAACTCCTTGTACAGCAGCTTGTGAATTTTCTCTAGAACAATGCAGTGCATAAAAAGTTCTGGAAAAATTATGCGAGGTTGTCCTCTGTCTCTAGTAGCTACCATAAAAATTTCAGAATTTTTGTAGCTCTGGGTCTACCTCTAAAATTCCCCAAACCTTCTCTGTCTTTTAAATCAAAATCTAAAAGCACTGCTCCTCTGCCCGAACCCAACTCAGCTCGAGTCCGACTCGCGCCACTTGACTCGGTCGCGTCAACTATCCGCACGCACGAGTCCAATTGATCGTGACCGTCCGATGCAAATCGAACGATCCACGTCTTGCGCGTGCAACCGACCTGTCCAATGCATACATCAATCTCACCGCCCATTTCGATCCAACGGCCGGCGCGTTTCGAATCGAGCCAAACCTCCGGTTCGCACCGCCGTCTGTCGCCGGTGTGGACCCTACCGCCAGTCCACTCGTCTTCTCCGCACTCACCGGAGTTCGCGGCGCGGCGCGCATGCTTGCCACGCACCTCGCCACGCCACCTATTTGCCCTCGTGTTCGTCTGTGGAGCATCGCGAGCTTCATAACCTCACCGCACTCATTCAGCCATCGTTTCCTTCGCTCTCTCACCTTCTCCGCCCAAATTTTCCTCTCGGCCGAGAAGAACTCGAGCGTAGCGCCGCCGCTCTCGAGCCGCTTTGAGCGGCCGATCGCAGTCGTGTTCCTCTCGCCGCCGCCTCCATTTTGCCTATTCCGGTCCTGGCGCCCAAAGTGATCACTGTGGGCGGTATCGCTGCGTCTCCGCCTCCGGCGATCTCGCCCCGAGCTTGCTAGCGCTCGTGAGTCTCAAGCCTCGCGCTTGTTCCACTTGATCGCAATGCTCCACCGATGCTCACGGTGGGTTCGTTTACGTCTTTGGTGCATCGTGGAAGCCGTGGCGACCGATTTTTCTCCGAGCTCGCAGTTTCGCCGCCGTGGTGATTCCGGCCGCCTCAACCTCCTTCGCCGCCATCATCTTGTGCTTATTGTTCCCGGGATCAAGGCGAGCCGTGGCGCACCTTCCGAGTCTTCTCGGCCCGTAGCGCCTTCTCCGCGAGCACCGCATCTTCTTCTCCGCCTCCGCTCGCGCCACCTCGCCGGCATTCCCGTGACTCGCGTCACCGCTATCGAAGTTCGCGAGGTCCTTGCGAACCCGGGTACCACTCACTCGCCTTGAAACTCATCGGTTTGCTAGATCACCGCGCGCCGCACCGGCCGCGCGTTGCTCGCCGTGAACCGCCGGTGAAGATTAGTTTAACTCTAATCATGTCTTCTTTGAGTCACCGATTTGTGGGCCCTCTCGTAATCGATTTAGAAATCCTTTAATCCAGCCCGTTATTTGTTCTTCCGAGTCACCGCCATGTGGGTCCATGTTGTCGCTAGGTTTGTGTAGTTCGTTATACGCTTTCTCCGATGGGAAGCGATTTCTGCGGTGAGTGTTTTAGGTTTGCACTTTAGTGAGCAGAAGACGATTCTTTGAATACGCCTTCGACGCCACTTTAGGCGGTGCGCTGTCCCGGTCAGCGTTATACGGGCCCGCCGTCGTGGTCGGGCCATCGATCGCGGTAGAAAAGTATTAAGTGCTTTAGTATTTCAAATGCTTTTCATTGCAATCGTTAAATCATTTAAACTTGTAAAATGCATAACTAATTCAATTTTTATCCAAATTGCATGAAACCAGTGCTGTTATTTTTCATTTTAAATGTATTATTTACTAAAATTAGTTTCATCCATGTCTCTGTAGCAAAAATCTGTTATCTAATAAAATGATGTCTTATGTATCTTATAAATTAGAAAATGCATATCTTTTCCAATAATTGTCCAAATTCAATGAACCCAGTTTTGTAAAATTTCATTTTCAGTATACTAACTGTTAGGATAGGTTTTATACACTGTTTCTTTTATGAAAAGTTGTTAAGTAACTAACTAGTGGCATGTTGTGTTTTTAGCTTAGAAAATTCATAGAAAATTATTAGCATCTTAAAATGATTTGTTCTCTGTTTCTAAATTTTGTTATATCTTGTTTAGGCTGCTGTGTGAATTTTGGCATGGGTTGATGTTGTTGTTGTATGCTTGAGTTTTGTCGGTGTTATTCGCCCTTATTTGCCGTTGTGTTCGATCGTTAGGCTTCGATATTTATGCAACCCCGAGGACGATCCTCCGCAAAGATATTGAGCAACAAAGATCCGTGCAAGCGTTTGATCATGTTTATCCCAAGATTTTAAAGTCTAATATTTTGTTTCAATTGTATGTATGCATCGCTTAATTTGTGTTAAATTGATTAGTTAAACTGTAGTCGCATATCCTGTAGATAAAATATTGATCTCTACTACCCGAGCCTAGGTTATTTGTCGTGATTAGAGGTCACTGGATGATCTCTTATCACTTAGTAGATTCGGGTCAACTTGCTTAGACATGCTTAGCTATCGGTAGAATTGGGCGGTTATCGACTTTAGTCAGTAACCTTGATCACACAAAATCTACTATAACTTTATGATTCAAAGACTTTTGCTATGTTATTTGCAAAATTAAAAATGAAAACAAAATGATTTAGACTTGGGCACAATGGTAAGACTGGTGTGATCTGTTGGGTGTGACCGAAAGGTGCCCGAGCCGCTTAAGGACCGAGTTACTTGCGCCACCGCATCGAGCATTTTGCGTGCTAACCACACTAGAGTATATGGGACCTCTCTTGACCTAGTACTTTACGTGTATTGGCTCCGGTCGCAGGAGGTCGCAGGAGGGACGGAGGTGGGAGCATGGTAGTTGTCCAAAAGCTTTATCCCGAGTGGGTAGTTGTCTTTTCGGCTTACCATGTAAGCGTATGGTGTTTCTACCCATACGAGCTGCTCGTAGTTAATACACAATATTGGAAAAGTCTCGTAGGACTTAGCCGTGCCGACATACCTACGGAAGTGTGTTTTGGCTTAAAGGCGTCCAAGTGTGGGTACATTGGTACACCCGCAGGTTAAAACTATTCAATAGCCTCGCCCTAGGTTATGGACACGCTGATACGCCCGTAAGAACTAGACTACAACATTTTAATTAAAACTTGATGGGTGGTACTAACTGGGATTCGTGTTAGTTGTAGTGACTATTGGGATAGTCACTTCTAGGTGGTTACTTGTATCTATCTTTATTTCGCAGCTTATTTCAACAAAGAAAATGAATTGCAAACTTGCCTTTAAATCAGATTACATTATTGCAAATAAAGTTGGCTTTATGCAAATGAAACATATGACCTCCACCAAATAAGCTCGCATGTAGCATATGAACAGTCCGCTAGTTCACACGTCGATCTTGCGGGTACAAAGACAATCTTTGTACTCAGTGCTTTGCTTAATGTTTTGTTGCAGAGGAAGGAGGTGAGCCTCGGGGCCTCACTTCGTGAGTCAGGCTGCCGCCGTGGGTGACGACTAGGCTTGGCGGTCCGGCCGATGCCTTGTGGGTTGAAGGCACGCGATTGGCTTTGTTTATAGCCATCTTATGGCGCTTTTGCTTCCGCCGCTTTTCGTTGTTATTTGTGTATCTTGTGGCTACGGCCATTGTCTCGTAATATTGTTACTATTTGTTTATCTTCCGCTTGGAAGTGTGGTGTTTGGACTCTATGTGTGGAATGGAGTTGATGTCTAATTTTGTACCGGTGTGTATACCGCTCGGGAAGTATACATATCTCGAGGATCGCTTTATTTGATTTGTGATGCTAGGACCGTGGTTGGTTAAGCATTACAAACCAAATAAATCGGGTCCTCACACGGTGTGGGCGTGGCGTGGTCGCAGCCCGCCGCATTTCAAAGACCAACACCAAAGATCAAAGACCAAGACCACCACCCTTGAGCATCCCACGCCCAAGTAATGATGCAAGAAGCTCGGATGCTACAAGCTATGGTCGCGTCGACAAGCTCAACAAGCCCGGCCATCGCAAGCGTGGGCCGCCGCCAGTCGGAGTGGCCACCATGGGTCTAGGCTCGGGAGTTCATGCGCATAAAGCCGCCTGCTGAAAGCGCAAATGAGACACTGGTTGAAGATTGGCTTCGACTATTGAGAAGAAGTCGACGCTAGTGCGATGCCACGAGGAAGACAAGGTAGTGTACGCAACTCATCAACTCGTGGGACCAGCTGTCGACTGTTGGGATAACTACATGGTAGCCAGAGTTGAAGAAGAACCGAACTCGCTACCGAGGAGCTAGAGCACAAGCTGCCGCAGAAGTAGCTGCACCCGAAGTAGGATGGGCTGAGTTCCAGGAAGCCTTCAGAAGCAGCTTCATTCCCGTAAGTGTCATGCGCATGAAGCGGAATGAATTCAGAACCTTGAAGCAAGGCAACTCCACAATAACCGAGTATCTTACTCGATTTAATCAACTGGCTCGCTATGCACAGAATGATCTAGTAGATGAGGAAGAGAGGATTGACAGCTTCATGGAAGGGTTGCGGGATGGACTGCGGGTGCAGTTGATCACTCATGACTTTCAAGACTTCCAACATCTGATCAACAAGGCATTGCTCCTAGAAAATGAACGCAAGACCTTTGAGATCAGCCGTAAGAGGAAGATGGGAACCTCCGTGGTCTAAACCCCAGCCATCGACCTTTCCAGACGGGCTCTTCAAGCAAGGGCAGCGCGTCAGTCGCATCTTCCTGAGCTCCTTCCCTAGGGAATCGGCCCAGTGGTGCCTCATACACCACTCCCGTCCGGCCAAGGCAGCCACAGCCGGGTGGCACTGCGCCTGCCCACCTGGCATGCTTCAAATGTGGCGACTCCCACGCCGCTCGTGATTTTCCCTCCCCGCTGCGGTAGGAGCAGAGAAGTGTTGTGAGCGATAGCCTCGAGAATCCTTGTTTGGTCCATCCTATTCGCCGACGGAGCCGGACCTCTGCCATTGAGGGCGGTGGAGGAAGCACTTCCTCATGGTCTACAAAGCAGGCGTCAGCGGGGTGGAGACCCTGCCACGAAGAGCTCTCGACGAGTGTTAGGGCCTGACATCCCAAGTGACAAGGAAAATTAAAAGAGGCCAAGATTACTGGAAAAGATGTGAATTAAAAACTGACAACAAGCACATAGTTCTTAATTAAGCATGCATAATGATATAGAATGCACAAAAACATAACACAAAATGGGCGTACAAAGGCGCTAAGGCCAGTACAAGATCCATAAATTCAAATCATAGTTTCCCCAATGCAATTACATCCATAAAGGCCCGTGGGTGAAAAGCAACTATCTGAAATAAAAGTTCTTGTAAGAGAAACATTAATAGTTCAATTACTACTAGCTTATTACAGGAATTCAAAGATACATGCTCGACCATGAGCTTACACCTACAACATCCTAAATGTTGTTCCGGTCAAAGTTCACCGGAAACTTGTCCAGAAGATGTGCCCCAGGGGATCCCGTGTCATCGGGGTCCTCTGGATTAACAAGGCGCAGAGGGGAGCCTTGCTCTATCACATGGCCTCCAGCAGGTTCCATCCTATGAGTACGAGCAAAGCCGACCGACATACGGCTCGGCGCCTCGCCCATAGTTGGGTACACGCCCGGCACTTCCGAAGACGGTACATCGGTGGTCTTTGAAGCATATGGGGAATCTCATTTGCGCCATAAACCACATGGCGGTCAACGATCCCCATGCTACACATGAGTTGTAAGTGCTCTTGGCCACCACGAGACGTTGACGAGTCTCGCATAACTCATACACGCAGCAATCGATGAATTTGGTCCATGATATGAACCAATCTTGCCAATCGCCTAACTCCGGGATCTTCCCAAATCGATCGAGCAAAGGTGTCCACCTCCGTGCACGCTCTCTCATAGGAAAATGGTCGTGGCGGCCGAGACAACTCCGTCGATCATAACGGAGGAGGCTCATAGCCACACGAGCCACTTCTGTAGAGCCATGGCCTCGTGTGCGCCACGCGTTCGAAACAATATGGGATACTCCCGTGACTTGTCCGGCGATAATGTTGATCACGCCAAGTATTCCTCCATGCCCGCCCTGTCGCGCGATAGATGGCGTGGGTCGGCCGGGTAAGTAAAGTTCACCATCCACATCATATCTCAAGAAGCGCGGTATCCATCCACGCTCTCACTTGAGTTTCTTTGACCAGGTATTGACGACTCATCTAAAGACAAGAAAAGCAAGGTAAGACTTCTTTTTCAATCCAAACAAGAGTAAGGTAAGAAAAGGCACTAAGAGGGATGAGGAATAAAAGATATTCCTAAGTTATACTTTCTGAAAGTAATTTGATAATTTCAAAATATCTTAACTCAAAAAGGCTTACTAACTCTAACGCCAGTGCTATTCTAACCTACAACAAGATGGCTCGATACTAACGTGGGGACCAGGTTATCTCCATAAGACCGAGACTAAGCATGGTCTTAAGGACATAACTCGACCTCCGGTGAATGGATTCCAACTTAACTCAATCTAAATGAGAGACTTAACTAAAACTAGAGCCCCGACGATCATGCGCGCGCTCCTCTCATGAAAGCACTACATGATTGTCGGTTCTCCAACAAGTCAAGCACTACACTTAGTGAGTTAAATAGGAAGCTATGAATAGCGAGTATGACTTATATTGGCTCCCAAGATCAGCGACCAATATAACCATACTCTCATACAACATTGATCACATCCATACAACACTCATACATAAATAGTACAAAAGTCATACATCATAGTTTCAAGTTTACAACTAATACAAGTGGCCGATCACCAAATTAAACGAGTTCATAAAGTAACAGCGGAAGCAAGTAAGTAAACCAAAATGCCAGCAGTGGTATGCCCCATAACCCATCGGCAACCGACTGGGAGTTAAGAGATAACATACTACTCATCAGTGTCGCCTAAATCGACACCGACAAGCTCATCGGTCTCGAGATCTTCCTCACCGTAAAGCCAAGAACATCCGCCGAGTACCAAAGAGTACTCGCAAGTCTTACACAAATAAAAATAGTTATGCATAAGGTCATTCAAAGGAAGGGCTCATATTGGCTTAGTTTTGCGAAAGAGACGCAACACCGAACAACCTACACATACTAGTTTTTCAAGTGCTATTTCCAAATCAGATTTGAAGTAGAAGTAAAGCATGTGAACAAGTAATGAATTGAATAACAACTAAATCATCCAATTAGCAAAGTGGTTGTCCACTTTGATACAACAACAAGCATGAACATCCCATTCATGACAATACCAAGTTATAACCATAATTTTAATTCCAAGTCTAACAATAATAACTCCCGAACTCAAGCGGTTGTCCATAACCGTGGACACGGCTATTCGAATAGATTTATACCCTGCAGGGGTGTACTACTTTACCCACACGACTTGATTAGCCCGTAAGCCTCCAGATGACTCCGAATATAGCATACTTCCCATGGTATGTCGGCCGGGTAAATCAAGATATGGTCATTTTTAGCAAGAAGATCCCATTGGGCTAAGTCCCCCAACCCAGGGCTCCTAAGAAACACAAGACGTTAACGTCTCCATCCTATCGGCCCAAAAGGAACACAGGATTTCTCGGTCCCGTGCCCTTACAATTTCACCACCGTGGGACTTAACACAACAAAACCTTCCCCCCTACTTAACCATACGGCTCCCAACCCGCGTGTGGTAGCACGAATGTACTTGAATCAACGACGTTACCAAAGTTCGGTCCTTAATTGTCCAGACAAGTCCACCACTTACCCAAAGCTCGTGCACGAAGCACCATCACTAACCAACACTTGTCCAGACCAAAAGCTTATTTAAAATGACAAAATTTAACTCATAGAACAGATACGAAGATCTGA
This sequence comes from Ampelocalamus luodianensis, assembly GCA_036346255.1. Taxonomy (NCBI): domain Eukaryota; kingdom Viridiplantae; phylum Streptophyta; class Magnoliopsida; order Poales; family Poaceae; genus Ampelocalamus; species Ampelocalamus luodianensis. Next base: position 24,336,705 of record CM070634.1, on the reverse strand, counting down.
AACAACAGTATATAATGAAACTTGTGTTTATCCCATAATTGTCGGGTTATTCCCGACAATCAGACTACCGTTTCTAGACTTGCATGGCTAAGCAAATCCGAACAAAATAATTTCACACATCCTGTCATAAACATTTCAGTACTGGAATAATTCATGGATAGCCACAATGACAAGATAATAGGATGTGTCTAACTATTCATCACAAAAATAGCGACAATATCAAAATAGCATGCAAGCAATTATCATTGCATCTATCCTAACAAAACTGGGATCAAATATGATGCAAAAAGAAAGTTCAAAGGATGCTTGCCTTGCTGGTAGGCTAATTGCTCTCCCTCAGTAGCGTATGTGTCAATATCGATAGGCTCGGAATCTATATAAATACAATACCGAATAAACATCGAGAAATACTCCAAAAATCAAGATGCTAAAAAATGCATGCTTTTTCTACAGTAGCTAAGTCATGATTTTAGATGATTTTTGGTGAAAGAATTATTTCATTTTGATCTAGTATAAGAAAGTTATGGCGGTTTGAATTTCAGATTTTAATATGCCTTCATTCATGTAATTTAATTATGAGATGAAAATTTGTAGAGCAGTGGTGAGTACATGGATTACATGGATAAATATGCAATATTATTACAAGTTCAACAGAGTTGAGCTTGTCTCATTTGGAGTTTTCATGATTTAGTTTTGAATTTCTAAAACTATCAGCATTTTATGGTGTAACAGAATTCGTTTTAGGATCATTTTCCTAAAAATATATTTTCTGTGACAGAGGTAAGATTGAAACCTACTTTATAAATTAGTTCACTTAAAATGAAAAATATTAAAAGTGGTTTCACGGTTTTTGGAGTTAATATGAAATAGTTATGTATTTTTGAAGTTAAAAGTCTTTTTCTATTGTGCAAATAATAGAGTTATGGGTTATTCTTCCCAAAATAATACTCTTTGTTACAGGGACATGTTTGAAACCAACGTTAATATAAATTTCATTCAAAATGAAAATTTTCAGAAGTGGTTTCATTGCTTTTGGAGTTAAAATGAATTTGTTATGCATTTTAGAAGTTAATACAAATTTTCAGAGTGTAAATTAATAGATTTCGAATTTCATAAAGTATTTATAACTTTTTCTACTGGCCACACGCTAGCCGCAGTGGCTGACGTGCGGGACCCGACGAATAGTGCGTATTCCTTTTTATCTCAGATTTTTAAAATCCATTCCGACACGTGGGGCCCGCCGTCAGTGGCACGGTCCAATGGACTCGGTCCCCCGACGCACACACATAGCGTACGGGGTTTAAGGGCTAGGCCCACCCGTCAGCCGCTGTGGCATTAAATGTAACATCCCCGCTTTCTGTGCATGGGGCCCGCATGTAAGTGAAACATTACCGCATCTAAAACATCATTTATCACTAATGATTAGAGTTAACGTTTAATGACGTTGCTACAGTCGCGGTCGGCGTCCGACAACGGGGCTGCCGCTCCTCGCCACTTGCTCGGCGGTTTGCGGCGTGGTGACCTACGGTGTGGTGAAACAAGAGCCAGGATGGAACGACAATAGCATGGCGGTCCTGACGGTGGCCGGAATTTGGCCGGCGACGACCCACAGCGGCGGCGTGGCAAGAACAAGCGGCAGTGCAAATATGACAAAGGCAGCTACGCCGATTTAAAAACGTGCTAAGCAAATGAACGCATGCTTATGCTCCTAGGGGGCACGAGGAAACTACCTGAGTCGAAAAGATGACCGAGAAACATCAAACTTGTCGCAAGCGGTGACCAAAAAGCAAAGAACTAGGGCTCCACGACGACAAGATACCCTGAGCAAGGAAACACACCATGGGTGGTCGGACTAGGTCACTTAGGCACATAAGATGCTAACATAGGGAGGAATCGAGAGGTAACTCACCCGGCCGAGATGGAGGTAAAAAGGGCAAGGTCGGCCGAAAATGGGGCTAACTCAAAATCCAACACTCTGTGAAACAAACAAGTAATAAGTTGAGGGAAAACTTAGCTAGACCCTAAGGCGGATTGTGGCATGAAAGAAATTGAGAGGAGCTCACCGGTTGAGGATGACACGGTGAGGCCTTTCGGTGCACGCCCGAACGCGGCCGAGCGCCGGTGGTGGTTCGGGAGCTACAAAGAGAATCAAACGCCACATAAGCTAAAATGGAAACGACATTGATCATAGAGGCGAAGGAGACAAGCGGGAAAACTTACTCGCGTGAGAGCAAGCACAAGCTTCTCTTTCCTCGCACCCAGAGGAAAGATGAGGAAGAAGGAGGCGTTCAGGCGACTTAAGCACGGAAAATGACGGAGTAGAGGCGGCGTTAACTGGAAAAGCTCAAGGACTGGTCGAGAGAGGCGGTGCGGCAACGCCGTTGATGGGGCAGCGCAGAGCTCCCTCCGCGCGTGGCGCTCGAGCTCTGCTCGCGCCTGCCCGAGGTTGAAGGAAGCCCTGACCGGTGGCCCAACCGGCCGCTGGCACGCCTCCGCGCGAGGCCGAGTCAAGTGGGTCGGTGAGGACCGCTTGATCTCGATCCGACGGCCGCAGCGAAGGTGCGGTTAGCGGTGGCTAAGCCAAACACCGAGTCGGACTCGAGCCCAAGGAATAGTGACAGGTTTGGGTCTAGGGTTTTGACTGGAATTTGAATTGTTTTCCCTACTTTGACCATGGGCTTAAAAATAGAAAAAAAATTTCCTAAAATCATGAAATAATTTGTGGGGGTTCCTGGGATAGCCTAGTGTCCATAAAAATTATTTAACCCTACTGTTCATTATATATAGTGTATAATTTAATTTCAATCTTGATATTGATCTTTAAATTGTGTTTGAATTTTCATAGGGTTCAAACCAGTCCCAAAAATTTGAGAAAAATTATATGAATTCATGATAATTAATATAGTATTGGAATAAATTATTTCCAGAGGAACTTTAGTAGCATTTATTTTAGTTTTTAGTTTGGAGTTCAAATTAAAGTGTATGTTTCATTTATATTTTGAGATTTTCCAAGTACAATATTTAAATAAAAAGTTCCAAAACATGATACATGCTAATGAGATGCATAATAAACCTCTTTATTAATTTGAGGATGTGACAGTAGCCATGCTATCCGGCGGATATGAATACGAATATGGATTATCCGGATAAGACGAAGGCCAGATATCCGGATTTCAGCCCAAAAGAGCAAATGAGATTTTAATTGATTTTTGAATTTCAGAAAATGCAACAAATCAAATAGCCTTTTAGAAAAATAGAAAATAGAGTTAAAAAATTCTAGAAAAAATCACAAAAATTCCTTGAATTATTTGAAACTTAATAAAATTAATTTCAACTTAAATTTGGTTTTTATTTTTGCACATAAATTATTGTTAATTGCTAAAAAACTAGTAAAAACTTTTTTTAAATCCAGAAAATTCAAGAAATTAATTAATTTTTTCACTTTAAATCCAATAAAATCCCAGAAAAGTCAATAAATTTTATTTTTGACATTGAAAACTAGGAAATTAAATAATTGACTTTATTTTATTATTATTTCTTTTTAACCAAGAAAACTCTTTTAAATATCAGAAAATCCAATAAAATAATAACTTTATTGATTTTATTTTTGGTAACATACTTTGGGATGTTATAGTCATTTGTGTATAGATTAACCATCCAGCTTGATCGATGTTAGTGTGAATTAAGTTTTATGTATGTGATGAACTAAGTATGAATACGTGATGACTTGTGACTTTGTGAGTTATGACTTATGAGCTAAATATGGTAAACTAAGTGTTTTATTTGTGATGAACTAGTTAATGCAGCTTACTAGTGCCAATATTCTGTGTGGTTGTTGAAAATATGAACAATTCATGAATGTTTGCATCACAAAAACTAGTTAATTTCTGGCATACAATTTAAGGGGTTTTCATGTTCTGAAAAATATTCGCAACCGTATTCGTTTCAATTCAGATTCGCCCATATTTGTATTCGATATTATTTGTATCCAGATTCAGATTCAGGGTATTCGTATTCGCTCAAATCCAAAAAATATAAAACAAATATGGCAGAGCTATTATCCGTCCGTATTCGATCCGTTTTCACCCCTATCTGGAAGGAATGCCAGTGGTACAAGAATACCCTGACATCTTCCCGAAAGAACTGCCAGGGGGACCACGAGATCGCGACATAGAGTTCATCATTGAGCTGATGCATGGGACAGCACCCATGTCCAAGAGACCCTACAGGATGCCAGTGAATGAATTGGAGGAGCTGAAAAAGCAAATCCGAGAATTGGAAGAAAAAGGGTTTGTTAGACCGAGCTCTTCTCCATGGGGATCTCTGGTACTATTTGTGAAGAAGAAGGATGGGCAGTATGTGGATGTGTGTAGATTATCGATCCCTGAATGAAGTCACCATAAAAAACAAGTACCCATTGCCCAGGATTGACGACTTGTTTGACCAGCTCAAGGGGGCAACGAAGTTTTCCATGATAGATCTGCGTTGTGATATCACCACCAAAGATCGACCAAGATATCCCCAAGATAGCCTTTTCTACTCGATACGGTCTGTACGAGTTCACAGTTATGCCATTTGGACTAACCAATGCCCAGGCCTATTTCATGAATTTGATGAACAAGGTGTTCATGGAGTACCTGGATCAGTTTGTAGTGGTGTTCATTGATGACATCCTGATCTACTCCAAGGATGCCGAAGACCACGCACAACACCTAAGATTGGTGCTACAAACACTCAGGGAGCACCAGCTGTATGCCAAGTACAGTAAGTGCGAATTCTGGCTATCCGATGTTAGCTTCCTGGGACATGTCATATCTGCAAACGGAGTAGCCATGGATCCAGCCAAGGTGGAAGTCGTCCTTGAGTGGCAACCACCTACCTCGGTGACCGAAGTCCGGAGTTTCCTTGGATTGGCGGGATACTACCGCCGATTCATTGAGGGATTCTCCAAAACTGCCCGACCCCTCACCCAGCTGCTAAAGAAAGAAAGGAAGTTTGAATGGACCAAAGGATGTGAGAAGAGTTTCCAAGCACTAAAGGTCCACTTAACCTCTGCCCCGGTTCTGGTCCTCCCTGATATCCATAAGGATTTTGAGGTATATTGTGATGTCTCTCGTCAGGGGCTAGGTAGTGTGCTGATGCAAGACAAGAAGGTGATAGCCTATGCCTCTCGACAGCTACGACCACATGAAGAGAATTATCCTACACATAACTTGGAGTTGGCATCAGTGGTTCATGCACTGAAAATATGGCGTCACTACCTCATCTGAAACCATTGCAACATTTACATAGATCATAAGAGCCTCAAATACATCTTCACCCAGTCCGATCTTAACTTAAGGCAACGGAGATGGCTGGAACTTATCAAGGACTATGATTTGGACATTCACTATCACCCGGGCAAGGCCAATGTAGTGGCTGATGCACTGAGCAGGAAGTCTTACTGCAATCACATTGTGACTCGTGAACAGCAGCCTTCCCTCTTCAAAGAATTTGAGAAGCTCAACCTTGAGATAGTGCCACAAGGGAGCCTCTCCGCCTTGGAGGTGCACCCAACTTTGGAAGAGAGGATCAAAGCCGCGCAAGTGGGAAACACCAGCACAGAAAGGCTTCATCGGCTCATGAATCAAGGGAAGGCCTCCAAAATGATGGTGGATGATCAGGGCATTCTATGGTATGGGAAGCGCATCTTTGTGCCCCATCATCCAGATCTGAAGGATCTGATTCTTAAGGAAGCACACGAGTTGGCATACTCGATCCACCCGGGTGGTACCAAAATGTACCAAGACATGAAGCAACGCTACTGGTGTCCACGAATGAAGAGGGACATTGCAGTGTACGTAGCACGCTGCGATGTGTGCCAACGGATCAAAGCCGAACACCAGAAGCCTGCTGGTCTCTTACAGCCTCTACAAGTACCCGAATGGAAATGGGAAGAAATAGGGATGGACTTCATCACTAGTCTGCCCACGACCAGGTTGGGGTATGATTCAGTCTGGGTCAAAGTTGATAGATTGACTAAGACTGCCCAGTTCATTCCGGTTAAGACCACTTACAAAGGCGACAAACTAGCAGAGCTATATATGGCTCGGATAGTCAGTTTGCATGGGGTGCCCAAGCGAATTGTCTCAGATAGGGGTCCGTAGTTCACCTCCCATTTCTGGGACAGTCTTCACGAGGCCTTGGGCACATATCTGGCTTTTAGCATAGCATACCACCCCCAGATCGATGGTCAGACTGAAAGAGTGAACCAAGTCCTTGAAGACATGCTCCGGGCTTGCGCTATAGAGTTATTGCGATTGGGAGAAGTGCCTGCCATATGCCGAATTCGCCTATAACAATAGCTACCAATCCAGCCTAAAGATGTCACCTTTTGAAGCCCTCTACGGACGACAATGTCGAACACCCCTGTTGTGGTCGGAAGTAGGGGAGGGATACCTCTTTGGACCAGACATCTTAAAGGAAGCTGAAGACAAGGTTTGCCTCGTTCGATACCGACTACTAGCACACAATCAAGACAGAAGAGCTATGCCGACCGTCGTCGTAGAGAGCTGAAGTTCGACATAGGAGACTTTGTCTACCTCATGGTTTCTCCTCTCAGAGGAACCAGGAGGTTCAAGGTCAAAGGGAAGTTGGCACCAAGGTATATAGGGCCATACCAGATCGCCGCCAAGATGGGAAAAGTAGCTTATCAACTGAGGCTACCCGAGGAGTTGGTCAAAATACACGATGTATTCCACGTATCGCAGCTCAAGAAATGCCTCCGAGTGCCTGAAGAGCAAGCTCGATTAGAAGACATTGAACTTGACAAGGATTTGGCGTATGCCGAACACCCAGTCGAAATCTTAGAAGTAGTAGAAAAACAAACAAGGAACCGGGTGTACCGCATGTGTAAGGTCAAATGGGGCAACCACACGTATAGCGGCTACATGGGAGCGTGAAGACTTGTCAAAACCGAGTACCCCAGCTTATTTTGTAATTGATAAGGACTTGGCACCTCATATTACTCATTTATATACAACCCTTATTGTAAGATAGAAGTATCTTTGCACTCCCGTAAGTTGTTCCTCGACCACTACCACCGGTCAGAAGTCCTCCACGACCGCCTCGGTCGAGGCTTTCTGCGACCGCCTCTAGTCGATGGTGTCTATAGGTATGAAGGCTCGCCGATTAAGAGGTCTTCGAACCATGAATCTCGGGGTCGAGATTCCTCTTAAGGGGGTAGGGTTTGTAACAGCCCAAAAATCCATAAATACAAAAATGTGAGATTTTTAAAACTTTTTAGGTAATGACTATTGTTGTGCTTCTTGTTTGCCTTTTCGAGTCTTAATTTGACTGCATAGTATCTTCTTACTGGGGGAATAGCACCAGATCAAAGAACTCTAAAGTATGAGGACTTTGAGTTAGGGAAATACATGTATTATATAAACCACCTCGAGACCACTAGCCTCTCATCCTCTCGGTTTACTGTTCACCCGACCCATAGTGGTCAACACAGTGCAGGCTAGTGACTGCTATCATGTTAGGACCCCAAGTACCACCCTGGGACCCTCTGTGCATAACCGAACTAGTCCCATGATCAGTAGCTAGCTCACACAGTTTTCAACATAGATGTAATCAAAACCAAACGACAAACTAAGAAAAAGCAGGCAAATAAGCTTATAATAACAGAGGACCTTATGGCCAAGGTTGATTACACAGGTTGCCACCACGGGCTAACAAAAACGACAACAGAAACACAAGCAGCGGAACCACAAAAGCACGCAGAGCCACCGACCAACCCACAGGCTGTTGAGTTGAGGACGTCCCCTAGAGGTCTTGGTCTTCATAGAACTCCTCCTCCCAGATGTCGGAGCATCCTTGGTCTTCACGGCCACTGCTCAAACAGAGGGCTCAAAGCTGTGAGTACGTTGAATATACTCAGCAAGTCGCAGGGAACAAGTATGCAATTAATATTTATGTAAGGCTTGACAAAGTAGAGCTGTAGGGTTAGTTTTGCAAGAAGCAGAATTGACAGTAAATATCATAATAGATTGCAAAGCTCAAGTTAAAAGAGTAATGTACAGTTCTTTTGAAGGAGGTCGTGAGCACCAACTGACGTCCAGGACCACTCCCAAAGAGGTCGGGCCGCACCAACGACCAGGACCACTCCCACAACCACTCTAGGGTCCCCACGACCACCTCAGAGCACCAACCCTGGAGCGCCTAGGACCACCCTAGAGCTCCCACGACCAGCTTTGAGGAAAAACTACTCCTTGCGAGATTTCACCAGGCATTGTCCATAACCGGGAACACGGCTATTCGAATAGATTTACACTTTGCAGAGGTTGTATAGCTTTACCCACAAATCACGACCTCTCTAGTTGGTTGGGTTCCCGTAGGAACCCCTGTTCACTTCCAAAGGTGAGCAGTCTAGAGAGCGTGACAAGGCCTTTACAAAACTCTGATATGGCTTGATTCTGCCTGCAAAGGTTTCGCCATCCCAGTGGCCCCCTCTTGCGCCAAGTGTGAATCAGCACACACTTCCACCACAACATAACCAAACCGTCTCTTTGCTAATTAGTTGGTCCAGACCACCCCATAAATGATCTTATGGTTGCACGGTAGCCCCGGATCAATGGAACACAAAGTTAAGTCCTTAGGCCACTTAGGCGAGACAACCTCATCCCAATGTGCGTATAGCACCCCCTTTACTGCACGATCACTCACCCGAGTGAGAAAACATTTTGGGTTCAACCCGGCCAAAAGACCACCTTGGTCCTGGCACAACAAGTTTTAACAACAATGGCATCACACCACGATCGACACAATCTGCAAAGATCCCACCACGCTTGCACGCCGCTGGCATCGCACCACAAGTTCCATAGTTCAATTAGTCAAGTTTAACAACAATGATTCATGATTCGTGAGACCAGTACAACTAAAGCAAGTCTAAGCATAAATATGTTCCTAGGTTGGTAAATCAATAAAGTCCAACTAAGGGTACCCGTCTATGGTGTCCAAGGGGAACATGCCAACATGTCAAGCACAATTTATTCAAGGAGGCATCCTGTCAAATAGGAATTTAACTACTGCCCAAACCATTTTTATACAAGTAGCCATGCATGTTGATATAAAACAAGATACTTTTAAAAGCTAGGTACAACATGATTAAAGGTCTGTGACTTGCCTTCGCTGAAGAGCTGAGCTTGGGTAGAGGTTGCTGGATCCTGGTACTCCTCCACGAAGTCAGAATCTACACGATCGGAAAGAACCAAATAAACACAACAACTCTAAGCAAAGAACCAAAAAGAACTAAACTAAAACCAAAAGGCAGGAGGTCCCAACGGAAGGGAGGTTCAAACTAAAGAGGGTGGTCTTTGCAAAAGACCAGAGAGTGGTCTTTGCAAAAGACCAGTGGTGGTCATGACCGCGAGGTGGTCATGGCCAAGAGGGTGGTCTTTGCAAAAGACCGTGAGGTGGTCATGGCCAAGAGGGTGGTCTTTGTAAAAGACCAGAGGTGGTCATGACCGCGAGGTGGTCATGGCCAAGAGGGTGGTCTTTGCAAAAGACCAGGAGGGTGGCCCAGGCGGGGAGGGAGGTCTTTGACCCAAAAAGAGGTCTGGACAAAGAGGTCCCAACGAACAGGAAATAGAACACGAAAATTCACTGGAACGAAGAGAGACGTTGGAGGAGGTCGCGAAAGAACTCCAACGGAGGTTGAAGGTGATGCGAACTCCAGCAAGTCCTCCGAGGGTGAGGAAGTCGAAGATGGAGCAGACTCTAACGGGCTTCTTGACGGCGAAGCTGTTGAAGAAGGCGCGGGATCCAATCACTTAGGCGAAGTGAAAGCACAGATAAAACGAGTTAGAGGACAAAGGAGTGGGAATAGAAAACCGAGGAGAAACAAGGGGTCAAAAGGAAATCCCTGGAGCTTTATTTATAGAGAGAGGAGAGAGGATCTGGGCTACAAAGCGTAGCACCGAAATCCAAGGCAATGTCAGGGCACTCTGACATAAAGTGTGGAAAGGTCAAAAAGGGGCAGGTAGGAAAAATACTAGAGGGAAAAATGATCATTGTGGAGGCTGCATTTATCGCGATCCATCAACACCCAAAGTGACCCAGCAGCATTCAATGCGTCTCAGCAGCATTCAATGCGTCTCAGACTGTGTTAGAGGTGATGCGATGGGAAAAAGGTGAGTAGGGGACTGACAGGTGGGGCCGATCAAATTCGGGTCAAAAGGGGAGGTCCAACGAGGAGGTCCTGGAGGAGGTCCAAGGAGGAGGTCCTAGAGGAGGTCCTGAAGGGTCACGACGGATCCAAGGGAGATCCTGGACGTTCAAGATGAAATCAAAGGAGGTCCTAACGGTCACGATGGATCCAAGGAGATCCTGGACGGTCAAGATGAAATCAAAAGAGTTTTAGCGATCTCAAGGAAATGCGCAATGGAGCGGGAGCCGTCAGATTTTGATTGGGCGGAGCAAAATGATAGGAGGTCCAAACGTAACCAACAGATCTAGCCGTCCATCAAGGTTTGGACGGTGCAAGGAGGGAGGTCTTGATTGGGCCGCAGAAAAGGAGACGAAGGAAGGAAACCCGACTTAAACTCCAAGCGAAAGCGAGACAGAGCTCAAATAAAACCAACTTTAAGCTGATTGAAGTTTGAATTATTCAAATTAAACGACTTTTGAAATCTAAGTTTAGAGTTAAGCTTGGGCAACTAATAAACCGAATGGTTCATTTTTTGTTTTGAAAACTCGCAAGAACTCTGGACAAACGGGACGTTACATATCAGTTTTATAAAACCATTTGTGGGCGCATTGGAAAGGCTGGGTTGGGACCCCAGGTATTTGAGGAAGCCTGGTCTGGGACCAGTGGTAAATATGGGATAGCCCGGGCATTGTGTGGATGCAGCCACTCGATGGTATAGAAGGTTGGACCTCCGCTAGTACTTTACAAATGAAAACCTCCTTTTTGAAAATCAAATTGTTAAAATGCTAGGTCTCAGAATTTTCTACTACTTGATCTATTTCAAACCCAGCTTTGTGCAAATAAAAGAACCATGTGCTTCAATTGATCAGCCTGCATCTATAAGAAACTGCATTGTGTGTTGGCTCATGAGTACGATCGTACTCGAGCTCTCACCCAATATAATCTTTCGATCCACTCAATCAAGATCCCTACGACTACTTTGTGGAGACTGGACCAGATGGCGGGGAAGATGGAGAAGCTTAGGCCGGGACCCCAGTCACTTGCTTGTGGGCAGAGTGAATGGATCCACTACAACTTGTTCCGCTTCCGCACTCATCCTCAAGTTTGTACTTTTGGCTTTTGTAAGACTCACTGCCTTCGCAGCTCTTTTGTAAAACAGTTGGCCGCAGGGCCTGTTATGTAATATAGTAAGGGCTTGCACTAATTCATATTGAGCACTGTGCGTGTCGAATACTGATTGTTGTCACACCACCTACAACTAGGTCATCTCTAGGACCTCCTCAGAAACCACTCTAAGACCTCCTCTGGATCATCTCCAGGACCTCCTCAGAAACCTCCCCAAGACCTCCTCAGAAACCACTCTATGACCTCCTCTGAGTCGTCTCCAGACCTCCCTCAGGACCTCCTTGGGACCACTCCAAGATCCCCGGGACCTCTTCAAGACCTCTAGGACCTCTTCAAGACCTCCTCGGGACCTCCTCTGGACCACTCCAGGACCTCCTCGAAACCACTCCAAGACCTCCCCAGATTTCCTTTTTGACCAAGTGTGGCCGTAGCTATGGACCTGATCGTTGGTCTGCGTGGAGGGGGAGACGACGCGTGGTGAGGTTGCCTTCGGCCGCCGGTGGGGGAGGAGCGCGGAGCTATTGCCGGTGCCACGTGGAGGGCGGCAGGGGAGGGGAGGGGGAGCGGCGCGCCGGTGGGGTTATCCCGTTGCAACGGATAGTGTGAGCTAGCAGCTTCCAACAAATTTGGGAACCGTTGTCCAACAATAAGTAATGCATAAACAATTACTCTCTTTGTTCAGAAATGAATGACGTTTTAGAAAGTGTGTAGTCAAACTTCTCTAACTTTGGCTAATAATATATGAAAACTATTTAGATTGGTCATGAGATAATAATATCATTATATTTGTCATGATAAATATTTTTATAATATAATATTTTTTTGTATTTTTTACTAACATAATTATATAAAAAATAATGGTCAAAGTTGGATATTAGAGACTATATCGACATCAAAAACGTCATATATTCTTGACAGAGAGAGTAAATTGTTTCACATAGATTTACCGAGGCAAAGGCATAATAAGCGTGCCGCACTGTCACTGGCGAGTTGCCAATCTCCAGGCGGCTCCTCTAAGCAACCAGCACGCCGTGGGCATCCACGCGCTGTGGATTGAGCCGCCGGAGCCGCCGTGCCGCGTGCGCGTGCGCATGCGTGTGGACGGTGGTGGCTTGGACTAAATGCCCGATAGGCTCAGCCCATAAGAGGTGAAGGGGTTACTACAACTGGCCCGGTTTACTGTTGCTGCTGCAGTGATGAGTCGGCATTAGTCTCACACTTCACCAGCCGAAGATGTTGCGGCCGATACAATTATTTTGCAATTCTTCAGAATTTTTCTGAACATATTTGCAAGTATGATCCGGTGTCAGATTCTTGCGGACATATGGATTTTCTCACAATAGTTAAAGCAATCTGTCGAAACAAGCTCTCGTATATAATCTTCACTGAAGAGTTGGATCAAACTAACTCTGAAATAGGTGCTAGAAGAATTCTACCGTTATAACGAACGGGCTGAGTGGACAGTGCCACAGTGGAGCTCTACCAGACTTATCACGCACGGACACCGTCACACTGACGTAGGAGCATTACTACATTCACTAAACGAAGCATGGTGGACTGGAACGAAAGGGATTTTATTTAGTCATGTTGATCTAAGAAAAACGAAGCATGGTAAAAAAAAATGGTGGACTGGAACGAAAGGGACTTATGTAGTCATGTGGACCTAAGAAAATATGATTAAACGATTAGGAACAAATAGGTGCTAGAAGAATTCAGCAGCCTGCTATTTACGACACAGCAATCCATTGCTTGTCATCAGATCATGAAGGTGAAAGCCGTGCGCCTTGAGAAAGGAACTGGGCAGTACTACAAGGATCTATTATTGAACGTCAGTCTTTTGGGTAATGACAACAGCTGTGGTTTACGGCTTCGGCCTTTTACTCCTTCAATGAAATATAGCGTAAATCAAACTTGGAAGTCTATTCTTTTTTAAAGGAAAGTTCGAAATTGAGAGAAAGAGACATGAGCAAAGGAACACTAATATTTTAGTGGATGCTGCCCTGATCTCTCTGGAAATAAAGAACATTACGAACCAGCTTATACCTTCTAGCCATGGAGCCCTTCTCTCCCCTAAAACTCCTCTCACTTACTATACTACTATCCTCATTCCTCACTGCCATTGCCGTGCCATCCCTCGAAGAACAAGCCGCAGCGCTCCTTGCATGGAAAGCCACCCTCCCAAACCAGCATGTCCTGCAATCCTGGGAAACAAGACATGGCCATGCAACTGGCGTGGCATCAGGTGCGGTACACAAGCAACGCACCATGTGATCACCAAGATCTCTCTGCGGGGGTTGCGGCTGAGAGGGACACTCGAGGCCCTCAACTTCTCGGCCTTGACAACCTTGACGGCTCTCGAGCTCCCACGCAACAGGCTTACCGGGAATTCTCCGGATATTGAGCTCCTCAAAGCGCTCAATTCTTTGGATCTGCACGGCAATCAGATAAGAGGCTCAATTCCTCAAGAAATTGGGAATTTAGTGAAGCTGAAGGAGCTTGTCCTTCGTACAAACCAACTTGTAGGCTACATTCCAACTAGTATAGGAAACCTAACACAGCTAACTACTCTGTATCTTGGGGGTAACAAGTTTTCTGGATCCATCCCACAAGAAATTAGAAATTTAGCAAACTTAGAGGGTTTGGGACTTGGACAAAACAAATTTATAGGTTCTGTTCCAAGAAGCTTGGGCAATCTGACAAAACTCTCAAACTTGTATCTTTGGGGAAACAGCTTCTCTGGGCACATCCCTCAAGAACTAGGTTACTTGGTGAACTTAGAAGACTTAGAGCTTCACGACAACAAACTCATGGGTTCCATTCCAAACAGCTTAGGGAATTTGACTAAACTCACTACCATATATCTTTGGGATAACCAACTTTCTGGGCACATTTCTCAAGAACTAGGTTACCTAGTGAACTTAAAAATCTTATCTCTTGGCAACAACACACTAACAGGTTCCATCCCAAACAGCTTAGGGAATCTGACAAAACTCTCAAACTTGTATCTTTGGGGAAACCAATTCTCTGGGCACATCCCTCAAGAACTAGGTTACTTGGTGAACTTAGAAGACTTAGAGCTTCACGACAATAAACTCACGGGTTCCATTCCAAATAGCTTCAGAAATTTGACTAAACTGACTACCTTGTATCTTTGGGGTAACCAACTTTCTGGCCTTATTCCAAGAGAACTAGGTTACTTGGTGAACTTAGAAGACTTAGAGCTTAACGACAACAAACTCACGGGTTCCATTCCAAACAGCTTAGGGAATTTGACTAAACTCACTACCATATATCTTTGGGATAACCAACTTTCTGGGCACATTTCTCAAGAACTAGGTTACCTAGTGAACTTAAAAATCTTATCTCTTGGCAACAACACACTAACAGGTTCCATCCCAAACAGCTTAGGGAATCTGACAAAACTCTCAAACTTGTATCTTTGGGGAAACAACTTCTCTGGGCACATCCCTCAAGAACTAGGTTACTTGGTGAACTTAGAAGACTTGGAGCTTCACGACAACAAACTCACGGGTTCCATTCCAAATAGCTTCGGAAATTTGACTAAACTGACTACCTTGTATCTTTGGGGTAACCAACTTTCGGCCTTATTCCAAGAGAACTAGGTTACTTGGTGAACTTAGAAGACTTGGAGCTTAACGACAACAAACTCATGGGTTCCTTCCAAATAGCTTAGGAATTTGACTAAACTGACTACCATATATCTTTGGGATAACCAACTTTCTAGCCTTATTCCAAGAGAACTAGGTCACTTGGTGAACTTAGAAGACTTGGAGCTTGACAACAACAAACTCACGGGTTCCCTTCCAAACAGTTTAGGGAATTTGACTAAACTCACTACCTTACACCTTAACTATAACCAACTTTCTGGATCCATTCCTCAAGAAATTGGCAACTTAATGAATATTGCTACGTTGCAACTCAGTGGTAACAATCTCTCTGGTGCTTTGCCATCGAGTCTTTGTGCGGGAGGCCGGCTACAAATTTTCACCATTAATGACAACAACTTGGATGGACCCTTGCCAACAAGCTTGCTACGGTGCACAAGCCTAGTTAGAGTTCGTCTTGATCGTAATCAGCTCGAAGGAGATATCTCCGAGATGGGATTTCATCCGAATCTTGTCTATATTGACATGAGCTCAAATAAACTATTTGGTCAATTATCTCATCGCTGGGGTGAGTGCTACAATCTTACCATGCTACGTACCTCAAACAACAGCATTACTGGAGTCATACCACCAAGTATAGGGCAATTATCTCAGTTGGGGATACTTGATGTTTCATCAAATAAAATTCACGGACAGATTCCACCGAAATTGGCAATCTAACATCACTGTTCAATTTGAGCCTCGCAAACAACTTGCTCCGGGGAAGCATACCAGAAGAAGTTGGGTCGCTACACAATTTGGAGTACTTGGATTTATCAACAAACAACCTAAGTGGGTCAATACAAGGATCAATTGAGCATTGTTTGATGCTTATCTTTCTAAAATTGAGCCATAATCACTTCAATGGCAGCATTCCTATCGAACTTGGGATGTTGGCAAACCTGCAACCTTTGTTGGATATAAGTGACAATTCATTTGCTGGGACCATACCAAGTCAGTTGAGTGGTTTGACCATGCTCGAAGCTCTGAATCTATCACACAATGCACTGAATGGCAGCATTCCACCAGCATTTCAGATAATGGTCAGCCTCTCATCCTTGGATGTGTCATACAACAAATTGGAAGGGCCAGTGCCACATAGTAGGTTCTTTGAAGAAGCTCCAATCGAATGGTTCGTGCATAATAAGCAACTGTGTGGTGAAGTGAGAGGTTTGCCCTCTTGTGGCATTACTCGAAGTGGTGGACAAGAAAGAAGTCCAAAGCTATTTTACAAGCTATAATACCTGCTATTGTATCTTTTGTGTTTATCACCACACTAATAGCATGGCAATGTAAAAGGAAGAAATCCAACGCAGAAAGTGCAAATGAAGTGCAAGTGACAGAGTTGTTTGCCATCTGGAACTTTGATGGAGGAGATGTGTACAAGCAAATCATTGATGCCACAGAAAATTTCAGCGACACAAATTGCATTGGAACCGGAGGGAATGGATCTGTCTATAGAGCTCAACTACCAACAGGTGAAATATTTGCAGTAAAAAAGATTCATATGATGGAAGATGATGAGCAATTTCATCGTGAAATAGATGCTTTGATGCGTATTCGGCATCGCAACATTGCTAAGTTCTTTGGCTACTGTTCTGCTACCCATGGCAGATTTCTGGTCTATGAATACATGGATAGAGGAAGCTTAGCAGCATGTTTAAAGATCAAGGAAACTGCAATTGAATTGGGTTGGACGAGGAGGTTAAATATTGCCAAGGATGTTGCTCATGCTCTGTCTTACATGCATCATGATTGCTTTGCCCCGATAGTCCATCGAGATATAACAAGCAACAATATTTTGCTCGATCTGGAATTCAGAGCTTGCATTTCCGATTTTGGTATAGCCAAAATACTCAATGCAGATGCATCAAACTGCACAAGGCTTGCTGGGACAAAAGGATATCTTGCCCCAGGTAAAATTTAATAAGTCGGTTACTTTAGTGTTATTATCTATTTTTTCATAATTTATTATATATGTTTTTTCCTCAACTATGAAATGTTCAGCATTCATCTTTCCAACCACTTTGAGAAGTACTAGTGTATCACATGCTGCACAAATAATGCCACAAATTCTCACTTTAATTAATTATAGTTGAAAACCAGCATATCCTTACTTTTATCCACCACACTATACCTGTCTCTAGTCTCTACAATCTATATTAATTAGCATTCATCAATACATGCATAGACAAAGGTTATCAAAATTAACTCATCAATATTGACATAGCAGAGCTTGCATACACAACAAAGGTGACGGAGAAGTGCGACGTCTATAGCTTTGGAGTCCTTGTGCTTGAGTTGTTTTTGGGACATCATCCAGGTGATTTCCTTTTGTCCCTCTCGTCCATGGGCAAGAAAAGTACATCAGTGAAGGATTTGTTGGACACCCGGCTCCCACTTCCTGAAGTTGGGACTGCAAGTGGAATATTCAAAGTGATCATGGTTGCTGTTCAGTGCTTAGAACCTAACCCATCACGCCGTCCAACAATGCAACATGTAATCCATTTGTTCTCTAAAGCTGAAGGACTCGGAAATCTTGATTATCTACACACAGACATCGTAATCCCTGCCTATTACTCGTGAATGTTCTTAGAACATTGTTGTTTCTTCCGTTCCACCTTTTGATTAGAGATTGTCAATTTGTAATTCATCATTTGTATGATAGTTTGTTTTTTCTTTACCTTCATACCCTGTACTATGTTGGTGCAATGCAACATGCCGTTATACTTTAAGCTGACCATTCGTAGTTGGTTGGCACATCAGATTGGTTTGTAAGCAATGCAGAGAAACCTTTGTTACTATTAATTACTTCAAAATATTTCATTTGCATCCTCTGTGGTAGGAAGTGATAGCTCATTCTACTGGTGATTTTGTATGCGTGAATAACATTGACATCATCTCTTTCGGTTCTTCACTTGTAGCCATTTCAAAGTGCTAAAGATATGCCTTTACCTGTTGCCATCACTTGGGACTGCAACAAAATCCATTGGTCGTTTTTCAACAAGAATATGCATGTTAGTTCTAAGCTTATTTTCTTTGGCACATTACTGCCAAAGCCACCTAGCTTATTTTCTTTGGCACATTACCGCATGGATCTGAATATCTTGAATTGCAAGCCAACAACTAACATTTGTTGGTTCCCAAATACAAATAAATTTTCTTCTCTACTGGCCTTTTTCCCCCCAATAAACTACTATTTTAAGCGTCCTAATAAACCGCTTGAATGGTCATGTGACACAGTGATAATACAATTAGCCCGATTCAACCATGTTAATAAACCACTTTCAGCACATAAAGAATTTGGGGGGCAGTCATCCAACCATAGCGCATAAACAAAAAGCAATTGCTTAACAGAGATGTATTGGATGCAAAGGAATACATACGCGTACCATATTGTCAACGTCAAGCGGCTAAATCCGCCTCGGCATCTCCGAACGGCTCCTCCAGTACCCTTAGATCTTTCGGAGGAGCAAGCGCGACGGTGTGGGCATCCGTGTCAGTGTGGCATGGAGGAGCGGCCAGTGCCGGCCGCGTGCAGGCGGCGTCGTCTGGGTACTGGGTTGAACGGCTCCTCCACAGGCGTTGTCGGTGTTGCGACAACATTGCTGCCATCTTGGGTATAGAGCTACGTCCCAAGTGGCCAGGACGACCCGACGACGCATTGTGCCATCCATCGCGTGCTTGTGCATCTACTGGGTATAGAGGGCCTACCCGAGCGAAGATGTGGCAAGAGATGCTCGGAGGAGGCGTGACGTCGTCAATGGCTACGGCGGCGCTCGGCTTCACGCGGAGGAGACAACATGGTCAAAAGGAATGACAACCAGATGTCGAAGAGGCTTAAGGGAACCTTGGAGATGGTGAAGGAGCAAGGGATTGAGTAATGCCTCACTGGAACGGCGTCGGGGAGGAAGACTAGGGTTTTCGGTCGACAAAGCGAAACTTCAAAATCCTCGGGCTCCTGCGAAGCATTGTGGAAATGAGCTGAGGGGAAATCAAAGTGATGCTTAAGAACACGTGATGACGCACTTAGAACGAGAAGGAGCTCACCGGAGTCAATGATGGCAAAGGGGTAGCCGCGGGCGCGCTCTGGAGCCGAAAATGACACGAAGGCGTTCTGAGCTCTACACAAGAAAGAAAAGGCTCGCATAAGCTCAGATGGAAACAACATGCAATAAGGAAGATAAGGGGTGAAATGGCGAGGAGATTACCCGAGAGGTGAGCAAATGCGAGCCTCTTCTTCCTCAGCCCCGAGAGGAAGAATGAGGGGGAAGAGAGGGTGCCGAGGGGGTGTTATGCTCGAGCTAAGACGAAGATGGAGGCGGCGTTATCTGGCGACGCTCAGGGATAGGTCGAGAGAGGCGGTGCATCCACGGCGTTGACGGGGGCGCGGCAAAGCGGCGCTGCCGTGTGGAGCTCAGCTCCCGCGCGTTGCAGCGCAAGCTTGAAGACGACGCTGACGGCGTGGGCCTGTGGTGCAGCGACTCAAGGCGGCACGAGTCGGGGTTGGGTCTGGTGCGGCTAGGAGGTCTGGTCGGACCGGTTAAAAGTGGCTCGGACCGAGTGGTTTGGGTCTGGGTCGGAGCAACAATGCGAGGTTTGACTGGTTTTGAAATTTAAACGTCCCACTTTGACCGGGCTACTCAAAATAGCAAATAAATTTCAAAAATTCTGAAATTTTCAGAGAGGTTCCTGGGAGGACCTAGTATCCATAAAAATTTACAAACCTTACTTTTCATATTTTATTTGCTTATTTTTAATCCTTTAACCGCAGGGGTTATTCAAATGAGTTTTAAATTTTCTTAGGGTTGACTTGGTTTCCAAAAATTTGGGAAAAATTATATTTATTCATGATAAATATTATAAGAGTTAAATAAATTGTTTCTCAAGGATGATCATAAATTTTTATTTCTATTTTCCTTTGGAGCTTCAATTTCAGTTGTATGTTTTCTTTGATTTCAAAATCTTTAAATGCAACAATTTATGCAAATGCTCCAGAAATTTAATGCATGTTCAAAAGTTTTAAAAAGTTCACCTTTTTATACATTTGTAATACAAACCCAAGATTTGGGATGTTACAAATCTTCCCCCCCACTCTTAAAGAATCTTGTCCCGAGATTCTGTCACTCGGAAAAGAAGGAAGGGTAGTATGTGCGAAGGTGATCCTCTCGTTCCCAAGTCGCTTCATCTTCAGAATGATTTATCCACTGAACTTTAAGGAATTTGATGGTACGATTCCTTGTATTTCGTTTAGCTTCTTCAAGGATACGAAAAGGATGCTCACTGTAGGTCAGAACTTCTTGTACATCAAGACCTTCCAAAGGAGCTTATTCGGTTGGAACACAGAGGCACTTCTTCAATTGAGACATGTGGAATACATCGTGTACTCCTGAAAGAGCAGCGGGCAACTCCAACTTGTAGGCAACAGCTCCTCTCCTCTCAATGATGCGAAAAGGTCCGACATAATGAGGAGTCAATTTGCCCTTGACGCCAAATCATTGAGTGCCCTTCAAAGGAGTGACTTTGAGATAAACAAAATCATTTTGTTCAAATCTCAACTCGCGACAACGACGATCGGCATAGCTCTTTTGTCGTGACTGAGCCGTGCGCAATCGGTCTCATATCAACCGAACTTGGTCTTCGGCCTCTTGGATGGAGTTTGGACCAAAGAGTGGTCTTTCACCGGTCTCAGACCAATTCAACAGGGTTCTACATCTTCTCCCGTATAAAGCTTCGAATGGTGTCATACCGAGACTAGCCTGAAAGCTATTGTTGTAAGAGAACTCGGCAAACGTCAAGCATTTTTCCTAATTCTTCACATCAGAGAGAACACAAGCACGGAGCATGTCTTCAGTTTGGCCATCAGTTTGAGGATGGTATGCGGTGCTGAAAGAAAGGTGAGTCCCCATAGCTTCTTGCAAATTTTTCAGAAAACGGGCGGTGAATAGGGAATCGCGATCTGAAATGATTATCTTTGGTACCCCATGCAAGCATACGATGCGGGATATGTAGAGGTCCGCCAGACGACTCACACTAAGATCAGTCTACACGGGAAGGAAATATGCTACTTTTGTCAACCGATCAACAACAACCCAGATGGCATCTTTCCCACGGAGGTAAAGGGTAGACTGGTGATAAAATCCATTCCGATGGAGCCCCACTTCCACTCAGGAATGGGAAGAGGTTGTAACATGCCTGCTGGTCACTGATGTTCGGCCTTCACTCGGCGATATATGTCGCACTCGACAACGAATCAAGCAATCACTTTTTTCATTCGGGTCCACCAGAATCTCTGTTAGAGATCTTGATACATCTTTGTGGCCCCGGGATGAATGGACAAAGGAGAGTCATGGGCTTCGCGGAGAATTAAATCCCGCAATTCCATAACCTTCGGAACAACAAGACGTGATCCGAACCATACGACTCCATGGTCATCTTTTGAGAAGAACTTGGCTGTCTCGTTCTTGATATTCTCCTTGATTCGTTTCACCCCATTGTCCGATTGTTGAGCGGCCTTGATCTGGTCCTCCAAGGTTGATTGCACCTCCATGGCAATGAGAAAACCAAGCTCAACCACTCCCAAGTTGAGCCGTTGAAATTCCTCGTGGAGGACGGGTTGTTGCTCCTTGATTGACAAGGTATTGCAATAGACCTTGCGACTGAGCACGTCTGCAACAACGTTGGCTTTGCTGGGATGATAATGGAGGCCCATATCATAATCTTTGATCAACTCCAACCACCTTCTTTGCCTAAGGTTTAGATCCGATTAGGTGAAAAGATACTTCAAACTTTTGTGGTCTGAATACACTTCACAACGATTACCGATGAGGTAATGTCGCCAAATTTTCAGCGCATGGACCACGGCAGCTAGCTCTAAGTCATGAGTTAGATAATTGAGCTCATGAGGTCTCAATTTCCTCGATGCATAAGCCACTACTTTGCCCTCTTGCATAAGGACACACCCGAGTCCTTGGCGAGAAGCATCGCAAAAGATATCGAAGCTTTAGTGAACATTGGGCAAGACAAGAACTAGAGTTGTGGTCAACCTCTTCTTGAGTTCTTGGAAACTCTTCTCACAATCAGCAGACCACATAAATTTCTTGTCCTTCTTGAGCAACTCTATGATCAGCATCGCGATCTTGGAAAAATTCTCGATAAAGCGACGATAATAGCCCGCTAGACCGAGGAAACTCTTGACGTCGGTCACTAACATGGGTTGACCCCAGGAGAGTACATCGCTGACCTTGCTAGGATCCATGGTGACACCTTTCGCTGAAAGAATATGGCCTAAGATTGCCACTTCCTTCAACCAAAACTCACACTTGCTTTGAATTTTGCGTAAAGGCGGTGCTTGCGACTTTTCCAACACAAGCTTGGTGTTGGGCATGCTCTTCATCATTCTTGGAGTAGATGAGGATGCCATCTATGAAAACCACCACAAACTTGTCTAAATACTTCATGAATACCGTGTTCATAAGTGTCATGAAGTAGGCGGAGCGTTCGTCAAGCCAAAAGATATGACGGTGTACTGCATGCGATTCGTGCGCAGTAGAGAAAGCCGTCTTCGAATGTCTTCTGTCTGATTTTTATTTGGTGGTAGCCTAACCTCGGTCAATCTTAGAGAATACCCGAGCTCGATCATTTGATCGAAAAGGTCGTCGATCCGGCAATGTGGTACTTGTTCTTCACCGTCACTTCATTTAGCGATGGTCATCGACGCACATCCATGAGTCTTGTCCTTTGTAACAGCCCAAAATCCTAAGTTGGATTAGTTAAGCATATAATATACATTTGTGAAATTTTGGTCTTTTTAAAACTTTTATTGTAAACCTTATGTTGAAAATCCTTGATTTTTAAAGACTAGAATTTAAAACCTTGCACTCAATACTCTTTCCCCAATTCAAAAGTTCAAATTGAATTTGGGACAAAAACTAAATAGGTTTCAAGTGTCCGAATGTTTTAGTTTGATTCTATATTCTCCGATATGTTTGTTTGGATTTTTCCGAATTTTGGAGCATTTTTGGTTCCTATTTAATTGCTTGTTCAATTTTCAATTTGAATTTAAAACACCAACCTAATAGGTAAATAAAACAAATGGAATTGAAAGTTGACAATTAAAAATATAAACTCATCATAATTGTTCTAAATATAAATTGAGAAATTAATTAAAGCATGTTTTGCAATTCTTCTCTCATCAAGTAATAATAATCGATATTAAATCGAATGGTTCGAAAGACTGCATTTAAATTTAATTATTTTGATTTCTTGATTCGCATGCATCACAAAAATCAAGTCATTATGCATGCATTAGCATCATCGTTCTTATTTTCCGATTCGACCGACCACGAGCGAAACACCCGCGTGTCCCTTCTTTTTGTCATTCCCCTTTTACCTTCCCTGCTAACTCCTTTCGCTTCTCTTCTTCAAATCTCATCCAAAAATTCAAAACCAAGCCATGATTGTCATACCACCGCGATCGTCATCGCATGACCAACCCGATTATGCAATTTGCTTTTGCATGCATGGCAGTTTGAGCGATTTCGCGAGAGGAGAAAAAAAGTAGCAGATGAAATGCCTGCGTACCTATTCTTTTCCCTGCTATTTCTCCAACCCATTTCTCTCTCAAGCAACAACTCATGTGAACAGTGCCTAGTATATTTTTCCTAGGTTCTGAAACAACTAAGTAACTCACCCTGAAAATTTCAAAAAATTTCGAATTAATTTGCTATTTTAAACAGCTAGTCAAGGTAGTGAAATAGGAGGCAAAACTTTCCACACACTCACTGCTTTTCTCCCAGCCGAAGCATCTTCTCCCCATGCCATCTTCTTTTGTTTAGTGATTTCACTCATTGCCATTTCCTCTCTCCACAAGCACACAACCACTGCCACTCATTTTCTTTACTCACAGCCGAAACCATCCATCCCTATTTCTTCAAATCCCACCAGCACCATCCCACCATCCCCTTTATTTAGCACTGTCATTTTTTTCCCAACCAAAGCCACATGCCACATGCCATTGCCTTTTTGCCCCAACCGAACCACCATTGCCCACTGTCATTTTCCTCCCCCACACAGCCATTCTTCTCCCCACCCAAACCGAAGCGCCTGTCACTGTCACTTTTTCTTCTTCCATCTCCCTCTGCCATTTCTTTTCCCAACAAAGCTCCCCACGCCACTTTCTTTCTTCCAGCAGCTTGCTCTTCTCAAACATTAGAACTAGTTCTTTCCCTCACCTTCTCTCTTTCCAATCCCCATCAAGAACTAAGAATCTCTCAATGCATGCAATGCCTCTGTGTTCATCTTCTCATGAGCATCCCATCCATACCATTTGTTTTCGGGAAAATTCATCATATACCCTCTTCATAGTTCAAAATCTAGAATATACCTCACATCAAATTCATAATATACCTCCTCTAATCTATTTTACAAAACACTCTTTATACCTTTTCAATGTATTTTTCATATCCTGTATTCATCACTTGAAATGATGAAATACCCCTGATTAAATTTGGCACATGATTTATATTTATATCACTTGAAATGACCGATGGAATAGCATCCACTAAATCATGGCCAACCAAATGTTCGTTGATGCGATGCGTGCTTTGTCGCTTTAGTGGATGCTATTCCATTTCGGCATTCATGATATAAATATAAATAATGGCGCACAAATTTTAATCGTGTATTTTGGTCATTTCAAGGAATACACAAGCATATAAAAATACAGAAAAGGTGGTAAAGCGATTGAGGAGGGCGGTTAGAGATGAGGGATTTTGAACTATGAAGAGGGTATATGATGAATTTTGCGCATTGTTTTCGCATGCATGATCGGTTGGATGTTTTGGAGAAGAGGAAGGAAGAACGAGGATGGACGGTGCATGCAACGGCAAGATGGAGGTGGTGGCGTCTGCTCGGCATCCTTGGTGGTGCGACGAGGCGCCGTGAGACGGCACGGCAGCCGGAGTAGCGGAGGCGCGGCGAGGTGGCCGGTGCCCAGCGCGGCATCGACGGCGGCGAGGTGGCAGCAGCTCGGTCGTGGCGCGGCCGAGGAAGCCGAGGCACGGGGACGGAGGACGACGAGCCGAGGCGCGGCGCAGCGCAGCGTTGGCGCAGCTCAGCAGCAGCCCGGCAGGAGGTGGCGAGGCGATGTTGTGCGGCACGGCGCGACGCCGAGGCGCTGTCCAGCGGTCCGTCGGCTGTAGCGAAATGCGGCGCGGTGCATGCATGCGCAGCAGCGAGGGCGTTAGAGGGCGGTGCAAGGCGGCGCGGTGCTGCGGCCCTTGCATGCATGCGATGGCTGAAGGCGAGGTCGGCGCAGCGCGGCGACGCGGCTTGGCGGTGCGCTGCGCGATGACATTGGGGCGGACATGCATGCATGCGACGCGTCCCACGTGAGGCGTGGCGGTGTTGTCGCGAAGGCCAGTGAGGACCCGATGCGGCGGCACCGGGATGGCAGACGCGGACATGGACGTGCAGTGGCGGACCAGGACAAAGTTTTAGGTAAGGCGAGTTGCCGGCCGCGGCGTGGCCACGCTCCCGCTCTCGGCAAGGGGCGACGAAGCCGTGCGTATCAAGGCGTCCTTCTCACGTTTCTTGAGGAGGTCCGCGGCGTCGTTCACCGTGCCGCTGCTGGCGCCGCCGTGCTCGGCCTGTTCGAGCTGTACATGGCGGCTGCGGTTCTTGCTCGCCGCCGCTGCGCGAAAGAGAGGCGAGCTGTGGTGCCGCTGAAAGCCGAGCTGGTAGCCCCTGAGCTCCGGGTGGTGCTCGGCTCCGTGGCCATGGCAATGGAAGTGCTACCGGGGCACGGGGCGTCGGCCAAGACAGAGGAGCTTGTGGGGCTGGTGTCCAGCAGGTGTGGTGTGCGGCGGTGCGACGACGCGGACGGCGGCCACGTGGCGCGGGCGTGCGCTCGATGCTTGCTACAGTTACTGATTCGCACGCAGCTTAATTCCGTTGGCCCAAAAGTTACACAGTGCGGATAAAACTAAAAATAGTGCTAGCCTCTTCTGCTAAATATACCTTTATTAATAACCAATAGAAAGTACCCTTTTCTTAATTTCTAAATTTCTACTCAACTTCTACCCTAATGGCCCCAATCCTCCTCCAACTATTCTACTCACCAAATCCTAATCTTCTCTCACCTACCTCTCTCTAGCCGAAAGCACCAGGCCACTTTTCACCTTCTTCCTCTCCTCTAATCCCATTTTTTAATTCCTAATCTCTCTACTTAATCACCCTCACTCTCTCTCCTTATCTCCTCACCTACCTATATAGCTGAAATCCTCCCAAGTCTTATCCCCTTCTTGCCCTTTAGTAGATGGAAAAGTTACAGTTACAACTGAATTTAGTGTATCATACAGTTGGGGATCATCCATTCAGAAAACAACACAGCAAGAGATTACCTACGAAGTTACTATGCCTCCAAGGCCGGCCGGCCACACCGCGTGGCTCGCGCCCTCGCCCACTGGCCGCCGCTGCCTGCGCGCTCCCTCGCGGCCTTGCCCTCGCCCGTCGTCGCGCGCCTCGCGTCCTGGCTAGCACCACGCCGCTGCCTTAGCCAGGAGCTGGGAGGAGGACTGGAGGAAGCCAGGAAGGAGCTCCATCGCCCATTCGCCCTCTGCCCTTATCCCCTTGATGCCTTCATGTGTTGGGCTGGGCTGCTTGCCTTGGGCTGTTGGGCGAGGGGCCGGGCCGTGCTCTGATCGCTGGTTGGGGGTTCCACGCGAGGCTCGGGAGGGGGTCGATGCGAGGAAGCTCGGCGCTGCCCAAGCTGCCCCGAAGGGTAGGTTCGCCCCTGTGGACGTGGATGCGGACGAGAGGCAGAGCCGACGAGAAGCCGGATGCGGACGCGGATGAGTTCGGCGGCGACTACGGACGCCGGTAGAAGACATCATCCGGTGGTAGTGGCACGCCTAGCGTGCGCGGCGGTAAAATCTTTAGTATCAAATTGCGTTACCTCGTTCCGATATCACTTGTGCATGTTGCATCATCATTTTAAGCATGGCATTTTATTTTTCATGCATGTTTAAGTGAACACACTACCAGAATATGTTACTTTCCCGAGTGCCCGAAACACCCGGGAAAGTCCCCAAAACACTCGGGAAACTAATTCCCGAAGGTTGGCCGTCGGGAAAAACCACTCGGGATCGTTTAGTCGGGAGAAAATTAGTTTCCGAGTGTTCCTACGATTTACACTCGGGAGAAATAACTTTCCCGAGTGTTCAGTATTACACTCGGGAAACATAAAACACTTGGGAGAATAGTTCGCACAACGGGTTCCCTCACTGTAACAGAATACTTTCCCGAGTGTATGTCGACCAAGGACACTCGGGAATTGGTATTATTTCCCGAGCGTATATCAAACAACGACACTCGGGAAAAGTTTCCCCGGTGAGTCCCGAAAATTGGCCCGAGTGTAGGTCAACCTATGACACTCGGGAATTGTAAAAACGGTGCTCGTTGCTACTGGAAATTTTTCACTTTGTCTACACCAATCAAATTGTAAAAACGGTGCTCGTTGCTACTGGAAATAAAACCACGACACACATGCGCGTTGGTTGTGTCACCCATCAGGGAGCAACTTCTATATATGAACTTGTATTATCTATATCAGATACAAATACAATATGAAAGTTTGCTCACAAGTATTATACAATCAAAATTGCCGCGGTTTAGAAAAGGCCCACAACCACAATGTTAAGTTCCCGCAGTGATCCTCGATTTCTTGTTTACAACAGAGGCATTTGAAAGCAAAGCCACATAATGTTTTCATGTAGTGGAACTGCAGCATCACATACGTGAGCTGAACTTGACAACGGCAGTAACAAGCTCGACAAACCTAAAACGATTGGAAAGAGAAGCAAATATGACTTTACAACAGAACAAAATGGATATTACAAAGCAATCTGAAAGGAACCATTAAGAAATGGAAAATGAAAAATCATTGTGCCAGACATTGACAATCAGAGCAGGAGCTTTATCATGAATCAATGGGCCTCTAATGCACAAAATAGGAAAGCTCTAATGTTAGAAAACATGGTCATCGACTCATCATTGCTAAATTTACAAACTAACCATGATGTTAAATTCTAGCATACCTGTAGATGTCATTATGACAGTGTGGAGAAAAAATAGGTCTCCTCTCCATTAACCTGCATAATCAAATAGACTATTATATAAATGAAAGCTACTTTTTTAAAAACGGGTTAATAAAGGCTACATTCAAGTTAGTAGAGAATGTCTTTCAAAAAGTGAAGGATTAAATAAAAGGATGGTGCAGTCCATACCAAGATGATTTCCCCATCAGATGAGCATGTTATGGAACTAGAGGAATTCAAGTTTCTTGAATATACAAAACCTCGTAAAGAGGCTGTGAGACCCCGGTTTATTAAGCTTGTAATACTTAGCCTACTATTGGCCCTAGCATCACAAACAAAATAATCCGTGCCTCGATGGACATGTGCTTCCCAGAAATGCAGCACATATATATCTTTACAAAAGCATGCATCAATTCCATACATCACAATTTAACAAGTCTACCAAAAGACATACCTAATATAAGTTATTACGGGATAGGCCGACCGGCCAAATGAGATTAAAGAGACAGTAACAGCGGAAGCAAAAGTGCAATAAGATGGCTATAGACAAAAGCCAATTAGTGTGCCTTAACCCACAAGGCAACCAACCGGACCGCCGAGCTAGTCGTCCCAAAAGCCGCACATTTCACAAAAGTGATGCCCTTGGGGCTCACCTTCTTCCTCTGCACACAACAAGCAATGCAGATGAGTACAATAATGTACCCACAAGACTTATGAGTAACAAGCCTATACATAGCTACATGCGAGCTGAATTCAAAGGAAATGGTTATATGTTTGTTTGGACGTATAAGACAATTTTCATTTGCAATAATGTAATAGATTGAAGGCAATTGATAAAATCTGCTTTTAAGCATTGAAATAACAACGAGTAATAACAAAATAATCAAGTAACCACCTAGAAGTGACTAACCCAATAGCCACCACAACATAGTATGAATCCCTGATTCATACCACCATCAAGTTTTAATTAAAATGTTGTAGTCTAACTCTTGAAAAGCTTACCCAAGCGTGTCCATAACCTAGGACGAGGCTATTCGAATAGTTTTAACCCTACAGGGGTGTACCAATTGTAACATCCCAATTTTTTGAGTTTAAAAATCTTTTAAATAGTTAGTAGGGAAAAAGTCACCGTTTGGTTTTATTTGAATTTAATTCAAAAGCTTAATATTGAACTTTATAATAAAAAACATTTAATGTGAATAATCCCAACATGAACAACAACCAAAACTATTTTATTTGGGGTTCTATGTGCTCAGTTATATTTTCTAGATTTTTCTAGAATTTTTCTGAGTTCATTTGCTATTTTCTTTTGCTTATTTGAATTTCTGGTATTTTATAAAATAGAAAATCTATTTAAAATCTTAGAAAACCATTCGGGCCGAATTCCCTAAACCCGGCCCATTTCCTTCCGCCGCTGGCCCAATCCCGTGCGCAGCCCAGCTCGCCCGCGCACGAGCCGCCTCCGACTAACATGTGGACCCCACCTATCAGTCTCTCCGCCTCTTCTCTCTTTCGTTCTGAACGCCCCGCTCACCCTCCACCGTGCGATCAAACATGGATGGCTGGATGCGCGTGATGTAATCGGAGGTTCCGATCGTCCCATTGATTGTGGACCGTTGGATCGTGGACGAACGGTCAGATCTTTGGAGTCTGTTTCGCAGCCGTGCCGTTTCGCACGCGCCCACGCTCGAGCTGCCGTCGCTGACAGGTGGGCCTCGTCCGCCACGTCATCGTCGTCTTCGACGTGGACTCCACCTTCCCTCCGAATCTTCCGCCGCCGCGCCGTGTTCGTGGCGGACACGCCTCCCGGGGCTATTTAAGGCCCCGAGGACCCTCGTGCCCTCCACCCCGTGATGCGCCGCCTTCGCAACCCTAGCCGCCGCCCTCGATTCATCGCCTGGAGCCCTAGCCGCCATCGTTGTCTTCATCTCCGGCCGAAGGACCCCATCGCCACCGCCGCCGTTCCAGCTGCCCTCATCGCTGTTGGAGGTCATCTTCGGGATCGCCGCGTCGCCCGCATCTCGGAACCGCCTTCATCTTCGCTGGAGGACCTCTCCAACGCCGTCGCCGTCGAGCCCGAGCCTCAACCTCCGCTTTGACCTCGCCACCGGCCACCACAATGGTCCCTGAGCGCCCGTGAACATCCCATCGAGATCGCCCTGGTCTTTTCTACCTCCCGGTGCCGTCCGCTGTCGGCGGGGAGCCGCCGTTCGCCGGGACCCTCAGTTCCCGAGCGCCGCTGCCGTCGGCGTAGCCACGTCAGCCGCCACCTCAGCGCCTGCGTCAGCCCGTCACCTGCATGTCTTCGATGTGGCATCCCCGTCGGTCCGCATCAGCACCCGCGTGGCTCGGTCCACCGAACTCCAGATTCCGAGGCTCGGTAGACTTGGTCTACCGTGAGCCATCTCGCTGACATGTGGGTCCCACCTGTCAGTGTTTTCTTTTATTTATCTCTTTTAAAATCACGAGGCCGCGTCGACATCGCGCAATAATCCGATTTTTCTGTTAAGAAATAATTCGAAAATTCTGGAAAATCCAATTTAGGGTTTTTCTTTTTGATTTAAACTTCCAGAGCCCATAACCTTTGCATCCAAACTCCGATTGAGCCCATTCAAATTCTAAAATTTATCTAAATTCGAGCTCTATTTATCTGAAATTTGTATTTAATTTTTGGAGCTTGTTTTACCTCTGTTATTTATTTGTTTTGTTTATTTGTGTCGTTTGCGAGTAGACGTCGATTCGTCGGGGGGACTTTGGAGAAGAAGGAGCACCTCAAGATCAAGACCAGTACATAGACCTTTTCCAAGGCAAGTCATACCTTTGATCATCTTGAACCCAGTTTTCAAATTACTTTGTTTCAAAGTATTGCATTCTACTTTAGTTATTTATTTAAATGCTTTTGGGCATAGTTATCATCCAATTTGTTAATACACTTTGGCCTTGTATGTCATAATTCCTTGTCACCCTAGATTGGTTTATTAGTTGGTAATATTATAGCACCAACGTGGGTTGGTTAAAGCGAGTACAATTGCTTAGCCATGCTCTGAGTCTCACATTTCATGTAAGTTGCAAATATTCAAATTGACTAAGTGACTATGAAACTTGGTGTGAAACCTGTGTGTTATGTGTTATTATTTCGTGATAGCATGTGTTGCACTAAAACCAACTGGGTGGTAAAGGATTTGGACTGAGGCAAGTGGTGGATACTTTGTGATATGGTGGACTTTGTGAATGGGCATGATAATCTTTGTGACTTAGTTAGAAAATGAAAGTCTTGCTTTGGTCAATTAAGGACTTCACTTTGTGCGCCATTGAACTGAGTCTTACTGTACGACCACATGCCTGATGGGACGTGCCTAACTTAGTAAGTTATGGATTCTCGGCATTGATGTTCAGGTGGATAGGTTAGGCTTTGTGACAGGGTGGAGGTGTAACTATTTGGTGGTTGCATCGCGGGACGGTTCACCGCATCCCTGTCCAGCGGTGTGTGTTAGACTAGTATTCTTTATGAGCTGGTCTAGCGGGAAAGCACATCGGGAATGTCAATGTTTGAGATGAAATTTCCGAACTGTTTTGTTACGATTAGTGCTAGCTACACTAGTTGTATCTTATGGGTAAAGTGTACAACCTCTGTAGAGTGTTAAATCAATCTATTCGAATAGCCGCGTCCACGGTTATGGACATGCTCGGAGATTTCACACGAGGGGTAGATTTTCATAAAACTATTGGGAAGGGACAGTTGTGTGATTTAAGTCATATGGCTGTGTGAAAGAATTTGATTAGGCTATGTGTCTTTGTGAAAACAACTGTTAAATTAATATTGTCTATTTGTTTTGAACTGCACTTCAATCTATTATTCATATTCTATTGCAAATGTTGCATTTATGCAAAATAACCACAGAAGCCATTTCCTTTGGAATAAGCCTGCATCTATAAATTGCATTCTGTGGTATGATTTGCGAGTACGGTTGTGTACTCACGCTTATTGTAAAACTTGAGCCCAAACCTACAGAAGAGGAGGAGTCTACGCCTGCTTTCGAGGAGTTCGTCGAAGGTTGAGGATCGTTAAGGTCTGGATCCCAGTCGGTTGCCTGTGGTGAATTGATGGGATCTACGCTGAAGTTATTTCCATTTCGCTGCTGTTTTATTCTCTGTTAGCCCTGCGTGGCGTAATAAGTGTAAACTCGACCATAAGGTCAAAACCTTATTTGTTACTCAAACTAATCGTTTACTTTATTTATCGCTTGTGTGGATTGATATTCACCTATGTTGACACTGTGTGCACTAGCGTGATCCTGGACTACTGCATTATACACAGAGGGTTCCAGAATCGTAATTTTGGGTCCCGACACCAATGTACCCACACTTCAGACCGCCTTTTTTGTAATACCCTGTTTTTCGTCCGGAAAGAAAGAACTTAATCGGGGAACTTCGGCTAGCATAAAACTTTCAGTTTTCGGAGAGGTTTAGGGTTTTGGGCCTCCGGGTAGCCTTTCCACCCACTTGGCGGCCATGGGCTTAGGCCCATGCGCCTCCCTTGGAGCTAACCCTAGCGGCTCCTCCCCTTTAATCCCCGGCCGAACCACCTCCCTTTCTTTTCCCTCTTGGCGCCACCCTCCTCCTCTCATCCCTTGCGCCTGCCTTGAGCCGCCCCATCTCCCTTGTGGCTGCTCCTCCTGCTGTGGTCTGCCCCAACCAACCTTCGGAGGTTCCCCGCTGTTGGTGTTCGCAAGGATTCAAGGTGGGCAGCTGGTTGATTCGGCCAAAGGAGGGGAAAAGGAGGAAGATCATCATCACCAAGGATTCTTCCACCTACTCCCTGGTTGCATCAAGGGTAACGATGCCGAGCCTCATTGTTTGATTGTTGGTAGAAGTGATTTGGATACATAATTGATTAGGCAGACTCGCTGTGATTAGAAGTTGGTTCTGTCCAGATTGTTTCGGGGCCTGTTTCGTGTGCTTAGAGGCAGAATCAGGGATTCTGATCTGCTAGATATATTTAGAGGATGCTCTTAGCTTTCGGTGTCCGCCAAGATCACCTGATTCCGACTTTCGAGTCAAAAGTTATGATAGATTTAGTATCTGTTGTCCAGAATTCTGACGAGAACAGCCTCTCTAGTTGTCTACCAAAATATGATTATGTTAGGGGATGATTCAGGGTTTTCACCTAACTAAGTTATTGTAGATAATTTCATAACCTTTTCAGATTGTTAAAGAACACTCAATTCGGAGTTGTAGTTTAAAAGTTATGGACGTTTTAGTTCTGCTGTTCTAATTGCTCAGTCACATTCTGTTCTGCTGTTTCGTTTGACAATTAGCAATTTAGTTTGGCCGAATTGGGTTATTCCGTCAACTACAAAGTTGTAGATATATTTGTTAAGCTCGTGTAGGATCTAGGCTCATCTCTTTTGGGGTCCCAGGTCATTGGTTTTGGTCTATACCGTGCTGCTGTTCAGATGGGATTCCATGTTGCTGCTGGAATTTCAGATTTGGGTTATGACTATATTTTGGGTGTGCAAGAGGGTATTGTAGAATATTAAATCATGATGGGCTCTATGTTGTTCTTATTTCGGTTATTTAATTGTTTAGGCCGCGAGGCTACGGGTTTGGGAGCGCCATCGTTGCCTGCTAACGCGTCGCAACGCGGAAGGCAAGTATTTTGTTGTTTTTAAGTGTTGTGATTGTGAATGCTTACATGAATATGATGTGACATCTTGTGATACCTGAAATGCTGAACTGGTTATGTTCTTCCAATATGTGGAGTATATGCTGAAAGATGATAATAGCATTGTTCATGTTCATATCATGCATCCTTTTATTCATGTTATGTCCACGGGAGTGGATTGTAAGTCCCACCATTCCAATGTGGGCAGGTTTGGACATTGTCATGTCCCGTCCACGGGAGTGGATTGAAAGACCCATCAATTCCAGTATGGGCACGTAAGACCCATCAATTCCAGTATGGGCAGATTTGGACACCTATATGAAACGTTCTTCATATAGGACTTGGATCCCCGCACTTTTGTTAAGGTGCGGGCTTAAGTGAACACCGACGGGTGTGTCACTCGCTATACCGGCATAAGCATGTGTGCAGTCCATCCTTGATTACATTCATTCATCCCATGTATTTCTTAAGTGTTCATTCGATGCAATGTTCGCGTTCTTAAATGGTGATGTCCTGTTTGTGTACGTGTTCTGTTTCTTTCACTGTACTTGCTGAGTCGTGGACTCTCTCTTGCGTTGTTTGTTTATTTTAGGTAACCCCTGATGTTGGCTCAATTGGGAGGGAGTAGACATGCACTACTTGTTCACGTCATCAAATTCATGTTCAAGATTTAATTTTAGTTCCATCCTTCATTCGTTAATGATGAACTGTAATAATTAAATTATATTTGGTGAAGGAAGGATACTTTCTCCACAATGATGTTGATTTATTACTGCATGGGAACCTTCTTTATTGATGACCAGTATTAAATAACTTAGAAGGTGAAGGAAGGATACCTTTACCATGTCCTGTTTATTTTAATACTGTCATTAGTTGATTTAATTAGTCCATATTCTTCCGCCTTGTGTAGATTGTTAGAGTAAATAGGTGGCATCTTGGCATCCGAATAGTCAGGGTGTTACAGTTGGTATCAGAGCGGGCTTTAGGTCCGTGGATGATAGTTATAAATTAAATTGACACACTATGCACAGTAGGTGGGGTTGGGTTATTTTTTTTTCCTACAAGTTTCCGCTGTTATGTTTCATTTGTTGAGCAGTTGTGATACTGATTCTGTGTTTTCATTGAATTTTTGAGCTAAATATTTAGTTTATTTGCTGTGGTGCTCTTAGATGGCGAGAGGAGCGGGTCGTGGCCATGGCCGATCACCAGCCGCGTGGCGTGGCCGTGGGCGTGGTCATTGTCTCTTCACCTCCAATTGAGAAGCCGCTGGTACTACGGCGAGGAGGTTGCCTCACTTGCTTTGCCGGCAGCCGAAGCTCGAGCCACGTCGGTGGTGATCATTCAAAATCTTGAGAGGGAGGTTCAGCGTCTTCGTCAGCAATTGCGAGCGCCCCTCCCGCGGCAAACCGCACCGTGGCGAGCGGTCGTTGCAGCAGCTCCACCCGAGGCCGAGATGAGTCTCCGTGAGTGGATGTCGCTCCGTTTGGACACTTTTGACGGGTGGTACCCCATTCAAGCATGATTGGTTACGTTACATGGAGAGGCAATTTGGAGCTTTAGAGATGACCTCGGCGAAGCGCGGTTTGTGGCCTTTCAATTGAAGGGCCAAGCGATATCCGTGGGAAGGGGTTCTTTCGGCTAGGACCCAGTTCGAGGACGATCTCATGGGAAGTTTTTGTGGAGCGATTCAGACCAAGTATTATTGATTCCTTCCTTGAGAGGATGGATGCGCGCTCGACACTTGTCCAAGGGAAGATGTCGGTGACAGTATGAGACCGAATTCAATAATTTGTGCGCTTTGTTCCTCGCTGTGGCTAATGACGACCGGAGAAGGCCAAGAGGTTCCGTCGGGCCTCAATGAGGAGTATCGCCACGTCCTAGGAGCGGCGGCTTGCGTGACTTGATTCCGTGGTGGAGCGAGCGAGAGGATGGAAGCGAGAGGATCTTTCGTCGCAGAGGCGGACTCATCGGTGTTTCGTTCCGCTAATGGATCCAATGGTGGCGAAGCGGAGTTTTGGCGGGGATGGTGGGTCTTCTCAGCGACCTACTTCCAAGAAGTTTCAGGGGGATCGTCCCGCTCGTTCTGGTCAGCAGTGGCAGTCCTCTTCTTCGGCGCCACGTTCTTCATCGTCCACACCTCAGATGCGTCCTGTTCCAGGTCAAGGCATGTTATGTTTCAAGTGTGGAGAAGGGCACCGGGCTTCAGAGTGTGCTTTCAAAGGAACATGTCGTCATTGTGGTCGGGAGGGCCATAAGTTGTCAGTTTGCAAGAAAAATCCTGCAAGCATTATCAAATGGGAGACGATTCCAGCAGCGACTTCTTCCAGTGCACCTCGGGGTTCAGTTCAGACCCTAGCTGCTGTTCCTGCGCCTCAGTTCTCTTCAGGATGGGTTCATCTTGCGGCATCTTCACCTACGCCTCCTCCAGGTTTCTACTGGAGTCCGGTACCGTCTGCACCACCCTCGTTCGCTTTACCTGCAGCTACTCCTGTTCTTCCTGCACCCAGCGCCGGCGCATCATCTGCACCGGTACCAGCAGGAGTCTACGCCATGCCTACTCCGGAGACTGCGGGCCGCCCTGATGTGGTGACAGGTACTCTGCTAGTTGATTCAGTTGAGGCCTTTGTTCTTTTTGATTCAGGAGCTACCTATTCCTTTGTGTCCCTAGAGTTTGCTAGAAGGCAGGTTTGAGTATGCAGCGTATCTCTGAAACTATTGTAGTTAGTTCCCCGGGGGGTCTTATTTCTAGCTCTACCGCCTGTCCAGGCTGTTCCATCATTATTGATGACGAAAGTTTCACTGCTAACCTTATGGTAATTCAGTTATCACCCTTCGATGTTATCCTAGGCATGGACTGGTTGTTCAGTTACCGTGCCAAGATTTGTTGCTTCTGGAAGATAGTGACTTTGCAAGCCCCGTCTGGTGAAGAACTGGTGTTTCAGGGCAGTGCTCCGGCTGATTCCTTGTTTGTGTTGGCTAGTTTTTCCCAATCGTCGGTCCTCAACCGTTGGGTTGCTGTGGTCTCTCAGCGAGAAGGTTGATCATTCACTACGCTTAGAGGATATTCCTGTGGTGAATGAGTTTCTTGATGTTTTTCCTGTGGAGCTTCCTGGAATGCCTCCGAGCGGAAAGTGGAGTTCGGATTGACCTTATTCAGAACCCGACCTATTTCGATGTCTCCTATCGTTTGGCGACCCTTCCAAGAGGAGTTGAAGAAGCGGTTGGATGACTTGCTGTCCAAAGGTATGATTCGCGTAGTGTTTCACCGTGGGAGCGCTGTATTCATTTACTAAGAAGAAAGATGGCAGTTGGCGTATGTGTGTGGACTACCGGGCTCTTAATCAGGCCACGGTGAAGAATAAATATCCTTTGCCCCGTATTGAGGATCTTTTTGATCAACTGAAGGGAGCCAAGGTATTCTCTAA
Organism: Ampelocalamus luodianensis; assembly: GCA_036346255.1. Taxonomy (NCBI): domain Eukaryota; kingdom Viridiplantae; phylum Streptophyta; class Magnoliopsida; order Poales; family Poaceae; genus Ampelocalamus; species Ampelocalamus luodianensis. Next base: position 24,299,536 of record CM070634.1, on the reverse strand, counting down.
GATTGACCTTCAGTCAGGGTATAATCAAATACGAGTTCGGGAACAAGATATTGAGAAGACGGCTTTCTCTACGAGGTATGGCCATTATGAGTATAAAGTTATGTCGTTTGGACTAACAAATGCTCCTGCAGTATTCATGGAAGCTATGAACAGCATGCTGCACCGGTACCTTGATGACTTTGTGGTGGTGTTTATTGATGATATCCTGATTTATTCCAAGACAGAGGAGGATCATGAACAACACTTGAGGATGGTTCTCGAGACCTTAAGAGAGCACCGTTTCGTAAGTGAAAAAGTGTGAATTCGGATTTACGAAGTTGGGTTTCGGGCCATGTAATCAATCAAGATGACATTTCGATTGATCCTAGCAAGATCTCAACGGTGGTAGAATGGAAGAGACCAACAAATGTCAAGGAAGTAAGGAGTTTCTTGGGTTTAGTGGTATTACCGACGGTTCGTGGAGGGTTTCTCTACCATTGCTAGACCGTTGTCCCAATTGGCGAGAAGGTATCAAGTTCCGATGGTCGAGGCGTGCGAACGATTTGGTGCTTTGAAGGATAAGTGGTGACCGCTCCAATTCTTACTCTTCGAGCCAGGAAGCGGTTCACCATTTATTCATATCGTCGAGTTGGTGCAGGTTGTGTGCTCATGCGAGGATGGCAAGGTGATTGCCTATGCATCGAGACGATTGAGAAAGCATGAGCGAATTATCCTACTCATGATTTAGAGCTAGCCGCAGTGATTCTTGCTTTGAAGATTTGACGTCATTATTTGTATGGCGAATCTTGTGATATATTCACGATCACAAGAGCACAGAAATATATCTTTACCCGAAAGATTTAAACTGAGGCGAGGAGATGGTTGGAGTTGATAAAGGACTATGATCTCACCATTCAGTATCATCCGGGCAAGTTGTAGCTGATGCCCTGAGTCGCAAGGCGACACCTCCTACCCTCAGTTGTCTCATTGCTGATTTAGAGCGTATGGATATTTCCTTTTGTTTTGCGGGTACCACCCAATCGGAGACCCGATTGCTTCTTGAGTCAACTGTTCGGATCGAGTGTGGGAAGCTGTTGACTTGATCGAGATGTTTCAGCGTGAGGAAACGCCTAGATGAGGGCAAGCAAGGCCACTTCAGCATAGATGAGTCAGGTGCATTGCGATTTAAGGGTCGACTATGTGTGCCACAGAAGGCACAAGTCAAGGATGAGATACTAAAGGAAGCGCACCGCACACCGTATACGGTACATCCAGGTGAGACCAAGATGTACAAGGATTTGAAGAAGAGTTTCTGGTGGAAAAGGATGGAAGTTGATATTGCTCAGTATGTGGCATCATGTGGTGTTTGCCAGCGGGTTAAGGCTGAGCATAAGCGACCAGCAGGGTTGTTGCAACCTTTAGAGGTTCCGGTGTGGCCATGGGATGACGTCTCTATGGATTTTGTGGTTGGATTACCCACGCGCTTGTGTGAAAGGATGCTATTTGGGTCATAGTGGACCGGTTTAGTAAGTCGGCACATTTCATTCCTATTCGTACGACTAACACGGCAAGTGATTTGGCTCCTCTTTATGTGCGAGAGATAGTGCGGTGCACGGGTGCGAAGACGATTGTTTCGTCGAGATGCTAAGTTTGTCTCCAAGTTCGGGAGAGTTTGCGAATGCTTTGGGCACACAACCGTCTTAGTACGTTTCATCCCCAAACGGATGGTCGATCCGAGCGCACCATTGACGCTTGAAGATATGCTCGAGATGTTATGTTATGTCTGGAAGGAGGTTGGGAAGACCATCTAGCTTTGGCGAGTTTGCTTATAATAATAGTTATCACTCCGGCATTCGAGCTGCACCTTTTCAAGTTCTTTATGGTAAAATGCAGATCCCGTTGTGTTGGGATGCGGTGGGAGAGCGGGCGATCTTGGGTCAGTTGGGTTCAAGAAGCGTGGCGAGTGGCGAGTTAGAAGGAATTTGATAGCCGCTCGAGCCGGCGTAAGAGCTACGCAGATGTCGGGGGCGAGAATGGAGTTCAACGTGGGTGACGAGGTCCTTCGAGTATCGCCTACCAAAGGCGTGAGTGCGTTCGGTACCAAAGGGAAGCTTAGCCCAAGGTACATCGGACCGTTTCGAGTTGTGGCAAGAGTTGGAAATTTGGCTTACCGCTTGGATCTTCCCGAATCTATGAGCGGGATTCACAATGTGTTTCATGTGTCCATGTTGAGGAAGTTCTTAATTGACCCTGAGCATGCAATTCCAATGGAGCCGTTGAGCATTGAGCAGGACCTTACTTTTGAGTCCCGACCAGTGAAAATTCGAAAGATCAGAGCGGGTTTTGAGGAATAAAACTCTGAAGTATGTCAAGATCCTTTGGTCTCATCAAACGGAGAGAGAAGCCACTTGGGAACTGGAGTCTTGCATGTGCGAGCAGTATCCGACCTATTTGTTCTTTGATGCGTGTTAATTTTGTTTCAAATTCCTTAGTCTTCTGCTCTTGTGTTCGTTTCGTGAGCAGAATTCGGGGTCGAATTCTGTTAAGGGGGGTAGAATGTAATACCCTGTTTTTCGTCGGGAAAGAAAGAACTTAATCGAGGAACTTCGGCTAGCATAAAACTTTCAGTTTTCGGAGAGGTTTAGGGTTTTGGGCCTCCGGGTAGCCTTTCCAGCCCACTTGGCCGGCCATGGGCTTAGGCCCATGCGCCCCTCCCCCTTGGAGCTAACCCTAGCCGGCTCCTCCCCCTTTTAATCCCCTGGCCGAACCACCTCCCCTTTCTTTTCCCTCTTGGCCGCCACCCCTCCCCTCCTCTCCTCCCTTGCGCCCTGCCTTGGAGCCGCCCCATCTCCCCTTGTGGCTGCTCCTCCTGCTGTGGTGCTGCCCCAACCAACCTTCGGAGGTTCCCATTGTTGGTGTTCGCAGGATTCAAGGTGGGCAGCTGGTTGATTCGGCCAAAGGAGGGGAAAAGGAGGAAGATCATCATCACCAAGGATTCTTCCACCTACTCCCTGGTTGCAGCAAGGGTAACGATGCCGAGCCTCATTGTTTGATTGTTGGTAGAAGTGATTTGGATACATAATTGATTAGGCAGACTCGCTGTGATTAGAAGTTGGTTCTGTCCAGATTGTTTCGGGGCCTGTTTCGTGTGCTTAGAGGCAGAATCAGGGATTCTGATCTCCTAGAGATATTTAGAGTATGCTCTTAGCTTTCGGTGGCCGCCAAGATCACCTGATTCCGACTTTCGAGTCAAAAGTTATGATAGATTTAGTATCTGTTGTCCAGAATTCTGACGAGAACAACCTCTCTAGTTGTCTACCAAAATATGATTATGTTAGGTGACGATTCAGGGTTTTCACCTAACTAAGTTATTGTAGATAATTTCATAACCTTTTCATATTGTTAAAGAACACTCAATTCGGAGTTGTAGTTTAAAAGTTATAGACGTTTTAGTTCTGCTGTTCTAATTGCTCAGTCAGATTCTGTTCTGCTGTTTCGTTTGACAATTAGCAATTTAGTTTGGCCGAATTGGGTTATTCCGTCAACTACAAAGTTGTAGATATATTTGTTAAGCTCGTGTAGGATCTGGGCTCATCTCTTTTGGGGTCCCAGGTCATTGGTTTTGGTCTATACCGTGCTGCTGTCCAGATGGGATTCCATGTTGCTGCTGGAATTTCAGATTTGGGTTATGACTATATTTTGGGTGTGCAAGAGGGTATTGTAGAATATTAAATCATGATGGGCTCTATGTTGTTCTTATTTCGGTTATTTAATTGTTTAGACCACGAGGCTACGGGTTTGGGAGTGCCATCGTTGCCTGCTAACGCGTCGCAACGCGGAAGGCAAATACTTTGTTGTTTTTAAGTGTTGTGATTGTGAATGCTTACATGAATATGATGTGACATCTTGTGATACTTGAAATGCTTTGAGCTGGTTATGTTCTTCCAATATGTGGAGTATATCTTTGAAAGATGATAATAGCATTGTTCATGTTCATATCATGCATCCTTTTATTCATGTTATGTCCACGGGGTGGATTGTAAGTCCCACCATTCCAATGTGGGCGTTTGGACATTGTCATGTCCGTCCACGGGAGTGGATTGAAAGACCCATCAATTCCAGTATGGGCACGTAAGACCCATCAATTCCAGTATGGGCAGATTTGGACACCTATATGAAACGTTCTTCATATAGGACTTGGATCCGCGCACTTTTGTTAAGGTGCGGGCTTAAGTGAACACCGACGGGTGTGTCACTCGCTATACCGGTATAAGCATGTGTGCAGTCCATCCTTGATTACATTCATTCATCCCATGTATTTCTTAAGTGTTCATTCGATGCAATGTTCGCATTCTTAAATGGTGATGTCCTGTTTGTGTACGTGTTCTGTTTCTTTCACTGTACTTGCTGAGTCGTGGACTCTCTCTTGCGTTGTTTGTTTATTTTAGGTAACCCCTGATGTTGGCTCAATTGGGAGGGAGTAGACATGCACTACTTGTTCACGTCATCAAATTCATGTTCAAGATTTAATTTTAGTTCCATCTTTCATTCGTTAATGATGAACTGTAATAATTAAATTATATTTGGTGAAGGAAGGATACTTTCTCCGCAATGATGTTGATTTATTACTGCATGGGAACCTTCTTTATTGATGACCAGTATTAAATAACTTAGAAGGTGAAGGAAGGATACCTTTACCATGTCCTGTTTATTTTAATACTGTCATTAGTTGATTTAATTAGTCCATATTCTTCCGCCTTGTGTAGATTGTTAGAGTAAATAGGTGACATCTTGGCATCCGAATAGTCAGGGTGTTACATTTTTGCCAAGCTATTAAGCACACTTCCTTTGGTATGCCAGCACGGCTAAGTCCTATGAGATATTTCCAATGAAAAATGCTAATCAAGAGCCGCACGTATGGGGGTTATCACCTAGTGGACCACCTTCCCAGTCCCCACTAAGGACCCATACGTGGAGTAGAAGACACCGGCCTCGGCGAGTGCTCCCCTCCTTTCAAACATGCCCATGTTGCATATAATCAAATATGCAACCCACCACACATCTCATTAATTAACACCCCCAAAGTACTTAGTCAAGAGAGGTCCCATTTCCCTCTAGTGTGGTTAGCACACACAAAATACCTGGATAACGGGGACTCATAAGATGTTCGGTCCTTAATTGACCCGGGCACCATTCCAATCACACCCAAATCACACCATCTTACCATTGTGCCCAAGTCGAAATCATTTTATTTTCAGTTTTTAGTTTTCACAAGTAAATACAGCACAAAGGCTAAATCATACAGATCATAATAAGTTTGTGTGATCAAGGTTATCGACAAGTCGACAACCGCCCATTTCTACCAGTAGCTAAGCATGGCTAAGCAACATACTCGAAAACTACTAAGTGATAAGGGCCCATCCATCGAACCCAAAATCACAGCAATTATCCCTAGGCTCACTAGTAGAGGATAAACATTGGCCTACAGATTATGCATCTAATAGGTCAACTAATCGACAATAGTTTAAAACAAGATAGCAATGCATACATAGAATTTGCAAACAATATATTAGAATTTGAAAATAATAGGAACAACATGATCAAATGATACTACATCTGCTTGCCTTGCTGAAGTGTAGAGTCGGGCTGCTGTGGCTCAGAATCAATATCAATATTATCTTCGGAACCTAACGCGAAAAGACGATAAACCAATAAGAACGAAGAACACCAAATAAAATCCAACAGCAAAAGATATCCAAAACTTATGAAATTAACACAACAACAAGGGTATGATTTAAGATAATTTTAGAAACAAGAATTATTCAATTAGGACTTAACATGCAAAAGTTATAGCTAAAATAAACTCTCTCAGCCTACTAAATCAACTAAATTAATTACTGGTACTGTTCATGGCACAAATTTCCAGGATGATCTAGAGTCTAAAATTTTTATGGCAGGTAGAATATAACATCCTAAGAACAACAAAGTTGAGGTTACTCAATTTGGAGTTAAAATGAATTACTTATGATTTTCCTAAGTTGTAAAACTAGCACAATGCATTTTTCAGAAATATAAACATGTTCAAAACCTAGTTCATATTAAAGTATGCTAACAGAGGAATTTAACAACATTGAGTTTACACATTTTGGAGTTACAGGGAATTACTTGTGTCTTTTTCAATATTAACCGAATTTTTAAATGCTACAAATAAGGTTTAACCTATTCTAAATCTATTAACATGTTTTTCTGGAGCTACAATAGGCCTACAACCATTTTTAGATTAAAGTTTAGTTAACCATAGATTTAACAAAGTTGGGATCACCTAATTTGGAGCTATATAGAAAAAGATATGCATTTTACAATTTTTAGGTTAATTTCTAGAATTTACAAAAATAGCTGGAATCAAGTTTATATGGTTTACAAAGTTTTCCGATGCAGGAATATGCCTAATTTCATTTTTTTAATATTAACCTTTAGTGAAATATGAATTTATTACAGTTGGAATCATCTAAAGAGGGTTTAAAATGAATTAGATATAAATTTCTAAAGTTTTTATACAATTTTCAGTTGATAAATAAAGACTTACCGAAATCAAACAGATCTAACTAAAAAGAAATGACGTGGACGCTTGTGGGCCTTTGATCTAAAATCCTACGACCCACACGCACAAGGAGATAACGCACGCGCGCGACCCTAAAGAGGCCCGCCGTTAGATCAAGATCCAATGGCCCACGTGGAATGGGACGTTCGGGTGATCGCGAACGCCACGATCCACTACGGCCGTGGATCTAAAGATGAACGGCTCGGCATACCGTACGCCGGGGTTCGAGCGGCACATCGATCCTGACCGCAGATCGTGAGATGGACGCTCCAGAGGCGCTGGGGGCTCCGGGGGGTCCGAAAGTTCCCCTGATCTGGGCCGTTGATCACGAGATCGACGGTCCACGATCAACAAAACGCAACGCACTCACGCACGTGAGTTTAAAAGCGCTGGGAGGAGTTTAATGAGCGGGCCCACATGTTAGTGAGACAAGGGACCAATTAGGACAGCGATTAATTACTGAAAACCAATGATTAATGATGATTAGTAATTAATGTGTCTTAATGATTTTGCACAGAGGTGATTTAAGGGTTGAGGCCCACTGGCGAGGCACAAGGTGGCGGCTTAGGACACATTAATTGCTAACAATAATTAGCATTTAATGAATCCAAAATTAGCCCTAATGACCTCCGAACTACGGTTTAAGGCCTACGGGCCCACATGTTAGTGACCCAAAAGGCAATTTCGGATAGCCATTTAATACTAACACTTAATAATCAATAATTAAGTTTTAATGATGTCCTAAAAGCACTGAACAGCGCCAGCGGGGATTTCTAAATGGCTGGGCCCACTGGTCAGGGACAGAGAGGACCCCCTAGGACAAATTAATTACCCCTAATGATTATCAATGATTGAGTCATTAATTGTGTTTTAACGACAACGACAGAATGGGAGTTTCGACCGGCAAAAACCCGAGCTAAAACAGCGGCCTGCCGCCGGTGGCTCCGGCCACGACGGCGCCTAAAAATTGCCAAAATGGGTTCACAATAGTGTTGCAGACCAAATGGTGGTGACCTCGCCGGCGGCGACGGCCAAGAACGCCGGCGAGTTGGAAAAGAAAGATGGGGACACTTACTGCCTAAAACGAAAATGGAAAAAAGCTCCGCTGCAGTCCAAGAAAGCGAGTGCCATGACTTCTAGGGACTAATAAGAAGCTACCTCAGCCAAGATGAGCTTCAAAAGTTGCCGGAGAAGCTTTGACAGTGGAGAAGCTCGCCGGAGTTGGAGAAAATGAAGTGGAAAAAGAGACCTGAGCCAAAATGAACACCACTGGTGGTCAAAATAGCTTCATTAAGGCCCACAGGAGGTCCATGAGCAAAATAATTGCAAAAAGAACCACTTATCAGAGCTGGAGAAGAAAGGGGGTGAATTCGGCCGAAAATCTCCAAACTTAAAATCTGTTGATTCCTGTGAAGGCAACCCAAAATTAAGTTATGGGAACTGCAAAGGAGGTTAAGGAGCTCAAAAGGGTACAAGAAAAATTGAAGATGAACCACTAGAGCACCAAGATTCATAATGGAGCTCTACGGCCGAAAATGGCGATTTGGGGTTTGAAGTGGTTTTGAGCTCAAAACACAGAGAGTGAGCAAAGTGTGGTGTAAAGGGATACCAGGAGGGCTTGGGGGGGGGGGGTTTATATAGGGGAGGATTTAGGGTTTGAGCTAGAACCTAGCTCAATGGTGAGCTCGGTTCATGCTACGGCCATGGACCAAGAAATGATGGGGGCAAGTGAAGAACAGGACATGGGAGCCGAAAGCCTGGGGCGCAATAAATGTTGCAAGCCGTTGACGTGCGAGGGGACGGGGCGCTGCTCTCTCCTACCCCCTGCCATTGACGCACGCGAGTACGGGAGCTAGAGGAAGAAGAAGAACAGAGGAAGAATGCGGTGGCCGTTGTATTCGAGTGACCCGAACAGCCCAACGAATCAGGACGGTCGGGTCTTAATCCAACGGTGCAAATTTGATGGCGCGCCCGCGAGCTCCAAACGACCCAATCAATGCGGACGGTTCGATAAAATCTAACGGCTAAGATCGATAGCGCGTTTTAAAAGGGGCCTGGTGCATTTAGCTGGTTGGGCCAAGTCAAGTGACCCGAGTCTGACTCGAACTCAAGTCTGGCTCAGACCAGGGTTTGGATTTTAGGGTTTTAAACTGAGCTAGACTTTGGGGATTTATTTGAGGTTGCAAAACAACTCTAAAAATTCTGAAATTTTTACAGGAGCTTGATAACTTAGATATTAACCTTGTATAAAATTTTCAGAGGTTTTTATGCTGTGTATTTTTCTCCAAACATTCTGCAAGGTTCTGGAATAAGGTTTGACTGAAAGTCAAACAGGTTTGACTGCCCTTTAAAAATATTCAAATAATTTCTAAAAATTGTGAAATTTCTCAGAGGGGTTACATGCCACCCCAGGAACTTAGGAACAATATTTCCAAAGGATGATCACAAGATTTGACAAGATTGTTTTTGGAAGACAAGGTTTGAATCAAAAAGATTTGTGACTTTGTATTTCCATAATTCATTTTACAAGAATTGTTTAGAACCAACAGGAAATACCTGATGTAAGAAAAGGTTTTAATTTCTACACATTTTCTTACATTTGAAACACAAGTCCAAACTTGGGATGTTACAGAGGCATCCTTCAACAAGGATAAATCTGGGAGGGATCTGCAGTTTCATAAGATACACTGGTGTTCATTGACTTCATTTGAATAGCAGCCCACACAAGTTTTCAATAACTGTTACCTTACCTTATTTCTATTTTTCCATTGGAGAAGACTAGTACAAGTCCAATTTCAGAAGAAGCGCTATGGATAAGAGATGCAAAACAACAACTACCGTTTAATTTCTTTTTGCTGATTGTTTTCTTCATTGCCTGCATGACGGAGAGCTTCATAATGAACAAGGTAAATAAGCGGATTGCATTTTCAGTGCAAAGCAGCAACAACGATTCCTTCGATAGTGTGTCTTGGTTATCGACATCAAGCATCATCTGCGATAACTCGCATAATTGCCTGTATTAAGCTTAAGAAAGATGAGCCACATTTATAGGAAATAAAATTCATGAGATATATACTTGTAATAGATCCTTTCTCTCTTCAAAATAACCAGGGACGTATTAATAATTTAATATACATGACATTAGTCACTGTATACCATTTAATTTTGCTACTTTCAGTGAGTCAGCATAGCAAACACATACTGGTATTTGGTAGTTTTGATTGTACAATTTGATTGGTGTAGACATAGTGAAAAATTTATTGTTGACTAGTAGGGTGCCCGTGCGTTGCAACGGAACAACAAAAGAGAGTTATTTTTGTAGAGATTGAAAAAAAAACTGTTGAAGTAAGGCAAGAAGGTTGTAACATCTAATGAAATAAATACTCACATATCTAGACAACAAAAGTGTGCTTCCAATGAGTCAATGAAAAAAAGGCTGAGCAAAGTGTTATATGGGTGCAAAAAATGTGTTCCCCAACAAAACAATATGTGAGTAGAAGGCATGTTGTAATATATATATTTTTTTTAAAAAACTACCATGTCATAGTTAGAGCCAGAGTGTGTCAAAATTGATCAGCAATTGCACGAGGGAAACTACATTTTTTTTTAAGAATGCACCAACACAAGAAACACTACAATCCTAAATAAAAAAGAATCACAGCAGGTTTTAATTGGGTGAACAAGAGACATGGTAACTGAATTTTGTTGAGCGAGCCATCACCAAAATTTACTCATTAACTCATCAACATAGTTTGGGCAAGACATCAGCAACAAACAAAGAGCTTTTACCCTACACTTGTGAACTCTGTTATTTTTCTAATCCCCTGATCAAGGAGGCAACACTGGCAAATCATATGCTACCAAAAAAACAACCTAACAGCTGCAAGATATATTACTGATGCCCTCACATTCTCATGCAATTAGGAGATCCTACTCTTCAAATCACACATCAATCAGTCCAAAGCATCCACCATCTCCATGCCGTTTCCTCGATCTTCCATATCAAAATAGACTTTGGCAAGTCCACATGCTACAAATGCTAACATAAGCAAAGTCCAAGTCACTCAGAACACTAAATAATACCTCAGACAGGCAAGATGAATAATACCTTGATTATATGTCGATCACTTGTATTGATTTTTCACCCCTCCGACTAAATCCTTCCCCAGCTTCTTGTCGTCCTGCCATGATTTAAATAGATTGAGAAACAAAACATAGATTTTATGGTAATCAGAAAACAGCAATACAAGAGTAAATAGATTTTATGATCTGACAAATATTCAGGCTATCTGCCTGCTTAATTATTATCGTGGCAGTGGCATGCCCTAATATATGGTCATAAAGTCCGGGAGTAAACTGAAAAGAAGCAATTTACGTATGCATTTTTGACAGTATAACTTCATCATGAGCTAAGCACAACACAACTGAAAAAAGCATAGTAGTTCCTTGGCATCCTATAGCTTTGGGCATCATTTGCTCTAACCAATCTATTTGAATTATTTTTGGATTTCATCACTATTTTAATGAGCCACATGGAGTATCACATGGCACTAGTGTGACTCAGATTATATCAAATATTGAAGGAAAATATGTGTGAGACTGGAATATTTAACTAGTAACACTTAACCTCCAAATGGTTCTAGCATTACTAATTAAACATTCTAAGCCTCGATGGACATATGTTTCCTGCACTGCAACATATGCGCATCATCACAAAATTACACATCATTTCCATACAACATATATCACTAAGTTCAACAACGACATAAAGTAAAGTTATTACAAAAGAGAGCCGACCGCCAAATAGATCAATATACAAGAATGACAATGAAGCAAAGCGCCATAAGATGGCTAGAACAAAAGTCGACTGTTAGCCACACACCCATTAGGCAACCGACCGGGCCTCAAGCTAGTCGCCCATAGCTACCACACAGACTCACAAAAGTGAGGCCCCTCGGGCTCACCTTCTTCCTCTGCAACAAAACAATTAAGCATAGCAACTGAGTACAAAGATTGTCTTTGTACCGCAAGATCGACGTGTGGAATAGCGGACCTATTCATAAACTACATGCAAGCTTATTTAGGTGAAGGTTGTATGTCTCTTTTGCATGAAGCCAACTTTATTTGCAATAAGGTAGTACATTTTAAAAGCAGTTTGCAAATCTGTTTTGTTATCAAAGTAACAGAAGTACAGATACATACAAGTAACCACTGAAGTGACTATCCCAATAGCCACCACAACATAGCACGAATCCCGATTCGTACTCACCCATCAAGTTTTAATTTAAAAGGTTGTAGTCTAACTCTTGAAAGACCTCCCAAGCGTGTCCATAACCTAGGACGAGGCTATTCGAATAGTTTTAACCCTGCAGGGTGTACCAATGTACCCACACTTCATCGCTTTAAGCCAAAAGCACACTTCAGTAGGTATGCCAACACGCTAAGTCCTACGAGACGCTTTCCAATATTGTGTATTAACTACGAGCAGCTCGTATGGGTAGAAACACCATACGCTTATTGCTGTGCCGAAAGACAACAAATCCCATCCCGGTGAAGTCTTTCTGACACTACAATGCTCCCAACACCATCCTCCCGCGACCTCCTGCGACCCGGAGCCAATACACGCTAAAGTACTAAGTCAAGAGAGGTCCCATACCTCTAGTGTGGTTAGCACGCTAAAATGCTTGGTTTAGTGTAACAAGATGTTCGGTCCTTGTTGACTTAGGCACCATTCCACCACACCCGAGAATCACACCAACATACCATTGTGCCCAAGTCTAAATCATTTTGCTTTTAGTTTTAGTTTTCACAAGTAGACATGGCACAAGGTGGAAATCATAAATCATCATAAGTTTTGTAGATCAAGGTTATCGACAAGTCGATAACCGCCCATTTCTACCGGTTAAGCATGGCTAAGCAATTAATTCGCAACTACTAAGTGACAAGAGCCCATCCACGAACTCTAAATCACGAAGAAGTAACCTAGGCTCATGGTAGTAGAGGATAATCATTTGCTAAGGAAATGCATCTACTAGGCCAACTATTAAAACAAAGTAGCAATGCATACATAGAATTTGTAATCAACATAAATACTTAAAATACCGGGATTAACATGATCAAATCGCTGCCTTCTTGTCATTGCTCAATTGGTTATGGAGGATCGTTCTCGGATTACCGCAAATGTCTAATCCTAAGCGAAAGGCAAAAGAACCAAGAACAACCAATAAGACGAGCCACGAATAAACAAAAGAGCAAGCAAAACTTAACAAATGCGATGTAAATTTACATAAGGCGTAATACGAATATACCTAGACATAGAAACTGGAAAAACCTAATTTGGATTTGTGGTGCAAAAGATAATGCATAAAAATACATTTTCCATAAGTAGCACTCAGAGCAAAAATATTTTCTAGAGAGATTTTGGAGCTGGAATTTTTATGGTAGCTACCTACTGGTATAGAGGTACCCATATAAAATTTCAGGTCATTTGGAGTTAAAGTGATTTAGTTATGATTTTTCTAAGATGCAAAATTAGCATAATGCACTTTCCAGGAGCATAAATATGTTCAAAACTAATTTTACAGTGAAGTATACCAACAGAGGGGTCTCCTAGAATTTATCATATATATTTTGCATTTACAGAGAATTACTAGTGCATTTTATAAGTCTTCCAGAATTTTCTAAATGCTGAACATAGATACTAAATCATTAATCACTTTACATATAATCTTGACCTACCATCATTTTTATATTAACATTGGGTTAATAACAAATTTATCAAGGTTGGAATCATTCATTTGGACATACACAGAGCAAGATATGCATTTTCTAAAGTTTTATTCATTTTCTGGAATATTCAAAATGAGTAAATCAAGTTATTCCTAGTTATACAATTTTTCTCATCGAACATGCTTAAATCCATTTTTATAATAAGCTAAAGTGATAACATAATTTATTACAGTTGGAATTAACTAAAAAGTAGCTAAAATGAATTAGTTATGAGTTTCTAAAGTTTTACATCATTTTGATGTTAAATAAATACTTACCAAATACGAACAACCCAAAACAAAGAAAACGACGTGGACGCCGGGCAGAGATTTAAAATCCAACCACCCCACGCTGGAAATAGCGCGCGCCAAAACCTAACGGGTCCACCGTTGGATCAAGATCCAACGGACCAAACGAGTGCATGCAACCGACGATGCGCGTTGCTTCGGTGAACCACGCATCGGCAGATCTAAAGATGAACGGCCAGAACCCACATCTAACCAAGGTCCGATTGCACACATGATCTCAACCGCAGATCGCGAGATGGACGGTCCAGATGATGAGGGGAACCGAGGGTCCGAACGATACAAGATCTAGTCGCAGATCTAAAAATGAACGGTGGATAATGATCGCAGCTTCAAAGGGATGCCGACATGTGGGGCCGCATGTCGCTGACCTCGAGTCACCCACGCCACCGTGTACCCCACTGCGACAAGCAGTGCTGGACCCACTTGTCGCCGATCGAGAGTGGTGGTTAGGACGAAATTAATGCCACTAATGATGATCATTAAATAGATACTAATGATCATCGAATTTGATTTTAATCCCTCGCCCACCAAACATGAATCTGAGGTTAATTCCGACAACGATTAAATGCCGACTCACTTAATTAAGCAATGATTAAGCAATTAATGTGTCCTAATGAGTCGACGAAAACGGAGCATTGCGCGGTCAAAACCCGAGTGACTTGCACGGCAAACCCGCATGACAACGATGCAAATGGGCGCCACCAAGCACCAAAATGGAATCGCAATAGCACAACTAGTCTAATGGTAGCATTCTCGCCATGCGTAGGATCGAACGCGGCCAGCGGAAAATGAAAACGGGAGCTATCGCTAAACACGAAAATAGCGAAGCCTCATACGGTCCAAGGAAGCGGTGCGAGCTTTAAGGACTAATAAGAAGCTACCTTAGCGACACTGCTTCAAAGATGGCCTGAGATGCTTGCTCAAGGTGAAAGCTTGCTTGACTTGGAGAAGAAATCCTCAAAATGACACCTGAGCCAAATGAGTGATACTAAAGCATCGAATAGCTTCATAATGATTCACGAAGCTACATGAGCAAAGAATTGGAAAATGGAGCACTCACTGAAATGAGGAAGAAGATGACCAAATTAGCCGAATTTGAACAAACCCCAAATTGACAATTCCCGAATCAATTCCAAAATTAAGTGAGGGAAATGTTCAAGGTGATAAATAGATGAGGTTAGGGCAAAGAAACATGAAGGAGGACCACTGAACACCAAGAACACCAATGGAGCTTCACGGGTCAACAATGGCGATTTGCCATTTTGAGGTGTTAAGCTCCAATATTGGGAATGAAGCTTGATGGTGGTCTAAAGAAACTCCAGAAGGGGTTTGGGTGCTTATAAGGCCATGAAAGTGTTAGGGTTTGCACCACCTCTCTCAAGCAAAACACAAAGCACAGGTGCGATGACAAGGAAAGGAGGTGAGCGTGCATTGCAGGCATGGCCTAGCTCAGTGTACCTCCCATACTCCTACACGCCGGCTAGGGTGGCTTTAGGGAGCAAGAAATGACCTCACCATGCCTTGCACTGCTTTCGCACGGCGGAGGTTGAAGACGACCCGCGAAAAGGCTCCCTGATTCACAGCCCTACGATCTAAATCGGACGGCCACGAAAGCGCCACGCTCCCGTGTTTAAAACACAACGGGAGATTGCGAGCCTTCAGGGATTAGAAATGGATGGCTCGACAGTGCCCACGCCGCAACTCTTATTTACAACGAGTACGCGAGCGCTGGATCTTAATCTAACGGCTCAGATTCAAAAATGCAACCTGAGGGTCCGAAGGCGGAAATCTCAAGCGCTTGGATGGGGATCTATCGGCCGACATTCGTGACTTGCAAAACCGAAGGTCCGGCGATACACGCTAGCTACGTCGCCGGCGATTTAGATCTAACGGACGAGATCGACATGCGCACTTTAAAGAGTGGCTCGTGCGTTGAAGTTGATGGACGAATCAAGTGGCTCGAGCCCGAGTCCACTCGAACCCAAGCAAATAAAGAAACTAAGTTTGACTTTGAAAAAGAACAGAGACTCGAGAGATTTATTTGAGGTAGCAAAATAACTCCAAAAATTATGAAAATTTTACAGGAGCTTGCTAACTCAGATATTAACTTAATGTAAAATTTTCAGAGATTTTTATGCTGCGAATAAATCTCCAAAATTCTGCAAGGCTCTGTTTTAATGTTTGGTAGAGTCAAGCGAGGTTTATCGCTTCTAAAAATTTTCAAACAATTTCTAAAAATTGTGAGATTTTTCAGAGGGTCACATACCATCACGAGACTTAGGAAAAATATTTCCAGAGGATGATCATAAGATTTGACAAGATTGTTTTGGAATAACAAGATTTGGATCAACAAGACTTGTGACAATGTATTTCCATAATTCCTTGTACAAGAATTTCTTGGCACCACAGGAATTACATGATGCAAGAAAAAGTTTTAATTTCTCGATTTTCTTACATTTGAAACACAAGCCCAAAATTGGGATGTTACAATATGAACCAAAAGTGAGTATTCTCATGTCAGAAACTGACTGTATATATGCCACTCTTCCACATCATTTTTATTTATTACATATGAAAGATGTAAACTTACATTGCATTTTCATGTGTTTGACCACGCTAAGAACCATCGATTCTACATGATGGTATGTGAAACATTCAAGTCTTAGTAGTTGCAAAACCATAAATATATCTCATACGGATGATTTCGCACACCTGGTGAAGTATCCTTTCGCATCTGTTGTCATCCTCGCAAGATAGCATTATATGATTAGGCTTACTAAGCAATCCTCCATTCATAACGCCATCTGTATATACACAATTTGTAACATCCCAAGTTTTGGCTTGTGTTTCAAATGTAAGAAAATGAGTAGAAATTAAAACTTTTTCTTACATCTTGCAATTCTTGTATGTTCTAAAGAATTCTTGCAAAGAATTATGGGATTACAAGTCTCAAGTCACTGATCAAAACCTTGTCTTCTAAAAACATTCTTGTCTAACAGTGTGATCATCCTGCAGGATAGTTTTCCTTAGTTCTAGGGTTGTTATTGTGTGACCCCTAGAAAAATTTCACAATTTTTAGAAATTTTTTGAACATTTTAAGAGACAGTCAAACCCTAAAATAAACCATTGTAGAATTTCTAGAAAAAATGCATTGCATAAAAACTTCTAGGAAATTTATACAAGGTTTATTATAGAGTCAACAACCTCGATTAAAATTTCAGAAATTTTGGAGTTGAATTGCTACCTCTAAAAATCCTCCAAAATTTCTAGTTCAAACTCAACCCTAACTGCTTTTCTTGTTGCTCGGGTTGCACTGGGTCTAGCTCGAGCCAATGGGCTCAGTCGAACAACTAAGCGCACCCAGTTTCGGCTGAGTGCGAAGCATCATCGATTGTTGGATCTCACCACCTGGCGATCTTGGAACTCGGACACTCCCGCCGCACGACACCACCTCGTGCCATTTTGCAAAGACAACCCTCCTTGACCTCCCTCGGACCACCCTTTTTCACCTTTGCAAAGACCACCCTAGCTCATCCTCTAGACCTCCTCGGACCTCCCGAACACCTTTATTGCACCTTGGTGATCGTGGGCCGACCATCCTTAGATCTCGTGGCTCGGACCTCTCAGTGCGCTAAGACCTCGATCACCTCTTTAAATCGGGACCCTTCATTTCTAATCCAACCACCGGACCTCCCAACTCCAATCGAAGCCTCCCCAACCATTATGTTCTCTTAGTGGTCCTCCCGGGTTCCCTCAGCGACCGTGGGACCTGGGGGATCATCATCGCTTTGACGCGCTTTTATGTGTGCGAGCAGGTGGTAGTTTTAAGCGGTGGACTTGTCATTTCTTGCCCTTGTCAACGGCTAGCTCTGCCAGCCTTTTATTGCATGTCAAGATTTCCCCAACCGTTGGACTCTTCGACCGGACCTCCTCGGGCTCTCTCAACGGCGAGTGGGACCCCGAGCTAGTCATCGTCACTTTCCTTGCCTTGCGTGGGACATGGCGTTGAAACTCGCAGTGCCTTGTCACTTTATGTCCTTGTCGCAGCTTTTTGCCACCTTGCATTGAATGCGTGTCGACTTTGCCCAAAGTCGTGCCTAGCTTTGTTCCCATCACGTCGGCTTGTCCTCGGCAAAGCCATGAACCATGGAAGTGGCCTAAGCTCCTCCTTGCTCTCTCGACCATATAGGGCCACGAGCTCCTCCTCTTAGCTCCTCTTGGTTGCCATTGTTGCCACCCAAGCTCCTCTCTACGTTCTTGCCCTCACACAACTAGAGAAACTTCCTCTCTGGCATTACGGCACTTTGAGCTCCTCGAGGCCGTTCGAGCTCGGTGGTTCCATTGAAATTCTTGGCATATCAACTTGTCATTTTGGTCACTTCAAGCATTCCCTAACTTGTTTTTGTTAACTTCTCAGAGGAGGTCAAAGTGGGAACACGTTCCTTGAAGTCGGAATTTCTTTCTTCCTCATCTCCCGACAAGCTTTTGGTCTGGAGCTCCTCCTACTATCTCCTTGGCTTCATCGTCCTCGGGTAACCTCGTTTAGTCCCTTAGTGTTCGAGATTTTACCACGATTAACAATGCGGGTCTACTTTAGTTCGGGTATTTTGCCGTTTTTGTGCCTCCGGCGATCATCTCCGGCTAGCCACTGGTTGGGAGGTGTTCTGGTAGTAGTTGTTGGCACCTCTAGGTTCACCTCACTATTTTGGACCTACCCTTGTCCTTGGTTCTCCTGCCGTGGTCGGAGGCTGTGGCCGTGAGCTAAAAACCAAACTCGTGTTTTTTAGTGTCGTGCTCAGGCGGGAATCATAGTCTAATGATTGGCATTAATGTTGTCCGAGGTTGCTCATTAATGCTGTCTTTCCGGCAAAACGCGCGTGCGCTAAGTCCCAGACCTCCTGGATGAAATCGTAACCGTTTAGGATCACCCCAAGTTAGATCTGCATGCAGTATAGGTTTTTATGTAAATTCTAAGTCCCAAGACCTCCTAGAGTAATCTCCACCGTCAAAGACCTCCATGGATTAGCTTTTAGCCGTTGGATTTGGCTCTGTGAAAATCTTACGGCGCTATGACCTCCCCTGGTTAGATCCTAGCTGTCCATGACCTCTTTAGACTCAATCTGAGCCGTTAGGACCACTCCTGCGCAAAAAGACCTCCTTGGGGCCTTTTTGTAAAAACCACCCCTTAAGACCACCCTTGGGGTCCTCTTTGTAAAATACCACCCCTGGTCTTTTATAAAGACAACCCCGAACCTCCTCCTCAAGTCAATCTGGACCATTCACGACCTCCCCAGGCATAGATCTGAGCGTTAGACCTTCCTTGTAAAAACCTCAGTCTCTAGGACCTCCCCCTAGATCAGATCCTAGCCGCGTAAGACCTCCTGGTTTCAATCCCAGTCGTTTAGGAGCTCCCGGCCTTAGATCTCAGCCTGTTGGGAGTTTTCTATGAAAACTCTAGGTCGCAGGACCTCTTCGGTTTTGAATCTCAGCTGTCAAAGACCTCTTCTAGGGTAGATCTGGACCTTTAGATCCATTTTGTAAAATCCTAGTGCAGGGACCTCCTCAGGGGTCCTCTTTGGAAAAGACCACCCTCGGTCTTTGTAAAGGGAATCTCGAGCCACCCCGAGCAAATCTGGCCGTTAAGACCTCCCCAGGAGATCTTAGCCATCGGGGTCCTCCTCCGCTAAATCCTCACCCCAAGACCTCCCCTTAAAATCCCAACCGCTAGGACCTCCTCCCGAGTTCATCTCGACCGTCGAGATCTTCCTCCATGAAGACCTCTGCTCTCGGGACCTCCCAGTTAATCTGGACCGTCCATGACCTCCTGCAGGTAGATCTTGGCCGTCCTAGACATCCGTCATGTCCTTAGCTTTAGGACCTCCTCTTAGTTCCGGGACCGTTAGATTTAGATCTAACAGGCTGGGCCCTCTCGGTAGATCTTAGCCGCTGAGACCTCCCTCCTTCAGATCTGACCGTTCAGGACCTCCCTAGCTCCAATCTGTGCTATCCAAATCTCCTCCCGTCAAAACCCTATCGCATAGGACCTCCCCGTGTAGATCTTGGCCATCCATGACCTCCTCGGTGAGATCCCAACCATTCAGGACCTCCCCCGAGAGATCTTGACCGCCCAGGACCTCCCTCGTGTAAATCCCAACCGTTCAGGACCACTCCGGGTAGATCTTGACCGTTCAAGACCTCCCAGGGGAGATCTGAGCTGTTAAGATCTCTTTCTGTTCAAACATTGACCTTAAGACCTCCTCGTGGAGCTCTGGGCCGTCAGATCCAATCTCAACGACCACGACCTCCCCGTTTTCGTTGAGTCTGTTAGACCTCCCGAGAGCTCATTTTTTTCCTTAAGTATTTGAATGTTTCAAATTTCAAAAGTGTATAACTTTGTCGTTTTAGCTCCTTTTTGAATGATTCCAGTTGCTTTAGCTCTGTTGTAGAATAAACCCTAATCTAAGAATAAATTTGAAACCTTGTTATGTAGCGAAAATGATATAAAGCTGCATGAACTTGTTTAGTGAAAAAGGGTTGTCTAGAAATTCATTTAAACTTGTAAAATGCATAACTTCCTCTATGTAATTCTAAACTGAGCAAACTCAACTTTGTTAAAATCCTTTAGTAATGTACTATAGGGTAGAATAGGTCTTAATATGATCCTTGCCACTGAAGTTAATGATACACTAGTTTTAGAACTTAGAAAAATCATAAGAAATTCCATTTAACTCCAAATGGCATGAACTCAACTTTGCTGTTCCTAGGATGGCGTTATCTACCTACCATAAAAATTTCAGACCTTAGATCATTCTAGAAAATTTCGCCATGAACAGTACCAGTAATTAATTTAATTGAATTAATAGGCTGAGAGAACTTAGTTTGGCCATAACTTTTTCATGCTAAGTCCAAATGAAGTGATTCTCGTTCCTAAAATTGTTTGAAATCATGATCTTACTGCTGTATAAATTTCATGGGTTTTGGAGAACTTTTGCTGTTGGGTTTTGTTTGGTGTTCCTCGTTCTTATTGGTTTTGTTGCTTTTCACATTAGGTTCCGGAGAGATTATTGTGGACCCTGAGTATTAATCCTCTACAGCAAGAGCACTTCCAACCAGGCAAGCAGTGTAACATCATTTGACCATATTGCTCCTACTACTTTTAAAATTCTAATATCTTGTTTGTAAAAACTAAGTATGCATGCTTCTTGTGTCAAAAGTTAATTTTATCGACATTATTAGTTAAGCCCATTGCATTGTTGCCTCTAAATTGTTCACCCTACCACAAAACTTAAGATTATTATTCTCCTTTGGTGAATTAGAGCAGGTGAATGATTTATGGTCTTTATTTGTCTTTCGATATGATGCTTAGCAATGCTTAGTTCTGCAGGTAGAATTGGGCGGTTATCGACTTGTCGATAACCTTGATCACACAAACTTATTATGATCTTTATGATTCAGTCTTTGAGCTATGTTTATTTGTGAAAAGTAAAAATGAAAACAAAATGGTTTGGGCGTGTTTAAACTTGGTTGTTTCTTGGTGGGTGCAAGGGTTCAAAGGCGTGCACGGGTTTGTGTTCATCACCGCCTGCCGGGTTTGAAGGATGTCGCCCATGTCATGTAAGGACCGAAAGTGCCACGCGTGTCACTAAGCCGTTTATTTGGCGCATAAAT